>CM067853.1:24907679-26107679 GCA_034638295.1 Phortica okadai
AACATTTCAATAGTAGATTATTGAATTTTTGAAATTTTTTTAAATGTTACCTATATACTGATTCTCATACGATCCTTCTTCCATACCTTCAAGCCTTCAGTGCTCAGAAATCCATATTGATAAAATATAAATTTTGAAATGTATTATTGTTTCTTTCACTTAAAAATAACATTTCAATAGTAAATTATTGAATTTTTCAAATTTTTTGAAATGTTACCTATGTACTGATTCTCATACGATCATTCTTCCATACGTTCAAGCCTTCAAAAATCCATACTGATAAAATCTAAATTTTGAAATGTGTTACTGTTTCTTTCACTTAAAAATAACATTTCAATAGTAGATTATTGAATTTTGAAATTTTTTTGAAATGTTACCTATAAACTGATTCTCATACGATCCTTCTTCCATACCTTCAAGCCTTCAGTACTCTGAAACCCATATTGATAATATATAAATTTTGAAATGTGTTACTGTTTCTCTCACTTAAAAATAACATTTCAATAGTAGATTATTGAATTTTGGAATTTTTTTGAAATGTTACCTATAAACTGATTCTCATACGATCCTTCTTCCATACCTTCAAGCCTTCAGTGCTCAGAAACCCATATTGATAAAATATAAATTTTGAAATGTTTTATTGTTTCTCTCACTTAGGTTAGTATTAAAATCACTTAAAAATAACATTTCAATAGTAGATATTTGAATTTTTGAAATTTTTTTAAATGTTACCTATATACTGAATCTCATACGATCATTTTTCCATACGTTCAAGCTTTCAGTGCTCAAAAATCCAAATTGATAAAATATAAATTTTGAAATGTTTTATTGTTTCTTTTATTTAGGTTAGTATTAAATTCACTCACAAATAACATTTCAATAGTAGATTTTTGAATTTTTGAAATTTTTTGAAATGTTACCTTTATACTGATTCTCAAACGATCATTCTTCCATACGTTAAAGCCTTAAGTGCTCAAAAATCCGTATTGATAAAATTTAAATTTTGAAATGTTTTATTGTTTCTTTCACTTAGGTTAGTATTAAATTCACTCACAAACAACATTTCAATAGTAGATTTTTGAATTTTTGAATTTTTTTTAAATGTTACCTATATACTGATTCTCAAACGATCATTCTTCGATACCTTCAAACCTTCAGTGCTCAAAAATCCGTATTGATAAAATTTTAATTTTGAAATGTTTTATTGTTTCTTTCACTTAAAAATAACATTTCAATAGTAAATTATTGAATTTTTGAAATTTTTTGAAATGTTACCTATATACTGAATCTCATACGATCATTCTTCGATACCTTCAAGCCTTCAGTGCTCAAAAATCCGTATTGATAAATCTTAAATTTTGAAATGTATTATTGTTTCTTTCACTTAAAAATAACATTTCAATAATAGATTATTGAATTTTTGAAATTTTTTGAAATGTTACCTATATACTGATTCTCATACGATCATTCCTCCATACGTTCAAACCTTAAGTGCTCAAAAATCCATCTTGATAAAATTTTAATTTTGAAATGTTTTATTGTTTCTTTCACTTAGGTTAGAATTAAATTCACTCACAAATAACATTTCAATAGTAGATTTTTGAATTTTTGAAATTATTGTAAATGTTACCTATAAACTGATTCTCATACGATCATACTTTCATACCTTCAAGCCTTCAGTGCTCAGAAATCCATATTAATAAAATTTAAATTTTGAAATGTTTTATTGTTTCTTTCACTCACAAATAACATTTCAATAGTAGATTTTTGAATTTTTGAAATTTTTTGAAATGTTACCTTTATACTGATTCTCAAACGATCATTCTTCCATACGTTAAAGCCTTAAGTGCTCAAAAATCCGCATTGATAAAATTTAAATTTTGAAATGTTTTATTGTTGCTTTCACTTAGGTTAGTATTAAATTCACTCACAAACAACATTTCAATAGTAGGTTTTTGAATTTTTGAATTTTTTTTAAATGTTACCTATATACTGATTCTCAAACGATCATTCTTCGATACCTTCAAGCCTTCAGTGCTCAGAAATCCATATTAATAAAATTTAAATTTTGAAATGTTTTATTGTTTCTTTCACTCACAAATAACATTTCAATAGTAGATTTTTGAATTTTTGAAATTTTTTGAAATGTTACCTTTATACTGATTCTCAAACGATCATTCTTCCATACGTTAAAGCCTTCAGTGCTCAAAAATCCGTATTGATAAAATTTAAATTTTGAAATGTTTTATTGTTTCTTTCACTTAAAAATAACATTTCAATAGTAAATTATTGAATTTTTTAAATTTTTTGAAATGTTACCTATATACTGAATCTCATACGATCATTCTTCGATACCTTCAAGCCTTCAGTGCTCAAAAATCCGTATTGATAAAACTTAAATTTTGAAATGTATTATTCTTTCTTTCACTTAAAAATAACATTTCAATAGTAGATTATTGAATTTTTGAAATTTTTTTAAATGTTACCTATAAACTGATTCTCATACGATCATACTTTCATACCTTCAAGCCTTCAGTGCTCAGAAATCCATATTAATAAAATTTAAATTTTGAAATGTTTTATTGTTTCTTTCACTCACAAATAACATTTCAATAGTAGTTTTTTGAATTTTTGAAATTTTTTGAAATGTTACCTATAAACTGATTCTCATACGATCATTCTTTCATACCTTCAAGCCTTGAGTGCTCAGAAATCCATATTGATAAAATATAAATTTTGAAATATGTTACTGTTTCTTTCACTTAAAAATAACACTTCAATAGTAGATTATTGAATTTTTGAAATTTTTTTAAGTGTTACCTATAAACTGATTCTCAAACGATCATTCTTCCATAGGTTCAAGTCTTAAGTGCTCAAAAATCCATATTGATAAAATTTAAATTTTGAAATGTTTTATTGTTTCTTTCACTTAGGTTAGTATTAAATTCAATCACAAATAACATTTCAATAGTAGATTTTTGAATTTTTGAAATTTTTTGAAATGTTACCTATATACTGATTCTAAAACGATCATTCTTCCCTACGTTCAAGTCTTAAGTGCTCAAAAATCCGTAGTGATAAAATTTAAATTTTGAAATGTTTTATTGTTTCTTTCACTTGAAAATAACATTTGAATAGTAGATTTTTTAATTTTTGAAATTTTTTGAAATGTTACCTATATACTGATTCTCAAAATATCATTCTTCCATTCCTTCAAGCCTTCAGTGCAATTTTGAAATGTGTTACTGTTTCTTTCACTTAAAAATAACACTTCAATAGTAGATTATTGAATTTTTGAAATTTTTTTAAGTGTTACCTATAAACTGATTCTCAAACGATCATTCTTCCATAGGTTCAAGTCTTAAGTGCTCAAAAATCCATATTGATAAAATTTAAATTTTGAAATGTTTTATTGTTTCTTTCACTTAGGTTAGTATTAAATTCAATCACAAATAACATTTCAATAGTAGATTTTTGAATTTTTGAAATTTTTTGAAATGTTACCTATATACTGATTCTCAAACGATCATTCTTCCATACGTTCAAGTCTTAAGTGCTCAAAAATCCGTAGTGATAAAATTTAAATTTTGAAATGTTTTATTGTTTCTTTCACTTGAAAATAACATTTGAATAGTAGATTTTTTAATTTTTGAAATTTTTTGAAATGTTACCTATATACTGATTCTCAAAATATCATTCTTCCATTCCTTCAAGCCTTCAGTGCTCCAAATCCGTATTGATAAAATATAAATTTTGAAATGTTTTATTGTTTCTCTCACTTAGGTTAGTATTAAATTCACTTAAAAATAACATTTCAATAGTAGATATTTGAATTTTTGAAATTTATTGAAATGGTACCTATAAACTGATTCTCATACGATCATTCTTCCATACGTTCAAGCCTTCAAAAATCCATACTGATAAAATCTAAATTTTGAAATGTGTTACTGTTTCTTTCACTTAAAAATAACATTTCAATAGTAGATTATTGAATTTTGAAATTTTTTTGAAATGTTACCTATAAACTGATTCTCATACGATCCTTCTTCCATACCTTCAAGCCTTCAGTACTCTGAAACCCATATTGATAATATATAAATTTTGAAATGTGTTACTGTTTCTCTCACTTAAAAATAACATTTCAATAGTAGATTATTGAATTTTGGAATTTTTTTGAAATGTTACCTATAAACTGATTCTCATACGATCCTTCTTCTATACCTTCAAGCCTTCAGTGCTCAGAAACCCATATTGATAAAATATAAATTTTGAAATGTTTTATTGTTTCTTTTATTTAGGTTAGTATTAAATTCACTCACAAATAACATTTCAATAGTAGATTTTTGAATTTTTGAAATTTTTTTAAATGTTACCTATAAACTGATTCTCATACGATCATACTTTCATACCTTCAAGCCTTCAGTGCTCAGAAATTCATATTAATAAAATTTAAATTTTGAAATGTTTTATTGTTTCTTTCACTCACAAATAACATTTCAATAGTAGATTTTTGAATTTTTGAAATTTTTTTAAATGTTACCTATAAACTGATTCTCATACGATCATTGTTTCATACCTTCAAGCCTTGAGTGCTCAGAAATCCATATTGATAAAATATAAATTTTGAAATGTGTCACTGTTTCTTTCACTTAAAAATAACATTTCAATAGTAGATTATTGAATTTTTGAAATTTTTTTAAGTGTTACCTATAAACTGATTCTCAAACGATCATTCTTCCATAGGTTCAAGTCTTAAGTGCTCAAAAATCCATATTGATAAAATATAAATTTTGAAATGTTTTATTGTTTCTCTCACTTAGGTTAGTATTAAATTCACTCACAAATAACATTTCAATAGTAGATTTTTGAATTTTTGAAATTTTTTGAAATGTTACCTATATACTGATTCTCAAACGATCATTCTTCCATACGTTCAAGTCTTAAGTGCTCAAAAATCCGTAGTGATAAAATTTAAATTTTGAAATGTTTTATTGTTTCTTTCACTTGAAAATAACATTTGAATAGTAGATTTTTTAATTTTTGAAATTTTTTGAAATGTTACCTATAAACTGATTCTCATACGATCATTGTTTCATACCTTCAAGCCTTGAGTGCTCAGAAATCCATATTGATAAAATATAAATTTTGAAATGTGTCACTGTTTCTTTCACTTAAAAATAACATTTCAATAGTAGATTATTGAATTTTTGAAATTTTTTTAAGTGTTACCTATAAACTGATTCTCAAACGATCATTCTTCCATAGGTTCAAGTCTTAAGTGCTCAAAAATCCATATTGATAAAATATAAATTTTGAAATGTTTTATTGTTTCTCTCACTTAGGTTAGTATTAAATTCACTCACAAATAACATTTCAATAGTAGATTTTTGAATTTTTGAAATTTTTTGAAATGTTACCTATAAACTGATTCTCAAACGATCATTCTTCCATAGGTTCAAGTCTTAAGTGCTCAAAAATCCATATTGATAAAATTTAAATTTTTAAATGTTTTATTGTTTCCTTCACTTAGGTTTGTATTAAATTCACTCACAAATAACATTTCAATAGTAGATTTTTGAATTTTTGAAATTTTTTGAAATGTTACCTATAAACTGATTCTCATACGATCATACTTTCATACCTTCAAGCCTTCAGTGCTCAGAAATCCATATTAATAAAATTTAAATTTTGAAATGTTTTATTGTTTCTTTCACTCACAAATAACATTTCAATAGTAGATTTTTGAATTTTTGAAATTTTTTTAAATGTTACCTATAAACTGATTCTCATACGATCATTGTTTCATACCTTCAAGCCTTGAGTGCTCAGAAATCCATATTGATAAAATATAAATTTTGAAATGTGTTACTGTTTCTTTCACTTAAAAATAACATTTCAATAGTAGATTATTGAATTTTTGAAATTTTTTTAAATGTTACCTATAAACTGATTCTCAAACGATCATTCTTCCATAGGTTCAAGTCTTAAGTGCTCAAAAATCCATATTGATCAAATTTAAATTTTGAAATGTTTTATTGTTTCTTTCACTTAGGTTAGTATTAAATTCACTCACAAATAACATTTCAATAGTAGATTTTTGAATTTTTGAAATTTTTTGAAATGTTACCTATATACTGATTCTCAAACGATCATTCTTCCATACGTTCAAGTGTTAAGTGCTCAAAAATCCGTAGTGATAAAATTTAAATTTTGAAATGTTTTATTGTTTCTTTCACTTGAAAATAACATTTGAATAGTAGATTTTTTAATTTTTGAAATTTTTTGAAATGTTACCTATAAACTGATTCTCAAACAATCATTCTTCCATACCTTCAAGCCTTCAGTGCTCAAAAATCCGTATTGATAAAATTAAAATTTTGAAATGTTTTATTGTTTCTTTCACTTAAAAATATTATTTCAATAGTAAATTATTGAATTTTTGAAATTTTATTAAATGTTACCTATATACTGAATCTCATACGATCATTCTTCCATACGTTCAAGCCTTCAGTGCTCAAAAATCCATATTGATAAAATACAAATCTTGAAATGTTTTATTGTTTCTTTCACTTTAAAATATTATTTCAATAGTACATTATTGAATTTTTGAAATTTTTTTAAATGTTACCTATATACTGAATCTCATACGATCATTCTTCCATACGTTCAAGCCTTCAGTGCTCAAAAATCCATATTGATAAAATTGAAATTTTAAAATGTTTTATTGTTTCTTTCACTTTAAAATAACATTTCAATAGTAGATTTTTGAATTTTTGAAATTTTTTGAAATGTTACCTATATACTAAATCTCATATGATCATTCTTCTATACGTTCAAGCCTTCAGTGCTCAAAAATCCATATTGATAAAATTTAAATTTTACAATGTTTAATTGTTTCTTTCACTTTAAAATAACATTTCAATAGTAGATTTTTAAATTTTTGAAATTTTTTGAAATGTTACCTATACACTGAATCTCATACGATCATTTTTCCATACGTTCAAGCCTTCAGTGCTCAAAAATCCATATTGATAAAATTTAAATTTTAAAATGTTTTATTGTTTCTTTCACTTTAAAATAACATTTCAATAGTAGATTTTTGAATATTTGAAATTTTTTGAAATGTTACCTATATACTGAATCTCATACGATCATTCTTCATTTTAATTTTGAAATGTTTTATTGTTTCTGTCACTTAAAAATAACATTTCAATAGTAGATTTTTGAATTTTTGAAATTTTTTGAAATGTTACCTATATACTGATTCTTATACGATCATTCTTCCATACGTTCAAGCCTTCAGTGCTCAAAAATCCATATTGATAAAATTTAAATTTTGAAATATTTTATTATTTCTTTCACTTATGTTAGTATTAAATTCACTCACAAATAACATTTCAATAGTAGATTTTTGAATTTTTGAAATTTTTTGAAATGTTTCCTATAAACTGATTCTCATACGATCATTCTTCCATACGTTCAAGCCTTAAGTACTCAAAAATCCATATTGATAAAATTTAAATTTTGAAATGTTTTATTATTTCTTTCACTTTAAAATAACATTTCAATAGAAGAGTTTTGAATATTTGAAATTTTTTGAAATGTTACCTATATACTGAATCTCATACGATCATTCTTCATTTTAATTTTGAAATGTTTTAATGTTTCTGTCACTTAAAAATAACATTTCAATAGTAGATTTTTGAATTTTTGAAATTTTTTGAAATGTTACCTATATACTGATTCTCATACGATCATTCTTCCATACGTTCAAGCCTTAAGTGCTCAAAAATCCATATTGATAAAATTTAAATTTTGAAATGTTTTATTATTTCTTTCACTTAGGTTAGTATTAAATTCACTCACAAATAACATTTCAATAGGAGATTTTTGAATTTTTGAAATTTTTTGAAATGTTACCTATATACTGATTCTCATACGATCATTCTTTCATACCTTCAAGCCTTCAGTGCTCAAAAATCCATATTGATAAAATAAAAATTTTGAAATGTGTTACTGTTTCTTTCACTTAAAAATAACATTTCAATAGTAGATTATTGAATTTTTGAAATTTTTTTAAGTGTTACCTATAAACTGATTCTCAAACGATCATTCTTCAATACGTTCAAGTCTTAAGTGCTCAAAAATCCATATTGACAAAATTTAAATTTTGAAATGTTTTATTGTTTCTTTCACTTAGGTTAGTATTAAATTCACTCACAAATAACATTTCAATAGGAGATTTTTGAATTTTTGAAATTTTTTGAAATGTTACCTATATACTGATTCTCATACGATCATTCTTTCATACCTTCAAGCCTTCAGTGCTCAAAAATCCATATTGATAAAATAAAAATTTTGAAATGTGTTACTGTTTCTTTCACTTAAAAATAACATTTCAATAGTAGATTATTGAATTTTTGAAATTTTTTGAAATGTTACCTATAACGTGATTCTCATACGATCATTCTTTCATACCTTCAAGCCTTCAGTGCTCAAAAATCCATATTGATAAAATATAAATTTTGAAATGTTTTATTGTTTCTTTCACTTTAAAAAAACATTTTAATAGAAGGTTTTTGAATTTTTGAAATTTTTTGAAATGTTACCTCTACACTGAATCTCATACGATCATTCTTCTATACGTTCAAGCCATAAGTGCTCAAAAATCCATTTTGATAAAATTTAAATTTTGAAATGCTTTATTGTTTCTTTCACTTTAAAATAACATTTCAATAGTATATTTTTGAATTTTTTGAAATGTTGCCTATATACTGATTCTCAAACAATCATTCATCCATACCTTCACGCCTTAAGTGCTCAGAAATCCATATTGATAAAATATAAAATTTGAAATGTTTTATTGTTTCTTTCACTAAGGTTAGTATTAGATAGTAGATTTTTGAATTTTTGAAATTTTTTGAAATGTTACCTCCACACTGAATCTCATACGATCATTCTTCTATACGTTCAAGCCATAAGTGCTCAAAAATCCATTTTGATAGAATTTAAATTTTGAAATGTTTAATTGTTTCTTTCACTTTAAAATAACATTTCAATAGTATATTTTTGAATTTTTTGAAAAGTTGCCTATATACTGATTCTCAAACAATCATTCTTCCATACCTTCACGCCTTAAGTGCTCAAAAATCCATATTGATAAAATTGAAATTTTGAAATGTTTTATTATTTCTTTCACTTAGGTTAGTATTAAATTCACTCACAAATAACATTTCAATAGTAGATTTTTGAATTTTTGAAATTTTTTGAAATGTTACCTATAAACTGATTCTCATACGATCATTCTTTCATACCTTCAAGACTTCACTGCTCAGAAATCCATATTGATAAAATATAAATTTTAAATGTGTTACTGTTTCTTTCACTTAAAAATAACATTTCAATAGTAGATATTTGAATTTTTGAAATTTATTGAAATGTTACCTATACACTGATTCTCAAACGATCATTCTTCCATACGTTCAAGTCTTGAGTGCTCAAAAATCCGTATTGATAAAATTTAAATTTTGAAATGTTTAATTGTTTCTTTCACTTTAAAATAACATTTTAATAGTAGATTTTTTAAGTTTTGAAATTTTTTGAAATGTTACCTATATACTGAATCTCATACGATCATTCTTCTATACGTTCAAGCCATAAGTGCTCAAAAATCCATTTTGATAAAATTTAAATTTTGAAATGTTTTATTGTTTCTTTCACTTTAAAATAACATTTCAATAGTATATTTTTGAATTTTTTGAAATGTTACCTATATACTGATTCTCAAACAATCATTCTTCCATACCTTCACGCCTTCAGTGCTCAGAAATCCATATTGATAAAATATAAATTTTGAAATGTTTTATTGTTTCTTTCACTAAGGCTAGTATTAAATTCACTCAAAAAGAACATTTCAATTGTGGATTTTTGAAATTTTTTGAAATGTAACCTATATACTGATTCCCATACGATCATTCTTCCATACGTTCAAGCCTTAAGTGCTCAAAAATCCATATTGATAAAATTTAAAATTTAAAATGTTTTATTGTTTCTTTCACTTGAAAATAACATTTCAATAGTATATTTTTGAATTTTTGAAATTTTTTGAAATGTTACCTATAAACTGATTCTCATACGATCATTCTTTCATACCTTCAAGACTTCACTGCTCAGAAATCCATATTGATAAAATATAAATTTTGAAATGTGTTACTGTTTCTTTCACTTAAAAATAACATTTGAATAGTAGATTATTGAATTTTTGAAATTTTTTTAAATGTTACCTATATACTGATTCTCATACTTTTATTCTTCCATACGTTCAAGCCTTCAGTGCTCAAAAATGCATATTGATAAAATTTAAAATTTAAAATGTTTTATTGTTTCTTTCACTTGAAAATAACATTTCAATAGTATATTTTTGAATTTTTGAAATTTTTTGAAATGTTACCTATATACTGAATCTCATATGATCATTCTTCTATACGTTCAAGCCTTCAGTGCTCAAAAATCCATATTGATAAAATTTAAAATTTAAAATGTTTTATTGTTTCTTTCACTTTAAAATAACATTTCAATAGTAGATTTTTGAATTTTTGAAATTTTTTGAAATGTTACCTATATACTGAATCTCATACGATCATTCTTCTATACGTTCAAGCCTTCAGTGCTCAAAAATCCATTTTGATAAAATTTAAATTTTGAAATGGGTTATTGTTTCTTTCACTTTAAAATAACATTTCAATAGTATATTTTTGAATTTTTTGAAATGTTACCTACATACTGATTCTCAAACAATCATTCTTCCATACCTTCACGCCTTAAGTGCTCAGAAATCCATATTGATAAAATATAAATTTTGAAATGTTTTATTGTTTCTTTCACTAAGGTTAGTATTAAATTCACTCAAAAAGAACATTTCAATTGTGGATTTTGGAAATTTTTTGAAATGTAACCTATATACTGATTCTCATATGATCATTCTTCCATACGTTCAAGCCTTCAGTGCTCAAAAATCCAAATTGATAAAATTAAAATTATAAAACGTTTTATTGTTTCTTTCACTTAGGTGAGTATTAAATTAACTCACAAATAACATTTCAATACTAGATTTTTGAATTTTTGAAATTTTTTGAAATGTTACCTATATACTGATTCTCAAACGATCATTCTTCCATACGTACAAGTCTTAAGTGCTCAAAAATCCGTATTGATAAAATATAAATTTTGAAATGTGTTACTGTTTCTTTCACTTAAAAATAACATTTCAATAGTAGAGTTTTGAATTTTTGAAATTTTTTGAAATGTTACCTATAACGTGATTCTCATACGATCATTCTTTCATACCTTCAAGCCTTCAGTGCTCAAAAATCCATATTGATAAAATTTAAATTTTAAAATGTTTAATTGTTTCTTTCACTTTAAAATAACATTTTAATAGTAGATTTTTGAATTTTTGAAATTTTTTGAAATGTTACCTATATACTGAAAATCATATGATCATTCTTCTATACGTTCAAGCCTTCAGTGCTCAAAAATCCATATTGATAAAATTTAAAATTTAAAATGTTTTATTGTTTCTTTCACTTTAAAATAACATTTCAATAGTAGATTTTTGAATTTTTGAAATTTTTTGAAATGTTACCTATATACTGAATCTCATACGATCATTCTTCTATACGTTCAAGCCTTCAGTGCTCAGAAATCCATATTGATAAAATTTAAATTTTAAAATGTTTTATTGTTTCTTTCACTTTAAAATAACATTTTAATAGTAGATTTTTAAATTTTTGAAATTTTTTGAAATGTTACCTATATACTGAATCTCATACGATCATTCTTCTATACGTTCAAGCCTTCATTGCTCAAAAATCCATTTTGATAAAATTTAAATTTTGAAATGTTTTATTGTTTCTTTCACTTTAAAATAACATTTCAATAGTATATTTTTGAATTTTTTGAAATGTTACCTATATACTGATTCTCAAACAATCATTCTTCCATACCTTCACGCCTTAAGTGCTCAGAAATCCATATTGATAAAATATAAATTTTGAAATGTTTTATTGTTTCTTTCACTAAGGTTAGTATTAAATTCAATCAAAAAGAACATTTCAATTGTGGATTTTTGACATTTTTTGAAATGTAACCCATATACTGATTCTCATACGATCATTCTTCCATACGTTCAAGCCTTAAGTGCTCAAAAATCCATATTGATAAAATTAAAATTATAAAACGTTTTATTGTTTCTTTCGCTTAGTTTAGTATTGAATTCACTAAAAAATAACATTTCAATAGTAGATTTTTGAAATTTTGAAATTTTTTTAAATGTTACCTATACACTGATTCTAAGACGTTTATTCTTCCATACGTTCAAGCCTTAAGTGCTCAAAAATCCATATTGATAAAATTTAAATTTGGAAATGTTTTATTGTTTCTTTCACTTTGAAATAACATTTCAATTGTAGATTTTTGAATTTTTGAAGTTTTTTTAAATGTTACCTATATACTGATTCTCATACGTTTATTCTTCCATACGTTCAAGCCTTCAGTGCTCAAAAATCCATATTGATAAAATTTAAAATTTAAAATGTTTAATTGTTTCTTTCACTTTAAAATAACATTTCAATAGTAGATTTTTGAATTTTTGAAATTTTTTGAAATGTTACCTATATACTGAATCTCATATGATCATTCTTCTATACGTTCAAGCCTTCAGTGCTCAAAAATCCATATTGATAAAATTTAAATTTTGAAATGTTTTATTGTTTCTTTCACTTTAAAATAACATTTCAATAGTATATTTTTGAATTTTTTGAAATGTTGCCTATATACTGATTCTCAAACAATCATTCTTCCATACCTTCACGCCTTAAGTGCTCAGAAATCCATATTGATAAATTATAAATTTTGAAATATTTTATTGTTTCTTTCACTAAGGTTAGTATTAAATTCACTCAAAAAGAACATTTCAATTGTGGATTTTTGAAATTTTTTGAAATGTTAGCTATATACTGATTCTCATACGATCATTCTTCCATACGTTCAAGCCTTAAGTGCTCCAAAATCCATATTGATAAAATTTAAATTTGGAAATGTTTTATTGTTTCTTTCACTTTGAAATAACATTTCAATAAGATTTTTGAAATTTTGAAATTTTTTTAAATGTTACCTATACACTGATTCTAAGACGTTTATTCTTCCATACGTTCAAGCCTTAAGTGCTCAAAAATCCATATTGATAAAATTTAAATTTGGAAATGTTTTATTGTTTCTTTCACTTTGAAATAACAGTTCAATTGTAGATTTTTGAATTTTTGAAATTTTTTTAAATGTTACCCATATACTGATTCTCATACGTTTATTCTTCCATACGTTCAAGCCTTCAGTGCTCAAAAATCCATATTGATAAAATTTAAAATGTTTTATTGTTTCTTTCACTTTAAAATAACATTTCAATAGTATATTTTTGAATTTTTTGAAATGTTGCCTATATACTGATTCTCAAACAATCATTCTTCCATACGTTCAAGCCTTAAGTGCTCCAAAATCCATATTGATAAAATTTAAATTTGGAAATGTTTTATTGTTTCTTTCACTTTGAAATAACATTTCAATAAGATTTTTGAAATTTTGAAATTTTTTTAAATGTCACCTATACACTGATTCTAAGACGTTTATTCTTCCATACGTTCAAGCCTTAAGTGCTCAAAAATCCATATTGATAAAATTTAAATTTGGAAATGTTTTATTGTTTCTTTCACTTTGAAATAACAGTTCAATTGTAGATTTTTGAATTTTTGAAATTTTTTTAAATGTTACCCATATACTGATTCTCATACGTTTATTCTTCCATACGTTCACGCCTTAAGTGCTCAGCAATCCATATTGATAAAATATAAATTTTGAAATGTTTTATTGTTTCTTTCACTAAGGTTAGTATTAAATTCACTCAAAAAGAACATTTCAATTGTGGATTTTTGAAATTTTTTGAAATGTAACCTATATGATGATTCTCATACGATCATTCTTCCATACGGTCAAGCCTTCAGTGCTCAAAAATCCATATTGATAAAATTAAAATTATAAAACGTTTTATTGTTTCTTTCGCTTAGCTTAGTATTGAATTCACTAAAAAAATAACATTTCAATAGTAGATTTTTGAAATTTTGAAATTTTTTTAAATGTTACCTATACACTGATTCTAAGACGTTTATTCTTCCATACGTTCAAGCCTTAAGTGCTCAAAAATCCATATTGATAAAATTTCAATTTGGAAATGTTTTATTGCTTCTTTCACTTTGAAATAACATTTCAATTGTAGATTTTTGAATTTTTGAAATTTTTTTAAATGTTACCTATATACTGATTCTCATACGTTTATTCTTCCATATGTTCAAGCCTTCAGTGCTCAAAAATCCATTTTGATAAAATTTAAATTTTGAAATGTTTTATTGTTTCTTTCACTTTAAATTAACATTTCAATAGTATATTTTTGAATTTTTTGAAATGTTACCTATATACTGATTCTCAAACAATCATTCTTCCATACCTTCACGCCTTAAGTGCTCAGAAATCCATATTGATAAAATATAAATTTTGAAATGTTTTATTGTTTCTTTCACTAAGGTTAGTATTAAATTCACTCAAAAAGAACATTTCAATTGTGGATTTTTGAAATTTTTTGAAATGTAACCTATATACTGATTCTCATACGATCATTCTTCCATACGTTCAAGCCTTAAGTGCTCCAAAATCCATATTGATAAAATTAAAATTGTAAAACGATTTATTGTTTCTTTCGCTTAGTTTAGTATTGAATTCACTAAAAAATAACATTTCAATAGTAGATTTTTGAAATTTTGAAATTTTTTTAAATGTTACCTATACACTGATTCTAAGACGTTTATTCTTCCATACGTTCAAGCCTTCAGTGCTCAAAAATCCATATTGATAAAATTTAAAATTTAAAATGTTTTATTGTTTCTTTCACTTTAAAATAACATTTTAAGGGTAGATTTTTGAATATTTGAAACTTTTTGAAATGTTACCTATATACTGAATCTCATATGATCATTCTTCCATACGTTCAAGCCTTCAGTGCTCAAAAATCCATGTTGATAAAATTTAAAATTTAAAATGTTTTATTGTTTCTTTCACTTTAAAATCACATTTCAATAGTAGATTTTTGAATTTTTGAAATTTTTTGAAATGTTACCTATATACTGAATCTCATATGATCATTCTTCTATACGTTCAAGCCTTCAGTGCTCAAAAATCCATATTGATAAAATTTAAATTTTACAATGTTTAATTGTTTCTTTCACTTTAAAATAACATTTCAATAGTAGATTTTTGAATTTTTGAAATTTTTTGAAATGTTACCTATATACTGAATCTCATACGATCATTCTTCTATACGTTCAAGCCTTCAGTGCTCAAAAATCCATATTGATAAAATTTAAATTTTACAATGTTTAATTGTTTCTTTCACTTTAAAATAACATTTCAATTGTAGATTCTTGAATTTTTGAAATTTTTTGAAATGTTACCTATATACTGAATCTCATACGATCATTCTTCCATACCTTCACGCCTTAAGTGCTCAGAAATCCATATTGATAAAATATAAATTTTGAAATGTTTTATTGTTTCTTTCACTAAGGTTAGTATTAAATTCACTCAAAAAGAACATTTCAATTGTGGATTTTTGAAATTTTTTGAAATGTAACCTATATACTGATTCTCATATGATCATTCTTCAATACGTTCAAGCCTTCAGTGCTCAAAAATCCAAATTGATAAAATTTAAATTTTGAAATGGGTTATTGTTTCTTTCACTTTAAAATAACATTTCAATAGTATATTTTTGAATTTTTTGAAATGTTACCTATATACTGAATCTCATACGATCATTCTTCCATACCTTCACGCCTTAAGTGCTCAGAAATCCATATTGATAAAATATAAATTTTGAAATGTTTTATTGTTTCTTTCACTAAGGTTAGTATTAAATTCACTCAAAAAGAACATTTTAATTGTGGATTTTTGAAATTTTTTGAAATGTAACCTATATACTGATTCTCATATGATCATTCTTCAATACGTTCAAGCCTTCAGTGCTCAAAAATCCAAATTGATAAAATTTAAATTTTGAAATGGGTTATTGTTTCTTTCACTTTAAAATAACATTTCAATAGTATATTTTTGAATTTTTTGAAATGTTACCTATATACTGATTCTCAAACAATCATTCTTCCATACCTTCACGCCTTAAGTGCTCAGAAATCCATATTGATAAAATATAAATTTTGAAATGTTTTATTGTTTCTTTCACTAAGGTTAGTATTAAATTCACTCAAAAAGAACATTTCAATTGTGGATTTTGGAAATTTTTTGAAATGTAACCTATATACTGATTCTCATATGATCATTCTTCAATACGTTCAAGCCTTCAGTGCTCAAAAATCCAAATTGATAAAATTAAAATTATAAAACCTTTTATTGTTTCTTTCACTTTAAAATAACATTTCAATAGTATATTTTTGAATTTTTTGAAATGTTACCTATATACTGATTCTCAAACAATCATTCTTCCATACCTTCACGCCTTAAGTGCTCAGAAATCCATATTGATAAAATATAAATTTTGAAATGTTTTATTGTTTCTTTCACTAAGGTTAGTATTAAATTCACTCAAAAAGAACATTTCAATTGTGGATTTTTGAAATTTTTTGAAATGTAACCTATATACTGATTCTCATATGATCATTCTTCAATACGTTCAAGCCTTCAGTGCTCAAAAATCCAAATTGATAAAATTAAAATTATAAAACGTTTTATTGTTTCTTTCACTTAGGTTAGTATTAAATTAACTCACAAATAACATTTCAATACTAGATTTTTGAAATTTTGAAATTTTTTGAAATGTTACCTATATACTGAATCTCATATGATCATTCTTCTATACGTTCAAGCCTTCAGTGCTCAAAAATCCATTTTGATAAAATTTAAATTTTGAAATGTTTTATTGTTTCTTTCACTTTAAAATAACATTTCAATAGTATATTTTTGAATTTTTTGAAATGTTGCCTATATACTGATTCTCATACTATTTTTCTTCCATACGTTCAAGCCTTAAGTGCTCAAAAATCCATATTGATAAAATTAAAATTATAAAACGTTTTATTGTTTCTTTCGCTTAGTTTAGTATTGAATTCACTTAAAAATAACATTTCAATAGTAGATTTTGAATATTTGAAATTTTTTGAAATGTTACCTATATACTGAATCTCATACGATCATTCTTCCATACGTTCAAGCCTTAAGTGCTCAAAAATCCATATTGATAAAATTTAAATTTGGAAATGTTATATTGTTTCTTTCACTTTGAAATAACATTTCAATTGTAGATTTTTGAATTTTTGAAATTTTTTTAAATGTTACCTATATACTGATTCTCATACGATCATTCTTCTATACGTTCAAGCCTTAAGTGCTCAGAAATCAATATTGATAAAATTTTAATTTTGAAATGTTTTATTGTTTCTGTCACTTAAAAATAACATTTCAATAGTAGATTTTTGAATTTTTGAAATTTTTTTGAAGGTTACCTATATACTGATTCTCATACGATCATCCTTCCATACGTTCAAGCCTTAAGTGCTCAAAAATCTATATTGATAAAATTTAAATTTTGAAATGTTTTATTGTTTCTTTCACTTAGGTTAGTGTTAAATTCACTCACAAACAACATTTCAATAGTAGATTTTTGAATTTTTAAAATTTTTTGAAATGTTACCTATAAACTGATTCTCATACGATCATTCTTCCATACCTTCAAGACTTCAGTGTTTAAAAATCCATATTGATAAAATTTAAATTTTGAAATGTTTTATTGTTTCTTTCACTTAGATTAGTATTTCAATAGTAGATGATTGAATTTTTGAAATTTTTTGAAATGTTACCTATATACTGAATCGCATACGATCATTCTTCCATACGTTCAAGCCTAAAGTGCTCAAAAATCCGTATTGATAAAGTTTAAATTTTAAAATGTTTTATTGTTTCTTTACCTTTAAAATAACATTTTAACAGTAGATTTTTGAATTTTTGAAATTTTTTTAAATGTTACCTATATACTGATTCTCATACGATCATTCTTCTATACGTTCAAGCCTTAAGTGCTCAAAAATCCATATTGATAAAATTTAAATTTTGAAATGTTTTATTATTTCTTTCACTTAGGTTAGTATTAAATTCACTCACAAATAACATTTCAATAGTAGATTTTTGAATTTTTGAAATTCTTTGAAATGTTACTTATATACTGATTCTCATATGATCATTCTTCCATACGTTCAAGTCTTAAGTGCTCAAAAATCTATATTGATAAAATTTAAATTTTGAAATGTTTTATTGTTTCTTTCACTTAGGTTAGTGTTAAATTCACTCACAAACAACATTTCAATAGTAGATTTTTGAATTTTTAAAATTTTTTGAAATGTTACCTATAAACTGATTCTCATACGATCATTCTTTCATACCTTCAAGCCTTCACTGCTCAGAAATCCATATTGATAAAATATAAATTTTGAAATGTTTTATTGTTTCTTTCACTTAGATTAGTATTTCAATAGTAGATGATTGAATTTTAGAAATTTTTTGAAATGTTACATATATACTGAATCGCATACGATCATTCTTCCATACGTTCAAGCCTTAAGTGCTCAAAAATCCATATTGATAAAATTTAAATTTTGAAATGTTTTATTGTTTCTTTCACTTAGGTTAGTATTAAATTCACTCACAAACAACATTTCAATAGTATTTATTTGAATTTTTGAAATTTTTTGAAATGTTACCAATATACTGATTTTCATACGATCATTCTTCCATACCATCAAGACTTCAGTGCTCAAAAATCCATATTGATAAAATTTAAATTTTGAAATGTTTTATTGTTTCTTTCACTTAGGTTAGTATTAAATTCACTCACAAATAACATTTCAATAGTAGATTTTTGAATTTTTGAAGTTTTTTGAAATGTTACCTTTAAACTGATTCTCATACGACCATTCTTCCATACATTCAAGACTTAAGTGTTCAAAAATTCGTATTGATAAAATTTAAATTTTGAAATGTTTTATTGTTTCTTTCACTTAGATTAGTATTAAATTCACTCACAAATAACATTTCAATAGTAGATTATTGAATTTTTGAATATTTTTGAAATGATACCTACATACTGATTCTCATACGATCATTCTTTCATACGTTCAAGCCTTAAGTGCTCAAAAATTCGTATTGATAAAATTTAAATTTTGAAATGTTTTATTGTTTCTTTCACTTAGATTAGTATTTCAATAGTAGATGATTGAATTTTTGAAATTTTTTGAAATGTTACCTATATACTGAATCGCATACGATCATTCTTCCATACGTTCAAGCCTAAAGTGCTCAAAAATCCGTATTGATAAAGTTTAAATTTTAAAATGTTTTATTGTTTCTTTACCTTTAAAATAACATTTTAACAGTAGATTTTTGAATTTTTGAAATTTTTTGAAATGTTACCTATATACTGAATCGCATACGATCATTCTTCCATACGTTCAAGCCTTAAGTGCTCAAAAATCCATATTGATAAAATTTAAATTTTGAAATGTTTTATTGTTTCTTTCACTTAGGTTAGTATTAAATTCACTCACAAATAACATTTCAATAGTAGATTTTTGAATTTTTGAAGTTTTTTGAAATGTTACCTTTAAACTGATTCTCATACGACCATTCTTCCATACATTCAAGACTTAAGTGCTCAAAAATTCGTATTGATAAAATTTAAATTTTGAAATGTTTTATTGTTTCTTTCACTTAGATTAGTATTAAATTCACTCACAAATAACATTTCAATAGTAGATTATTGAATTTTTGAATATTTTTGAAATGATACCTACATACTGATTCTCATACGATCATTCTTTCATACGTTCAAGCCTTAAGTGCTCAAAAATTCGTATTGATAAAATTTAAATTTTGAAATGTTTTATTGTTTCTTTCACTTAGATTAGTATTAAATTCACTCACAAATAACATTTCAATAGTAGATTATTGAATTTTTGAAATTTTTTGAAATGTTACCTATAAACTGATTCTCATACGATCATTCTTCCATACCTTCAAGACTTCAGTGCTCAGAAATCCATATTGATAAAATATAAATTTTGAAATGTGTTATTGTTTCATTCACTTAGGTTAGTATTAAATTCACTCACAAATAACATTTCAATAGTAGATTTTTGAATTTTTGAAATTTTTTGAAATGTTACCTATATACTGATTCTCATACGATCATTCTTCCATACCATCAAGGCTTCAGTGCTCAAAAATCCATATTGATAAAATATAAATTTTGAAATGTGTTATTGTTTGATTCACTTTATTGTTTCTTTCACTTAGATTAGTGTTAAATTCACTCACAAATAACATTTCAATAGTAGATGATTGAATTTTTTGAAATTTTTTGAAATGTTACCTTTAAACTGATTCTCATACGACCATTCTTCCATACATTCAAGTCTTAAGTGCTCAAAAATCCATCTTGATAAAATTTTAATTTTGAAATGTTTTATTGTTTCTTTCACTGAGGTTAGAATTAAATTCACTCACAAATAACATTTCAATAGTAGATTTTTGAATTTTTGAAATTTTTTGAAATGTTACCTATATACTGATTCTCATACGATCATTCTTCCATACCTTCAAGACTTAAGTGCTCAAAAATCCATATTGATAAAATATAAATTTTGAAATGTGTTATTGTTTGATTCACTTTATTGTTTCTTTCACTTAGATTAGTATTAAATTCACTCACAAATAACATTTCAATAGTAGATTATTGAATTTTTGAAATTTTTTGAAATGTTACCTATAAACTGATTCTCATACGATCATTCTTTCATACCTTCAAGCCTTCACTGCTCAGAAATCCATATTGATAAAATTTAAATTTTGAAATGTTTTATTGTTTCTTTCACTTAGATTAGTATTAAATTCACTCACAAATAACATTTCAATAGTAGATGATTGAATTTTTGAAATTTTTTGAAATGTTACCTATAAACTGATTCTCATACGATCATTCTTTCATACCTTCAAGCCTTCACTGCTCAGAAATCCATATTGATATAATTTAAATTTTGAAATGTTTTATTGTTTTATTCACTTAGGTAAGTATTAAATTCACTCACAAATAACATTTCAATAGTAGATGATTGAATTTTTGAAATTTTTTGAAATGTTACCTATAAACTGATTCTCATACGATCATTCTTCCATACCTTCAAGACTTCAGTGCTCAGAAATCCATATTGATAAAATTTAAATTTTGAAATGTTTTATTGTTTCTTTCACTTAAAAATAACATTTCAATGGAACATTATTGAATACTTGAATATTTTTTAAATGATACCTACATACTGATTCTCAGACGTTTATTATTCCATACGTTCAAGCCTTAAGTGCTCAAAATTCCATATTGATAAAATATAAATTTTGAAATGTGTTATTGTTTGATTCACTTAGGTTAGTATTAAATTCACTCACAAACAACATTTCAATAGTAGATTTTTGAATTTTTGAAATTTTTTGAAATGTTACCTATAAACTGATTCTCATACGATCATTCTTTCATACCTTCAAGCCTTCACTGCTCAGAAATCCATATTGATAAAATTTAAATTTTGAAATGTTTTATTGTTTGATTCACTTTATTGTTTCTTTCACTTAGATTAGTATTAAATTCACTCACAAATAACATTTCAATAGTAGATTATTGAATTTTTGAAATTTTTTGAAATGTTACCTATAAACTGATTCTCATACGATCATTCTTTCATACCTTCAAGCCTTCACTGCTCAGAAATCCATATTGATAAAATTTAAATTTTGAAATGTTTTATTGTTTCTTTCACTTAGGTAAGTATTAAATTCACTCACAAATAACATTTCAATAGTAGATGATTGAATTTTTGAAATTTTTTGAAATGTTACCTATAAACTGATTCTCATACGATCATTCTTCCATACCTTCAAGACTTCAGTGCTCAGAAATCCATATTGATAAAATTTAAATTTTGAAATGTTTTATTGTTTCTTTCACTTAAAAATAACATTTCAATGGAACATTATTGAATTTTTGAATATTTTTGAAATGTTACCTTTAAACTGATTCTCATACGACCATTCTTCCATACATTCAAGTCTTAAGTGCTCAAAAATTCGTATTGATAAAATTTAAATTTTAAAATGATTTATTGTTTCTTTCACTTATTTTAGTGTTAAATTCACTCACAAATATCATTTCAATAGAAGATTTTTAAATTTTTGAAATTTTTTGAAATGTTACCTATAAACTGATTCTCATACGATCATTCTTTCATACCTTCAAGCCTTCACTGCTCAGAAATCCATATTGATAAAATTTAAATTTTGAAATGTTTTATTGTTTCTTTCACTTAAAAATAACATTTCAATAGAACATTATTGAATTTTTGAATATTTTTGAAATGTTACCTTTAAACTGATTCTCATACGACCATTCTTCCATACATTCAAGTCTTAAGTGCTCAAAAATTCGTATTGATAAAATTTAAATTTTAAAATGTCTTATTGTTTCTTTCACTTATTTTAGTGTTAAATTCACTCACAAATATCATTTCAATAGAAGATTTTTAAATTTTTGAAATTTTTTGAAATGTTACCATTAAACTGATTCTCATACGACCATTCTTCCATACATTCAAGTCTTAAGTGCTCAAAAATCCATCTTGATAAAATTTTAATTTTGAAATATTTTATTGTTTCTTTCACTGAGGTTAGAATTAAATTCACTCACAAATAACATTTCAATAGTAGATTTTTGAATTTTTGAAATTTTTTGAAATGTTACCTATAAACTGATTCTCATACGATCATTCTTCCATACCTTCAAGACTTCAGTGCTCAGAAATCCATATTGATAAAATTTAAATTTTGAAATGTTTTATTGTTTCTTTCACTTAAAAATAACATTTCAATGGAACATTATTGAATTTTTGAATATTTTTGAAATGATACCTACATACTGATTCTCATACGATCATTCTTTCATACGTTCAAGCCTTAAGTGCTCAAAAATTCGTATTGATAAAATTAAAATTTTGAAATGTTTTATTGTTTCTTTCACTTAGATTAGTATTAAATTCACTCACAAATAACATTTCAATAGTAGATTATTGAATTTTTGAAATTTTTTGAAATGTTACCTATAAACTGATTCTCATACGATCATTCTTCCATACCTTCAAGACTTCAGTGCTCAGAAATCCATATTGATAAAATATAAATTTTGAAATGTGTTATTGTTTCATTCACTTAGGTTAGTATTAAATTCACTCACAAATAACATTTCAATAGTAGATTTTTGAATTTTTGAAATTTTTTGAAATGTTACCTATAAACTGATTCTCATACGACCATTCTTCCATACATTCAAGTCTTAAGTGCTCAAAAATTCGTATTGATAAAATTTAAATTTTAAAATGTCTTATTGTTTCTTTCACTTATTTTAGTGTTAAATTCACTCACAAATATCATTTCAATAGAAGATTTTTAAATTTTTGAAATTTTTTGAAATGTTACCATTAAACTGATTCTCATACGACCATTCTTCCATACATTCAAGTCTTAAGTGCTCAAAAATCCATCTTGATAAAATTTTAATTTTGAAATGTTTTATTGTTTCTTTCACTGAGGTTAGAATTAAATTCACTCACAAATAACATTTCAATTGTAGATTTTTGAATTTTTGAAATTTTTTGAAATGTTACCTATATACTGATTCTCATACGATCATTCTTCCATATCTTCAAGCCTTAAGTGCTCAAAAATTCGTATTGATAAAATTTAAATTTTGAAATGTTTTATTGTTTCTTGCACTTAGATTAGTATTAAATTCACTCACAAATAATTTTTCAATAGTAGATTTTTTAATTTTTCAAATTTTTTGAAATGTTACCTATAAACTGATTCTCATACGATCATACCTCCATACCTTCAAGCCTTCACTGCTCAGAAATCCATATTGATAAAATATAAATTTTGAAATTTTTTATTGTTTCTTTCACTTAAAAAAAACATTTCAATAGAACATTAGTGAATTTTTAAATTTTTTTTAAATGATACCTACATACTGATTCTCAGACGTTTATTCTTCCATACATTCAAGTTTTAAGTGCTCAAAAATCCGTATTGATAAAATTTACACTTAGGGTAGTATTAAATTCACTCACAAATAACATTTCAATAGCAGATTTTTGAATTTTTGAAATTTTTTGAAATGTTACCTATAAACTGATTCTCATACGATCATTCCTCCATACCTTCAAGCCTTCAGTGCTCAGAAATCCATATTGATTAAATATAAATTTTGAAATGTTTTATTGTTTCTTTCACTTAAAAATAACATTTCAATAGTAGATTATGGAATTTTTGAAATTTTTTGAAATGTTACCTATAAACTGATTCTTATACGATCATTCTTCCATACCTTCAAGCCTTCAGTGCTCAGAAATCCATATTGATAAAATATAAATTTTGAAATGTGTTATTGTTTCTTTCACTTAAAAATAACATTTCAATAGTAGATTATTGAATTTTTGAAATGTTACCTATAAACTGAATCTCATACGATCATTCCTCCATATCTTCAAGCCTTCAGTGCTCAGAAATCCATATTGATAAAATATAAATTTTGAAATGTGTTATTGTTTCTTTCACTTAAAAATAACATTTCAATAGCAGATTATTGAATTTTTGAAATTTTTTTAAATGTTACCTATAAACTGATCTCATACGATCATTCTTTCATGCCTTCAAGCCTTCAGTGCTCAGAAATCCATATTGATAAAATTTAAATTTTGAAATGTTTTATTGTTTCTTTAACTTAGGTTGGTATTAAATTCACTCACAAATAACATTTCAATAGTAGATTTTTGAATTTTTGAAATTTTTTGAAATGTTACCTATAAATTGATTCTCATACGATCATTATTTCATACCTTCAAGCCTTCAGTGCTCAGAAATCTATATTGATAAAATATAAATTTTGAAATGTTTTATTGTTTCTTTCACTTAAAAATAACATTTCAATAGTAGATTATTGAATTTTTGAAATTTTTTGAAACGTTATACTGATTCTCATACGATCATTCTTCCATACGTTCAAGCCTTAAGTGCTCAAAAATCCATACTGATAAAATATAAATTTTGAAATGTTTTATTGTTTCTGTCACTTAGGTTAGAATTAAATTCACTCACAAATAACATTTCAATAGTAGATTTTTGAATTTTTGAAATTTTTTGAAATGTTACCTATATACTGATTCTCATACGATCATTCTTCCATACGTTCAAGCCTTAAGTGCTCAAAAATCCATCTTGATAAAATTTTAATTTTGAAATGTTTTATTGTTTCTTTCACTTAGGTTAGAATCAAATTCACTCACAAATAACATTTCAATAGTAGATTTTTGAATTTTTGAAATTATTGTAAATGTTACCTATATACTGATTCTCATACGTTCATTCTTCCATACGTTCAAGCCTTCAAAAATCCATACTGATAAAATCTAAATTTTGAAATGTTATTGTTTCTTTTACTTAAAAATAACATTTCAATAGTAGATTTTTGAATTTTTGAAATTATTGTAAATGTTACTTATAAACTGATTCTCATACGATCATTCCTCCATACCTTCAAGCCTTCAGTGCTCATCCATATTGATAAAATATAAATTTTGAAATATTTTATTGTTTCTTTCACTCACAAATAAAATTTCAATAGTAGATATTTGAATTTTTGAAATTATTTTAAATGTTACCTATATACTGATTCTCATACGATCATTCTTCCATACGTTTAAGCCTAAGTGCTCAAAAATCCGTTTTGATAAAATTTAAATTTTGAAATGTTTTATTGTTTCTTTCACTTATGTTAGTATTAAATTCACTCAAAAAAAACATTTCAATAGTAGATTATTGAATTTTGGAATTTTTTTGAAATGTTACCTATAAACTGATTCTCATACGATCATTCTTCCATACCTTCAAGCCTTGAGTGCTCAGAAACCCATATTGATAAAATATAAATTTTGAAATGTGTTACTGTTTCTCTCACTTAAATATAACATTTCAATAGTAGATTATTGAATTTTTGAAATTTTTTTAAACGTTACCTCTAAACTGATTCTCATACGATCATTCTTCGATACTTTCAAGACTTCAGTGCTCAAAAATCCGTATTGATAAAATATAAATTTTGAAATGTTTTATTGTTTCTTTCACTTAAAAACAACATTTCAATAGTAAATTATTGAATTTTTGAAATTTTTTTAAATGTTACCTATATACTGAATCTCATACGATCATTTTTCCATACGTTCAAGCCTTCAGTGCTCAAAACTCCGTATTGATAAAATTTAAATTTTGAAATGTTTTATTGTTTCTTTCACTTAGGTTAGTATTAAATTCACTCACAAATAACATTTCAATAGTAGATTTTTGAATCTTTGAAATTTTTTGAAATGTTACCTATATACTGATTCTCAAACGATCATTCTTCCATACGTTCAAGCCTTAAGTGCTCAAAAATCCGTATTGATAAAATTTAAATTTTGAAATGTTTTATTGTTTCTTTCAGTTAGGTTAGTATTAAATTCACTCACAAACAACATTTCTGTTGGAAAGAACTATGCATCTGACAACTCATTAGCTTAGAACATGCTGACAACCCTAGCGCCATATGTTACTGACGCCAATTCACAACACTGAAAATTACCTTCGATCGCCAACTCTCATCGTGAAAGGACGTATTGACATACAGCGCATTATTACTTATAAAACTATATTACATTATATACTTATAACTATTCACTAAATAAACAAAGCTCTACTCTGCTGTAGCATAAAATCCAACAGGTTATGTACCCAGGAACGCTAAGCCTGCGCTAGTAAAAGTGAAAAGAAAAATAATTGCTTGTATAGCAAAGAATATATATGTATAGTGTTGTGCTTCTTCTTGCTTGTGTAGCGATAGAACGAAGCGTTGCTTGTGTAGCAAAAACAATAAGTGCGTCGTAAAAGAATTTTGTTGTAATTCGGGGAATACGTCGAATCGAAGAATCTAGACTACATTCGGGAATGTGTGTTGTTGTTGTCATAACGGCTTGTGTAGCTGACAACGAAGACGAACAAGATCATTCAAAGCTGTGTGCGTGTAGTCAGAATTTCGTCAGACAGTAAATACGGGTATAAGTGACGCCGTATAGTCTAGACAGCATTTGAGTGTACAAGAAAAAGTTGCGTGACCAAAAATGAGTGCGGCAGCTGTACGAATAGAGCCTTTAAATAAAGACAATTATGATACCTGGAAAATTCAAATTGAAGCGCTCTTGATAAAAAATGAAACGTGGAAATACGTAAACGGCACTTGTCTGAAAACGGAGACAAACGTGGCCAATTGGGAAAAAGAGGACGCGAAGGCAAAATCTGACTTGATTTTGGGCATATCAACAACGGAACTTAAACAAATTAAAGAATGCAAAACGTCAAATGAAGTGTGGAAAAAATTGCAAGGCATATACCAGTCCTCAGCCCCCACTCGTAAAGCGGCACTGCTAAAATCACTCGTTTTGTTAAAACAACAACCAGGAGGTGATATGAGAACGCACCTCGACAAATTTTTCGACATTGTTGACAAAATTAACGAAATAGATCTGGTAAATATAGATGACTTGTTAACTATACTGTTACATTATAGCATCTCAGACGAATATGAAACATTTCGGATTGCTATCGAAACGCGGGACACGTTAATAGATCCCGAAGCGTTAAAAATAAAACTATTGGATGAATACGAGTCTCGTAATAGAAAGAGAAATGAATCGACAGCCGGAGCTTTAATTGCAAGCAGGAAATACAAAGGCAAGCCAAAAGATAAACCAAAATTTAAATGTTACGCTTGTGGCAAAGTTGGTCACAAAGCAGTAGACTGCAGATCGAAAAGAGCAAATGAAAATGAAAGCAGCCCAAAAGAAAGTATGTTTATACACGAAGCGAAGTTCGTAAATAAAAACATCAAAGGATGGTGCCTTGATTCCGGAGCTTCTTCACACATGTGTGCACAAAAGGAACGATTCAACGAAGTGCGATCAACAAATTGCAAAACATTAAACTTAGCGAATGGCAATCGCACAGAAATAGAAGGAAATGGAAATGTGTCATTCAACCCAAGCAAAGAGCTTTGTGTAAGCTTAAAGAATACACTGTACGTTCCAGATTTGAAAGAAAACCTTCTATCAGTCTCAAAGATATGCGACAATGGCTTCAATATACTATTCAAAAAGGATAGTGCACGAGTAATAAGGTCGAATGGACAGACAGTGTTCACAGCATATCGACAACAGGATTTATACTACGTAAGTGAACAAATCGAACGAAGCAACATAGCATCCAGAAAGAACAGCAACCTAAAAGAATGGCACGAAAGACTTGGTCACCTAAATGAAAGGGATCTAAAAGAAATGATACAAAAACATTCGGCACAAGGTATAAGTGCGAATACAAACGAAAGCTTACCTATTTGCGAATCATGCATTAAGGGGAAGCAAACTCAGAGGCCATTTGCAATATCTGACACAAAATCAACAGAATTGCTTGAGTTAGTACACAGCGACGTATGTGGTCCCATGCGTGTAACAAGCAATGGTGGTAATAGGTATTTTGTAACCTTTATCGACAACTACTCAAAATGGTGCGAAATTTATACAGTCAAAAGTAAGTCCGACATATTAAATAAATTCAAAGTGTACAAAAATTACGCTGAACGGAAAACAGTTTCAAAAGTTTTCTAGTGGAAAATGGCATCAAGCATGAGTATTCGGTGGAATACACTCCTCAACAAAATGGTATTGCTGAACGAAAGAACAGAACACTAGTCGAAATGGCGCGCTGCATGATGTTACATGCGAGGTTACCGCCAAATTATTGGGCAGAAGCGGTAAACACAGCGAACTACATTTGAAACAGATGTCCGTCCAAGAGTATATGTGGTGACACGCCTTTCAAGTTGTGGATGAAGAGAATCCCAATCGTCAAACATTTTCGCACATTCGGACAAATTGCGTATGCACTCGACAAACGACCAAAAGCAAAGTTCAGCGCAAAATCAAGACGTTGCGTGTTTATTGGCTATTGTGATGATGCCAAAGCTTACCGTTTATATGACAGAAACGCAAGAATCGTCTTAAAGAGTCGAGACGTTGTATTCACAAACCTTTTTGATAACGATGAACATTTCGAAGAGTTCACAGAAGAAGAAGATGACTCAGGAGTGGGTTGTGTACCCGACAGTCATCAAAGCGAACACGATCAAAATGAAGACGAAGAATGCGCAACCGACGACGAAATCGTTAACAACGCTCCGTCAACACGTGGACCAGGAAGACCAAGAAAACAATACACCGGCAAACCTGGGCGACCCAAGTTGGTATACAACATGACCAACATTGAAAGAAACCAAACAATCGAAAGTCAAGAGTCAGAAGATGAGTTTTTTGAGGTCACTACATTAGCGAAAGAAGTCGACCCAATATCAGCAACGCAAGCGCTTACAGGGCCAAACGCATCTGAATGGAAAGATGCAATGATGAAAGAGTATCAATCGTTAAAGAAAAACTGCACTTGGGAAATTGTGAAGCGTCCAGAGAAACGAAATGTCATCGAAACCAAGTGGGTCTTGAAGACGAAATACAAGCAGAATGGTGCAGTGGCATGCTACAAGGCTCGATTAGTTGCAAAAGGGTATACGCAACGAGAAGGCATTGATTACGTCGAGACGTTTTCGCCAGTGGCACGACTGGGATCAATACGTACACTAGTAGCACTTGCCGTCGAACTAGAATTGGATGTGTTCCAATTAGACTTCAATAGCGCTTACTTAAATGGTGACATTGACGAAGAAATCTTTGTCGAATTTCCTCAAGAGTTCCATACGATACTACCAAAGCAAGAAAAACTAAAATATGGCCAGGACAAAGTGTGTCGACTTAATAAAGCTTTATACGGACTAAAGCAAAGCGGACGCCAATGGTATAAAAAGCTCGACAACAAACTGAGAGAGATGAAATTAAAGGCGATTGCAGCTGACCCGTGTGTGTATTTCCTCAGAGCAGGAAAAGAGATCATCATTGTTGCAATATATGTAGATGACTTGATAGTAGCGTCAAACAACGACAAAATGCTGAAGGATTTGAAATCCGAACTTGCAAAAGCATTCGAAATGAAAGACTTAGGCTACTTGTCATATTGCTTGGGAATTGAGTTCAAACACTACAGAGATAAAAATGAGTTCTCAATGTCCCAGGCAAAGTACATCAATGATTTGTTGAAGCAGTTCAGAATGAAACGGATGCCCAGTACCGGCGGCTTCGAGGGGTGTGCAAGCGGGCCCCCGGCCGTCGTCATCCAATGACCGCAATGACACGATGGTGGTTGACTTGGCCATCGCGTCAGATAACATTACAAGCCTAGGAGAAGTTAGGGAGGATGTGTTGGCATTCGCTATCAGGCCTAAGATCGGAAGATCTCCTCCCAAGCCAACAACGACACCACTGGCAACGTACGACGCTGAGCTGGTAGGAGCGAACTCAATCGACGACCTCCTTCCCAACCTTGACCTGGAGTCTACGCTACTAGCCCTCACGGAACGGACGACAATTATGCAAGCAGCGTTTATCCCGCCAAAAAGATATATCGTCCTGTCGGAACGCGAGGTGCTTGACGACATGGTTGCCCTTAGCGAACAAGCGCTTAAGCTGTACGCAGCAGTGGCGCTGGAAAAGGCAGCCTACACCGACAAACGGAGCAAGTCCCATCAACGCGCGGAGCGTGGCACGCAGACGCATGAGATGCCTCACTCAGAATATAATAACACGAAGAATGTGCGTACAACTACTACCCCATCTACAAAAAGGGTAAATAAAAGCACACCTAAACGGCTTCGCGAGGAACGTCCACCTTCAAGAAGGACCCCACCTAAAAAGATGAAGCAGAGAAAGAGCCCTACAGTGGACGACTTAAGCATGAGAAAAGCCCCACTGATTGAGGTCCCTATTCGAGCACAGGACACGCAGACTCCCGAACAACAACCAAAAGGTCCCAGTGGTGGTCAGGAAGCGGATTGGAGCAAAGTGAAAAGGAAGAAGCAGGTAGCGCCAAACAAAGTGGCTAGGGCAGACGCAGTACTCGTCAAGGCGCGTGGAAATTTGTCCTACGCCGATATACTGAAGACGGTCAAAAGCGACCCTGACCTACAGGACATGAGCCAGCTAGTAAAATGCATTCGGAAGACGGGTAAAGGGGAGCTCTTATTCAAAATAAGCAAGGCAGCAGATCCAGCCACCGAAAAACTTAGGATAGCGATAGCAGCTAAGCTTGGGGACAAGGCCGAAGTAAAGACCATGGCTGAAAAGATGACGATCGAGGTGAGGGATATCGACGAGATCACCGACGAAGCGGAGGTATTGGCGGCCCTGCGCGCCTCCTTCGGGAATGATGTCCTTCCTGCAGATGCCAGAGCCTCGCTACATAAAGGGTTTGGCTCCATGCAGACGGCCACAATCAGCGTGTCCAGTGAGACGGGTAAAAAACTCATGGAGGCTGGGAAAGTGCGCATTGGCTGGGTGGTGTGCCGGTTTCGCTTGAAGCTCCAACCGACAAAGTGCTTCCGGTGTTTCGATTTTGGCCATACCGCTAGAAACTGTACTAGCGACGTTGACCTGCAAAGCTGCTGCTTTAAGCGCGGTGAGGACGGCCACCTAGGTAAGGCTTGTATTAAAAAACCAGTGTGCATTCTTTGTACCCGTAGGGGTGTAACGAAGGCTGACCACTACACCGGCAGCACTAGATGCCCAGTATACAAAGAAGCTTTGGTGAGGATAAGCCGTAAATGAAAGTCATCCAACTTAACCTAAATCACTGTGCCACGGCACAAAACATACTAAGACAGACGACCAAGGAGATCTCAGCAGATCTAGCAACGATTAGCGAGCCCTACAGGGCCAACTCTACCAGAGGTTGGGCTGTCAGCTCAGATGGGAAGGCGGCAATTTGGGTCTGCGGGGACCAGGCGACCCTCCGGTTAGAGTTCCAAAGGTCTGCACGTGGATTCGTTCGGGCAAAAGTAAATAACTACTGGGTCTACAGTTGCTACTTGGCGCCCAGCCTTCTTATGAGGGACTTCCAAGAGATATTGGATGATATAGTTAACGACGCTCGGGACCGGCAGCGTATCATAATATCAGGCGATTTTAACGCATGGTCGACGGAATGGGGCAGTTCCAGTACCAATGCTAGAGGACGAGCCCTTCTCGAAGCGTTAGCCCCACTCGATATAGCCTTATTAAACAATGGCTCGCAGCACACCTTCAGCAGAGGAGCCCTAGGGTCAGTAATAGACCTAACCTACGTCAGCAGTGCATGCTTCCAGGATGCCTCGTGGCATCTTAGCGACATCTACACGGCCAGCGACCACAAAGCCATCGTCTTCACGGTGGGCAGTAGGAACCAAGCTAGAAATACGACCCAACCGAATGGGAACGTCTACAAAGTACAGACGTTCGACCGTAGCGTCTTCCTACAAACACTGCAGTCCCTGCACGTGTTGGGCAGTGCTACGGAAGCATCGGAGAAAGTTATGGCTATAGTTAATCAAGCATGCGAGGCGAGTATGTCCCGGCGCTCCAACTACAGGTACCACCACGAACCAGTCTACTGGTGGAACCATGAAATCGCGGCGGCGCGTGCTGAATGCCTAAAAGCGCGAAGACGCTACCAGCGCGCATCCGGAGGACATACAGAGACGCTTAGAGAGTGCTATGCGGCTAAGCGCAGAAAAGCTATCCGATCGAGCAAGCGTCGTAGCTTCCTAGAGCTATGCGACATGGCGGACTACGACCCATGGGGCAAAGCATATAAGGTCGTAATGAAGAAAATGGGCGCTTTCCAGCCTCTGCCACCAACGGACCCTGCCACACTAGAACACATCGTCAGGGCCCTTTTTCCAAACTTCCCCGCTGTTGCCTCAAGTTGCGGTGGTTCTCCCACTTACCAGGAGTTCCCGCGTATCGACGACAGAGAGGTGATTCAGGCTGCAAGGGGGGTGAGGGAAAACAAAGCTCCGGGACCAGACGGTATCCCAAACAGAGCTCTCAGGATAGCAGTACTGTCCTACCCCAACATTTTTGCTGAGATTTTCAACTGCTGTCTCAAAGAGGGCACGTTCCCAAAGATGTGGAAGCGTCAAAGGCTGGTACTAATACCCAAGCCCAACAAATCCCCGGATGATCCCTCGGCGTACAGACCAATATGCCTGCTTGACACCGTAGGGAAGATACTTGAACGAATCATCTGCGACAGAATAGCGACGGCCCTGAGGACTGCTGGCGACCTGTCAGACGATCAGTATGGCTTCAGAAAGGCCAAATCGACAATGGACGCAATATCTGCGGTGACCACGACAGCTGCGAGGGCAATAGATGGAACGCGCTGGAAAGGCGGGTCAAAACAGTATTGCCTTATAGTCACAGTAGACATCAAAAACGCTTTTAACACAGCGAGGTGGGACTGTATCCTGCAGGCCCTAGTAGGGTTTAGGGTACCAAATTATCTGCGGAAAATCATCACCAGTTACCTCAGTGACAGAATCCTCCTATACGATACAAACGAAGGCCTCAAAACTCATCGCGTGTCCGGCGGTGTTCCCCAGGGGTCGGTCCTAGGACCACTCCTGTGGAATATTATGTATGACGGTATCCTGTGTCTTGCTCTCCCAGATGGTGTTAAGGTAATAGGTTTCGCAGATGACATTGCGGTGGTTGTGACAGCGAAAGAGCTGGCTCAGGCCGAGAGTTTGGGAAACCACGCGATTGCTGCAATAAAAGACTGGCTCTTTGGAGTAGGCCTGAAACTAGCAGATCAAAAGACTGAGGCAGTATTGATTAGCAGCCGTAAAGCAGTCGAAACCGCTCGTCTTCTGGTAGGCGAGGTCGAGATCGTTTCAAAGAGGGCCATCCGGTACCTTGGCGTGTTGTTAGACACGAGATTATGCTTTAAAGAGCATCTCCGGCAAGTCCAGATAAAAGCAGCAGCTACGTGTCGATCGCTCAGTCGAATAATGCTGAACACTAGAGGCCCAAAGCAAGGTAGAAGAAAGCTATTGCTCAACGTAACAAAGTCAGTGATGTTATACGGCGCGCCTATCTGGTCCCAAGCCCTAAGATTCAAGAGCTATAGGCGGGGAATTCTATCAACGTATAGACTGGGGGTGATCAGGGTATGTTGTGCTTTTCGCACTATCTCCGATGACGCCGCGATGGTCATCGCAGGCGAACTACCCATACGTGAGCTGGCAGTCGAGGCGGCCGAAATCTATGACGAACATCGCTCGAACACACTCACCCAGGAGGAGCGTTCAGCGGCACGCAAACGAGCAAGAGTGCGTAGCATAGAGAGGTGGCAAGCGAGTTGGGACCGGTCTACAAAGGGGCGGTGGACACATCGTCTCATCCCGAACATAAGCTTATGGCTGAGAAGGCAGCACGGTAGCGTAAACTTCTATCTAACCCAATTTGTTAGTGGTCATGGATGTTTCGGAAGCTACCTCTACAGATTTCACCACCGTACATCCCCCGAGTGCTCATGGTGCCGCGGTGGAGTTGATGAAGACGCCGAGCACGTCCTCACGAACTGTCAGAGGTTTAGACAGGAACGTGAAATGTTAGAGACCGAACTAGGGGGTCTTATCGTGACTGAGACACTAGTGACCACCATGATTAACAATGAAAATCACTGGAAAGCGGTTTGCAGTTTTGCAGAAAAGGTGCTGAAGGAGCTGAGGCGTCTGGATCGTGTCACGATGCAGCCATCGTAGTCAACGTGCGCGGTCACTCCCATCCACTAGCCTCGTGATGCAATGCTTCCCGGCGGTTCCGCGGTGGTTTTGGTGGTTGGCGTGCTGGCCCTTTTCTTTTCTTTTCTTTTCTTTACTTTCTTCATTCAATATCCCATATATCTACTGTTTTTTTTGCACACTCTTTCTGTAATAGATGTAAGGCTGTTATGAAATAAAAAAAAAAAAAAAAAAAAAAAAAAAACCATGAACACAAGCGAAAAAATATCAGCTGACATGTGTCCTAAATCTGAAGATGAAGAAAAAGAAATGGAAAAGGTTCCATACCAAAGTTTAATTGGTGGCCTTATGTGGTTGGCCGTATCAACACGTCCTGACATCGCACACTCAGAGAGCGTACTGAGCCAATATAACACGAACTACGGTAAGAGACACTGGGAAGCCGCAAAACGAGTCTTGCGCTACCTTAAAGGCACACAACACGTCGGTATACTATATACAAAAACGTGCAAAGATCTGGTTGGTTACGCCGATGCTGATTGCGGTGCGAATCTCGATGATCGAAAATCCTTCACTGGATATGCGTTTATTCTGGCAAAAGCAGCAATAACTTGGGAATGCCGAAAGCAACGAACGGTTGCGATGTCCAGCACCGAAGCAGAGTACATGTCTCTCCGAATCGTCGAAAGAAGCAATACATTTAAGAAGTTTCCTGCAAGAGGTATTAGGCAAAATACCTACAACGATAATATACAACGACAACCAGGGAGCAGGGCAACTCACCAAAAACCCTTTGTTCCACAAACGTACAAAGCACGTTAATATTCGGCACCACTTTGTGCGTCAATTAGTAGAAAATGGAGACATACTGGTTAAGTACATACCAACAACCGAGATGCCAGCTAATGTATTAACCTAAGGCCTCGCAACACAGAAGCACAACTCCTGCAAATCTTCGTTAGGCATGAGACAGCACTAGCTTAGGCATGAGGGGAAGTGTTGGAAAGAACTATGCATCTGACAACTCACTAGCTTAGAACATGCTGACAACCCTAGCGCCATATGTTACTGACGCCAATTCACAACACTGAAAATTACCTTCGATAGCCAACTCTCATCGTGAAAGGACATATTGACATAAAGCGCATTATTACTTATAAAACTATATTACATTATATTCACTATACTTATAACTATTCACTAAATAAATAAAGCTCTACTCTGCTGTAGCATAAAATCCAACAATTTCAATAGTAGATTTTTGAATTTTTGAAATTTTTTGAAATGTTACCTATATACTGATTCTCAAACGATCATTCTTCCACACGTTCAAGTCTTCAGTGCTCAAAAATCCGTATTGATAAAATTTAAATTTTAAAATGTTTTATTGTTTCTTTCACTTAAAAATAACATTTCAATAGTAAATTATTGAATTTTTGAAATTTTTTGAAATGTTACCTATATACTGAATCTCATACGATCATTCTTCGATACTTTCAAGCCTTCAGTGCTCAAAAATCCATATTGATAAAATTTAAATTTTGAAATGTTTTATTGTTTCTTTCACTTAAAAATAACATTTCAATAGTAAATTATTGAATTTTTGAAATTTTTTGAAATGTTACCTATATACTGAATCTCATACGATCATTCTTCGATACTTTCAAGCCTTCAGTGCTCAAAAATCCGTATTGATAAAATTTAAATTTTGAAATGATTTATTGTTTCTTTCACTTAGGTTAGTATTAAATTCACTCACAAATAACATTTCAATAGTAGATTTTTGAATTTTTGAAATTTTTTGAAATGTTACCTATATACTGATTCTCATACGATCATTCTTTCATGCCTTCAAGCCTTCAGTGCTCAGAAATCCATATTAATAAAATTTAAATTTTGAAATGTTTTATTGTTTCTCTCACTTAAAAATAACATTTCAATAGTAAATTATTGAATTTTTGAAATTTTTTGAAATGTTACCTATATACTGAATCTCATACGATCATTTTTCCATACGTTCAAGCCTTCAGTGCTCAAAAATCCATATTGATAAAATATAAATTTTGAAATGTTTTATTGTTTCTTTCACTTAAAAATAACATTTCAATAGTAGATTTTTGAATTTTTGAAATTTTTTGAAATGTTACCTTTAATCTGAATCTCATACGATCATTCTTCGATACTTTCAAGCCTTCAGTGCTCAAAAATCCGTATTGATAAAATTTAAATTTTGAAATGTTTTATTGTTTCTTTCACTTAGGTTAGTATTAAATTCACTCACAAATAACATTTCAATAGTAGATTTTTGAATTTTTGAAATTTTTTGAAATGTTACCTATATACTGATTCTCATACGATCATTCTTTCATGCCTTCAAGCCTTCAGTGATCAGAAATCCATATTAATAAAATTTAAATTTTTAAATGTTTTATTGTTTCTTTCACTTAAAAATAACATTTCAATAGTAGATTATTGAATTTTTGAAATTTTTTAAATGTTACCTATAAACTGATTTATACGATCATACCTCCATACCTTCAAGCCTTCAGTGCTCAGAAATCCATATTGATAAAATATAAATTTTGAAATGTGTTACTGTTTCTTTCACTTAAAAATAACATTTCAATAGTAGATTATTGAATTTTTGAAATTTTTTTAAATGTTACCTATATACTGATTCTCAAACAATCATTCTTCCAACCTTCAAGCCTTCAGTGCTCAAAAATCCGTATTGATAATATATAAATTTTGAAATGTTTTATTGTTTCTCTGAGTTAGGTTAGTATTAAATTCACTTAAAAATAACATTTCAATAGTAGATATTTGAATTTTTGAAATTTATTGAAATGTTACCTATATACTGATTCTCAAACAATCATTCTTCCATACGTTCAAGCCTTCAGTGCACAAAAATCCATATTGATAAAATTTAAATTTTAAAATGTTTTATTGTTTCCTTCACTTAAAAATAACATTTCAATAGTAAATTATTGAATTTTTGAAATTTTATGAAATGTTACCTATATACTGATTCTCATACGATCATTCTTCCATACGTTCAAGCCTTAAGTGCTCAAAAATCCGTATTGATAAAATTTAAATTTTGAAATGTTTTATTGTTTCTTTCACTTAGGTTAGTATTAAATTCACTCACAAATAACATTTCAATAGTAGATTTTTGAATTTTTGAAATTTTTTGAAATGTTACCTATATACTGATTCTCAAACGATCAAATTTCCACACGTTCAAGCCTTAAGTGCTCAAAAATCCATATTGATAAAATTTAAATTTTGAAATGTTTTATTGTTTCTTTCACTTGAAAATAACATTTGAATAGTAGATTTTTGAATTTTTGAAATTTTTTGAAATGTTACCTATAAACTGATTCTCATACGACCATTCTTCCATACGTTCAAGCCTTCAGTGCTCAAAAATCCATACTGATAAAATATAAATTTTGAAATGTGTTACTGTTTCTTTCACTTAAAAATAACATTTCAATAGTAGATTATTGAATTTCGGAATTTTTTTTAACTGTTACCTATATACTGATTCTCATATGATCATTCTTCCATACCTTCAAGCCTTCAGTACTCAGAAATCCATATTGATAAAATATAAATTTTAAAATGTGTTACTGTTTCTTTCACTTAAAAATAACACTTCAATAGTAGATTAATGAATTTTTGAAATTTTTTAAATGTTACCTATAAACTGATTCTCATACGATCCTTCTTCCATACCTTCAAGCCTTCAGTACTCAGAAATCCATATTGATAAAATATAAATTTTAAAATGTGTTACTGTTTCTTTCACTTAAAAATAACATTTCAATAGTAGATTATTGAATTTTTGAAATTTTTTTAAGTGTTACCTATAAACTGATTCTAATACGATCATTCCTCCAAACCTTCAAGCCTTCAGTGCTCAGAAATCCATATTGATAAAATATAAATTTTGAAATGGGTTACTGTTTCTTTCACTTAAAAATAACATTTCAATAGTAGATTATTGAATTTTTGAAATTTTTTTAAATAATACCTATATACTGATTCTCAAACAATCATTCTTCCATACCTTCAAGCCTTCAGTGCTCAAAAATCCGTATTGATAATATATAAATTTTGAAATGTTTTATTGTTTCTCTGACTTAGGTTAGTATTAAATTCACTTAAAAATAACATTTCAATAGTAGATATTTGAATTTTTGAAATTTATTGAAATGGTACCTAAATACTGATTCTCAAACAATCATTCTTCCATACGTTCAAGCCTTCAGTGCACAAAAATCCATATTGATAAAATTTAAATTTTAAAATGTTTTATTGTTTCCTTCACTTGAAAATAACATTTCAATAGTAGATTATTGAATTTCGGAATTTTTTTTAAATGTTACCTATAAACTGATTCTCATACGATCCTTCTTCCATACCTTCAAGCCTTCAGTGCTCAGAAACTCATATTGATAAAATATAAATTTTGAAATGTGTTACTGTTTCTCTCACTTAAATATAACATTTCAATAGTAGATTATTGAATTTTTGAAGTTTTTTTATATGTTACCTTTAAACTGATTCTCATACGATCATTCTTCGAAACCTTCAAGCCTTCAGTGCTCAAAAATCCGTATTGATAAAATTTAAATTTTGAAATGTTTTATTGTTTCTTTCACTTAAAAATAACCTTTCAATAGTAGATTATTGAATTTTTGAAATTTTTTGAAATGTTACCTATATACTCATTCTCATACGATTATTCCTCCATACGTTCAAGCCTTAAGTGCTCAAAAATCCATCTTGATAAAATTTTAATTTTGAAATGTTTTATTGTTTCTTTTACTTAGGTTAGTATTAAATTCACTCACAAATAACATTTCAATAGTAGACTTTTGAATTTTTGAAATTTTTTGAAATGTTTCCTATATACTGATTCTCATACGATCCTTCTTTCATACCTTCAAGGCTTCAGTGCTCAGAAATCCATATTGATAAAATATAAATTTTAAAATGTGTTATTGTTTTTTTCACTTTAAGATAACATTTCAATAGAAGATTATTGAATTGTTGAAATTTTTTTTAATGTTACCTATATACTGATTCTCAAACAATCATTCTTCCATACGTTCAAGCCTTCAGTGCACAAAAATCCATATTGATAAAATTAAAATTTTAAAATGTGTTATTGTTTTTTTCACTTTAAAATAACAATTTAATAGTAGATTTTTGAATTTTTGAAATTTTTTGAAATTTTACCTATATACTGATTCTCAAACAATCATTCTTCCATACGTTCAAGCCTACAGTGCTCAAAAATCCATATTGATAAAATTTAATTTTTAAAATGTGTTATTCTTTCTTTCACTTGAAAACAACATTTCAATAGCAGATTATTGAATTTTTGAAATTTTTTAAAATGTTACCTATAAACTGATTCTCATACGATCATTCTTCCATACCTTAAAGCCTTCAGTGCTCAGAGACCCATATTGATAATATATGAATTTTGAAATGTGTTATTCTTTCTTTCACTTTAAAACAACATTTCAATAGCAGATTATTGAATTGTTGAAATTTTTTTAAATGTTACCTATATACTGATTCTCATACGATCCTTCTTCCATACCTTAAAGCCTTCAGTGCTCAGAGACCCATATTGATAATATATGAATTTTGAAATGTGTTACTGTTTCTTTCACTTAAAAATAACATTTCAATAGTAGATTATTGAATTGTTGAAATTTTTTTAAATGTTACCTATATACTGATTCTCAAACAATCATTCTTCCATACGTTCAAGTCTTCAGTGCTCAAAAATCCATATTGATAAAACTTAAATTTTAAAATGTTTTATTGTTTCTTTCACTTTCAAATTACAATTCAATAGTAGATTTTTGAATTTTTGAAATTTTTTGAAATGTTACCTTTAAACTGAATCTCATACGAGCATTCTTCCATATGTTCAAGCCTAAAGTGCTCAAAAATCCATATTGATAAAATTTAAATTTTGAAATGTTTTATTGTTTCTTTCACTTAGGTTAGTATTAAATTCACTCACAAATAACATTTCAATAGTAGATTTTTGAATTTTTGTAATTTTTTGAAATGTTACCTATAAACTGATTCTCATACGATCATTCTTTCATACCTTCAAGCCTTCAGTGCAGTGCAAATTTATATTTTGAAATGTGTTATTGTTTCTTTCACTTAGGTTAGTATTAAATTCACTCACAAATAACATTTCAATAGTAGATTTTTGAATTTTTGAAATTTTTTGAAATGTTACCTATACACTGAATCTCATACGATCATTTGTCCATACGTTCAAGCCTTAAGTGCTCAAAAATCCATCTTGATAAAATTTTAATTTTGAAATGTTTTATTGTTTCTTTTACTTAGGTTAGTATTAAATTCACTCACAAATAACATTTCAATAGTAGACTTTTGAATTTTTGAAATTTTTTGAAATGTTTCCTATATACTGATTCTCATACGATCCTTCTTTCATACCTTCAAGGCTTCAGTGCTCAGAAATCCATATTGATAAAATATAAATTTTAAAATGTGTTATTGTTTTTTTCACTTTAAAATAACATTTCAATAGAAGATTATTGAATTGTTGAAATTTTTTTAAATGTTACCTATATACTGATTCTCAAACAATCATTCTTCCATACGTTCAAGCCTTCAGTGCACAAAAATCCATATTGATAAAATTAAAATTTTAAAATGTGTTATTGTTTTTTTCACTTTAAAATAACAATTTAATAGTAGATTTTTGAATTTTTGAAATTTTTTGAAATTTTACCTATATACTGATTCTCAAACAATCATTCTTCCATACGTTCAAGCCTACAGTGCTCAAAAATCCATATTGATAAAATTTAATTTTTAAAATGTGTTATTCTTTCTTTCACTTGAAAACAACATTTCAATAGCAGATTATTGAATTTTTGAAATTTTTTAAAATGTTACCTATAAACTGATTCTCATACGATCCTTCTTCCATACCTTAAAGCCTTCAGTGCTCAGAGACCCATATTGATAATATATGAATTTTGAAATGTGTTACTGTTTCTTTCACTTAAAAATAACATTTCAATAGTAGATTATTGAATTGTTGAAATTTTTTTAAATGTTACCTATATACTGATTCTCATACGATCTTTCTTCCATACCTTCAAGCCTTTAGTGCTCAGAAATCCATATTGATAAAATATAAATTTTGAAATGTGTTATTGTTTCTTTCACTTAAAAATAACATTTCAATAGCAGATTATTGAATTTTTCAAATTTTTTGAAATGTTACCTATATACTGATTCTCATACGATCCTTCTTCCATACCTTCAAGCCTTCAGTACTCAGAAACCCATATTGATAATATTCTCTCACTTAAAAATAACATTTCAATAGTAGATTATTGAATTTTGGAATTTTTTTGAAATGTTACCTATAAACTGATTCTCATACGATCCTTCTTCCATACCTTCAAGCCTTCAGTGCTTAGAAACCCATATTGATAAAATATAAATTTTGAAATGTTTTATTGTTTCTTGCACTTAGGTTAGTATTAAATTCACTCACAAATAACATTTCAATAGTAGATTTTTGAATTTTTGAAATTTTTTTAAATGTTACCTATATACTGATTCTCAAACAATCATTCTTCCATACGTTCAAGCCTTCAGTGCTCAAAAATCCATATTGATAAAACTTAAATTTTAAAATGTTTTATTGTTTCTTTCACTTTCAAATTACAATTCAATAGTAGATTTTTGAATTTTTGAAATTTTTTGAAATGTTACCTTTAAACTGAATCTCATACGATCATTCTTCCATATGTTCAAGCCTAAAGTGCTCAAAAATCCATATTTATAAAATTTAAATTTTGAAATGTTTTATTGTTTCTTTCACTTAGGTTAGTATTAAATTCACTCACAAATAACATTTCAATAGTAGATTTTTGAATTTTTGTAATTTTTTGAAATGTTACCTATAAACTGATTCTCATACGATCATTCTTTCATACCTTCAAGCCTTCAGTGCAGTGCAAATTTATATTTTGAAATGTGTTATTGTTTCTTTCACTTAGGTTAGTATTAAATTCACTCACAAATAACATTTCAATAGTAGATTTTTGAATTTTTGAAATTTTTTGAAATGTTACCTATATACTGAATCTCATACGATCATTTCTCCATACGTTCAAGCCTTCAGTGCTCAAAAATCCATATTGATAAAATATAAATTTTGAAATGTTTTATTTTTTCTTTTACTTAGGTTAGTATTAAATTCACTCACAAATAACATTTCAATAGTAGACTTTTGAATTTTTGAAATTTTTTGAAATGTTACCTATATACTGATTCTCAAACGATCATTCTTCCATACGTTCAAGCCTTAAGTGCTCAAAAATCCGTATTGATAAAATTTAAATTTTGAAATGTTTTATTGTTTCTTTCACTTAGGTTAGTATTAAATTCACTCACAAACAACATTTCAATAGTAGATTTTTGAATTTTTGAATTTTTTTTAAATGTTTCCTATATACTGATTCTCAAACGATCATTCTTCGGTACCTTCAAGCCTTCAGTGCTGAAAAATCCGTATTGATAAAGGTTAAATTTTGAAATGTTTTATTGTTTCTTTCACTTAAAAATAACATTTCAATAGTAAATTATTGAATTTTTGATATTTTTTGAAATGTTACCTTTAAACTGAATCTCATACGATCATTCTTCGATACCTTCAAGCCTTCAGTGCTCAAAAATCCGTATTGATAAAACTTAAATTTTGAAATGTATTATTGTTTCTTTCACTTAAAAATAACATTTCAATAGTAGATTATTGAGTTTTTGCAATTTTTTGAAATGTTACCTATATACTGATTCTCATACGATCATTCTTCGATACCTTCAAGCCTTCAGTGCTCAAAAATCCGTATTGATAAAATTTAAATTTTGAAATGTGTTACTGTTTCTTTCACCTAAAAATAAAATTTCAATAGTCGATTTTTGAATTTTTGAAATTTTTTGAAATGTTACCTATATACTGAATCTCATACGATCATTTTTCCATACGTTCAAGCCTTAAGTGCTCAAAAATCCGTATTGATAAAACTTAAATTTTGAAATGTATTATTGTTTCTTTCACTTAAAAATAACATTTCAATAGTAGATTATTGAATTTTTGAAATTGTTTTAAATGTTACCTATATACTGATTCTCATACGATCATTCCTCCATACGTTCAAGCCTTAAGTGCTCAAAAATCCATCTTGATAAAATTTTAATTTTGAAATGTTTTATTGTTTCTTTCACTTAGGATAGAATTAAATTCACTCACAAATAACATTTAAATAGTAGATTTTTGAATTTTTGATTTTTTTTTAAATGTTACCTATATACTGATTCTCAAACGATCATTCTTCGATACCTTCAAGTCTTCAGTGCTCAAAAATCCGTTTTGATAAAATTTAAATTTTGAAATGTTTTATTGTTTCTTTCACTTAAAAATAACATTTCAATAGTAGATTATTGAATTTTTGAAATTTTTTGAAATGTTACCTATATACTGAATCTTATACGATCATTCCTCCATACGTTCAAGCCTTAAGTGCTCAAAAATCCGTATTGATAAAACTTAAATTTTGAAATGTATTATTGTTTCTTTCACTTAAAAATAACATTTCAATAGTAGATTATTGAATTTTTGAAATTTTTTGAAATGTTACCTATATACTGAATCTCATACGATCATTCCTCTATACGTTCAAGCCTTAAGTGCTCAAAAATCCGTATTGATAAAACTTAAACTTTGAAATGAATTATTGTTTCTTTCACTTAAAAATAACATTTCAATAGTACATTATTGAATTTTTGAAACTTTTTGAAATGTTACCTATATACTGATTCTTCTTCCTTCAGTGCTCAAAAATCCATATTGATAAAATTTAAATTTTAAAATGTGTTATTCTTTCTTTCACTTGAAAATAACATTTCAATAGCAGATTATTGAATTTTTGAAATTTTTTAAAATGTTACCTATAAACTGATTCTCATACGACCATTCTTCCATACGTTCAAGCCTTCAGTGCTCAAAAATCCGTATTGATAAAATTTAAATTTTGAAATGTTTTATTGTTTCTTTCACTTAAAAATAACATTTCAATAGTGGATTATTGAATTTTTGAATTTTTTTTAAATGTTACCTATAAACTGATTCTCATACGATCATTCTTCCATACGTTCAAGCCTTCAGTGCTCAAAAATCCATATTGATAAAATATAAATTTTGAAATGTGTTACTGTTTCTCTCACTTAAATATAACATTTCAATAGTAGATTATTGAATTTTTGAAATTTTTTTAAATGTTACCTTTAAACTGATTCTCATACGATCATTCTTCGATACCTTCAAGCCTTCAGTGCTCAAAAATCCGAATTGATAAAATTTATATTTTGAAATGTTTTATTGTTTCTTTCTCTTAAAAATAACATTTCAATAGTAAATTATTGAATTTTTGAAATTTTTTGAAATGTTACCTATATACTGAATCTCATACGATCATTCTTCGATACCTTCAAGCCTTCAGTGCTCAAAAATTCGTATTGATAAAACTTAAATTTTGAAATGTATTATTGTTTCTTTCACTTAAAAATAACATTTCAATAGTAGATTATTGAATTTTTGAAATTTTTTGAAATGTTACCTATATACTGAATCTCATACGATCATTCCTCTATACGTTCAAGCCTTAAGTGCTCAAAAATCCGTATTGATAAAACTTAAACTTTGAAATGAATTATTGTTTCTTTCACTTAAAAATAACATTTCAATAGTACATTATTGAATTTTTGAAATTTTTTGAAATGTTACCTATATACTGATTCTTCTTCCTTCAGTGCTCAAAAATCCGTATTGATAAAATTTAAATTTTGAAATGTTTTATTGTTTCTTTCACTTAAAAATAACATTTCAATAGTGGATTATTGAATTTTGGAATTTTTTTTTAATGTTACTTATAAACTGATTCTCATACGATCATTCTTCCATACGTTCAAGCCTTCAGTGCTCAAAAATCCATATTGATAAAATATAAATTTTGAAATATGTTACTGTTTCTCTCACTTAAATATAACATTTCAATAGTAGATTTTTGAATTTTTGAAATTTTTTTAAATGTTACCTATATACTGATTCTCAAACGATCATTCTTCGATACCTTCAAGCCTTCAGTGCTCAAAAATCCGTATTGATAAAATTTATATTTTGAAATGATTTATTGTTTCTTTCACTTAAAAATAACATTTCAATAGTAAATTATTGAATTTTTGAAATTTTTTGAAATGTTACCTATATACTGAATCTCATACGATCATTCTTCGATACCTTCAAGCCTTCAGTGCTCAAAAATTCGTATTGATAAAACTTAAATTTTGAAATGTATTATTGTTTCTTTCACTTAAAAATAACATTTCAATAGTAGATTATTGAATTTTTGAAATTTTTTGAAATGTTACCTATATACTGAATCTCATACGATCATTTTTTCATACGTTCAAGCCTTAAGTGCTCAAAAATCCATCTTGATAAAATTTTAATTTTGAAATGTTTTATTGTTTCTTTTACTTAGGTTAGAATTAAATTCCCTCACAAATAACATTTCAATAGTAGATATTTCAATTTTTGAAAATATTTTAAATGTTACCTATATACTGATTCTCACACGATCATTCTTCCATACGTTCAAGCCTTAAGTGCTCAAAAATCCGTATTGATAAAATTTAAATTTTGAAATGTTTTATTGTTTCTTTCACTTACGTTAGTATTAAATTCACTCACAAATAACATTTCAATAGTAGATTTTTGAATTTTTTAAATTTTTTGAAATGTTACCTATATACTGATTCTCAAACGATCATTCTTCCACACGTTCAAGTCTTCAGTGCTCAAAAATCCGTATTGATAAAATTTAAATTTTGAAATGTTTTATTGTTTCTTTCACTTGCAAATAACATTTGAATAGTAGATTTTTGAATTTTTGAAATTTTTTGAAATGTTATCTTTAAACTGAATCTCATACGATCATTCTTCCATACCTTCAAGGCTTCAGTGCTCAGAAATCCATATTGATAAAATATAAATTTTAAAATGTGTTATTGTTTCTTTCACTTAAAAATAACAATTCATTAGCAGATTATTGAATTTTTCAAATTTTTTGAAATGTTACCTATATACTGATTTTAATACGATCATTCCTCCATACCTTCAAGCCTTCAGTGCTCAGAAATCCATATTGATAAAATATAAATTTTGAAATGTGTTACTGTTTCTTTCACTTAAAAATAACATTTCAATAGTAGATTATTGAAGTTTTGAAATTTTTTTAAATGTTACCTATATACTGATTCTCAAACAATCATTCTTCCATACCTTCAAGCCTTCAGTGCTCAAAAATCCGTATTGATAAAATTTAAATTTTGAAATGTTTTATTGTTTCTTTCACTTAAAAATAACATTTCAATAGTACATTATTGAATTTTTGAAATTTTTTGAAATGTTACCTATATACTGATTCTTCTTCCTTCAGTGCTCAAAAATCCGTATTGATAAAATTTAAATTTTGAAATGTTTTATTGTTTCTTTCACTTAAAAATAACATTTCAATAGCAGATTATTGAATTTTTGAAATTTTTTAAAATGTTACCTATAAACTGATTCTCATACGATCCTTCTTCCATACCTTAAAGCCTTCAGTGCTCAGAGACCCATATTGATAATATATGAATTTTGAAATGTGTTATTCTTTCTTTCACTTGAAAACAACATTTCAATAGCAGATTATTGAATTGTTGAAATTTTTTTAAATGTTACCTATATACTGATTCTCATACGATCCTTCTTCCATACCTTAAAGCCTTCAGTGCTCAGAGACGCATATTGATAATATATGAATTTTGAAATGTGTTACTGTTTCTTTCACTTAAAAATAACATTTCAATAGTAGATTATTGAATTGTTGAAATTTTTTTAAATGTTACCTATATACTGATTCTCAAACAATCATTCTTCCATACGTTCAAGTCTTCAGTGCTCAAAAATCCATATTGATAAAACTTAAATTTTAAAATGTTTTATTGTTTCTTTCACTTTCAAATTACAATTCAATAGTAGATTTTTGAATTTTTGAAATTTTTTGATATGTTACCTATAAACTGAATCTCATACGAGCATTCTTCCATATGTTCAAGCCTAAAGTGCTCAAAAATCCATATTGATAAAATTTAAATTTTGAAATGTTTTATTGTTTCTTTCACTTAGGTTAGTATTAAATTCACTCACAAATAACATTTCAATAGTAGATTTTTGAATTTTTGTAATTTTTTGAAATGTTACCTATAAACTGATTCTCATACGATCATTCTTTCATACCTTCAAGCCTTCAGTGCAGTGCAAATTTATATTTTGAAATGTGTTATTGTTTCTTTCACTTAGGTTAGTATTAAATTCACTCACAAATAACATTTCAATAGTAGATTTTTGAATTTTTGAAATTTTTTGAAATGTTACCTATACACTGAATCTCATACGATCATTTGTCCATACGTTCAAGCCTTAAGTGCTCAAAAATCCATCTTGATAAAATTTTAATTTTGAAATGTTTTATTGTTTCTTTCACTTAGGATAGAATTAAATTCACTCACAAATAACATTTAAATAGTAGATTTTTGAATTTTTGATTTTTTTTTAAATGTTACCTATATACTGATTCTCAAACGATCATTCTTCGATACCTTCAAGTCTTCAGTGCTCAAAAATCCGTTTTGATAAAATTTAAATTTTGAAATGTTTTATTGTTTCTTTCACTTAAAAATAACATTTCAATAGTAGATTATTGAATTTTTGAAATTTTTTGAAATGTTACCTATATACTGAATCTTATACGATCATTCCTCCATACGTTCAAGCCTTAAGTGCTCAAAAATCCGTATTGATAAAACTTAAATTTTGAAATGTATTATTGTTTCTTTCACTTAAAAATAACATTTCAATAGTAGATTATTGAATTTTTGAAATTTTTTGAAATGTTACCTATATACTGAATCTCATACGATCATTCCTCTATACGTTCAAGCCTTAAGTGCTCAAAAATCCGTGTTGATAAAACTTAAACTTTGAAATGAATTATTGTTTCTTTCACTTAAAAATAACATTTCAATAGTACATTATTGAATTTTTGAAACTTTTTGAAATGTTACCTATATACTGATTCTTCTTCCTTCAGTGCTCAAAAATCCATATTGATAAAATTTAAATTTTAAAATGTGTTATTCTTTCTTTCACTTGAAAATAACATTTCAATAGCAGATTATTGAATTTTTGAAATTTTTTAAAATGTTACCTATAAACTGATTCTCATACGACCATTCTTCCATACGTTCAAGCCTTCAGTGCTCAAAAATCCGTATTGATAAAATTTAAATTTTGAAATGTTTTATTGTTTCTTTCACTTAAAAATAACATTTCAATAGTGGATTATTGAATTTTGGAATTTTTTTTAAATGTTACCTATAAACTGATTCTCATACGATCATTCTTCCATACGTTCAAGCCTTCAGTGCTCAAAAATCCATATTGATAAAATTATATATTTTGAAATGTTTTATTGTTTCTTTCTCTTAAAAATAACATTTCAATAGTAAATTATTGAATTTTTGAAATTTTTTGAAATGTTACCTATATACTGAATCTCATACGATCATTCTTCGATACCTTCAAGCCTTCAGTGCTCAAAAATTCGTATTGATAAAACTTAAATTTTGAAATGTATTATTGTTTCTTTCACTTAAAAATAACATTTCAATAGTAGATTATTGAATTTTTGAAATTTTTTGAAATGTTACCTATATACTGAATCTCATACGATCATTCCTCTATACGTTCAAGCCTTAAGTGCTCAAAAATCCGTATTGATAAAACTTAAACTTTGAAATGAATTATTGTTTCTTTCACTTAAAAATAACATTTCAATAGTACATTATTGAATTTTTGAAATTTTTTGAAATGTTACCTATATACTGATTCTTCTTCCTTCAGTGCTCAAAAATCCGAATTGATAAAATTTAAATTTTGAAATGTTTTATTGTTTCTTTCACTTAAAAATAACATTTCAATAGTGGATTATTGAATTTTGGAATTTTTTTTTAATGTTACTTATAAACTGATTCTCATACGATCATTCTTCCATACGTTCAAGCCTTCAGTGCTCAAAAATCCATATTGATAAAATATAAATTTTGAAATATGTTACTGTTTCTCTCACTTAAATATAACATTTCAATAGTAGATTTTTGAATTTTTGAAATTTTTTTAAATGTTACCTATATACTGATTCTCAAACGATCATTCTTCGATACCTTCAAGCCTTCAGTGCTCAAAAATCCGTATTGATAAAATTTATATTTTGAAATGATTTATTGTTTCTTTCACTTAAAAATAACATTTCAATAGTAAATTATTGAATTTTTGAAATTTTTTGAAATGTTACCTATATACTGAATCTCATACGATCATTCTTCGATACCTTCAAGCCTTCAGTGCTCAAAAATTCGTATTGATAAAACTTAAATTTTGAAATGTATTATTGTTTCTTTCACTTAAAAATAACATTTCAATAGTAGATTATTGAATTTTTGAAATTTTTTGAAATGTTACCTATATACTGAATCTCATACGATCATTTTTTCATACGTTCAAGCCTTAAGTGCTCAAAAATCCATCTTGATAAAATTTTAATTTTGAAATGTTTTATTGTTTCTTTTACTTAGGTTAGAATTAAATTCCCTCACAAATAACATTTCAATAGTAGATATTTCAATTTTTGAAAATATTTTAAATGTTACCTATATACTGATTCTCACACGATCATTCTTCCATACGTTCAAGCCTTAAGTGCTCAAAAATCCGTATTGATAAAATTTAAATTTTGAAATGTTTTATTGTTTCTTTCACTTACGTTAGTATTAAATTCACTCACAAATAACATTTCAATAGTAGATTTTTGAATTTTTTAAATTTTTTGAAATGTTACCTATATACTGATTCTCAAACGATCATTCTTCCACACGTTCAAGTCTTCAGTGCTCAAAAATCCGTATTGATAAAATTTAAATTTTGAAATGTTTTATTGTTTCTTTCACTTGCAAATAACATTTGAATAGTAGATTTTTGAAATTTTTTGAAATGTTATCTTTAAACTGAATCTCATACGATCATTCTTCCATACCTTCAAGGCTTCAGTGCTCAGAAATCCATATTGATAAAATATAAATTTTAAAATGTGTTATTGTTTCTTTCACTTAAAAATAACAATTCATTAGCAGATTATTGAATTTTTCAAATTTTTTGAAATGTTACCTATATACTGATTTTAATACGATCATTCCTCCATACCTTCAAGCCTTCAGTGCTCAGAAATCCATATTGATAAAATATAAATTTTGAAATGTGTTACTGTTTCTTTCACTTAAAAATAACATTTCAATAGTAGATTATTGAAGTTTTGAAATTTTTTTAAATGTTACCTATATACTGATTCTCAAACAATAATTCTTCCATACCTTCAAGCCTTCAGTGCTCAAAAATCCGTATTGATAAAATTTAAATTTTGAAATGTTTTATTGTTTCTTTCACTTAAAAATAACATTTCAATAGTACATTATTGAATTTTTGAAATTTTTTGAAATGTTACCTATATACTGATTCTTCTTCCTTCAGTGCTCAAAAATCCGTATTGATAAAATTTAAATTTTGAAATGTTTTATTGTTTCTTTCACTTAAAAATAACATTTCAATAGCAGATTATTGAATTTTTGAAATTTTTTAAAATGTTACCTATAAACTGATTCTCATACGATCCTTCTTCCATACCTTAAAGCCTTCAGTGCTCAGAGACCCATATTGATAATATATGAATTTTGAAATGTGTTATTCTTTCTTTCACTTGAAAACAACATTTCAATAGCAGATTATTGAATTGTTGAAATTTTTTTAAATGTTACCTATATACTGATTCTCATACGATCCTTCTTCCATACCTTAAAGCCTTCAGTGCTCAGAGACCCATATTGATAATATATGAATTTTGAAATGTGTTACTGTTTCTTTCACTTAAAAATAACATTTCAATAGTAGATTATTGAATTGTTGAAATTTTTTTAAATGTTACCTATATACTGATTCTCAAACAATCATTCTTCCATACGTTCAAGTCTTCAGTGCTCAAAAATCCATATTGATAAAACTTAAATTTTAAAATGTTTTATTGTTTCTTTCACTTTCAAATTACAATTCAATAGTAGATTTTTGAATTTTTGAAATTTTTTGATATGTTACCTTTAAACTGAATCTCATACGAGCATTCTTCCATATGTTCAAGCCTAAAGTGCTCAAAAATCCATATTGATAAAATTTAAATTTTGAAATGTTTTATTGTTTCTTTCACTTAGGTTAGTATTAAATTCACTCACAAATAACATTTCAATAGTAGATTTTTGAATTTTTGTAATTTTTTGAAATGTTACCTATAAACTGATTCTCATACGATCATTCTTTCATACCTTCAAGCCTTCAGTGCAGTGCAAATTTATATTTTGAAATGTGTTATTGTTTCTTTCACTTAGGTTAGTATTAAATTCACTCACAAATAACATTTCAATAGTAGATTTTTGAATTTTTGAAATTTTTTGAAATGTTACCTATACACTGAATCTCATACGATCATTTGTCCATACGTTCAAGCCTTAAGTGCTCAAAAATCCATCTTGATAAAATTTTAATTTTGAAATGTTTTATTGTTTCTTTTACTTAGGTTAGTATTAAATTCACTCACAAATAACATTTCAATAGTAGACTTTTGAATTTTTGAAATTTTTTGAAATGTTTCCTATATACTGATTCTCATACGATCCTTCTTTCATACCTTCAAGGCTTCAGTGCTCAGAAATCCATATTGATAAAATATAAATTTTAAAATGTGTTATTGTTTTTTTCACTTTAAAATAACATTTCAATAGAAGATTATTGAATTGTTGAAATTTTTTTAAATGTTACCTATATACTGATTCTCAAACAATCATTCTTCCATACGTTCAAGCCTTCAGTGCACAAAAATCCATATTGATAAAATTAAAATTTTAAAATGTGTTATTGTTTTTTTCACTTTAAAATAACAATTTAATGGTAGATTTTTGAATTTTTGAAATTTTTTGAAATTTTACCTATATACTGATTCTCAAACAATCATTCTTCCATACGTTCAAGCCTACAGTGCTCAAAAATCCATATTGATAAAATTTAATTTTTAAAATGTGTTATTCTTTCTTTCACTTGAAAACAACATTTCAATAGCAGATTATTGAATTTTTGAAATTTTTTAAAATGTTACCTATAAACTGATTCTCATACGATCCTTCTTCCATACCTTAAAGCCTTCAGTGCTCAGAGACCCATATTGATAATATATGAATTTTGAAATGTGTTACTGTTTCTTTCACTTAAAAATAACATTTCAATAGTAGATTATTGAATTGTTGAAATTTTTTTAAATGTTACCTATATACTGATTCTCATACGATCTTTCTTCCATACCTTCAAGCCTTTAGTGCTCAGAAATCCATATTGATAAAATATAAATTTTGAAATGTGTTATTGTTTCTTTCACTTAAAAATAACATTTCAATAGCAGATTATTGAATTTTTCAAATTTTTTGAAATGTTACCTATATACTGATTCTCATACGATCCTTCTTCCATACTTTCAAGCCTTCAGTACTCAGAAACCCATATTGATAATATTCTCTCACTTAAAAATAACATTTCAATAGTAGATTATTGAATTTTGGAATTTTTTTGAAATGTTACCTATAAACTGATTCTCATACGATCCTTCTTCCATACCTTCAAGCCTTCAGTGCTCAGAAATCCATATTGATAAAATATAAATTTTGAAATGTTTTATTGTTTCTTGCACTTAGGTTAGTATTAAATTCACTCACAAATAACATTTCAATAGTAGATTTTTGAATTTTTGAAATTTTTTTAAATGTTACCTATATACTGATTCTCAAACAATCATTCTTCCATACGTTCAAGCCTTCAGTGCTCAAAAATCCATATTGATAAAACTTAAATTTTAAAATGTTTTATTGTTTCTTTCACTTTCAAATTACAATTCAATAGTAGATTTTTGAATTTTTGAAATTTTTTGAAATGTTACCTTTAAACTGAATCTCATACGATCATTCTTCCATATGTTCAAGCCTAAAGTGCTCAAAAATCCATATTTATAAAATTTAAATTTTGAAATGTTTTATTGTTTCTTTCACTTAGGTTAGTATTAAATTCACTCACAAATAACATTTCAATAGTAGATTTTTGAATTTTTGTAATTTTTTGAAATGTTACCTATAAACTGATTCTCATACGATCATTCTTTCATACCTTCAAGCCTTCAGTGCAGTGCAAATTTATATTTTGAAATGTGTTATTGTTTCTTTCACTTAGGTTAGTATTAAATTGACTCACAAATAACATTTCAATAGTAGATTTTTGAATTTTTGAAATTTTTTGAAATGTTACCTATATACTGAATCTCATACGATCATTTGTCCATACGTTCAAGCCTTCAGTGCTCAAAAATCCATATTGATAAAATATAAATTTTGAAATGTTTTATTTTTTCTTTTACTTAGGTTAGTATTAAATTCACTCACAAATAACATTTCAATAGTAGACTTTTGAATTTTTGAAATTTTTTGAAATGTTACCTATATACTGATTCTCAAACGATCATTCTTCCATACGTTCAAGCCTTAAGTGCTCAAAAATCCGTATTGATAAAATTTAAATTTTGAAATGTTTTATTGTTTCTTTCACTTAGGTTAGTATTAAATTCACTCACAAACAACATTTCAATAGTAGATTTTTGAATTTTTGAATTTTTTTTAAATGTTTCCTATATACTGATTCTCAAACGATCATTCTTCGGTACCTTCAAGCCTTCAGTGCTGAAAAATCCGTATTGATAAAGGTTAAATTTTGAAATGTTTTATTGTTTCTTTCACTTAAAAATAACATTTCAATAGTAAATTATTGAATTTTTGATATTTTTTGAAATGTTACCTTTAAACTGAATCTCATACGATCATTCTTCGATACCTTCAAGCCTTCAGTGCTCAAAAATCCGTATTGATAAAACTTAAATTTTGAAATGTATTATTGTTTCTTTCACTTAAAAATAACATTTCAATAGTAGATTATTGAGTTTTTGCAATTTTTTGAAATGTTACCTATATACTGATTCTCATACGATCATTCTTCGATACCTTCAAGCCTTCAGTGCTCAAAAATCCGTATTGATAAAATTTAAATTTTGAAATGTGTTACTGTTTCTTTCACTTAAAAATAAAATTTCAATAGTCGATTTTTGAATTTTTGAAATTTTTTGAAATGTTACCTATATACTGAATCTCATACGATCATTTTTCCATACGTTCAAGCCTTAAGTGCTCAAAAATCCGTATTGATAAAACTTAAATTTTGAAATGTATTATTGTTTCTTTCACTTAAAAATAACGTTTCAATAGTAGATTATTGAATTTTTGAAATTGTTTTAAATGTTACCTATATACTGATTCTCATACGATCATTCCTCCATACGTTCAAGCCTTAAGTGCTCAAAAATCCATCTTGATAAAATTTTAATTTTGAAATGTTTTATTGTTTCTTTCACTTAGGATAGAATTAAATTCACTCACAAATAACATTTAAATAGTAGATTTTTGAATTTTTGATTTTTTTTTAAATGTTACCTATATACTGATTCTCAAACGATCATTCTTCGATACCTTCAAGTCTTCAGTGCTCAAAAATCCGTTTTGATAAAATTTAAATTTTGAAATGTTTTATTGTTTCTTTCACTTAAAAATAACATTTCAATAGTAGATTATTGAATTTTTGAAATTTTTTGAAATGTTACCTATATACTGAATCTTATACGATCATTCCTCCATACGTTCAAGCCTTAAGTGCTCAAAAATCCGTATTGATAAAACTTAAATTTTGAAATGTATTATTGTTTCTTTCACTTAAAAATAACATTTCAATAGTAGATTATTGAATTTTTGAAATTTTTTGAAATGTTACCTATATACTGAATCTCATACGATCATTCCTCTATACGTTCAAGCCTTAAGTGCTCAAAAATCCGTATTGATAAAACTTAAACTTTGAAATGAATTATTGTTTCTTTCACTTAAAAATAACATTTCAATAGAACATTATTGAATTTTTGAAACTTTTTGAAATGTTACCTATATACTGATTCTTCTTCCTTCAGTGCTCAAAAATCCATATTGATAAAATTTAAATTTTAAAATGTGTTATTCTTTCTTTCACTTGAAAATAACATTTCAATAGCAGATTATTGAATTTTTGAAATTTTTTAAAATGTTACCTATAAACTGATTCTCATACGACCATTCTTCCATACGTTCAAGCCTTCAGTGCTCAAAAATCCGTATTGATAAAATTTAAATTTTGAAATGTTTTATTGTTTCTTTCACTTAAAAATAACATTTCAATAGTGGATTATTGAATTTTGGAATTTTTTTTAAATGTTACCTATAAACTGATTCTCATACGATCATTCTTCCATACGTTCAAGCCTTCAGTGCTCAAAAATCCATATTGATAAAATATAAATTTTGAAATGTGTTACTGTTTCTCTCACTTAAATATAACATTTCAATAGTAGATTATTGAATTTTTGAAATTTTTTTAAATGTTACCTTTAAACTGATTCTCATACGATCATTCTTCGATACCTTCAAGCCTTCAGTGCTCAAAAATCCGAATTGATAAAATTTATATTTTGAAATGTTTTATTGTTTCTTTCACTTAAAAATAACATTTCAATAGTAAATTATTGAATTTTTGAAATTTTTTGAAATGTTACCTATATACTGAATCTCATACGATCATTCTTCGATACCTTCAAGCCTTCAGTGCTCAAAAATTCGTATTGATAAAACTTAAATTTTGAAATGTATTATTGTTTCTTTCACTTAAAAATAACATTTCAATAGTAGATTATTGAATTTTTGAAATTTTTTGAAATGTTACCTATATACTGAATCTCATACGATCATTCCTCTATACGTTCAAGCCTTAAGTGCTCAAAAATCCGTATTGATAAAACTTAAACTTTGAAATGAATTATTGTTTCTTTCACTTAAAAATAACATTTCAATAGTACATTATTGAATTTTTGAAATTTTTTGAAATGTTACCTATATACTGATTCTTCTTCCTTCAGTGCTCAAAAATCCGTATTGATAAAATTTAAATTTTGAAATGTTTTATTGTTTCTTTCACTTAAAAATAACATTTCAATAGTGGATTATTGAATTTTGGAATTTTTTTTAAATGTTACTTATAAACTGATTCTCATACGATCATTCTTCCATACGTTCAAGCCTTCAGTGCTCAAAAATCCATATTGATAAAATATAAATTTTGAAATGTGTTACTGTTTCTCTCACTTAAATATAACATTTCAATAGTAGATTTTTGAATTTTTGAAATTTTTTTAAATGTTACCTATATACTGATTCTCAAACGATCATTCTTCGATACCTTCAAGCCTTCAGTGCTCAAAAATCCGTATTGATAAAATTTATATTTTGAAATGTTTTATTGTTTCTTTCACTTAAAAATAACATTTCAATAGTAAATTATTGAATTTTTGAAATTTTTTGAAATGTTACCTATATACTGAATCTCATACGATCATTCTTCGATACCTTCAAGCCTTCAGTGCTCAAAAATTCGTATTGATAAAACTTAAATTTTAAAAATAACAATTCATTAGCAGATTATTGAATTTTTCAAATTTTTTGAAATGTTACCTATATACTGATTTTAATACGATCATTCCTCCATACCTTCAAGCCTTCAGTGCTCAGAAATCCATATTGATAAAATATAAATTTTGAAATGTGTTACTGTTTCTTTCACTTAAAAATAACATTTCAATAGTAGATTATTGAAGTTTTGAAATTTTTTTAAATGTTACCTATATACTGATTCTCAAACAATCATTCTTCCATACCTTCAAGCCTTCAGTGCTCAAAAATCCGTATTGATAAAATTTAAATTTTGAAATGTTTTATTGTTTCTTTCACTTAAAAATAACATTTCAATAGTAAATTATTGAATTTTTGAAATTTTTTGAAATGTTACCTATATACTGAATCTCATACGATCATTCTTCGATACCTTCAAGCCTTCAGTGCTCAAAAATCCGTATTGATAAAATTTTAATTTTGAAATGTTTTATTATACCCTGTACACACACTGTGTATCAGGGTATATTAAGTTTGTTTGAGACGGTTTGTATGTAACGCATAGAAGGAGGGGAGGGGGACCCTATAAAGTATATATATTCTTAATCAGGATGACAAGACGAATTGATATAGCCCTGTCTGTCCGTCCGTCCGTCCGTCCTTACCAATGGTTCTCGAAAACTATAAGAGCTAGAGACTTGAAATTTGGTGGATCGACTCGTGAGTTCAAACGCTAGATCAAGTTTGAGGGATTTTTTGCCACGCCCACTCCTTCCCGCCCATCGAGCACCACCCATTTTTTCAAAAGGCTGTAGCTCGAAAACCTGATGAGTTAGAAACATGAAAATGAGTATGGAGACTCAGTATGTATAGCTCTACAAAACTGCATACCACATTTTTTCCCCCTCCGCTTTGTTTCCCCTCAAAAAGTTGTTTTCTTAAAATTGCTGTATCTCCTAAACTATAATAGATACAATGCTGAAATTTTGTATGCAAACTCAGTAAACATACCTTTTTAAAACTGCATACAACAAACTTTCAGTTTTAACGCTGTGTGACAACGCAAAGACAAACAAGTTGAAATTTGGCATAAATTGCGCTTTGAACACTGCTTTATCCTATTTGTAACAAAAACCGTACTTAACACTGCGAAAACTATTAAAGCTAGAGACTTGAAATTTGGAAGATAGTCTCGTGTGGTCGAACACTAGATGAAGTTTGAAGGAATTTTCGCCACGCCCATTCCTTCCCGCCCATCAAGCACAACAAAAGGTCATTTTTTTCTTAAAATTGCTGTATCTCCTAAAGTATAAAGAATACAATGCTGAAATTTTGTATGCAAACTCAGATAACATACCTTTTTAAAACTGCATACAACAAACTACCACTTTCCCCGCAAAGACCAACAGACTAAAATTTTGCAGCAATGCTTTGTAACAAAACCCGTACTAAAGCGCCATGTAATGGCAACATTGCACTGTGAGCCCTGCCTCACTATTAGCAAATACACAAACCATATCGTGGTACACTGCTTTTGCTGTCGGCGAATGTTTAACGTGTTATCAACATCGGTGTGTGTACAGGGTATTATATAGTTGAGAATACTCAACTATACCGCCCTTACTGGTTGTTTCTTTTACTTAGGTAAGAATTAAATTCACTCACAAATAACATTTCAATAGTAGATATTTGAATTTTTGAAATTATTTTAAATGTTACCTATATACTGATTCTCATACGATCATTCTTCGATACTTTCAAGCCTTCAGTGCTCAAAAATCCGTATTGATAAAATTTAAATTTTGAAATGTTTTATTGTTTCTTTCACTTAGGTTAGTATTAAATTCACTCACAAACAACATTTCAATAGTACATTTTTGAATTTTTGAAATTTTTTTAAATGTTACCTATATACTGATTCTCAAACGATCATTCTTCGATACCTTCAAGCCTTCAGTGCTCAAAAATCCGTATTGATAAAATTTAAATTTTGAAATGTGTTACTGTTTCTTTCACTTAAAAATAACATTTCAATAGTAGATTTTTGAATTTTTGAAATTTTTTGAAATGTTACCTATATACTGAATCTCATACGATCATTCTGCGATGCCTTCAAGCTTTCAGTGCTCAAAAATCCGTATTGATAAAACTTAAATTTTGAAATGTATTATTGTTTCTTTCACTTAAAAATAACATTTCAATAGTAGATTATTGAATTTTTGAAATTTTTTGAAATGTTACCTATATACTGAATCTCATACGATCATTTTTCCATACGTTCAAGCCTTCAGTGCTCAAAAATCCATATTGATAAAATTTAAATTTGGAAATGTTTTATTGTTTCTTTCACTTACGTTAGTATTAAATTCACTCACAAATAACATTTCAATAGTAGATTTTTGAATTTTTGAAATTTTTTGAAATGTTACCTATATACTGATTCTCAAACGATCATTCTTCCACACGTTCAAGTCTTCAGTGCTCAAAAATCCGTATTGATAAAATTTAAATTTTGAAATGTTTTATTGTTTCTTTCACTTGCAAATAACATTTGAATAGTAGATTTTTGAATTTTTGAAATTTTTTGAAATGTTACCTATATACTGAATCTCATACGATCATTTTTCCATACGTTCAAGCCTTCAGTGCTCAAAAATCCGTATTGATAAAATTTAAATTTTGAAATGTTTTATTGTTTCTTTCACTTAGGTTAGTATTAAATTCACTCACAAATAACATTTCAATAGTAGATTTTTGAATTTTTGAAATTTTTTGAAATGTTACCTATATACTGAATCTCATACGATCATTTTTCCATACGTTCAAGCCGTCAGTGCTCAAAAATCCATTTTGATAAAATATAAATTTTGAAATGTTTTATTGTTTCTTTTACTTAGGTTAGTATTAAATTCACTCACAAATAACATTTCAATAGTAGATTTTTGAATTTTAGAAATTTTTTGAAATGTTACCTTTAAACTGAATCTCATACGATCATTCTTCCATATGTTCAAGCCTAAAGTGCTCAAAAATCCATATTGATAAAATTTAAATTTTGAAATGTTTTATTGTTTCTTTCACTTTCAAATAACAATTCAATAGTAGATTTTTGAATTTTTGAAATTATTTGAAATGTTACCTTTAAACTGAATCTCATACGATCATTCTTCCATATGTTCAAGCCTAAAGTGCTCAAAAATCCATATTGATAAAATTTAAATTTTGAAATGTTTTATTGTTTCTTTCACTTAGGTTAGTATTAAATTCACTTAAAAATAACATTTCAATAGTAGATATTTGAATTTTTTAAATTTATTGATATGTTACCTATATACTGATTCTCAAACAATCATTCTTCCATACGTTCAAGCCTTCAGTGCTCAAAAATCCATATTGATAAAACTTAAATTTTAAAATGTTTTATTGTTTCTTTCACTTTCAAATAACAATTCAATAGTAGATTTTTGAATTTTTTAAATTTTTTGAAATGTTACCTTTAAACTGAATCTCATACGATCATTCTTCCATATGTTCAAGCCTAAAGTGCTCAAAAATCCATTTTGATAAAATTTAAATTTTGAAATGTTTTATTGTTTCTTTTACTTAGGTTAGAATTAAATTCCCTCACAAATAACATTTCAATACTAGATATTTCAATTTTTGTAATTTTTTGAAATGTTACCTATAAACTGATTCTCATACGATCATTCTTTCATACCTTCAAGCCTTCAGTGCAGTGCAAATTTATATTTTGAAATGTGTTATTGTTTCTTTCACTTAGGTTAGTATTAAATTCACTCACAAATAACATTTCAATAGTAGATTTTTGAATTTTTGAAATTTTTTGAAATGTTACCTATATACTGAATCTCATACGATCATTTTTCCATACGTTCAAGCCGTCAGTGCTCAAAAATCCATTTTGATAAAATATAAATTTTGAAATGTTTTATTGTTTCTTTTACTTAGGTTAGTATTAAATTCACTCACAAATAACATTTCAATAGTAGATTTTTGAATTTTTGAAATTTTTTGAAATGTTACCTATATACTGATTCTCATACGATCATTCTTCGGTACCTTCAAGCCTTCAGTGCTGAAAAATCCGTATTGATAAAATTTAAATTTTGAAATGTTTTATTGTTTCTTTCACTTAAAAATAACATTTCAATAGTAAATTATTGAATTTTTGATATTTTTTGAAATGTTACCTATATACTGAATCTCATACGATCATTCTTCGATACCTTCAAGCTTTCAGTGCTCAAAAATCCGTATTGATAAAATTTAAATTTTGAAATGTTTTATTGTTTCTTTCACTTAGGTTAGTATTAAATTCACTCACAAATAACATTTCAATAGTAGATTTTTGAATTTTTGAAATTTTTTGAAATGTTACCTATCTACTGATTCTTCTTCCTTCAGTGCTCAAAAATCCGTATTGATAAAATTTAAATTTTGAAATGTTTTATTGTTTCTTTCACTTAAAAACAACATTTCAATAGTAAATTATTGAATTTTTGAAATTTTTTTAAATGTTACCTATATACTGAATCTCATACGATCATTCTTCCATACGTTCAAGCCTTCTGTGCTCAAAAATCCATATTGATAAAATATAAATTTTGAAATGTTTTATTGTTTCTTTTACTTCGGTTAGTATTAAATTCACTCACAAATAACATTTTAATAGTAGATATTTGAATTTTTGAAATTATTTTAAATGTTACCTATATACTGATTCTCAAACGATCATTCTTCCATACGTTCACGCCTTAAGTGCTCAAAAATCCGTATTGATAAAATTTAAATTTTGAAATGTTTTATTGTTTCTTTCACTTAGGTTAGTATTAAATTCACTCACAAACAACATTTCAATAGTAGATTTTTGAATTTTTGAATTTTTTTTAAATGTTACCTATATACTGATTCTCAAACGATCATTCTCCAGTACCTTCAAGCCTTCAGTGCTCAAAAATCCATATTGATAAAATATAAATTTTGAAATGTGTTACTGTTTCTCTCACTTAAATATAACATTTCAATAGTAGATTATTGAATTTTTGAAATTTTTTTAAATGTTACCTTTAAACTGATTCTCATACGATCATTCTTCGATACTTTCAAGCCTTCAGTGCTCAAAAATCCGTATTGATAAAATTTATATTTTGAAATGTTTTATTGTTTCTTTCACTTAAAAATAACATTTCAATAGTAAATTATTGAATTTTTGAAATTTTTTGAAATGTTACCTATAAACTGAATCTCATACGATCATTCTTTGATATCCTCAAGCCTTCAGTGCTCAAAAATTCGTATTGATAAAACTTAAATTTTGAAATGTATTATTGTTTCTTTCACTTAAAAATAACATTTCAATAGTATATTATTGAATTTTTGAAATTTTTTGAAATGTTACCTATATACTGAATTTCATACGATCATTCCTCTATACGTTCAAGCCTTAAGTGCTCAAAAATCCGTATTGATAAAACTTAAACTTTGAAATGAATTATTGTTTCTTTCACTTAAAAATAACAATTCAATAGTGGATTATTGAATTTTGGAATTTTTTTTAAATGTTACCTATAAACTGATTCTCATACGATCATTCTTCCATACGTTCAAGCCTTCAGTGCTCAAAAATCCATATTGATAAAATATAAATTTTGAAATGTGTTACTGTTTCTCTCACTTAAATATAACATTTCAATAGTAGATTTTTGAATTTTTGAAATTTTTTGAAATATTACCTATATACTGATTCTTCTTCCTTCAGTGCTCAAAAATCCGTATTGATAAAATTTAAATTTTGAAATGTTTTATTGTTTCTTTCACTTAAAAATAACAATTCAATAGTGGATTATTGAATTTTGGAATTTTTTTTAAATGTTACCTATAAACTGATTCTCATACGATCATTCTTCCATACGTTCAAGCCTTCAGTGCTCAAAAATCCATATTGATAAAATATAAATTTTGAAATGTGTTACTGTTTCTCTCACTTAAATACAACATTTCAATAGTAGACTTTTGAATTTTTGAAATTTTTTTAAATGTTACCTATATACTGATTCTCAAACGATCATTTTTCGATACCTTCAAGCCTTCAGTGCTCAAAAATTCGTATTGATAAAACTTAAATTTTGAAATGTATTATTGTTTCTTTCACTTAAAAATAACATTTCAATAGTAGATTATTGAATTTTTGAAATTTTTTGAAATGTTACCTATATACTGAATCTCATACGATCATTTTTCCATACGTTCAAGCCTTAAGTGCTCAAAAATCCATCTTGATAAAATTTTAATTTTGAAATGTTTTATTGTTTCTTTTACTTAGGTTAGAATTAAATTCACTCACAAATAACATTTCAATAGTAGATATTTCAATTATTGAAAATATTTTAAATGTTACCTATATACTGATTCTCACACGATCATTCTTCCATACGTTCAAGCCTTAAGTGCTCAAAAATCCATCTTGATAAAATTTAAATTTTGAAATGTTTTATTGTTTCTTTCACTTACGTTAGTATTAAATTCACTCACAAATAACATTTCAATAGTAGATTTTTGAATTTTTGAATTTTTTTGAAATGTTACCTATATACTGATTCTCAAACGATCATTCTTCCACACGTTCAAGTCTTCAGTGCTCAAAAATCCGTATTGATAAAATTTAAATTTTGAAATGTTTTATTGTTTCTTTCACTTGCAAATAACATTTGAATAGTAGATTTTTGAATTTTTGAAATTTTTTGAAATGTTATCTTTAAACTGAATCTCATACGATCATTCTTCCATACCTTCAAGGCTTCAGTGCTCAGAAATCCATATTGATAAAATATAAATTTTAAAATGTGTTATTGTTTCTTTCACTTAAAAATAACATTTCATTAGCAGATTATTGAATTTTTCAAATTTTTTGAAATGTTACCTATATACTGATTTTCATACGATCATTTTTCCATACGTTCAAGCCTTCAGTGCTCAGAAATCCATATTGATAAAATATAAATTTTGAAATGTGTTACTGTTTCTTTCACTTAAAAATAACATTTCAATAGTAGATTATTGAATTTTTGAAATTTTTTTAAATGTTACCTATATACTGATTCTCAAACAATCATTCTTCCATACCTTCAAGCCTTCAGTGCTCAAAAATCCGTATTGATAAAATTTAAATTTTGAAATGTTTTATTGTTTCTTTCACTTAAAAATAACATTTCAATGGTAAATTATTGAATTTTTGAAATTTTTTTAAATGTTACCTATATACTGAATCTCATACGATCATTCTTCGATACCTTCAAGCCTTCAGTGCTCAAAAATCCGTATTGATAGAATTTTAATTTTGAAATGTTTTATTGTTTCTTTTACTTAGGTAAGAATTAAATTCACTCACAAATAACATTTCAATAGTAGATATTTGAATTTTTGAAATTATTTTAAATGTTACCTATATACTGATTCTCATACCATCATTCTTCGATACTTTCAAGCCTTCAGTGCTCAAAAATCCGTATTGATAAAATTTAAATTTTGAAATGTTTTATTGTTTCTTTCACTTAGGTTAATATTAAATTCACTCACAAACAACATTTCAATAGTACATTTTTGAATTTTTGAAATTTTTTTAAATGTTACCTATATACTGATTCTCAAACGATCATTCTTCGATACCTTCAAGCCTTCAGTGCTCAAAAATCCGTATTGATAAAATTTAAATTTTGAAATGTGTTACTGTTTCTTTCACTTAAAAATAACATTTCAATAGTAGATTTTTGAATTTTTGAAATTTTTTGAAATGTTACCTATATACTGAATCTCATACGATCATTCTGCGATACCTTCAAGCTTTCAGTGCTCAAAAATCCGTATTGATAAAACTTAAATTTTGAAATGTATTATTGTTTCTTTCACTTAAAAATAACATTTCAATAGTAGATTATTGAATTTTTGAAATTTTTTGAAATGTTACCTATATACTGAATCTCATACGATCATTTTTCCATACGTTCAAGCCTTCAGTGCTCAAAAATCCATATTGATAAAATTTAAATTTTGAAATGTTTTATTGTTTCTTTCACTTACGTTAGTATTAAATTCACTCACAAATAACATTTCAATAGTAGATTTTTGAATTTTTGAAATTTTTTGAAATGTTACCTATATACTGATTCTCAAACGATCATTCTTCCACACGTTCAAGTCTTCAGTGCTCAAAAATCCGTATTGATAAAATTTAAATTTTGAAATGTTTTATTGTTTCTTTCACTTGCAAATAACATTTGAATAGTAGATTTTAGAATTTTTGAAATTTTTTGAAATGTTACCTATATACTGAATCTCATACGATCATTTTTCCATACGTTCAAGACTTCAGTGCTCAAAAATCCGTATTGATAAAATTTAAATTTTGAAATGTTTTATTGTTTCTTTCACTTAGGTTAGTATTAAATTCACTCACAAATAACATTTCAATAGTAGATTTTTGAATCTTTGAAATTTTTTGAAATGTTACCTATAAACTGATGCTCATACGATCATTCTTTCATACCTTCAAGCCTTCAGTGCAGTGCAAATTTATATTTTGAAATGTGTTATTGTTTCTTTCACTTAGGTTAGTATTAAATTCACTCACAAATAACATTTAAATAGTAGATTTTTGAATTTTTGAAATGTTACCTATATACTGAATCTCATACGATCATTTTTCCATACGTTCAAGCCGTCAGTGCTCAAAAATCCATTTTGATAAAATATAAATTTTGAAATGTTTTATTGTTTCTTTTACTTAGGTTAGTATTAAATTCACTCACAAATAACATTTCAATAGTAGATTTTTGAATTTTAGAAATTTTTTGAAATGTTACCTTTAAACTGAATCTCATACGATCATTCTTCCATATGTTCAAGCCTAAAGTGCTCAAAAATCCATATTGATAAAATTTAAATTTTGAAATGTTTTATTGTTTCTTTCACTTTCAAATAACAATTCAATAGTAGATTTTTGAATTTTTGAAATTTTTTGAAATGTTACCTTTAAACTGAATCTCATACGATCATTCTTCCATATGTTCAAGCCTAAAGTGCTCAAAAATCCATATTGATAAAATTTAAATTTTGAAATGTTTTATTGTTTCTTTCACTTAGGTTAGTATTAAATTCACTTAAAAATAACATTTCAATAGTAGATATTTGAATTTTTGAAATTTATTGAAATGTTACCTATATACTGATTCTCAAACAATCATTCTTCCATACGTTCAAGCCTTCAGTGCTTAAAAAATCCATATTGATAAAACTTAAATTTTAAAATGTTTTATTGTTTCTTTCACTTTCAAATAACAATTCAATAGTAGATTTTTGAATTTTTGAAATTTTTTGAAATGTTACCTTTAAACTGAATCTCATACGATCATTCTTCCATATGTTCAAGCCTAAAGTGCTCAAAAATCCATTTTGATAAAATTTAAATTTTGAAATGTTTTATTGTTTCTTTCACTTAGGTTAGTATTAAAATCACTCACAAATAACATTTCAATAGTAGATTTTTGAATTTTTGTAATTTTTTGAAATGTTACCTATAAACTGATTCTCATACGATCATTCTTTCATACCTTCAAGCCTTCAGTGCAGTGCAAATTTATATTTTGAAATGTGTTATTGTTTCTTTCACTTAGGTTAGTATTAAATTCACTCACAAATAACATTTCAATAGTAGATTTTTGAATTTTTGAAATTTTTTGAAATGTTACCTATATACTGATTCTCAAACGATTATTCTTCGGTACCTTCAAGCCTTCAGTGCTCAAAAATCCGTATTGATAAAATTTAAATTTTGAAATGTTTTATTGTTTCTTTCACTTAAAAATAACATTTCAATAGTAAATTATTGAATTTTTGATATTTTTTGAAATGTTACCTATCTACTGAATCTCATACGATCATTCTTCGATACCTTCAAGCCTTCAGTGCTCAAAAATCCGTATTGATAAAATTTAAATTTTGAAATGTTTTATTGTTTCTTTCACTTAGGTTAGTATTAAATTCACTCACAAATAACATTTCAATAGTATATTTTTGAATTTTTGAAATTTTTTGAAATGTTACCTATATACTGATTCTCAAACGATCATTCTTCCACACGTTCAAGTCTTCAGTGCTCAAAAATCCGTATTGATAAAATTTAAATTTTGAAATGTTTTATTGTTTCTTTCACTTGCAAATAACATTTGAATAGTAGATTTTTAAATTTTTGAAATTTTTTGAAATGTTACCTATATACTGAATCTCATACGATCATTTTTCCATACGTTCAAGCCTTCAGTGCTCAAAAATCCGTATTGATAAAATTTAAATTTTGAAATGTTTTATTGTTTCTTTCACTTAGGTTAGTATTAAATTCACTCACAAATAACATTTCAATAGTAGATTTTTGAATCTTTGAAATTTTTTGAAATGTTACCTATAAACTGATTCTCATACGATCATTCTTTCATACCTTCAAGCCTTCAGTGCAGTGCAAATTTATATTTTGAAATGTGTTATTGTTTCTTTCACTTAGGTTAGTATTAAATTCACTCACAAATAACATTTAAATAGTAGATTTTTGAATTTTTGAAATTTTTTGAAATGTTACCTATATACTGAATCTCATACGATCATTTTTCCATACGTTCAAGCCGTCAGTGCTCAAAAATCCATTTTGATAAAATATAAATTTTGAAATGTTTTATTGTTTCTTTTACTTAGGTTAGTATTAAATTCACTCACAAATAACATTTCAATAGTAGATTTTTGAATTTTAGAAATTTTTTGAAATGTTACCTTTAAACTGAATCTCATACGATCATTCTTCCATATGTTCAAGCCTAAAGTGCTCAAAAATCCATATTGATAAAATTTAAATTTTGAAATGTTTTATTGTTTCTTTCACTTTCAAATAACAATTCAATAGTAGATTTTTGAATTTTTGAAATTTTTTGAAATGTTACCTTTAAACTGAATCTCATACGATCATTCTTCCATGTGTTCAAGCCTAATGTGCTCAAAAATCCATATTGATAAAATTTAAATTTTGAAATATTTTATTGTTTCTTTCACTTAGGTTAGTATTAAATTGACTTAAAAATAACATTTCAATAGTAGATATTTGAATTTTTGAAATTTATTGAAATGTTACCTATATACTGATTCTCAAACAATCATTCTTCCATACGTTCAAGCCTTCAGTGCTCAAAAATCCATATTGATAAAAATTAAATTTTAAAATGTTTTATTGTTTCTTTCACTTTCAAATAACAATTCAATAGTAGATTTTTGAATTTTTGAAATTTTTTGAAATGTTACCTTTAAACTGAATCTCATACGATCATTCTTCCATATGTTCAAGCCTAAAGTGCTCAAAAATCCATTTTGATAAAATTTAAATTTTGAAATGTTTTATTGTTTCTTTCACTTAGGTTAGTATTAAAATCACTCACAAATAACATTTCAATAGTAGATTTTTGAATTTTTGTAATTTTTTGAAATGTTACCTATAAACTGATTCTCATACGATCATTCTTTCATACCTTCAAGCCTTCAGTGCAGTGCAAATTTATATTTTGAAATGTGTTATTGTTTCTTTCACTTAGGTTAGTATTAAATTCACTCACAAATAACATTTCAATAGTAGATTTTTGAATTTTTGAAATTTTTTGAAATGTTACCTATATACTGAATCTCATACGATCATTTTTCCATACGTTCAAGCCGTCAGTGCTCAAAAATCCATTTTGATAAAATATAAATTTTGAAATGTTTTATTGTTTCTTTTACTTAGGTTAGTATTAAATTCACTCACAAATAACATTTCAATAGTAGATTTTTGAATTTTTGAAATTTTTTGAAATGTTACCTATATACTGATTCTCAAACGATCATTCTTCGGTACCTTCAAGCCTTCAGTGCTGAAAAATCCGTATTGATAAAATTTAAATTTTGAAATGTTTTATTGTTTCTTTCACTTAAAAATAACATTTCAATAGTAAATTATTGAATTTTTGATATTTTTTGAAATGTTACCTATATACTGAATCTCATACGATCATTCTTCGATACCTTCAAGCCTTCAGTGCTCAAAAATCCGTATTGATAAAATCTAAATTTTGAAATGTTTTATTGTTTCTTTCACTTAGGTTAGTATTAAATTCACTCACAAATAACATTATACTTTTCACGTATGTGAAACAGTATAATAACTTTGTGCTGAAGTTTGTAACACACAGAAATATTCACTTGCGACTATATAAAGTATATATATTCTTGATCAGGACGACAAGACGAGTTGATTTAGCCATGTCCGTCTGTCCGTCTGTCCGTCTGTCTGTATATATACAATCTCCTCCCACAGTTTTGAAGATATCGAGCTGAAATTTTGCACAGAGACTTCTTATTCTTAGGGAGGAATGAAAACCATTTTGACCAAAAGTGGGCGTAGCCACGCCCACTTATAGCGAAAATTGACCCGTTGTATGGAAAACTTTTGTGTTTTTTAACCAATTGACTTGAAACTTTACAGTTATGTTCTTAGGGAGGAATGAAAACTATTTTGACCAAAAGTGGGCGTAGCCACGCGTAGCCACGCCCACTTATAGCTAAACTTGACCCGTTGTATGGAAAACTTTTTTGTTTTTTAACCAATTGACTTGAAACTTTACAGTTATGTTCTTAGGGAGGAATGAAAACTATTTTGACCAAAAGTGGGCGTAGCCACGCCCACTTATAGCGAAACTTGACCCGTTGTATGGAAAACTTTTTTGTTTTTTAACCAATTGACTTGAAACTTTACAGTTATGTTCTTAGGAAGGAATGAAAACTATTTTGACCAAAAGTGGGCATGGCCACGCCCACTAATAGCTAAACTTGATCCGTTGTATGGAAAACTTTTGTGTTTTTTAACCAATTGACTTGAAACTTTAAAGTTATGTTCTTAGGGAGGAATGAAAACTATTTTGACCAAAAGTGGGTGTAGCCACGCCCACTTATAGCGAAACTTGACCCGTTGTATGGAAAACTTTTTTGTTTTTTAACCAATTGACTTGAAACTTTACAGTTATGTTCTTAGGGAGGAATGAAAACTATTTTGAACAAAAGTGGGCGTAGCCACGCCCACTTATAGCGAAACTTGACCCGTTGTATGGAAAACTTTTTTGTTTTTTAACCAATTGACTTGAAACTTTACAGTTATGTTCTTAGGAAGGAATGAAAACTATTTTGACCAAAAGTGGGCATGGCCACGCCCACTAATAGCTAAACTTGATCCGTTGTATTTAAAACTTTTTTGTTTTTTAACCAATTGACTTGAAACTTTACAGTTATGTTCTAAGAGAGGAATGAAAACTATTTTGACCAAAAGTAGGCGTAGCCACGCCCACTTATAGCGAAAATTGACCTGTTGTATGGAAAACTTTTTTGTTTTTTAACCAATTGACTTGAAACTTCACAGTTATGTTCTAAGGGAGGAATGAAAACTATTTTGACCAAAAGTAGGCGAAGCCACGCCCACTTATAGCGAAAATTGACCCGTTGTATGGAAAACTTTTTTGTTTTTTAACCAATTGACTTGAAACTTCACAGTTATGTTCTTAGGGAGGAATGAAAACTATTTTGACCAAAAGTGGGCTTGGCTACGCCCACTTACACCGAAACTTGAACCGTTGTAAGGAAAACTTTTTTGTTTTTTAACCAATTGACTTGAAACTTTACAGTTATGTTCTTAGGGAGGAATGAAAACTATTAAAACCAAAAGTAGGCATAGCTACGCCCACTTATAGCGAAACTTGAACCGTTGTAAGGAAAACTTTTTGGTTTTTAACCAATTGACTTGAAATTTTACAGTTATGTTCTTAGGGAGGAATGAAAACTATTTTGACCAAAAGTGGGCATGGCCACGCCCACTAATAGCTAAACTTGATCCGTTGTATGGAAAACTTTTTTGTTTTTTAACCAATTGACTTGAAACTTTACAGTTATATTCTTAGGGAAGAATGAAAACTATTTTGACCAAAAGTGGGCATGGCCACGCCCACTTATAGCGAAACTTGACCCGTTGTATGGAAAACTTTTTTGTTTTTTAACCAATTGACTTGAAACTCTACAGTTATGTTCTTAGGAAGGAATGAAAACTATTTTGACCAAAAGTGGGCATGTCCACGCCCACTAATAGCTAAACTTGACCCGTTGTATGGAAAACTTTTATGTTTTTTAACCAATTGACTTGAAACATTACAGTTATGTTGTTAGAGAGGCATGAAAACTATTCATTTCAGTTTTTTTTATAGTGACACAACGTGAAAAGTATTTTAGCTTCAGCCTTGCTGAAGATAGCGTCCTTACTGGTTTCAATAGTAGATTTTTGAATTTTTGAAATTTTTTGAAATGTTACCTATATACTGAATCTCATACGATCATTTTTCCATACGTTCAGGCCTTCAGTGCTCAAAAATCCGTATTGATAAAATTGAAATTTTGAAATGTTTTATTGTTTCTTTCACTTAGGTTAGTATTAAATTCACTCACAAACAACATTTCAATAGTAGATTTTTGAATTTTTGAATTTTTTTTAAATGTTACCTATATACTGATTCTCAAACGATCATTATTCGGTACCTTCAAGCCTTCAGTGCTGAAAAATCCGTATTGATAAAATTTAAATTTTGAAATGTTTTATTGTTTCTTTCACTTAAAAATAACATTTCAATAGTAAATTATTGAATTTTTGATATTTTTTGAAATGTTACCTATATACTGAATCTCATACGATCATTCTTCGATACCTTCAAGCCTTCAGTGCTCAAAAATCCGTATTGATAAAACTTAAATTTTGAAATGTATTATTGTTTCTTTCACTTAAAAATAACATTTCAATAGTAGATTATTGAATTTTTGAAATTTTTTGAAATGTTACCTATATACTGATTCTCATACGATCATTCCTCCATACGTTCAAGCCTTAAGTGCTCAAAAATCCGTATTGATAAAATTTAAATTTTGAAATGTTTTATTGTTTCTTTCACTTAGGTTAGTATTAAATTCACTCACAAACAACATTTCAATAGTAAATTATTGAATTTTTGAATTTTTTTTAAATGTTACCTATATGCTGATTCTCAAACGATCATTCTTCGATACCTTCAAGCCTTCAGTGCTGAAAAATCCGTATTGATAAAATTTAAATTTTGAAATGTTTTATTGTTTCTTTCACTTAAAAATAACATTTCAATAGTAAATTGTTGAATTTTTGAAATTTTTTGAAATGTTACCTATATACTGAATCTCATACAATCATTTTTCGATACCTAAAAGCCTTCAGTGCTCAAAAATCCGTATTGATAAAATTTAAATTTTGAAATGTGTTACTGTTTCTTTCACTTAAAAATAACATTTCAATAGTAAATTATTGAATTTTTGAAATTTTTTGAAATTTTACCTACATACTGAATCTCATACAATCATTCTTCGATACCTTCAAGCCTTAAGTGCTCAAAAATCCGTATTGATAAAACTTAAATTTTGAAATGTATTATTGTTTCTTTCACTTAAAAATAACATTTCAATAGTAGATTATTGAATTTTTGAAATTGTTTTAAATATTACCTATATACTGATTCTCATACGATCATTTTTCCATACGTTCAAGCCTTAAGTGCTCAAAAATCCGTATTGATAAAATTTAAATTTTGAAATGTTTTATTGTTTCTTTCACTTAGGTTAGAATTAAATTCACTCACAAATAACATTTCAATAGTAGATTTTTGAATTTTTGAAATTATTGTAAATGTTACCTATATACTGATTCTCAAACGATCATTCTTCGATACCTTCAAGCCTTAAGTGCTCAAAAATCCGTATTGATAAAATTTAAATTTTGAAATGTGTTACTGTTTCTTTCACTTAAAAATAACATTTCAATAGTAAATTATTGAATTTTTGAAATTATTGTAAATGTTACCTATATACTGATTCTCAAACGATCATTCTTCGATACCTTCAAGCCTTCAGTGCTCAAAAATCCGTATTGATAAAATTTAAATTTTGAAATGTGTTACTGTTTCTTTCACTTAAAAATAACATTTCAATAGTAGATTTTTGAATTTTTGAAATTTTTTGAAATGTTACTGAATCTCATACGATCATTTTTCCATACGTTCAAGCCTTAAGTGCTCAAAAATCCGTATTGATAAAACTTAAATTTTGAAATGTATTATTGTTTCTTTCACTTAAAAATAACATTTCAATAGTAGATTATTGAATTTTTGAAATTGTTTTAAATATTACCTATATACTGATTCTCATACGATCATTCATCCATACGTTCAAGCCTTAAGTGCTCAAAAATCCGTATTGATAAATTTTAAATTTTGAAATGTTTTATTGTTTCTTTCACTTAGGTTAGAATTAAATTCACTCACAAATAACATTTCAATAGTAGATTTTTGAATTTTTGAAATTATTGTAAATGTTACCTATATACTGATTGTCAAACGATCATTCTTCGATACCTTCAAGCCTTCAGTGCTCAAAAATCCGTATTGATAAAATTTAAATTTTGAAATGTGTTACAGTTTCTTTCACTTAAAAATAACATTTCAATAGTAAATTATTGAATTTTTGAAATTGTTTTAAATGTTACCTATAAACTGATTCTCATACGATCATTCCTCCATACGTTCAAGCCTTAAGTGCTCAAAAATCCGTATTGATAAAATTTAAATTTTGAAATGTTTTATTGTTTCTTTCACTTAGGTTAGAATTAAATTCACTCACAAATAACATTTCAATAGTAGATTTTTGAATTTTTGAAATTATTGTAAATGTTACTTATATACTGATTCTCAAACGATCATTCTTCGATACCTTCAAGCCTTCAGTGCTCAAAAATCCGTATTGATAAAATTTAAATTTTGAAATGTGTTACAGTTTCTTTCACTTAAAAATAACATTTCAATAGTAAATTATTGAATTTTTGAAATTGTTTTAAATGTTACCTATAAACTGATTCTCATACGATCATTCCTCCATACGTTCAAGCCTTAAGTGCTCAAAAATCCGTATTGATAGAATTTAAATTTTGAAATGTTTTATTGTTTCTTTCACTTAGGTTAGAATTAAATTCACTCACAAATAACATTTCAATAGTAGATTTTTGAATTTTTTAAATTATTGTAAATGTTACCTATATACTGATTGTCAAACGATCATTCTTCGATACCTTCAAGCCTTCAGTGCTCAAAAATCCGTTTTGATAAAATTTAAATTTTGAAATGTGTTACTGTTTCTTTCACTTAAAAATAACATTTCAATAGTAGATTTTTGAATTTTTGAAATTTTTTGAAATGTTACCTATATACTGAATCTCATACGATCATTTTTCCATTCGTTCAAGCCTTAAGTGCTCAAAAATCCGTATTGATAAAACTTAAATTTTGAAATGTATTATTGTTTCTTTCACTTAAAAATAACATTTCAATAGTAGATTATTGAATTTTTGAAATTTTTTGAAATGTTACCTATATACTGATTCTCATACGATCATTCCTCCATACGTTCAAGCCTTAAGTGCTCAAAAATCCGTATTGATAAAATTTAAATTTTGAAATGTTTTATTGTTTCTTTCACTTAGGTTAGTATTAAATTCACTCACAAACAACATTTCAATAGTAAATTATTGAATTTTTGAATTTTTTTTAAATGTTACCTATATGCTGATTCTCAAACGATCATTCTTCGATACCTTCAAGCCTTCAGTGCTGAAAAATCCGTATTGATAAAATTTAAATTTTGAAATGTTTTATTGTTTCTTTCACTTAAAAATAACATTTCAAAAGTAAATTGTTGAATTTTTGAAATTTTTTTGAAATGTTACCTATATACTGAATCTCATACGATCATTCTTCGATACCTTCAAGCCTTCAGTGCTCAAAAATCCGTATTGATAAAATTTAAATTTTGAAATGTGTTACTGTTTCTTTCACTTAAAAATAACATTTCAATAGTAAATTATTGCATTTTTGAAATTTTTTGAAATGTTACCTATATACTGAATCTCATACGATCATTCTTCGATACCTTCAAGCCTTAAGTGCTCAAAAATCCGTATTGATAAAACTTAAAATTTGAAATGTATTATTGTTTCTTTCACTTAAAAATAACATTTCAATAGTAGATTATTGAATTTTTGAAATTGTTTTAAATGTTACCTATATACTGAATCTCATACGATCATTTTTCCATACGTTCAAGCCTTAAGTGCTCAAAAATCCATATTGATAAAATTTAAATTTTGAAATGTTTTATTGTTTCTTTCACTTAGGTTAGAATTAAATTCACTCACAAATAACATTTCAATAGTAGATTTTTGAATTTTTGAAATTATTGTAAATGTTACCTATATACTGATTCTCAAACGATCATTCTTCGATACCTTCAAGCCTTCAGTGCTCAAAAATCCGTATTGATAAAATTTAAATTTTGAAATGTGTTACTGTTTCTTTCACTTAAAAATAACATTTCAATAGTAAATTATTGAATTTTTGAAATTATTGTAAATGTTACCTATATACTGAATCTCATACGATAATTTTTCCATACCTTCAAGCCTTCAGTGCTCAAAAATCCGTATTGATAAAACTTAAATTTTGAAATGTATTATTGTTTCTTTCACTTAAAAATAACATTTCAATAGTAGATTATTGAATTTTTGAAATTGTTTTAAATGTTACCTATATACTGATTCTCATACGATCATTCCTCCATACGTTCAAGCCTTAAGTGCTCAAAAATCCATCTTGATAAAATTTTAATTTTGAAATGTTTTATTGTTTCTTTCACTTAGGTTAGAATTAAATTCACTCACAAATAACATTTCAATAGTAGATTTTTGAATTTTTGAATTTTTTTTAAATGTTACCTGTATACTGATTCTCAAACGATCATTCTTCGATACCTTCAAGCCTTCAGTGCTCAAAAATCCGTTTTGATAAAATTTAAATTTTGAAATGTTTTATTGTTTCTTTCACTTAAAAATAACATTTCAATAGTAGATTATTGAATTTTTGAAATTTTTTGAAATGTTACCTATATACTGATTGTCATACGATCATTTTTCCATACGTTCAAGCCTTAAGTGCTCAAAAATCTGTATTGATAAAACTTAAATTTTGAAATGTATTATTGTTTCTTTCACTTAAAAATAGCATTTCAATAGTAGATTATTGAATTTTTGAAATTTTTTGAAATGTTACCTATATACTGAATCTCATACGATCATTCCTCCATACGTTCAAGCCTTAAGTGCTCAAAAATCCGTATTGATAAAACTTAATTTTGAAATGTATTATTGTTTCTTTCACTTAAAAATAACATTTCAATAGTAGATTTTTGAATTTTTGAAATTTTTTGAAATGTTACCTATAAACTGATTCTCATACGACCATTCTTCCATACGTTCAAGCCTTCAGTGCTCAAAAATCCGTATTGATAAAATTTAAATTTTGAAATGTTTTATTGTTTCTTTCACTTAAAAATAACATTTCAATAGTAAATTATTGAATTTTTGAAATTTTTTTAAATGGTACCTATATACTGAATCTCATACGATCATTCTTCGATACCTTCAAGCCTTCAGTGCTCAAAAATCCGTATTGATAAAACTTAATTTTGAAATGTATTATTGTTTCTTTCACTTAAAAATAACATTTCAATAGTACATTATTGAATTTTTGAAATTTTTTGAAATGTTACCTATATACTGATTCTTCTTCCTTCAGTGCTCAAAAATCCATATTGATAAAATTTAAATTTTAAAATGTGTTATTCTTTCTTTCACTTGAAAATAACATTTCAATAGCAGATTATTGAATTTTTGAAATTTTTTAAAATGTTACCTATAAACTGATTCTCATACGACCATTCTTCCATACGTTCAAGCCTTCAGTGCTCAAAAATCCGTATTGATAAAATTTAAATTTTGAAATGTTTTATTGTTTCTTTCACTTAAAAATAACATTTCAATAGTAAATTATTGAATTTTTGAAATTTTTTTAAATGGTACCTATATACTGAATCTCATACGATCATTCTTCGATACCTTCAAGCCTTCAGTGCTCAAAAATCCGTATTGATAAAACTTAATTTTGAAATGTATTATTGTTTCTTTCACTTAAAAATAACATTTCAATAGTAGATTTTTGAATTTTTGAAATTTTTTGAAATGTTACCTATATACTGAATCTCATATGATCATTTTTCCATACGTTCAAGCCTTCAGTGCTCAAAAATCCATATTGATAAAATATAAATTTTGAATTGTTTTATTGTTTCTTTTACTTAGGTTAGTATTAAATTCACTCAAAAATAAAATTTCAATAGTAGATTATTGAATTTTTGAAATTTTTTGAAATGTTACCTATATACTGATTCTCAAACGATCATTCTTCCACACGTTCAAGTCTTCAGTGCTCAAAAATCCGTATTGATAAAATTTAAATTTGGAAATGTTTTATTGTTTCTTTCACTTGCAAATAACATTTGAATAGTAGATTTTTGAATTTTTGAAATTTTTTGAAATGTTACCTTTAAACTGAATCTCATACGATCATTCTTCCATACCTTCAAGGCTTCAGTGCTCAGAAATCCATATTGATAACATATAAATTTTAAAATGTGTTACTGTTTCTTTCACTAAAAAATAACATTTCAATAGTAGATTATTGAATTTTTGAAATTTTTTGAAATGTTACCTATAAACTGATTCTCATACGATCATTCCTCCAAACCTTCAAGCCTTCAGTGCTCAGAAATCCATATTGATAAAATATAAATTTTGAAATGTGTTATTGTTTCTTTCACTTAAAAATAACATTTCATTAGCAGATTATTGAATTTTTCAAATTTTTTGAAATGTTACCTATATACTGATTTTCATACGATCATTCCTCCATACCTTCAAGCCTTCAGTGCTCAGAAATCCATATTGATAAAATATAAATTTTGAAATGTGTTACTGTTTCTTTCACTTAAAAATAACATTTCAATAGTACATTATTGAATTTTTGAAATTTTTTGAAATGTTACCTATATACTGATTCTTCTTCCTTCAGTGCTCAAAAATCCATATTGATAAAATTTAAATTTTAAAATGTGTTATTCTTTCTTTCACTTGAAAATAACATTTCAATAGCAGATTATTGAATTTTTGAAATTTTTTAAAATGTTACCTATAAACTGATTCTCATACGACCATTCTTCCATAAGTTCAAGCCTTCAGTGCTCAAAAATCCGTATTGATAAAATTTAAATTTTGAAATGTTCTATTGTTTCTTTCATTTAAAAATAACATTTCAATAGTGGATTATTGAATTTTGGAATTTTTTTGAAATGTTACCTATAAACTGATTCTCATACGATCCTTCTTCCATACCTTCAAGCCTTCAGTGCTCAGAAGCCCATATTGATGAAATATAAATTTTGAAATGTTTTATTGTTTCTTTTACTTAGGTTAGAATTAAATTCACTCACAAATAACATTTCAATAGTAGATATTTCAATTTTTGAAATTTTTTTAAATGTTACCTATATACTGATTCTCAAACGATCATTCTTCGATACCTTCAAGCCTTCAGTGCTCAAAAATCCGTATTGATAAAATTTATATTTTGAAATGTTTTATTGTTTCTTTCACTTAAAAATAACATTTCAATAGTAAATTATTGAATTTTTGAAATTATTTGAAATGTTACCTATATACTGAATCTCATACGATCATTTTTCCATACGTTCAAGCCTTCAGTGCTCAAAAATCCATATTGATAAAATATAAATTTTGAAATGTTTTATTGTTTCTTTTACTTAGGTTAGTATTAAATTCACTCAAAAATAAAATTTCAATAGTAGATTATTGAATTTTTGAAATTTTTTGAAATGTTACCTATATACTGATTCTCACACGATCATTCTTCTATACGTTCAAGCCTTAAGTGCTCAAAAATCCGTATTGATAAAATTTAAATTTTGAAATGAGTTATTGTTTCTTTCACTTACGTTAGTATTAAATTCACTCACAAATAACATTTCAATAGTATATTTTTGAATTTTTGAAATTTTTTGAAATGTTACCTATATACTGATTCTCATACGATCCTTCTTCCATACCTTCAAGCCTTCAGTGCTCAGAAATCCGTATTGATAAAATTTAAATTTTGAAATGTTTTATTGTTTCTTTCACTTAGGTTAGTATTAAATTCACTCACAAACAACATTTCAATAGTAGACTTTTTGAATTTTTGAAATTTTTTTAAATGTTACCTATATACTGATTCTCAAACGATCATTCTTCGATACCTTCAAGCCTTCAGTGCTGAAAAATCCGTATTGATAAAATTTATATTTTGAAATGTTTTATTGTTTCTTTCACTTAAAAATAACATTTCAATAGTAAATTATTGAATTTTTGAAATTATTTGAAATGTTACCTATATACTGAATCTCATACGATCATTTTTCCATACGTTCAAGCCTTCAGTGCTCAAAAATCTATATTGATAAAATATAAATTTTGAAATGTTTTATTGTTTCTTTTACTTAGGTTAGTATTAAATTCACTCAAAAATAAAATTTCAATAGTAGATTATTGAATTTTTGAAATTTTTTGAAATGTTACCTATATACTGATTCTCACACGATCATTCTTCTATACGTTCAAGCCTTAAGTGCTCAAAAATCCGTATTGATAAAATTTAAATTTTGAAATGTGTTATTGTTTCTTTCACTTACGTTAGTATTAAATTCACTCACAAATAACATTTCAATAGTATATTTTTGAATTTTTGAAATTTTTTGAAATGTTACCTATATACTGATTCTCATACGATCCTTCTTCCATACCTTCAAGCCTTCAGTGCTCAGAAATCCATATTGATAAAATATAAATTTTGAAATGTGTTACTGTTTCTTTCACTTAAAAATAACATTTCAATAGTAGATTATTGAATTTTTGAAATTTTTTTAAATGTTACCTATATACTGATTCTCAAACAATCATTCTTCCATACCTTCAAGCCTTCAGTGCTCAAAAATCCGTATTGATAAATTTTAAATTTTGAAATGTTTTATTGTTTCTTTCACTTAGGTTAGAATTAAATTCACTCACAAATAACATTTCAATAGTAGATTTTTGAATTTTTGAAATTATTGTAAATGTTACCTATATACTGATTGTCAAACGATCATTCTTCGATACCTTCAAGCCTTCAGTGCTCAAAAATCCGTATTGATAAAATTTAAATTTTGAAATGTGTTACAGTTTCTTTCACTTAAAAATAACATTTCAATAGTAAATTATTGAATTTTTGAAATTGTTTTAAATGTTACCTATAAACTGATTCTCATACGATCATTCCTCCATACGTTCAAGCCTTAAGTGCTCAAAAATCCGTATTGATAAAATTTAAATTTTGAAATGTTTTATTGTTTCTTTCACTTAGGTTAGAATTAAATTCACTCACAAATAACATTTCAATAGTAGATTTTTGAATTTTTGAAATTATTGTAAATGTTACTTATATACTGATTCTCAAACGATCATTCTTCGATACCTTCAAGCCTTCAGTGCTCAAAAATCCGTATTGATAAAATTTAAATTTTGAAATGTGTTACAGTTTCTTTCACTTAAAAATAACATTTCAATAGTAAATTATTGAATTTTTGAAATTGTTTTAAATGTTACCTATAAACTGATTCTCATACGATCATTCCTCCATACGTTCAAGCCTTAAGTGCTCAAAAATCCGTATTGATAGAATTTAAATTTTGAAATGTTTTATTGTTTCTTTCACTTAGGTTAGAATTAAATTCACTCACAAATAACATTTCAATAGTAGATTTTTGAATTTTTGAAATTATTGTAAATGTTACCTATATACTGATTGTCAAACGATCATTCTTCGATACCTTCAAGCCTTCAGTGCTCAAAAATCCGTATTGATAAAATTTAAATTTTGAAATGTGTTACTGTTTCTTTCACTTAAAAATAACATTTCAATAGTAGATTTTTGAATTTTTGAAATTTTTTGAAATGTTACCTATATACTGAATCTCATACGATCATTTTTCCATTCGTTCAAGCCTTAAGTGCTCAAAAATCCGTATTGATAAAACTTAAATTTTGAAATGTATTATTGTTTCTTTCACTTAAAAATAACATTTCAATAGTAGATTATTGAATTTTTGAAATTTTTTGAAATGTTACCTATATACTGATTCTCATACGATCATTCCTCCATACGTTCAAGCCTTAAGTGCTCAAAAATCCGTATTGATAAAATTTAAATTTTGAAATGTTTTATTGTTTCTTTCACTTAGGTTAGTATTAAATTCACTCACAAACAACATTTCAATAGTAAATTATTGAATTTTTGAATTTTTTTTAAATGTTACCTATATGCTGATTCTCAAACGATCATTCTTCGATACCTTCAAGCCTTCAGTGCTGAAAAATCCGTATTGATAAAATTTAAATTTTGAAATGTTTTATTGTTTCTTTCACTTAAAAATAACATTTCAAAAGTAAATTGTTGAATTTTTGAAATTTTTTTGAAATGTTACCTATATACTGAATCTCATACGATCATTCTTCGATACCTTCAAGCCTTCAGTGCTCAAAAATCCGTATTGATAAAATTTAAATTTTGAAATGTGTTACTGTTTCTTTCACTTAAAAATAACATTTCAATAGTAAATTATTGCATTTTTGAAATTTTTTGAAATGTTACCTATATACTGAATCTCATACGATCATTCTTCGATACCTTCAAGCCTTAAGTGCTCAAAAATCCGTATTGATAAAACTTAAAATTTGAAATGTATTATTGTTTCTTTCACTTAAAAATAACATTTCAATAGTAGATTATTGAATTTTTGAAATTGTTTTAAATGTTACCTATATACTGAATCTCATACGATCATTTTTCCATACGTTCAAGCCTTAAGTGCTCAAAAATCCATATTGATAAAATTTAAATTTTGAAATGTTTTATTGTTTCTTTCACTTAGGTTAGAATTAAATTCACTCACAAATAACATTTCAATAGTAGATTTTTGAATTTTTGAAATTATTGTAAATGTTACCTATATACTGATTCTCAAACGATCATTCTTCGATACCTTCAAGCCTTCAGTGCTCAAAAATCCGTATTGATAAAATTTAAATTTTGAAATGTGTTACTGTTTCTTTCACTTAAAAATAACATTTCAATAGTAAATTATTGAATTTTTGAAATTATTGTAAATGTTACCTATATACTGAATCTCATACGATAATTTTTCCATACCTTCAAGCCTTCAGTGCTCAAAAATCCGTATTGATAAAACTTAAATTTTGAAATGTATTATTGTTTCTTTCACTTAAAAATAACATTTCAATAGTAGATTATTGAATTTTTGAAATTGTTTTAAATGTTACCTATATACTGATTCTCATACGATCATTCCTCCATACGTTCAAGCCTTAAGTGCTCAAAAATCCATCTTGATAAAATTTTAATTTTGAAATGTTTTATTGTTTCTTTCACTTAGGTTAGAATTAAATTCACTCACAAATAACATTTCAATAGTAGATTTTTGAATTTTTGAATTTTTTTTAAATGTTACCTGTATACTGATTCTCAAACGATCATTCTTCGATACCTTCAAGCCTTCAGTGCTCAAAAATCCGTTTTGATAAAATTTAAATTTTGAAATGTTTTATTGTTTCTTTCACTTAAAAATAACATTTCAATAGTAGATTATTGAATTTTTGAAATTTTTTGAAATGTTACCTATATACTGATTGTCATACGATCATTTTTCCATACGTTCAAGCCTTAAGTGCTCAAAAATCTGTATTGATAAAACTTAAATTTTGAAATGTATTATTGTTTCTTTCACTTAAAAATAGCATTTCAATAGTAGATTATTGAATTTTTGAAATTTTTTGAAATGTTACCTATATACTGAATCTCATACGATCATTCCTCCATACGTTCAAGCCTTAAGTGCTCAAAAATCCGTATTGATAAAACTTAATTTTGAAATGTATTATTGTTTCTTTCACTTAAAAATAACATTTCAATAGTAGATTTTTGAATTTTTGAAATTTTTTGAAATGTTACCTATAAACTGATTCTCATACGACCATTCTTCCATACGTTCAAGCCTTCAGTGCTCAAAAATCCGTATTGATAAAATTTAAATTTTGAAATGTTTTATTGTTTCTTTCACTTAAAAATAACATTTCAATAGTAAATTATTGAATTTTTGAAATTTTTTTAAATGGTACCTATATACTGAATCTCATACGATCATTCTTCGATACCTTCAAGCCTTCAGTGCTCAAAAATCCGTATTGATAAAACTTAATTTTGAAATGTATTATTGTTTCTTTCACTTAAAAATAACATTTCAATAGTACATTATTGAATTTTTGAAATTTTTTGAAATGTTACCTATATACTGATTCTTCTTCCTTCAGTGCTCAAAAATCCATATTGATAAAATTTAAATTTTAAAATGTGTTATTCTTTCTTTCACTTGAAAATAACATTTCAATAGCAGATTATTGAATTTTTGAAATTTTTTAAAATGTTACCTATAAACTGATTCTCATACGACCATTCTTCCATACGTTCAAGCCTTCAGTGCTCAAAAATCCGTATTGATAAAATTTAAATTTTGAAATGTTTTATTGTTTCTTTCACTTAAAAATAACATTTCAATAGTAAATTATTGAATTTTTGAAATTTTTTTAAATGGTACCTATATACTGAATCTCATACGATCATTCTTCGATACCTTCAAGCCTTCAGTGCTCAAAAATCCGTATTGATAAAACTTAATTTTGAAATGTATTATTGTTTCTTTCACTTAAAAATAACATTTCAATAGTAGATTTTTGAATTTTTGAAATTTTTTGAAATGTTACCTATATACTGAATCTCATATGATCATTTTTCCATACGTTCAAGCCTTCAGTGCTCAAAAATCCATATTGATAAAATATAAATTTTGAATTGTTTTATTGTTTCTTTTACTTAGGTTAGTATTAAATTCACTCAAAAATAAAATTTCAATAGTAGATTATTGAATTTTTGAAATTTTTTGAAATGTTACCTATATACTGATTCTCAAACGATCATTCTTCCACACGTTCAAGTCTTCAGTGCTCAAAAATCCGTATTGATAAAATTTAAATTTGGAAATGTTTTATTGTTTCTTTCACTTGCAAATAACATTTGAATAGTAGATTTTTGAATTTTTGAAATTTTTTGAAATGTTACCTTTAAACTGAATCTCATACGATCATTCTTCCATACCTTCAAGGCTTCAGTGCTCAGAAATCCATATTGATAACATATAAATTTTAAAATGTGTTACTGTTTCTTTCACTAAAAAATAACATTTCAATAGTAGATTATTGAATTTTTGAAATTTTTTGAAATGTTACCTATAAACTGATTCTCATACGATCATTCCTCCAAACCTTCAAGCCTTCAGTGCTCAGAAATCCATATTGATAAAATATAAATTTTGAAATGTGTTATTGTTTCTTTCACTTAAAAATAACATTTCATTAGCAGATTATTGAATTTTTCAAATTTTTTGAAATGTTACCTATATACTGATTTTCATACGATCATTCCTCCATACCTTCAAGCCTTCAGTGCTCAGAAATCCATATTGATAAAATATAAATTTTGAAATGTGTTACTGTTTCTTTCACTTAAAAATAACATTTCAATAGTACATTATTGAATTTTTGAAATTTTTTGAAATGTTACCTATATACTGATTCTTCTTCCTTCAGTGCTCAAAAATCCATATTGATAAAATTTAAATTTTAAAATGTGTTATTCTTTCTTTCACTTGAAAATAACATTTCAATAGCAGATTATTGAATTTTTGAAATTTTTTAAAATGTTACCTATAAACTGATTCTCATACGACCATTCTTCCATAAGTTCAAGCCTTCAGTGCTCAAAAATCCGTATTGATAAAATTTAAATTTTGAAATGTTCTATTGTTTCTTTCATTTAAAAATAACATTTCAATAGTGGATTATTGAATTTTGGAATTTTTTTGAAATGTTACCTATAAACTGATTCTCATACGATCCTTCTTCCATACCTTCAAGCCTTCAGTGCTCAGAAGCCCATATTGATGAAATATAAATTTTGAAATGTTTTATTGTTTCTTTTACTTAGGTTAGAATTAAATTCACTCACAAATAACATTTCAATAGTAGATATTTCAATTTTTGAAATTTTTTTAAATGTTACCTATATACTGATTCTCAAACGATCATTCTTCGATACCTTCAAGCCTTCAGTGCTCAAAAATCCGTATTGATAAAATTTATATTTTGAAATGTTTTATTGTTTCTTTCACTTAAAAATAACATTTCAATAGTAAATTATTGAATTTTTGAAATTATTTGAAATGTTACCTATATACTGAATCTCATACGATCATTTTTCCATACGTTCAAGCCTTCAGTGCTCAAAAATCCATATTGATAAAATATAAATTTTGAAATGTTTTATTGTTTCTTTTACTTAGGTTAGTATTAAATTCACTCAAAAATAAAATTTCAATAGTAGATTATTGAATTTTTGAAATTTTTTGAAATGTTACCTATATACTGATTCTCACACGATCATTCTTCTATACGTTCAAGCCTTAAGTGCTCAAAAATCCGTATTGATAAAATTTAAATTTTGAAATGAGTTATTGTTTCTTTCACTTACGTTAGTATTAAATTCACTCACAAATAACATTTCAATAGTATATTTTTGAATTTTTGAAATTTTTTGAAATGTTACCTATATACTGATTCTCATACGATCCTTCTTCCATACCTTCAAGCCTTCAGTGCTCAGAAATCCGTATTGATAAAATTTAAATTTTGAAATGTTTTATTGTTTCTTTCACTTAGGTTAGTATTAAATTCACTCACAAACAACATTTCAATAGTAGACTTTTTGAATTTTTGAAATTTTTTTAAATGTTACCTATATACTGATTCTCAAACGATCATTCTTCGATACCTTCAAGCCTTCAGTGCTGAAAAATCCGTATTGATAAAATTTATATTTTGAAATGTTTTATTGTTTCTTTCACTTAAAAATAACATTTCAATAGTAAATTATTGAATTTTTGAAATTATTTGAAATGTTACCTATATACTGAATCTCATACGATCATTTTTCCATACGTTCAAGCCTTCAGTGCTCAAAAATCTATATTGATAAAATATAAATTTTGAAATGTTTTATTGTTTCTTTTACTTAGGTTAGTATTAAATTCACTCAAAAATAAAATTTCAATAGTAGATTATTGAATTTTTGAAATTTTTTGAAATGTTACCTATATACTGATTCTCACACGATCATTCTTCTATACGTTCAAGCCTTAAGTGCTCAAAAATCCGTATTGATAAAATTTAAATTTTGAAATGTGTTATTGTTTCTTTCACTTACGTTAGTATTAAATTCACTCACAAATAACATTTCAATAGTATATTTTTGAATTTTTGAAATTTTTTGAAATGTTACCTATATACTGATTCTCATACGATCCTTCTTCCATACCTTCAAGCCTTCAGTGCTCAGAAATCCATATTGATAAAATATAAATTTTGAAATGTGTTACTGTTTCTTTCACTTAAAAATAACATTTCAATAGTAGATTATTGAATTTTTGAAATTTTTTTAAATGTTACCTATATACTGATTCTCAAACAATCATTCTTCCATACCTTCAAGCCTTCAGTGCTCAAAAATCCGTATTGATAAAATTTTAATTTTGAAATGTTTTATTGTTTCTTTCACTTAAAAATAACATTTCAATAGTAAATTATTGAATTTTTGAAATTTTTTGAAATGTTACCTATATACTGAATCTCATACGATCATTCTTCGATACCTTCAAGCCTTCAGTGCTCAAAAATCCGTATTGATAAAATTTTAATTTTGAAATGTTTTATTGTTTCTTTTACTTAGGTAAGAATTAAATTCACTCACAAATAACATTCAATAGTAGATATTTGAATTTTTGAAATTATTTTAAATGTTACCTATATACTGATTCTCATACGATCATTCTTCGATACTTTCAAGCCTTCAGTGCTCAAAAATCCGTATTGATAAAATTTAAATTTTGAAATGTTCTATTGTTTCTTTCATTTAAAAATAACATTTCAATAGTAAATTATTGAATTTTTGAAATTATTTGAAATGTTACCTATAAACTGATTCTCATACGATCCTTCTTCCATACCTTCAAGCCTTCAGTGCTCAGAAGCCCATATTGATGAAATATAAATTTTGAAATGTTCTATTGTTTCTTTCATTTAAAAATAACATTTCAATAGTAAATTATTGAATTTTTGAAATGTTACCTATATACTGAATCTCATACGATCATTCTTCGATACCTTCAAGCCTTCAGTGCTCAAAAATCCGTATTGATAAAATTTTAATTTTGAAATGTTTTATTGTTTCTTTTACTTAGGTAAGAATTAAATTCACTCACAAATAACATTTCAATAGTAGATTTTTGAATTTTTGAAATTTTTTGAAATGTTACCTATATACTGAATCTCATACGATCATTCTTCGATACCTTCAAGCCTTCAGTGCTCAAAAATCCGTATTGATAAAATTTTAATTTTGAAATGTTTTATTGTTTCTTTTACTTAGGTAAGAATTAAATTCACTCACAAATAACATTCAATAGTAGATATTTGAATTTTTGAAATTATTTTAAATGTTACCTATATACTGATTCTCATACGATCATTCTTCGATACTTTCAAGCCTTCAGTGCTCAAAAATCCGTATTGATAAAATTTAAATTTTGAAATGTTCTATTGTTTCTTTCATTTAAAAATAACATTTCAATAGTAAATTATTGAATTTTTGAAATTTTTTGAAATGTTACCTATATACTGATTCTCATACGATCATTCCTCCATACGTTCAAGCCTTAAGTGCTCAAAAATCCATCTTGATAAAATTTTACTTTTGAAATGTTTTATTGTTTCTTTTACTTAGGTTAGAATTAAATTCACTCACAAATAACATTCAATAGTAGATATTTGAATTTTTGAAATTATTTTAAATGTTACCTATAAACTGATTCTCATACGACCATTCTTCCATAAGTTCAAGCCTTCAGTGCTCAAAAATCCGTATTGATAAAATTTAAATTTTGAAATGTTCTATTGTTTCTTTCATTTAAAAATAACATTTCAATAGTGGATTATTGAATTTTGGAATTTTTTTGAAATGTTACCTATAAACTGATTCTCATACGTTCCTTCTTCCATACCTTCAAGCCTTCAGTGCTCAGAAACCCATATTGATGAAATATAAATTTTGAAATGTTTTATTGTTTCTTTTACTTAGGTTAGAATTAAATTCACTCACAAATAACATTTCAATAGTAGATATTTCAATTTTTGAAATTTTTTTAAATGTTACCTATATACTGATTCTCAAACGATCATTCTTCGATACCTTCAAGCCTTCAGTGCTCAAAAATCCGTATTGATAAAATTTATATTTTGAAATGTTTTATTGTTTCTTTCACTTAAAAATAACATTTCAATAGTAAATTATTGAATTTTTGAAATTATTTGAAATGTTACCTATATACTGAATCTCATACGATCATTTTTCCATACGTTCAAGCCTTCAGTGCTCAAAAATCCATATTGATAAAATATAAATTTTGAAATGTTTTATTGTTTCTTTTACTTAGGTTAGTATTAAATTCACTCAAAAATAAAATTTCAATAGTAGATTATTGAATTTTTGAAATTTTTTGAAATGTTACCTATATACTGATTCTCACACGATCATTCTTCTATACGTTCAAGCCTTAAGTAATCAAAAATCCGTATTGATAAAATTTAAATTTTGAAATGTGTTATTGTTTCTTTCACTTACGTTAGTATTAAATTCACTCACAAATAACATTTCAATAGTATATTTTTGAATTTTTGAAATTTTTTGAAATGTTACCTATATACTGATTCTCATACGATCCTTCTTCCATACCTTCAAGCCTTCAGTGCTCAGAAATCCGTATTGATAAAATTTAAATTTTGAAATGTTTTATTGTTTCTTTCACTTAGGTTAGTATTAAATTCACTCACAAACAACATTTCAATAGTAGACTTTTTGAATTTTTGAAATTTTTTTAAATGTTACCTATATACTGATTCTCAAACGATCATTCTTCGATACCTTCAAGCCTTCAGTGCTCAAAAATCCGTATTGATAAAATTTATATTTTGAAATGTTTTATTGTTTCTTTCACTTAAAAATAACATTTCAATAGTAAATTATTGAATTTTTGAAATTATTTGAAATGTTACCTATATACTGAATCTCATACGATCATTTTTCCATACGTTCAAGCCTTCAGTGCTCAAAAATCCATATTGATAAAATATAAATTTTGAAATGTTTTATTGTTTCTTTTACTTAGGTTAGTATTAAATTCACTCAAAAATAAAATTTCAATAGTAGATTATTGAATTTTTGAAATTTTTTGAAATGTTACCTATATACTGATTCTCACACGATCATTCTTCTATACGTTCAAGCCTTAAGTGCTCAAAAATCCGTATTGATAAAATTTAAATTTTGAAATGTGTTATTGTTTCTTTCACTTACGTTAGTATTAAATTCACTCACAAATAACATTTCAATAGTATATTTTTGAATTTTTGAAATTTTTTGAAATGTTACCTATATACTGATTCTCATACGATCCTTCTTCCATACCTTCAAGCCTTCAGTGCTCAGAAATCCATATTGATAAAATATAAATTTTGAAATGTGTTACTGTTTCTTTCACTTAAAAATAACATTTCAATAGTAGATTATTGAATTTTTGAAATTTTTTTAAATGTTACCTATATACTGATTCTCAAACAATCATTCTTCCATACCTTCAAGCCTTCAGTGCTCAAAAATCCGTATTGATAAAATTTTAATTTTGAAATGTTTTATTGTTTCTTTCACTTAAAAATAACATTTCAATAGTAAATTATTGAATTTTTGAAATTTTTTGAAATGTTACCTATATACTGAATCTCATACGATCATTCTTCGATACCTTCAAGCCTTCAGTGCTCAAAAATCCGTATTGATAAAATTTTAATTTTGAAATGTTTTATTGTTTCTTTTACTTAGGTAAGAATTAAATTCACTCACAAATAACATTCAATAGTAGATATTTGAATTTTTGAAATTATTTTAAATGTTACCTATATACTGATTCTCATACGATCATTCTTCGATACTTTCAAGCCTTCAGTGCTCAAAAATCCGTATTGATAAAATTTAAATTTTGAAATGTTTTATTGTTTCTTTCACTTAGGTTAGTATTAAATTCACTCACAAACAACATTTCAATAGTAGATTTTTGAATTTTTGAAATTTTTTTAAATGTTACCTATATACTGATTCTCAAACGATCATTCTTCGATACCTTCAAGCCTTCAGTGCTCAAAAATCCGTATTGATAAAATTTAAATTTTGAAATGTGTTACTGTTTCTTTCACTTAAAAATAACATTTCAATAGTAGATTTTTGAATTTTTGAAATTTTTTGAAATGTTACCTATATACTGAATCTCATACGATCATTCTTCGATACCTTCAAGCCTTCAGTGCTCAAAAATCCGTAGTGATAAAACTTAAATTTTTAAATGTATTATTGTTTCTTTCACTTAAAAATAACATTTCAATAGTAGATTATTGAATTTTTGAAATTTTTTGAAATGTTACCTATATACTGAATCTCATACGATCATTTTTCCATACGTTCAAGCCTTCAGTGCTCAAAAATCCATATTGATAAAACATAAATTTTGAAATGTTTTATTGTTTCTTTTTCTTAGGTTAGTATTAAATTCACTCAAAAATAAAATTTCAATAGTAGATTATTGAATTTTTGAAATTTTTTGAAATTTTACCTATATACTGATTCTCATACGATCATTCCTCCATACGTTCAAGCCTTAAGTGCTCAAAAATCCACCTTGATAAAATTTTAATTTTGAAATGTTTTATTGTTTCTTTTACTTAGGTTAGAATTAAATTCACTCACAAATAACATTTCAATAGTAGATATTTCAATTTTTGAAATTATTTTAAATGTTACCTATATACTGATTCTCAAACGATCATTCTTCCATTTTTGAAGTCTTCAGTGCTCAAAAATCCGTATTGATAAAATTTAAATTTTGAAATGTTTTATTGTTTCTTTCACTTGCAAATAACATTTGAATAGTAGATTTTTGAATTTTTGAAATTTTTTGAAATGTTACCTTTAAACTGAATCTCATACGATCATTCTTCCATACCTTCAAGGCTTCAGTGCTCAGAAATCCATATTGATAAAATATAAATTTTAAAATGTGTTACTGTTTCTTTCACTTAAAAATAACATTTCAATAGTAGATTATTGAATTTTTGAAATTTTTTTAAGTGTTACCTATAAACTGACTCTCATACGATCATTCCTCCAAACCTTCAAGCCTTCAGTGCTCAGAAATCCATATTGATAAAATATAAATTTTGAAATGTGTTATTGTTTCTTTCGCTTAAAAATAACATTTCAATAGTACATTATTGAATTTTTGAAATTTTTTGAAATGTTACCTATATACTGATTCTTCTTCCTTCAGTGCTCAAAAATCCATATTGATAAAATTTAGATTTTAAAATGTATTATTCTTTCTTTCACTTGAAAATAACATTTCAATAGCAGATTATTGAATTTTTGAAATTTTTTAAAATGTTACCTATAAACTGATTCTCATACGACCATTCTTCCATACGTTCAAGCCTTCAGTGCTCAAAAATCAATACTGATAAAATTTAAATTTTGAAATGTGTTACTATTTCTTTCACTTAAAAATAACATTTCAATAGTAGATTATTGAATTTTGGAATTTTTTTGAAATGTTACCTATAAACTGATTCTCATACGATCCTTCTTCCATACCTTCAAGCCTTCAGTGCTCAGAAGCCCATATTGATAAAATATAAATTTTGAAATGTGTTACTGTTTCTCTCACTTAAATATAACATTTCAATAGTAGATTATTGAATTTTTGAAATTTTTTTAAATGTTACCTTTAAACTGATTCTCATACGATCATTCTTCGATACTTTCAAGCCTTCAGTGCTCAAAAATCCGTATTGATAAAATTTAAATTTTGAAATGTTTTATTGTTTCTTTCACTTACGTTAGTATTAAATTCACTCACAAATAACATTTCAATAGTAGATTTTTGAATTTTTGAAATTTTTTTAAGTGTTACCTATAAACTGATTCTCATACGATCATTCCTCCAAACCTTCAAGCCTTCAGTGCTCAGAAATCCATATTGATAAAATATAAATTTTGAAATGTGTTATTGTTGCTTTCACTTAAAAATAACATTTCATTAGCAGATTATTGAATTTTTCAAATTTTTTGAAATGTTACCTATATACTGATTTTCATACGATCATTCCTCCATATTTTCAAGCCTTCAGTGCTCAGAAATCCATATTGATAAAATATAAATTTTTAAATGTGTTACTGTTTCTTTCACTTAAAAATAACACTTCAATAGTAGATTATTGAATTTTAGAAATTTTTTTAAATGTTACCTATATACTGATTCTCATACGATCCTTCTTCCATACCTTCAAGCCTTTAGTGCTCAGAAATCCATATTGACAAAATATAAATTTTGAAATGTGTTACTGTTTCTTTCACTTAAAAATAACATTTCAATAGTAGATTATTGAATTTTTGAAATTTTTTTAAATGTTACCTATATACTGATTCTCAAACAATCATTCTTCCATACCTTCAAGCCTTCAGTGCTCAAAAATCCGTATTGATAAAATTTAAATTTTGCAATGTTTTATTGTTTCTTTCACTTAAAAATAACATTTCAATAGTAAATTATTGAATTTTTGAAATTTTTTGAAATGTTACCTATATACTGAATCTCATACGATCATTCTTCGATACCTTCAAGCCTTCAGTGCTCAAAAATCCGTATTGATAAAATTTTAATTTTGAAATGTTTTATTGTTTTTTTTACTTAGGTAAGAATTAAATTCACTCACAAATAACATTTCAATAGTAGATATTTGAATTTTTGAAATTATTTTAAATGTTACCTATATACTGATTCTCATACGATCATTCTTCCATACGTTCAAGCCTTAAGTGCTCAAAAATCCGTATTGATAAAATTTAAATTTTGAAATGTTTTATTGTTTCTTTCACTGAGGTTAGTATTAAATTCACTCAAAAATAACATTTCAATAGTAGATTTTTGAATTTTTGAAATTTTTTGAAATGTTACCTATATACTGATTCTCAAACGATCATTCTTCGATACCTTCAAGCCTTCAGTGCTCAAAAATCCATATTGATAAAATATAAATTTTGAAATGTTTTATTGTTTCTTTTACTTAGGTTAGTATTAAATTCACTCAAAAATAAAATTTCAATAGTAGATTATTGAATTTTTGAAATTTTTTGAAATGTTACCTATATACTGATTCTCATAGGATCATTCCTCCATACGTTCAAGCCTTAAGTGCTCAAAAATCCATCTTGATAAAATTTTAATTTTGAAATGTTTTATTGTTTCTTTTACTTAGGTTAGAATTAAATTCACTCACAAATAACATTTCAATAGTATATATTTCAATGTTTGAAATTATTTTAAATGTTACCTATATACTGATTCTCACACGATCATTCTTCCATACGTTCAAGCCTTAAGTGCTCAAAAATCCGTATTGATAAAATTTAAATTTTGAAATGTTTTATTGTTTCTTTCACTTACGTTAGTATTAAATTCACTCACAAATAACATTTCAATAGTAGATTTTTGAATTTTTGAAATTTTTTGAAATGTTACCTATATACTGATTCTCAAACGATCATTCTTCCACACGTTCAAGTCTTCAGTGCTCAAAAATCCGTATTGATAAAAATTAAATTTTGAAATGTTTTATTGTTTCTTTCACTTGCAAATAACATTTGAATAGTAGATTTTTGAATTTTTGAAATTTTTTTAAGTGTTACCTATAAACTGATTCTCATACGATCATTCCTCCATATTTTCAAGCCTTCAGTGCTCAGAAATCCATATTGATAAAATTTTAATTTTGAAATGTTTTATTGTTTCTTTTACTTAGGTTAGAATTAAATTCACTCACAAATAACATTTCAATAGTAGATTTTTGAATTTTTGAAATTATTGTAAATGTTACCTATATACTGATTCTCAAACGATCATTCTTCGATACCTTCAAGCCTTAAGTGCTCAAAAATCCGTATTGATAAAATTTAAATTTTGAAATGTGTTACTGTTTCTTTCACTTAAAAATAACATTTCAATAGTAAATTATTGAATTTTTGAAATTATTGTAAATGTTACCTATATACTGATTGTCAAACGATCATTCTTCGATACCTTCAAGCCTTCAGTGCTCAAAAATCCGTATTGATAAAATTTAAATTTTGAAATGTGTTACTGTTTCTTTCACTTAAAAATAACATTTCAATAGTAGATTTTTGAATTTTTGAAATTTTTTGAAATGTTACCTATATACTGAATCTCATACGATCATTTTTCCATACGTTCAAGCCTTAAGTGCTCAAAAATCCGTATTGATAAAACTTAAATTTTGAAATGTATTATTGTTTCTTTCACTTAAAAATAACATTTCAATAGTAGATTATTGAATTTTTGAAATTGTTTTAAATGTTACCTATATACTGATTCTCATACGATCATTCCTCCATACGTTCAAGCCTTAAGTGCTCAAAAATCCGTATTGATAAAATTTAAATTTTGAAATGTTTTATTGTTTCTTTCACTTAGGTTAGAATTAAATTCACTCACAAATAACATTTCAATAGTAGATTTTTGAATTTTTGAAATTATTGTAAATGTTACTTATATACTGATTCTCAAACGATCATTCTTCGATACCTTCAAGCCTTCAGTGCTCAAAAATCCGTATTGATAAAATTTAAATTTTGAAATGTGTTACAGTTTCTTTCACTTAAAAATAACATTTCAATAGTAAATTATTGAATTTTTGAAATTGTTTTATATGTTACCTATAAACTGATTCTCATACGATCATTCCTCCATACGTTCAAGCCTTAAGTGCTCAAAAATCCGTATTGATAAAATTTAAATTTTGAAATGTTTTATTGTTTCTTTCACTTAGGTTAGAATTAAATTCACTCACAAATAACATTTCAATAGTAGATTTTTGAATTTTTGAAATTATTGTAAATGTTACCTATATACTGATTGTCAAACGATCATTCTTCGATACCTTCAAGCCTTCAGTGCTCAAAAATCCGTATTGATAAAATTTAAATTTTTAAATGTGTTACAGTTTCTTTCACTTAAAAATAACATTTCAATAGTAAATTATTGAATTTTTGAAATTGTTTTAAATGTTACCTATAAACTGATTCTCATGCGATCATTCCTCCATACGTTCAAGCCTTAAGTGCTCAAAAATCCATCTTGATAAAATTTTAATTTTGAAATGTTTTATTGTTTCTTTTACTTAGGTTAGAATTAAATTCACTCACAAATAACATTTCAATAGTATATATTTCAATTTTTGAAATTATTTTAAATGTTACCTATATACTGATTCTCACACGATCATTCTTCCATACGTTCAAGCCTTAAGTGTATTGATAAAATTTAAATTTTGAAATGTTTTATTGTTTCTTTCACTTACGTTAGTATTAAATTCACTCACAAATAACATTTCAATAGTAGATTTTTGAATTTTTGAAATTTTTTGAAATGTTACCTATATACTGATTCTCAAACGATCATTCTTCCACACGTTCAAGTCTTCAGTGCTCAAAAATCCGTATTGATAAAAATTAAATTTTGAAATGTTTTATTGTTTCTTTCACTTGCAAATAACATTTGAATAGTAGATTATTGAATTTTTGAAATTTTTTTAAGTGTTACCTATAAACTGATTCTCATACGATCATTCCTCCATATTTTCAAGCCTTCAGTGTTCAGAAATCCATATTGATAAAATTTTAATTTTGAAATGTTTTATTGTTTCTTTTACTTAGGTTAGAATTAAATTCACTCACAAATAACATTTCAATAGTAGATTTTTGAATTTTTGAAATTATTGTAAATGTTACCTATATACTGATTCTCAAACGATCATTCTTCGATACCTTCAAGCCTTAAGTGCTCAAAAATCCGTATTGATAAAATTTAAATTTTGAAATGTGTTACTGTTTCTTTCACTTAAAAATAACATTTCAATAGTAAATTATTGAATTTTTGAAATTATTGTAAATGTTACCTATATACTGATTCTCAAACGATCATTCTTCGATACCTTCAAGCCTTCAGTGCTCAAAAATCCGTATTGATAAAATTTAAATTTTGAAATGTGTTACTGTTTCTTTCACTTAAAAATAACATTTCAATAGTAGATTTTTGAATTTTTGAAATTTTTTGAAATGTTACCTATATACTGAATCTCATACGATCATTTTTCCATACGTTCAAGCCTTAAGTGCTCAAAAATCCGTATTGATAAAACTTAAATTTTGAAATGTATTATTGTTTCTTTCACTTAAAAATAACATTTCAATAGTAGATTATTGAATTTTTGAAATTGTTTTAAATGTTACCTATAAACTGATTCTCATACGATCATTCCTCCATACGTTCAAGCCTTAAGTGCTCAAAAATCCGTATTGATAAAATTTAAATTTTGAAATGTTTTATTGTTTCTTTCACTTAGGTTAGAATTAAATTCACTCACAAATAACATTTCAATAGTAGATTTTTGAATTTTTGAAATTATTGTAAATGTTACTTTTATACTGATTCTCAAACGATCATTCTTCGATACCTTCAAGCCTTCAGTGCTCAAAAATCCGTATTGATAAAATTTAAATTTTGAAATGTGTTACAGTTTCTTTCACTTAAAAATAACATTTCAATAGTAAATTATTGAATTTTTGAAATTGTTTTAAATGTTACCTATAAACTGATTCTCATACGATCATTCCTCCATACGTTCAAGCCTTAAGTGCTCAAAAATCCGTATTGATAAAATTTAAATTTTGAAATGTTTTATTGTTTCTTTCACTTAGGTTAGAATTAAATTCACTCACAAATAACATTTCAATAGTAGATTTTTGAATTTTTGAAATTATTGTAAATGTTACCTATATACTGATTGTCAAACGATCATTCTTCGATACCTTCAAGCCTTCAGTGCTCAAAAATCCGTATTGATAAAATTTAAATTTTTAAATGTGTTACTGTTTCTTTCACTTAAAAATAACATTTCAATAGTAGATTTTTGAATTTTTGAAATTTTTTGAAATGTTACCTATATACTGAATCTCATACGATCATTTTTCCATTCGTTCAAGCCTTAAGTGCTCAAAAATCCGTATTGATAAAACTTAAATTTTGAAATGTATTATTGTTTCTTTCACTTAAAAATAACATTTCAATAGTAGATTATTGAATTTTTGAAATTTTTTGAAATGTTACCTATATACTGATTCTCATACGATCATTCCTCCATACGTTCAAGCCTTAAGTGCTCAAAAATCCGTATTGATAAAATTTAAATTTTGAAATGTTTTATTGTTTCTTTCACTTAGGTTAGTATTAAATTCACTCACAAACAACATTTCAATAGTAAATTATTGAATTTTTGAAATTTTTTTAAATGTTACCTATATGCTGATTCTCAAACGATCATTCTTCGATACCTTCAAGCCTTCAGTGCTGAAAAATCCGTATTGATAAAATTTAAATTTTGAAATGTTTTATTGTTTCTTTCACTTAAAAATAACATTTCAATAGTAAATTGTTGAATTTTTGAAATTTTTTTGAAATGTTACCTATATACTGAATCTCATACGATCCTTCTTCCATACCTTCAAGCCTTAAGTGCTCAAAAATCCGTATTGATAAAACTTAAAATTTGAAATGTATTATTGTTTCTTTCACTTAAAAATAACATTTCAATAGTAGATTATTGAATTTTTGAAATTTTTTGAAATGTTACCTATATACTGAATCTCATACGATCATTTTTCCATACGTTCAAGCCTTAAGTGCTCAAAAATCCATATTGATAAAATTTAAATTTTGAAATGTTTTATTGTTTCTTTCACTTAGGTTAGAATTAAATTCACTCACAAATAACATTTCAATAGTAGATTTTTGAATTTTTGAAATTATTGTAAATGTTACCTATATACTGATTCTCAAACGATCATTCTTCGATACCTTCAAGCCTTCAGTGCTCAAAAATCCGTATTGATAAAATTTAAATTTTGAAATGTGTTACTGTTTCTTTCACTTAAAAATAACATTTCAATAGTAAATTATTGAATTTTTGAAATTATTGTAAATGTTACCTATATACTGAATCTCATACGATAATTTTTCCATACCTTCAAGCCTTCAGTGCTCAAAAATCCGTATTGATAAAACTTAAATTTTGAAATGTATTATTGTTTCTTTCACTTAAAAATAACATTTCAATAGTAGATTATTGAATTTTTGAAATTGTTTTAAATGTTACCTATATACTGATTCTCATACGATCATTCCTCCATACGTTCAAGCCTTAAGTGCTCAAAAATCCATCTTGATAAAATTTTAATTTTGAAATGTTTTATTGTTTCTTTCACTTAGGTTAGAATTAAATTCACTCACAAATAACATTTCAATAGTAGATTTTTGAATTTTTGAATTTTTTTTAAATGTTACCTGTATACTGATTCTCAAACGATCATTCTTCGATACCTTCAAGCCTTCAGTGCTCAAAAATCCGTTTTGATAAAATTTAAATTTTGAAATGTTTTATTGTTTCTTTCACTTAAAAATAACATTTCAATAGTAGATTATTGAATTTTTGAAATTTTTTGAAATGTTACCTATATACTGATTCTCATACGATCATTTTTCCATACGTTCAAGCCTTAAGTGCTCAAAAATCTGTATTGATAAAACTTAAATTTTGAAATGTATTATTGTTTCTTTCACTTAAAAATAACATTTCAATAGTAGATTATTGAATTTTTGAAATTTTTTGAAATGTTACCTATATACTGAATCTCATACGATCATTCCTCCATACGTTCAAGCCTTAAGTGCTCAAAAATCCGTATTGATAAAACTTAAATTTTGAAATGTATTATTGTTTCTTTCACTTAAAAATAACATTTCAATAGTACATTATTGAATTTTTGAAATTTTTTGAAATGTTACCTATATACTGATTCTTCTTCCTTCAGTGCTCAAAAATCCATATTGATAAAATTTAAATTTTAAAATGTGTTATTCTTTCTTTCACTTGAAAATAACATTTCAATAGCAGATTATTGAATTTTTGAAATTTTTTAAAATGTTACCTATAAACTGATTCTCATACGACCATTCTTCCATACGTTCAAGCCTTCAGTGCTCAAAAATCCGTATTGATAAAATTTAAATTTTGAAATGTTTTATTGTTTCTTTCACTTAAAAATAACATTTCAATAGTAAATTATGGAATTTTTGAAATTTTTTGAAATGGTACCTATATACTGAATCTCATACGATCATTCTTCGATACCTTCAAGCCTTAAGTGCTCAAAAATCCGTATTGATAAAACTTAATTTTGAAATGTATTATTGTTTCTTTCACTTAAAAATAACATTTCAATAGTAGATTTTTGAATTTTTGAAATTTTTTGAAATGTTACCTATATACTGAATCTCATATGATCATTTTTCTATACGTTCAAGCCTTCAGTGCTCAAAAATCCATATTGATAAAATATAAATTTTGAATTGTTTTATTGTTTCTTTTACTTAGGTTAGTATTAAATTCACTCAAAAATAAAATTTCAATAGTAGATTATTGAATTTTTGAAATTTTTTGAAATGTTACCTATATACTGATTCTCATACGATCATTCCTCCATACGTTCAAGCCTTAAGTGCTCAAAAATCCATCTTGATAAAATTTTAATTTTGAAATGTTTTATTGTTTCTTTTACTTAGGTTAGAATTAAATTCACTCACAAATAACATTTCAATAGTAGATATTTGAATTTTTGAAATTTTTTGAAATGTTACCTATATACTGATTCTCACACGATCATTCTTCGATACCTTCAAGCCTTAAGTGCTCAAAAATCCGTATTGATAAAACTTAATTTTGAAATGTATTATTGTTTCTTTCACTTAAAAATAACATTTCAATAGTAGATTTTTGAATTTTTGAAATTTTTTGAAATGTTACCTATATACTGAATCTCATATGATCATTTTTCCATACGTTCAAGCCTTCAGTGCTCAAAAATCCATATTGATAAAATATAAATTTTGAATTGTTTTATTGTTTCTTTTACTTAGGTTAGTATTAAATTCACTCAAAAATAAAATTTCAATAGTAGATTATTGAATTTCCTCCATACGTTCAAGCCTTAAGTGCTCAAAAATCCATCTTGATAAAATTTTAATTTTGAAATGTTTTATTGTTTCTTTTACTTAGGTTAGAATTAAATTCACTCACAAATAACATTTCAATAGTAGATATTTGAATTTTTGAAATTTTTTGAAATGTTACCTATATACTGATTCTCACACGATCATTCTTCCATACGTTCAAGCCTTAAGTGCTCAAAAATCCGTATTGATAAAATTTAAATATTGAAATGTTTTATTGTTTCTTTCACTTACGTTAGTATTAAATTCACTCACAAATAACATTTCAATAGTAGATTTTTGAATTTTTGAAATTTTTTGAAATGTTACCTATATACTGATTCGCAAACGATCATTCTTCCACACGTTCAAGTCTTCAGTGCTCAAAAATCCGCATTGATAAAATTTAAATTTGGAAATGATTTATTGTTTCATTCACTTGCAAATAACATTTGAATAGTAGATTTTTGAATTTTTGAAATTTTTTGAAAAGTTACCTTTAAACTGAATCTCATACGATCATTCTTCCATACCTTCAAGGCTTCAGTGCTCAGAAATCCATATTGATAACATATAAATTTTAAAATGTGTTACTGTTTCTTTCACTTAAAAATAACATTTCAATAGTAGATTATTGAATTTTTGAAATTTTTTGAAATGTTACCTATAAACTGATTCTCATACGATCATTCCTCCAAACCTTCAAGCCTTCAGTGCTCAGAAATCCATATTGATAAAATATAAATTTTGAAATGTGTTATTGTTTCTTTCACTTAAAAATAACATTTCATTAGCAGATTATTGAATTTTTCAAATTTTTTGAAATGTTACCTATATACTGATTTTCATACGATCATTCCTCCATACCTTCAAGCCTTCAGTGCTCAGAAATCCATATTGATAAAATATAAATTTTGAAATGTGTTACTGTTTCTTTCACTTAAAAATAACATTTCAATAGTACATTATTGAATTTTTGAAATTTTTTGAAATGTTACCTATAAACTGATTCTCATACGACCATTCTTCTATAAGTTCAAGCCTTCAGTGCTCAAAAATCCGTATTGATAAAATTTAAATTTTGAAATGTTCTATTGTTTCTTTCACTTAAAAATAACATTTCAATAGTGGATTATTGAATTTTGGAATTTTTTTGAAATGTTACCTATAAACTGATTCTCATACGATCCTTCTTCCATACCTTCAAGCCTTCAGTGCTCAGAAGCCCATATTGATAAAATATAAATTTTGGAATGTTTTATTGTTTCTTTCACTTAGGTTAGTATAAAATTCACTCACAAACAAAATTTCAATAGTAGATTTTTGAATTTTTGAATTTTTTTTAAATGTTACCTATATACTGATTCTCATACGACCATTCTTCTATAAGTTCAAGCCTTCAGTGCTCAAAAATCCGTATTGATAAAATTTAAATTTTGAAATGTTCTATTGTTTCTTTCACTTAAAAATAACATTTCAATAGTGGATTATTGAATTTTGGAATTTTTTTGAAATGTTACCTATAAACTGATTCTCATACGATCCTTCTTCCATACCTTCAAGCCTTCAGTGCTCAGAAGCCCATATTGATAAAATATAAATTTTGAAATGTTTTATTGTTTCTTTTACTTAGGTTAGTATTAAATTCACTCAAAAATAAAATTTCAATAGTAGATTATTGAATTTCCTCCATACGTTCAAGCCTTAAGTGCTCAAAAATCCATATTGATAAAATTTAAATTTTAAAATGTGTTATTCTTTCTTTCACTTGGAAATAACATTTCAATAGCAGATTATTGAATTTTTGAAATTTTTTAAAATGTTACCTATAAACTGATTCTCATACGACCATTCTTCTATAAGTTCAAGCCTTCAGTGCTCAAAAATCCGTATTGATAAAATTTAAATTTTGAAATGTTCTATTGTTTCTTTCACTTAAAAATAACATTTCAATAGTGGATTATTGAATTTTGGAATTTTTTTGAAATGTTACCTATAAACTGATTCTCATACGATCCTTCTTCCATACCTTCAAGCCTTCAGTGCTCAGAAGCCCATATTGATAAAATATAAATTTTGAAATGTTTTATTGTTTCTTTTACTTAGGTTAGAATTAAATTCACTCACAAATAACATTTCAATAGTAGATATTTCAATTTTTGAAATTTTTTTAAATGTTACCTATATACTGATTCTCAAACAATCATTCTTCCATACCTTCAAGCCTTCAGTGCTCAAAAATCCGTATAAATAAAATTTAAATTTTGAAATGTTTTATTGTTTCTTTCACTTAGGTTAGTATTAAATTCACTCACAAACAACATTTCAATAGTAGACTTTTTGAATTTTTGAAATTTTTTTAAATGTTACCTATATACTGATTCTCAAACGATCATTCTTCGATACCTTCAAGCCTTCAGTGCTCAAAAATCCGTATTGATACAATTTATATTTTGAAATGTTTTATTGTTTCTTTCACTTAAAAATAACATTTCAATAGTAAATTATTGAATTTTTGAAATTTTTTGAAATGTTACCTATATACTGAATCTCATACGATCATTTTTCGATACCTTCAAGCCTTCAGTGCTCAAAAATCCGTATTGATAAAACTTAAATTTTAAAATGTATTATTGTTTCTTTCACTTAAAAATAACATTTCAATAGTAGATTATTGAATTTTAGAAATTTTTTGAAATGTTACCTATATACTGAATCTCATACGATCATTTTTCCATACGTTCAAGCCTTCAGTGCTCAAAAATCCATATTGATAAAATATAAATTTTGAAATGTTTTATTGTTTCTTTTACTTAGGTAAGAATTAAATTCACTCACAAATAACATTCAATAGTATATTTTTGAATTTTTGAAATTTTTTGAAATGTTACCTATATACTGATTCTCATACGATCATTCTTCGATACTTTCAAGCCTTCAGTGCTCAAAAATCCGTATTGATAAAATTTAAATTTTGAAATGTTTTATTGTTTCTTTCACTTAGGTTAGTATTAAATTCACTCACAAACAACATTTCAATAGTAGATTTTTGAATTTTTGAAATTTTTTTAAATGTTACCTATATACTGATTCTCAAACGATCATTCTTCGATACCTTCAAGCCTTCAGTGCTCAAAAATCCGTATTGATAAAATTTAAATTTTAAAATGTGTTACTGTTTCTTTCACTTAAAAATAACATTTCAATAGTAGATTATTGAATTTTTGAAATTTTTTGAAATGTTACCTATATACTGAATCTCATACGATCATTTTTCCATACGTTCAAGCCTTCAGTGCTCAAAAATCCATATTGATAAAATATAAATTTTGAAATGTTTTATTGTTTCTTTTTCTTAGGTTAGTATTAAATTCACTCACAAACAACATTTCAATAGTAGATTTTTGAATTTTTGAAATTTTTTTAAATGTTACCTATATACTGATTCTCAAACGATCATTCTTCGATACCTTCAAGCCTTCAGTGCTCAAAAATCCGTATTGATAAAATTTAAATTTTGAAATGTTTTATTGTTTCTTTCACTTAGGTTAGTATTAAATTCACTCACAAACAACATTTCAATAGTAGATTTTTGAATTTTTGAAATTTTTTTAAATGTTACCTATATACTGATTCTCAAACGATCATTCTTCGATACCTTCAAGCCTTCAGTGCTCAAAAATCCGTATTGATAAAATTTAAATTTTAAAATGTGTTACTGTTTCTTTCACTTAAAAATAACATTTCAATAGTAGATTATTGAATTTTTGAAATTTTTTTAAATGTTACCTATATACTGATTCTCAAACGATCATTCTTCGATACCTTCAAGCCTTCAGTGCTCAAGAATCCGTATTGATAAAATTTATATTTTGAAATGTTTTATTGTTTCTTTCACTTAAAAATAACATTTCAATAGTAGATTTTTGAATTTTTGAAATTTTTTGAAATGTTACCTATATACTGAATCTCATACGATCATTCTTCGATACCTTCAAGCCTTCAGTGCTCAAAAATCCGTAGTGATAAAACTTAAATTTTTAAATGTATTATTGTTTCTTTCACTTAAAAATAACATTTCAATAGTAGATTATTGAATTTTTGAAATTTTTTGAAATGTTACCTATATACTGAATCTCATACGATCATTTTTCCATACGTTCAAGCCTTCAGTGCTCAAAAATCCATATTGATAAAATATAAATTTTGAAATGTTTTATTGTTTCTTTTTCTTAGGTTAGTATTAAATTCACTCAAAAATAAAATTTCAATAGTAGATTATTGAATTTTTGAAATTTTTTGAAATTTTACCTATATACTGATTCTCATACGATCATTCCTCCATACGTTCAAGCCTTAAGTGCTCAAAAATCCACCTTGATAAAATTTTAATTTTGAAATGTTTTATTGTTTCTTTTGCTTAGGTTAGAATTAAATTCACTCAAAAATAACATTTCAATAGTAGATATTTCAATTTTTGAAATTATTTTAAATGTTACCTATATACTGATTCTCAAACGATCATTCTTCCATTTTTGAAGTCTTCAGTGCTCAAAAATCCGTATTGATAAAATTTAAATTTTGAAATGTTTTATTGTTTCTTTCACTTGCAAATAACATTTGAATAGTAGATTTTTGAATTTTTGAAATTTTTTGAAATGTTACCTTTAAACTGAATCTCATACGATCATTCTTCCATACCTTCAAGGCTTCAGTGCTCAGAAATCCATATTGATAAAATATAAATTTTAAAATGTGTTACTGTTTCTTTCACTTAAAAATAACATTTCAATAGTAGATTATTGAATTTTTGAAATTTTTTTAAGTGTTACCTATAAACTGACTCTCATACGATCATTCCTCCAAACCTTCAAGCCTTCAGTGCTCAGAAATCCATATTGATAAAATATAAATTTTGAAATGTGTTATTGTTTCTTTCGCTTAAAAATAACATTTCAATAGTACATTATTGAATTTTTGAAATTTTTTGAAATGTTACCTATATACTGATTCTTCTTCCTTCAGTGCTCAAAAATCCATATTGATAAAATTTAGATTTTAAAATGTATTATTCTTTCTTTCACTTGAAAATAACATTTCAATAGCAGATTATTGAATTTTTGAAATTTTTTAAAATGTTACCTATAAACTGATTCTCATACGACCATTCTTCCATACGTTCAAGCCTTCAGTGCTCAAAAATCAATACTGATAAAATTTAAATTTTGAAATGTGTTACTATTTCTTTCACTTAAAAATAACATTTCAATAGTAGATTATTGAATTTTGGAATTTTTTTGAAATGTTACCTATAAACTGATTCTCATACGATCCTTCTTCCATACCTTCAAGCCTTCAGTGCTCAGAAGCCCATATTGATAAAATATAAATTTTGAAATGTGTTACTGTTTCTCTCACTTAAATATAACATTTCAATAGTAGATTTTTGAATTTTTGAAATTTTTTTAAGTGTTACCTATAAACTGATTCTCATACGATCATTCCTCCAAACCTTCAAGCCTTCAGTGCTCAGAAATCCATATTGATAAAATATAAATTTTGAAATGTGTTATTGTTGCTTTCACTTAAAAATAACATTTCATTAGCAGATTATTGAATTTTTCAAATTTTTTGAAATGTTACCTATATACTGATTTTCATACGATCATTCCTCCATATTTTCAAGCCTTCAGTGCTCAGAAATCCATATTGATAAAATATAAATTTTTAAATGTGTTACTGTTTCTTTCACTTAAAAATAACATTTCAATAGTAGATTATTGAATTTTAGAAATTTTTTTAAATGTTACCTATATACTGATTCTCATACGATCCTTCTTCCATACCTTCAAGCCTTCAGTGCTCAGAAATCCATATTGACAAAATATAAATTTTGAAATGTGTTACTGTTTCTTTCACTTAAAAATAACATTTCAATAGTAGATTATTGAATTTTTGAAATTTTTTTAAATGTTACCTATATACTGATTCTCAAACAATCATTCTTCCCTACCTTCAAGCCTTCAGTGCTCAAAAATCCGTATTGATAAAATTTAAATTTTGCAATGTTTTATTGTTTCTTTCACTTAAAAATAACATTTCAATAGTAAATTATTGAATTTTTGAAATTTTTTGAAATGTTACCTATATACTGAATCTCATACGATCATTCTTCGATACCTTCAAGCCTTCAGTGCTCAAAAATCCGTATTGATAAAATTTTAATTTTGAAATGTTTTATTGTTTTTTTTACTTAGGTAAGAATTAAATTCACTCACAAATAACATTTCAATAGTAGATATTTGAATTTTTGAAATTATTTTAAATGTTACCTATATACTGATTCTCATACGATCAATCTTCCATACGTTCAAGCCTTAAGTGCTCAAAAATCCGTATTGATAAAATTTAAATTTTGAAATGTTTTATTGTTTCTTTCACTGAGGTTAGTATTAAATTCACTCAAAAATAACATTTCAATAGTAGATTTTTGAATTTTTGAAATTTTTTGAAATGTTACCTATATACTGATTCTCAAACGATCATTCTTCGATACCTTCAAGCCTTCAGTGCTCAAAAATCCATATTGATAAAATATAAATTTTGAAATGTTTTATTGTTTCTTTTACTTAGGTTAGTATTAAATTCACTCAAAAATAAAATTTCAATAGTAGATTATTGAATTTTTGAAATTTTTTGAAATGTTACCTATATACTGATTCTCATAGGATCATTCCTCCATACGTTCAAGCCTTAAGTGCTCAAAAATCCATCTTGATAAAATTTTAATTTTGAAATGTTTTATTGTTTCTTTTACTTAGGTTAGAATTAAATTCACTCACAAATAACATTTCAATAGTAGATATTTCAATTTTTGAAATTATTTTAAATGTTACCTATATACTGATTCTCACACGATCATTCTTCCATACGTTCAAGCCTTAAGTGCTCAAAAATCCGTATTGATAAAATTTAAATTTTGAAATGTTTTATTGTTTCTTTCACTTACGTTAGTATTAAATTCACTCACAAATAACATTTCAATAGTAGATTTTTGAATTTTTGAAATTTTTTGAAATGTTACCTATATACTGATTCTCAAACGATCATTCTTCCACACGTTCAAGTCTTCAGTGCTCAAAAATCCGTATTGATAAAAATTAAATTTTGAAATGTTTTATTGTTTCTTTCACTTGCAAATAACATTTGAATAGTAGGTTATTGAATTTTTGAAATTTTTTTAAGTGTTACCTATAAACTGATTCTCATACGATCATTCCTCCAAACCTTCAAGCCTTCAGTGCTCAGAAATCCATATTGGTAAAATATAAATTTTGAAATGTGTTAGTGTTTCTTTCACTTAAAAATAGCATTTCATTAGCAGATTATTGAATTTTTCAAATTTTTTGAAATGTTACCTATATACTGATTCTCATACGATCATTCCTCCATATTTTCAAGCCTTCAGTGCTCAGAAATCCATATTGATAAAATATAAATTTTGAAATGTGTTACTGTTTCTTTCACTTAAAAATAACATTTCAATAGTAGATTATTGAATTTTTGAAATTTTTTTAAATGTTACCTATATACTGATTCTCATACGATCCTTCTTCCATACCTTCAAGCCTTCAGTGCTCAGAAATCCATATTGATAAAATATAAATTTTGAAATGTGTTACTGTTTCTTTCACTTAAAAATAACATTTCAATAGTAGATTATTGAATTTTTGAAATTTTTTTAAATGTTACCTATATACTGATTCTCAAACAATCATTCTTCCATACCTTCAAGCCTTCAGTGCTCAAAAATCCGTATTGATAAAATTTAAATTTTATTGTTTCTTTCACTTAAAAATAACATTTCAATAGTAAATTATTGAATTTTTGAAATTTTTTGAAATGTTACCTATATACTGAATCTCATACGATCATTTTTCCATACCTTCAAGCCTTCAGTGCTCAAAAATCCGTATTGATAAAATTTTAATTTTGAAATGTTTTATTGTTTCTTTTACTTAGGTAAGAATTAAATTCACTCACAAATAACATTTCAATAGTAGATATTTGAATTTTTGAAATTATTTTAAATGTTACCTATATACTGATTCTCATACGATCATTCTTCCATACGTTCAAGCCTTCAGTGCTCAAAAATCCGTATTGATTTAAATTTTGAAATGTTTTATTGTTTCTTTCACTTAGGTTAGTATAAAATTCACTCACAAATAACATTTCAATAGTAGATTTTTGAATTTTTGAAATTTTTTGAAATGTTACCTATATACTGATTCTCAAACGATCATTCTTCCACACGTTCAAGTCTTAAGTGCTCAAAAATCCGTATTGATAAAATTTAAATTTTAAAATGTTTTATTGTTTCTTTCGCTTAAAAATAACATTTCAATAGTACATTATTGAATTTTTGAAATTTTTTGAAATGTTACCTATATACTGATTCTTCTTCCTTCAGTGCTCAAAAATCCATATTGATAAAATTTAGATTTTAAAATGTGTTATTCTTTCTTTCACTTGAAAATAACATTTCAATAGCAGATTATTGAATTTTTGAAATTTTTTAAAATGTTACCTATAAACTGATTCTCATACGACCATTCTTCCATACGTTCAACCCTTCAGTGCTCAAAAATCCATACTGATAAAATTTAAATTTTGAAATGTGTTACTATTTCTTTCACTTAAAAATAACATTTCAATAGTAGATTATTGAATTTTGGAATTTTTTCGAAATGTTACCTATAAACTGATTCTCATGCGATCCTTCTTCCGTACCTTCAAGCCTTCAGTGCTCAGAAGCCCATATTGATAAAATATAAATTTTGAAATGTGTTACTGTTTCTCTCACTTAAATATAACATTTCAATAGTAGATTATTGAATTTTTGAAATTTTTTTAAATGTTACCTTTAAACTGATTCTCATACGATCATTCTTCGATACTTTCAAGCCTTCAGTGTTCGAAAATCCGTATTGATAAAATTTAAATTTTGAAATGTTTTATTGTTTCTTTTACTTAGGTTAGTATTAAATTCACTCACAAATAACATTTCAATAGTAGATTTTTGAATTTTTGAAATTTTTTTAAATGTTACCTATATACTGATTCTCAAACGATCATTCCTCCATACGTTCAAGCCTTAAGTGCTCAAAAATCCGTATTGATAAAATTTAAATTTTGAAATGTTTTATTGTTTCTTTCACTGAGGTTAGTATTAAATTCACTCAAAAATAACATTTCAATAGTAGATTTTTGAATTTTTGAAATTTTTTGAAATGTTACCTATATACTGATTCTCAAACGATCATTCTTCGATACCTTCAAGCCTTCAGTGCTCAAAAATCCATATTGATAAAATATAAATTTTGAAATGTTTTATTGTTTCTTTTACTTAGGTTAGTATTAAATTCACTCAAAAATAAAATTTCAATAGTAGATTATTGAATTTTTGAAATTTTTTTGAAATGTTACCTATATACTGATTCTCATAGGATCATTCCTCCATACGTTCAAGCCTTAAGTGCTCAAAAATCCATCTTGATAAAATTTTAATTTTGAAATGTTTTATTGTTTCTTTTACTTAGGTAAGAATTAAATTCACTCATAAATAACATTTCAATAGTAGATATTTCAATTTTTGAAATTATTTTAAATGTTACCTATATACTGATTCTCACACGATCATTCTTCCATACGTTCAAGCCTTAAGTGCTCAAAAATCCGTATTGATAAAATTTAAATTTTGAAATGTTTTATTGTTTCTTTCACTTACGTTAGTATTAAATTCACTCACAAATAACATTTCAATAGTAGATTATTGAATTTTTCAAATTTTTTGAAATGTTACCTATATACTGATTTTCATACGATCATTCCTCCATACCTTCAAGCCTTCAGTGCTCAGAAATCCATATTGATAAAATATAAATTTTGAAATGTTTTATTGTTTCTTTCATTTGCAAATAACATTTGAATAGTAGATTTTTGAATTTTTGAAATTTTTTGAAATGTTACCTTTAAACTGAATCTCATACGATCATTCTTCCATACCTTCAAGGCTTCAGTGCTCAGAAATCCATATTGATAAAATATAAATTTTAAAATGTGTTACTGTTTCTTTCACTTAAAAATAACATTTCATTAGCAGATTATTGAATTTTTCAAATTTTTTGAAATGTTACCTATATACTGATTTTCATACGATCATTCCTCCATACCTTCAAGCCTTCAGTGCTCAGAAATCCATATTGATAAAATATAAATTTTGAAATGTGTTATTGTTTCTTTCACTTAAAAATAACATTTCATTAGCAGATTATTGAATTTTTCAAATTTTTTGAAATGTTACCTATATACTGATTCTCATACGATCATTCCTCCAAACCTTCAAGCCTTCAGTGCTCAGAAATCCATATTGGTAAAATATAAATTTTGAAATGTGTTATTATTTCTTTCACTTAAAAATAACATTTCAATAGTAAATTATTGAATTTTTGAAATTTTTGAAATGTTACCTATATACTGAATCTCATAGGATCATTCTTCGATACCTTCAAGCATTCAGTGCTCAAAAATCCGTATTGATAAAATTTAAATTTTGAAATGTTTTATTGTTTCTTTTACTTAGGTAAGAATTAAATTCACTCACAAATAACATTTCAATAGTAGATATTTGAATTTTTGAAATTATTTTAAATGTTACCTATATACTGATTCTCATACGATCATTCTTCCATACGTTCAAGCCTTCAGTGCTCAAAAATCCGTATTGATAAAATTTAAATTTTGAAATGTTTTATTGTTTCTTTCACTTACGTTAGTATTAAATTCACTCACAAATAACATTTCAATAGTAGATTATTGAATTTTTGAAATTTTTTTAAAAGTTACCTATATACTGATTCTCATACGATCCTTCTTCCATACCTTCAAGCCTTCAGTGCTCAGAAATCCATATTGATAAAATATAAATTTTGAAATGTGTTACTGTTTCTTTTACTTTGGTAAGAATTAAATTCACTCACAAACAACATTTCAATAGTAGATTTTTGAATATTTGAATTTTTTTTAAATGTTACCTATATACTGATTCTCAAACGATCATTCTTCGGTACCTTCAAGCCTTCAGTGCTGAAAAATCCGTATTGATAAAATTAAAATTTTGAAATGTTTTATTGTTTCTTTCACTTAAAAATAACATTTCATTAGCAGATTATTGAATTTTTCAAATTTTTTGAAATGTTACCTATATACTGATTTTCATACGATCATTCCTCCATACCTTCAAGCCTTCAGTGCTCAGAAATCCATATTGATAAAATATAAATTTTGAAATGTGTTATTGTTTCTTTCACTTAAAAATAACATTTCATTAGCAGATTATTTAATTTTTCAAATTTTTTGAAATGTTACCTATATACTGATTCTCATACGATCATTCCTCCAAACCTTCAAGCCTTCAGTGCTCAGAAATCCATATTGGTAAAATATAAATTTTGAAATGTGTTATTGTTTCTTTCACTTAAAAATAACATTTCAATAGTAAATTATTGAATTTTTGAAATTTTTTGAAATGTTACCTATATACTGAATCTCATACGATCATTCTTCGATACCTTCAAGCATTCAGTGCTCAAAAATCCGTATTGATAAAATTTAAATTTTGAAATGTTTTATTGTTTCTTTTACTTAGGTAAGAATTAAATTCACTCACAAATAACATTTCAATAGTAGATATTTGAATTTTTGAAATTATTTTAAATGTTACCTATATACTGATTCTCATACGATCATTCTTCCATACGTTCAAGCCTTCAGTGCTCAAAAATCCGTATTGATAAAATTTAAATTTTGAAATGTTTTATTGTTTCTTTCACTTAGGTTAGTATTAAATTCACTCAAAAATAACATTTCAATAGTAGATTTTTGAATTTTTGAAATTTTTTGAAATGTTACCTATATACTGATTCTCAAACGATCATTCTTCCACACGTTCAAGTCTTAAGTGCTCAAAAATCCGTATTGATAAAATTTAAATTTTTAAATGTTTTATTGTTTCTTTCGCTTAAAAATAACATTTCAATAGTACATTATTGAATTTTTGAAATTTTTTGAAATGTTACCTATAAACTGATTCTCATACGATCCTTCTTCCATACCTTCAAGCCTTCAGTGCTCAAAAATCCATATTGATAAAATTTTAATTTTGAAATATTTTATTGTTTCTTTTACTTAGGTAAGAATTAAATTCACTCACAAATAACATTTCAATAGTAGATATTTGAATTTTTGAAATTTTTTGAAATGTTACCTATATACTGATTCTCAAACAATCATTCTTCCATACCTTCAAGCCTTCAGTGCTCAAAAATCCGTATTGATAATATATAAATTTTGAAATGTTTTATTGTTTCTCTCACTTAGGTTAGTATTAAATTCACTTAAAAATAACATTTCAATAGTAGATATTTGAATTTTTGAAATTTATTGAAATGTTACCAATATACTGATTCTCAAACAATCATTCTTCCATACGTTCAAGCCTTCAGTGCACAAAAATCCATATTGATAAAATTAACATTTTAAAATGTTTTATTGTTTCTTTCACTTTAAAATAACAATTTAATAGTAGATTTTTGAATTTTTTAAATTTTTTGAAATTTTACCTATATACTGATTCTCAAACAATCATTCTTCCATACGTTCAAGCCTACAGTGCTCAAAAATCCATATTGATAAAATTTAAATTTTAAAATGTGTTATTCTTTCTTTCACTTGAAAACAACATTTCAATAGCAGATTATTGAATTTTTCAAATTTTTTTAAATGTTACCTATATACTGATTCTCATACGATCCTTCTTCCATACCTTCAAGCCTTCAGTACTCAGAAACCCATATTGATAATATATGAATTTTGAAATGTGTTACTGTTTCTCTCACTTAAAAATAACATTTCAATAGTAGATTATTGAATTTTTGAAATTTTTTGAAATGTTACCTATATACTGAATCTCATACGATCATTTTTCCATACGTTCAATCCTTCAGTGCTCAAAAATCCATATTGATAAAATATAAATTTTGAAATGTTTTATTGTTTCTTTTACTTAGGTTAGTATTAAATTCACTTAAAAATAACATTTCAATAGTAGATATTTGAATTTTTGAAATTTATTGAAATGTTACCAATATACTGATTCTCAAACAATCATTCTTCCATACGTTCAAGTCTTAAGTGCTCAAAAATCCGTATTGATAAAATTTAAATTTTTAAATGTTTTATTGTTTCTTTCGCTTAAAAATAACATTTCAATAGTACATTATTGAATTTTTGAAATTTTTTGAAATGTTACCTATAAACTGATTCTCATACGATCCTTCTTCCATACCTTCAAGCCTTCAGTGCTCAAAAATCCATATTGATAAAATTTTAATTTTGAAATATTTTATTGTTTCTTTTACTTAGGTAAGAATTAAATTCACTCACAAATAACATTTCAATAGTAGATATTTGAATTTTTGAAATTTATTGAAATGTTACCAATATACTGATTCTCAAACAATCATTCTTCCATACGTTCAAGCCTTCAGTGCACAAAAATCCATATTGATAAAATTAACATTTTAAAATGTTTTATTGTTTCTTTCACTTTAAAATAACAATTTAATAGTAGATTTTTGAATTTTTTAAATTTTTTGAAATTTTACCTATATACTGATTCTCAAACAATCATTCTTCCATACGTTCAAGCCTACAGTGCTCAAAAATCCATATTGATAAAATTTAAATTTTAAAATGTGTTATTCTTTCTTTCACTTGAAAACAACATTTCAATAGCAGATTATTGAATTTTTCAAATTTTTTGAAATGTTACCTATAAACTGATTCTCATACGATCCTTCTTCCATACCTTCAAGCCTTTAGTGCTTAGAAACCCATATTGATAAAATATAAATTTTGAAATGTTTTATTGTTTCTCTCACTTAGGTTAGTATTAAATTCACTTAAAAATAACATTTCAATAGTAGATATTTGAATTTTTGAAATTTATTGAAATGTTACCTATATACTGATTCTCAAACAATCATTCTTCCATACGTTCAAGCCTTCAGTGCTCAAAAATCCATATTGATAAAACTTAAGTTTTAAAATGTTTTATTGTTTCTTTCACTTTAAAATAACAATTCAATAGTAGATTTTTGAATTTTTCAAATTTTTTGAAATGTTACCTATATACTGAATCTCATACGATCATTCTTCGATACCTTCAAGCCTAAAGTGCTCAAAAATCCATATTGATAAAATTTAAATTTTGAAATGTTTTATTGTTTCTTTAACTTAGTTTAGTATTAAATTCACTCACAAATAACATTTCAATAGTAGATTTTTGAATTTTTGTAATTTTTTTAAATGTTACCTATAAACTGATTCTCATACGATCATTCTTTCATACCTTCAAGCCTTCAGTGCAGTGCAAATTTATATTTTGAAATGTGTTATTGTTTCTTTCACTTAGGTTAGTATTAAATTCACTCACAAATAACATTTCAATAGTAGATTTTTGAATTTTTGAAATTTTTTGAAATGTTACCTATATACTGAATCTCATACGATCATTTTTCCATACGTTCAATCCTTCAGTGCTCAAAAATCCATATTGATAAAATATAAATTTTGAAATGTTTTATTGTTTCTTTTACTTAGGTTAGTATTAAATTCACTCACAAATAACATTTCAATAGTAGATTTTTGAATTTTTGAAATTTTTTGAAATGTTACCTATATACTGATTCTCAAACGATCATTCTTCCATACGTTCAAGCCTTAAGTGCTCAAAAATCCGTATTGATAAAATTTAAATTTTGAAATGTTTTATTGTTTCTTTCACTTAGGTTAGTATTAAATTCACTCACAAACAACATTTCAATAGTAGATTTTTGAATATTTGAATTTTTTTTAAATGTTACCTATATACTGATTCTCAAACGATCATTCTTCGGTACCTTCAAGCCTTCAGTGCTGAAAAATCCGTATTGATAAAATTTAAATTTTGAAATGTTTTATTGTTTCTTTCACTTAAAAATAACATTTCAATAGTAAATTATTGAATTTTTGATATTTTTGGAAATTTTACCTATATACTGAATCTCATACGATCATTCTTCGATACCTTCAAGCCTTCAGTGCTCAAAAATCCGTATTGATAAAACTTAAATTTTGAAATGTATTATTGTTTCTTTCACTTAAAAATAACATTGCAATAGTAGATTTTTGAATTTTTGTAATTTTTTGAAATGTTACCTATAAACTGATTCTCATACGATCATTCTTTCATACCTTCAAGCCTTCAGTGCAGTGCAAATTTATATTTTGAAATGTGTTATTGTTTCTTTCACTTAGGTTAGTATTAAATTCACTCACAAACAACATTTCAATAGTAAATTATTGAATTTTTGAATTTTTTTTAAATGTTACCTATAGACTGATTCTCAAACGATCATTCTTCGATACCTTCGAGCCTTCAGTGCTCAAAAATCCGTATTGATAAAATTTAAATTTTGAAATGTGTTACTGTTTCTTTCACTTAAAAATAACATTTCAATAGTAAATTATTGAATTTTTGAAATTTTTATACTTTTCACGTATGTGAAATAGTATAATAACTTTGTGCTGAAGTTTGTAACAGATCGAAATATTCATTTCCGACTATATAAAGTATATATATTCTTGATCAGGACGACAAGACGAGTTGATTTAGCCATTTCCGTCTGTCCGTCTGTCCGTCTGTCTGTATATATACAATTTCCTCCCACAGTTTTTAAGATATCGAGCTGAAATTTTGCACAGAGCCTTCTTATTCGTACAGTCAACTCATTTGTCGGATCCAGCCATATCGGACCACTGGAACTGGTAGCCCCCATACGAAAAGAAGAAGAAAAATGAACAAAACTTGAATCGTTGTATGGAAAACTTTTTTGTTTTGTATGATAGAGTGCTGAAATTTTAAACATAGTAGTTCTACATAGTCCGCCTACATGCCTGAAAGTTTCATTGAGATTGGACATCTGGAACTGGTAGCTCCCATACAAAATGAAGAAGAGGAAGAGAAGCAATATTCACGTCGTTGTATGGACAACTTTTTTGTTTTTCAACCAATTGACTTGAAATTTAAAAGTTATGTTCTTGGGGAGGAATGAAAACTATTTTGACCAAAAGTGGGCGTAGCCACGCCCACTTGTAGCGAAAATTGACCCGTTGTATGGAAAACTTTTTTGTTTTTTAACCAATTGACTTGAAACTTTACAGTTATGTTCTTAGGAAGGAATGAAAACTATTTTGACCAAAAGTGGGCATGGCCACGCCCACTAATAGCTAAACTTGATCCGTTGTATGAAAAACTTTTGTGTTTTGTATGATAGAGTGCTGAAATTTTAAACATAGTAGTTCTACATAGTCCGCCTACATGCCTGAAAGTTTCATTGAGATTGGACATCTGGAACTGGTAGCTCCCATACAAAATGAAGAAGAGGAAGAGAAGCAATATTCACGTCGTTGTATGGACAACTTTTTTGTTTTTCAACCAATTGACTTGAAATTTAAAAGTTATGTTCTTGGGGAGGAATGAAAACTATTTTGACCAAAAGTGGGCGTAGCCACGCGTAGCCACGCCCACTTGTAGCGAAAATTGACCCGTTGTATGGAAAACTTTTTTGTTTTTTAACCAATTGACTTGAAACTTTACAGTTATGTTCTTAGGGAGGCATGAAAACTATTTTGACCCAAAGTGAGCGTGCCCACGCCTTTTTTTAGCGAAAATTGATCAATTGACTTGAAACCCTACAGTTATCTTCTTATGGAGGAATGAAAACTATTTTGACCAAAAGTGGGCATGGCTACGCCCACTTATCGCAAAACTTGAACCGCTGTATGGAAAACTTTTTTGTTTTTTAACCAATTGACTTGAAACCTTACAGTTATGTTGTTAGGAAGGCATGAATACTATTCATTTAGTTTTTTAGTGACACAACGTGAAAAGTATTATAGCTTCAGCCTTGCTGAAGATAGCGTCCTTACTGGTTTGAAATGTTACCTATATACTGAATCTCATACGATCATTCTTCGATATCTTCAAGCCTTCAGTGCTCAGAAACCCATATTGATAATATATGAATTTTGAAATGTGTTACTGTTTCTCTCACTTAAAAATAACATTTCAATAGTAGATTATTGAATTTTGGAATTTTTTTGAAATGTTACCTATAAACTGATTCTCATACGATCCTTCTTCCATACCTTCAAGCCTTCAGTGCTTAGAAACCCATATTGATAAAATGTAAATTTTGAAATGTTTTATTGTTTCTCTCACTTAGGTTAGTATTAAATTCACTTAAAAATAACATTTCAATAGTAGATATTTGAATTTTTGAAATTTATTGAAATGTTACCTATATACTGATTCTCAAACAATCATTCTTCCATACGTTCAAGCCTTCAGTGCTCAAAAATTCATATTGATAAAACTTAAATTTTAAAATGTTTTATTGTTTCTTTCACTTAGGTTAGTATTAAATTCACTCACAAACAACATTTCAATAGTAAATTATTGAATTTTTGAATTTTTGAAGTGAAACTTCTTTAGCATGGGTGCGATTTGAAACTCGATGAAACGACATGAAAAAGAGACAGACTATACATTTAAATGATTTAGCCTGCGAGAGAATGAAATAGAATTTAGATTGACAGTCTGTATTCATAAACTGCGTAGTCATAAAAAGAAGTAACAACAACATGCTTAGTTGTAATTTTCGCATTCCTCTTCAACCGTCACTTTCGCCATCTGGCGCATATGCAACAACAACATACCTGGCATGTTGACTCCAAATATTATAAAAACTCTTGTTGTTGTTATTTTCGACGTAAACAAGCACTTTTAATGCGGACAGTGTTGTTGTTGCTACCTATGACAATGTCTGAGCGTATGCATTGTGTTTGTTGTTGCCCGCTACTTAGCGTCGCTAATCAGCTTCATAATATATGAGCCGTGAATCCATCTGCAATTCACGTCCTCCCAATTATGTTGAAGGCCGTTCAATTTGCAATTGACAATAATACCCTTTCCATTACTGTGATTAGCAAATGAAAACAATTAATTTACAAATTCAAAATATTATAAAAGTGAACACTTATAATAAATTATATATGCAACAAATAAAGTCAAGTACATTCCACACATTGGAGCATTGGTAGTTAACTTGACTCTGTTCTTCGGGAAACAGAATTAATTCTTCTTCTTTGCATTTATGCATTCAAAAATGGTGACACATATATAATTTCATAAAATTTACCATTTTTACGAGTTTTTTTTAACCATTTTAAATGCAATTTCACATTAATTATAATTTGAAGATTATTTCAACAATTTAATTCAAATGTATTTACTTTTCAATCTTCGAAAATAGATACAAGCGGATTGATTGTTTTCCAGCTCAAAAAATTTGGTTGGTAATATATTTTTCAGACACTCAAATTTTCCTTGTTATTGTTATGAAATCATCGACCTGAAATGTTGCACAGATCTTCCATTTTTATTACCATAAATCATTGATTAGAGGAAAAAAGCAAATTTACGTCATTGTATGTAAAACGTTTTTTGTTTTTTAATCAATTGACCTGAAACTTCACACTTTTTGTCTTACAGAGACATAGAAACTATTGGGCATTGCTACGCCTACTTATAGCAAAAATTGATAATTTGCATATTTCAGGATGCAATGAGCTAAAAAAATGAAAACTAGTGTATAGGATATTAAGATAAAGAAAAGTTCAATCCAGAAAATGGGCATGGCTGAAGATAGCGTCCTTACTAGTTTTTTGTTTCTTTTAAAGAAAGTTTCACTTCATACACGTGTACTGTGTTGCACGCGATTTTTTTTTTTTTAAATGTTACGTATATACTGATTCTCAAACGATCATTCTTCGATACCTTCAAGCCTTCAGTGTTTAAAAATCCATATTGATAAAATTTAAATTTTGAAATGTTTTATTGTTTCTTTTACTTAGGTTAGTATTAAATTCACTCACAAATAACATTTCAATAGTAGATTTTTGAATTTTTGAAATTTTTTGAAATGTTACCTATATACTGATTCTCAAACGATCATTCCTCCATACGTTCAAGCCTTAAGTGCTCAAAAATCCGTATTGATAAAATTTAAATTTTGAAATGTTTTATTGTTTCTTTCACTTAGGTTAGTATTAAATTCACTCACAAATAACATTTCAATAGTAGATTTTTGAATTTTTGTAATTTTTTGAAATGTTACCTATAAACTGATTCTCATACGACCATTCTTTCATACCTTCAAGCCTTCAGTGCAGTGCAAATTTATATTTTGAAATGTGTTATTGTTTCTTTCACTTAGGTTAGTATTAAATTCACTCACAAATAACATTTCAATAGTAGATTTTTGAATTTTTGAAATTTTTTGAAATGTTACCTATATACTGAATCTCATACGATCATTTTTCCATACGTTCAAGCCTTAAGTGCTCAAAAATCCGTATTGATAAAATTTAAATTTTGAAATGTTTTATTGTTTCTTTCACTTAGGTTAGTATTAAATTCACTCACAAACAACATTTCAATAGTAAATTATTGAATTTTTGAATTTTTTTTAAATGTTACGTATATACTGATTCTCAAACGATCATTCTTCGATACCTTCAAGCCTTCAGTGCTCAAAAATCCGTATTGATAAAATTTAAATTTTGAAATGTGTTACTGTTTCTTTCACTTAAAAATAATATTTCAATAGTAAATTATTGAATTTTTGAAATTTTTATACTTTTCACGTATGTGAAATAGTATAATAACTTTGTGCTGAAGTTTGTAACAGATCGAAATATTCATTTCCGACTATATAAAGAATCATATTCTTGATCAGGACGACAAGACGAGTTGATTTAGCCATGCCCGTCTGTCCGTCTGTCTGTATATATACAATCTCCTCCCACAGTTTTTAAGATATCGAGCTGAAATTTTGCACAGAGCCTTCTTATTCGTGTAGTCAACTCATTTGTCGGATCCAGCCATATCGGACCACTGGAACTGGTACGAAAAGAAGAAGAAAAATGAACAAAACTTGAATCGTTGTATGGAAAACTTTTTTGTTTTGTATGATAGAGTGCTGAAATTTTAAACATAGTAGTTCTACATAGTCCGACTACACGCCTGAAAGTTTCATTGAGATTGGACATCTGGAACTGGTAGCTCCCATACAAAATGAAGAAGAGGAAGAGAAGCAATATTCACGTCGTTGTATGGACAACTTTTTTGTTTTTCAACCAATTGACTTGAAATTTAAAAGTTATGTTCTTGGGGAGGAATGAAAACTATTTTGACCAAAAGTGGGCGTAGCCACGCCCACTTATAGCGAAAATTGACCCGTTGTATGAAAAACTTTTTTGTTTTTTAACCAATTGACTTGAAATTTTAAAGTTATGTTCTTAGGGAGGAATGAAAACTATTTTGACCAAAAGTGGGCGTGGCAACGCCCTTTTATAGCGAAATTTGACCCGTTGTATGGAAAACTTTTGTGTTTTTTAACCAATTGACTTGAAACTTTACAGTTATGTTCTTAGCGAGGAATGAAAACAATTTTGACCAAAAGTGGGCGCGGCCACGCCCTTTTTTAGTGAAAATTGACCCGTTGTATGGAAAACTTTTTTGTTTTTTAACCAATTGACTTGAAACTTTACAGTTATGTTCTTAGGGAGGCATGAAAACTATTTTGACCCAAAGTGAGCGTGCCCACGCCTTTTTTTAGCGAAAATTGACCAATTGACTTGAAACCCTACAGTTATCTTCTTATGGAGGAATGAAAACTATTTTGACCAAAAGTGGGCATGGCTACGCCCACTTATCGCAAAACTTGAACCGCTGTATGGAAAACTTTTTTGTTTTTTAACCAATTGACTTGAAACCTTACAGTTATGTTGTTAGGGAGGCATGAAAACTATTCATTTAGTTTTTTAGTGACACAACGTGAAAAGTATTATAGCTTCAGCCTTGCTGAAAATAACGTCCTTACTGGTTTGAAATGTTACCTATATACTGAATCTCATACGATCATTCTTCGATACCTTCAAGCCTTCAGTTCTCAGAGACCCATATTGATAATATATGAATTTTGAAATGTTTTATTGTTTCTTTCACTTAAAAATTACATTTCAATAGTAGATTATTGAATTGTTGAAATTTTTTTAAATGTTACCTATATACTGATTCTCATACGATCTTTCTTCCATACGTTCAAGCCTTAAGTGCTCAAAAATCCGTATTGATAAAATTTAAATTTTGAAATGTATTATTGTTTCTTTTACTTAGGTTAGTATTAAATTCACTCACAAATAACATTTCAATAGTAGATTTTTGAATTTTTGAAATTTTTTGAAATGTTACCTATATACTGAATCTCATACGATCATTTTTCCATACGTTCAAGCCTTCAGTGCTCAAAAATCCATATTGATAAAATATAAATTTTGAAATGTTTTATTGTTTCTTTTACTTAGGTTAGTATTAAATTCACTCACAAATAACATTTCAATAGTAGATTATTGAATTTTTGAAATTTTTTGAAATGCTACCTATATACTGATTCTCATACGATCATTCTTCCATACGTTCAAGCCTTAAGTGCTCAAAAATCCGTATTGCTAAAATTTAAATTTTGAAATGTTTTATTGTTTCTCTCACTTAGGTTAGTATTAAATTCACTCACAAACAACATTTCAATAGTAAATTATTGAATTTTTGAATTTTTTTTAAATGTTACCTATATACTGATTCTCAAACGATCATTCTTCGAAACCTTCAAGCCTTCAGTGCTGAAAAATCCGTATTGATAAAATTTAAATTTTGAAATGTTTTATTGTTTCTTTCACTTAAAAATAACATTTCAATAGTAAATTGTTGAATTTTTGAAATTTTTTGAAATGTTACCTATATACTGAATCTCATACGATCATTCTTCGATACCTTCAAGCCTTCAGTGCTCAAAAATGCGTATTGATAAAATTTAAATTTTGAAATGTGTTACTGTTTCTTTCACTTAAAAATAACATTTCAATAGTAAATTATTGAATTTTTGAAATTTTTTGAAATGTTACCTATATACTGAATCTCATACGATCATTCTTCGATACCTTCAAACCTTAAGTGCTCAAAAATCCGTATAGATAAAACTTAAATTTTGAAATGTATTATTGTTTCTTTCACTTAAAAATAACATTTCAATAGTAGATTATTGAATTTTTGAAATTTTTTTAAATGTTACCTATATACTGATTCTCATACGATCATTCCTCCATACGTTCAAGCCTTAAGTGCTCAAAAATCCATCTTGATAAAATTTTAATTTTGAAATGTTTTATTGTTTCTTTCACTTAGGTTAGAATTAAATTCACTCACAAATAACATTTCAATAGTAGATTTTTGAATTTTTGAATTTTTTTTAAATGTTACCTATATACTGATTCTCAAACGATCATTCTTCGATCATTCTTCGATACCTTCAAGCCTTCAGTGCTCAAAAATCCGTTTTGATAAAATTTAAATTTTGAAATGTTTTATTGTTTCTTTCACTTAAAAATAACATTTCAATAGTAGATTATTGAATTTTTGAAATTTTTTCAAATGTTACCTATATACTGAATCTCATACGATCATTTTTCCATACGTTCAAGCCTTAAGTGCTCAAAAATCCGTATTGATAAAACTTAAATTTTGAAATGTATTATTGTTTCTTTCACTTAAAAATTACATCTCAATAGTAGATTATTGAATTTTTGAAATTTTTTGAAATGTTACCTATATACTGATTCTCATACGATCATTCTTCCATACGTTCAAGCCTTAAGTGCTCAAAAATCCATCTTGATAAAATTTTAATTTTGAAATGTTTTATTGTTTCTTTCACTTAGGTTAGAATTAAATTCACTCACAAATAACATTTCAATAGTGGATTTTTGAATTTTTGAATTTTTTTTAAATGTTACCTATATACTGATTCTCAAACGATCATTCTTCGATACCTTCAAGCCTTCAGTGCTCAAAAATCAGTTTTGATAAAATTTAAATTTTGAAATGTTTTATTGTTTCTTTCACTTAAAAATAACATTTCAATAGTAGATTATTGAATTTTTGAAATTTTTTTAAATGTTACCTGTATACTGAATCTCATACGATCATTTTTCCATACGTTCAAGCCTTAAGTGCTCAAAAATCCGTATTGATAAAATTTAAATTTTGAAATGTGTTACTGTTTCTTTCACTTAAAAATAACATTTCAATAGTAAATTATTGAATTTTTGAAATTATTGTAAATGTTACCTATTTACTGATTCTCAAACGATCATTCTTCGATACCTTCAAGCCTTCAGTGCTCAAAAATCCGTTTTGATAAAATTTAAATTTTGAAATGTTTTATTGTTTCTTTCACTTAAAAATAACATTTCAATAGTAGATTATTGAATTTTTGAAATTTTTTGAAATGTTACCTATATACTGAATCTCATACGATCATTTTTCCATACGTTCAAGCCGTAAGTGCTCAAAAATCCGTATTGATAAAATTTAAATTCCGAAATGTGTTACTGTTTCTTTCACTTAAAAATAACATTTCAATAGTAGATTTTTGAATTTTTGAAATTTTTTGAAATGTTACCTATATACTGAATCTCATACGATCATTTTTCCATACGTTCAAGCCTTAAGTGCTCAAAAATCCGTATTGATAAAACTTAAATTTTGAAATGTATTATTGTTTCTTTCACTTAAAAATAACATTTCAATAGTAGATTATTGAATTTTTGAAATTTTTTTAAATGTTACCTATATACTGATTCTCATACGATCATTCCTCCATACGTTCAAGCCTTAAGTGCTCAAAAATCCATCTTGATAAAATTTTAATTTTGAAATGTTTTATTGTTTCTTTCACTTAAAAATAACATTTCAATAGTAGATTATTGAATTTTTGAAATTTTTTGAAATGTTACCTATATACTGAATCTCATACGATCATTCTTCGATACCTTCAAACCTTAAGTGCTCAAAAATCCGTATTGATAAAACTTAAATTTTGAAATGTATTATTGTTTCTTTCACTTAAAAATAACATTTCAATAGTAGATTATTGAATTTTTGAAATTTTTTGAAATGTTACCTATATACTGAATCTCATACGATCATTTTTCCATACGTTCAAGCCTTAAGTGCTCAAAAATCCGTATTGATAAAACTTAAATTTTGAAATGTATTATTTGCGGTGTTCACGCATTTGTCGTTAACCTATAAGTCTATGAAAAGTTAAATTGCCAACAACAAAATACACAGGCCAAATTTTCATAGAGTTTCATAGACCCCGAGGCATGTTGTTAGTTAACCTATGGAAGTATGAAAATATGAAAATGGCAATATTTAGTTATTTTCTATGAAAAAGTGGCTGTACTTTCGGAAGAATTAAATTTTAAAATTGCGTACGTTATTCTGTCACCTTACTTAACATAAATCATTACATTGCCAATTTCACTTCATATAGCTACCTTTGTAAAGAATACTCTTATGTTACAAGCAATCACACAACACATACAACTTTTGCATCAAAATGCAGATTTTGGCTCTTCGACATCGTCAACGGATGGCACAATTGTATGTCAACATTGTCGTCTATAAATTCATCCAATGTTTACTCAATTTCTCCCTCAAGACCTAGACCTGTGAACAATTTTACTACAATTAGTTAATTAATTCTATATTCATGCATAAATAAAAATATTTCTTTCCAAGAAACTAGATTACGCACATAAACTGATTTATTTAATATTCAGTCAAATGATTTGTAACGCTTTTTCGTGTAATTTTAAATTTATTTCAATTATTTGCGCAGTTACATTTTTCGTTTGTTTATATAAGAAGAAGAGAACTCACAACTTTAACGAGACGGTAAAAAAAAAAGTGTTCACGCATTTTCGTCGTTAACGTTCATATTTCCATACATTCATAGGTTAACAACAAATGCGTGAACACCGCAATTGTTTCTTTCACTTAAAAATAACATCTCAATAGTAGATTATTGAATTTTTGAAATTTTTTGAAATGTTACCTATATACTGAATCTCATACGATCTTTCTTCCTTACCTTCAAGCCTTCAGTGCTCAGAAATCCGTATTGATAAAACTTAAATTTTGAAATGTATTATTGTTTCTTTCACTTAAAAATAACATTTCAATAGTAGATTATTGAATTTTTGAAATTTTTTTAAATGTTACCTATATACTGATTCTCATACGATCATTTCTCCATACGTTCAAGCCTTAAGTGCTCAAAAATCCATCTTGATAAAATTTTAATTTTGAAATGTTTTATTGTTTCTTTCACTTAGGTTAGAATTTAATTCACTCACAAATAACATTTCAATAGTAGATTTTGGAATTTTTGAAATTATTGTAAATGTTACCTATATACTGATTCTCAAACGATCATTCTTCGATACCTTCAAGCCTTCAGTGCTCAAAAATCCGTATTGATAAAATTTAAATTTTGAAATGTGTTACTGTTTCTTTCACTTAAAAATAACATTTCAATAGTAAATTATTGAATTTTTGAAATTATTGTAAATGTTACCTATAAACTGATTCTCAAACGATCATTCTTCGATACCTTCAAGCCTTCAGTGCTCAAAAATCCGTGTTGATAAAATTTAAATTTTGAAATGTGTTATTGTTTCTTTCACTTAAAAATAACATTTCAATAGTAGATTTTTGAATTTTTGAAATTTTTTGAAATGTTACCTATATACGTAATCTCATACGATCATTTTTCCATACGTTCAAGCCTTAAGTGCTCAAAAATCCGTATTGATAAAACTTAAATTTTGAAATGTATTATTGTTTCTTTCACTTAAAAATAACATTTCAATAGTAGATTATTGAATTTTTGAAATTTTTTTAAATGTTACCTATATACTGATTCTCATACGATCATTCCTCCATACGTTCAAGCCTTAAGTGCTCAAAAATCCATCTTGATAAAATTTTAATTTTGAAATGTTTTATTGTTTCTTTCACTTAGGTTAGAATTTAATTCACTCACAAATAACATTTCAATAGTAGATTTTTTAATTTTTGAATTTTTTTTAAATGTTACCTATATATTGATTCTCAAACGATCATTCTTCGATACCTTCAAGCCTTCAGTGCTCAAAAATCCGTTTTGATAAAATTTAAATTTTAAAATGTTTTATTGTTTCTTTCACTTAAAAATAACATTTCAATAGTAGATTATTGAATTTTTGAAATTTTTTGAAATGTTACCTATATACTGAATCTCATACGATCATTTTTCCATACGTTCAAGCCTTAAGTGCTCAAAAATCCGTATTGATAAAACTTAAATTTTGAAATGTATTATTGTTTCTTTCACTTAAAAATAACATCTCAATAGTAGATTATTGAATTTTTGAAATTTTTTGAAATGTTACCTATATACTGATTCTCATACGATCATTCCCCCATACGTTCAAGCCTTAAGTGCTCAAAAATCCATCTTGATAAAATTTTAATTTTAAAATGTTTTATTGTTTCTTTCACTTAGGTTAGAATTAAATTCACTCACAAATAACATTTCAATAGTAGATTTTTGAATTTTTGAATTTTTTTTAAATGTTACCTATATACTGATTCTCAAACGATCATTCTTTGATACCTTCAAGCCTTCAGTGCTCAAAAATCCGTTTTGATAAAATTTAAATTTTGAAATGTTTTATTGTTTCTTTCACTTAAAAATAACATTTCAATAGTAGATTATTGAATTTTTGAAATTTTTTTAAATGTTACCTATATACTGAATCTCATACGATCATTTTTCCATACGTTCAAGCCTTAAGTGCTCAAAAATCCGTATTGATAAAATTTAAATTTTGAAATGTGTTACTGTTTCTTTCACTTAAAAATAACATTTCAATAGTAAATTATTGAATTTTTGAAATTATTGTAAATGTTACCTATATACTGATTCTCAAACGATCATTCTTCGATACCTTCAAGCCTTCAGTGCTCAAAAATCCGTTTTGATAAAATTTAAATTTTGAAATGTTTTATTGTTTCTTTCACTTAAAAATAACATTTCAATAGTAGATTATTGAATTTTTGAAATTTTTTTAAATGTTACCTATATACTGAATCTCATACGATAATTTTTCCATACGTTCAAGCCTTAAGTGCTCAAAAATCCGTATTGATAAAATTTAAATTTTGAAATGTGTTACTGTTTCTTTCACTTAAAAATAACATTTCAATAGTAGATTATTGAATTTTTGAAATTTTTTTAAATGTTACCTATATACTGATTCTCATACGATCATTCCTCCATACGTTCAAGCCTTAAGTGCTCAAAAATCCATCTTGATAAAATTTTAATTTTGAAATGTTTTATTGTTTCTTTCACTTAGGTTAGAATTAAATTCACTCACAAATAACATTTCAATAGTAGATTTTTGAATTTTTGAAATTATTGTAAATGTTACCTATATACTGATTCTCAAACGATCATTCTTCGATACCTTCAAGCCTTCAGTGCTCAAAAATCCGTTTTGATAAAATTTAAATTTTGAAATGTTTTATTGTTTCTTTCACTTAAAAATAACATTTCAATAGTAGATTATTGAATTTTTGAAATTTTTTTAAATGTTACCTATGTATATACTGGTTCTCATACGATCATTCCTCCATACGTTCAAGCCTTAAGTGCTCAAAAATCCATCTTGATAAAATTTTAATTTTGAAATGTTTTATTGTTTCTTTCACTTAGGTTAGAATTAAATTCACTCACAAATAACATTTCAATAGTAGATTTTTGAATTTTTGAATTTTTTTTAAATGTTACCTATATACTGATTCTCAAACGATCATTCTTCGATACCTTCAAGCCTTCAGTGCTCAAAAATCCGTTTTGATAAAATTTAAATTTTGAAATGTTTTATTGTTTCTTTCACTTAAAAATAACATTTCAATAGTAGATTATTGAATTTTTGAAATTTTTTTAAATGTTACCTATATACTGAATCTCATACGATCATTTTTCCATACGTTCAAGCCTTAAGTGCTCAAAAATCCGTATTGATAAAATTTAAATTTTGAAATGTGTTACTGTTTCTTTCACTTAAAAATAACATTTCAATAGTAGATTATTGAATTTTTGAAATTTTTTTAAATGTTACCTATATACTGATTCTCATACGATCATTCCTCCATACGTTCAAGCCTTAAGTGCTCAAAAATCCATCTTGATAAAATTTTAATTTTGAAATGTTTTATTGTTTCTTTCACTTAGGTTAGAATTAAATTCACTCACAAATAACATTTCAATAGTAGATTTTTGAATTTTTGAAATTATTGTAAATGTTACCTATATACTGATTCTCAAACGATCATTCTTCGATACCTTCAAGCCTTCAGTGCTCAAAAATCCGTTTTGATAAAATTTAAATTTTGAAATGTTTTATTGTTTCTTTCACTTAAAAATAACATTTCAATAGTAGATTATTGAATTTTTGAAATTTTTTGAAATGTTACCTATCTACTGAATCTCATACGATCATTTTTCCATACGTTCAAGCCTTAAGTGCTCAAAAATCCGTATTGATAAAACTTAAATTTTGAAATGTATTATTGTTTGTCACTAACTACCTCAATAGTAAGTACAACAACAACTTCAACGGTATCAACTGCCAGTCCAATTGCCAATGCAAATATAACTGGCGCAACATTACCTAAAGAAAACGCAAACAAAGAAACAAAAAGGCCGGCCGTACAGACTGGAATGGATCGCTACATTCGATTTAAAAGAAAGTTGAGCCCCCTAAACTCGAAGCCGAAAATTACCCGTGTTAGCTTCAGCCTACCACCAAGCGAAACGCCTGATAATACCAACAGGTTCAAAATTCTGGCAGATAACACTTCTGATCTGGCTCCCGAAACAGAAAGCGTTAAAAGAATGCCAAAGCCACCACCAATTTACATCCGTGAAAAAAGCTGCAACGCCTTAGTCAGCAAACTTATCGAGCTTATTGGAAAGGACAACTTTCATATAATCCCCCTTGTAAAGGGAAATATACATGAAACAAAGGTACAAACTAAGTCCGAAGATAACTACAGAGTACTGTCGAAGTACCTGAGCGACAACAAAAAGAACTTCTATACGTACCAGCTAAAAAGCAGCAAAGGCCTGCAAGTCGTACTAAAGGGCATAGAGCCTGAAGTCACTCCTGCGGAAGTAATCAACGCGTTACAAGAGAAAGGATTCAGTGCCAAAACTGTTTTCAACATCCAAAATAAGGATAGAAAGCCGCAACCACTCTTTAAGGTAGAACTTAATCCAGAAAGCAAGCCGCTAAAGAAAAACGAAGTGCACCCGATATACAAACTTCAATTTCTACTGCACCGCAGAATCACCGTAGAAGAACCGCACAAACGCAATGGTCCCGTACAATGTACGAATTGCCAAGAATATGGCCATACAAGGTCGTATTGTACTCTGCGCCCCGTGTGTGTAGCTTGTGGAGAGCTTCACGACATTACACACTGCCCAGCGAGCAAAGACGACGCCAGCACAAAAAAATGCGCCAACTGTGGTGGTAACCACACAGCTAACTATAAAGGTTGCCCAATATACAAGGAACTGAAAACACGAATCCACCAGCGAGTGACCACTACACGCTCTCAAAACGCACAGCCTACATTTACACCATCTAAATTAAACCCAGACGTTTTCTTTTCGACCGCAGCCAGATCTTCACTTGGCGGAATCTCAACCAAAAACGTGACATTTGCCAGTGCTCTAAAATCAGGACTGGTTCCCCCTACCCCAAACACGCCGAACCCACAACTAGCACATGCAGATTTAAACGCGACTCAACACCACCAAATGCCGGGGCAGCAACAAAGCAACTTTGAAGCAATGTTATCAACCATGCAGCAAAGTCTAATGGAGTTTATGTCTTTTATGCGGACAACTATGCAGGATTTAATGCGTAACCAAAATCTACTGATACAAATGCTGATTTCACAACAGTCCAAATAAACCATGCCTTCCCTACGCATATCTACGTGGAATGCTAATGGCGTCTCACAGCACAAACTTGAGCTAGCTCAATTTCTACTTGACAAACACATTGACGTAATGCTACTCTCAGAAACACACCTTACAAACAAATATAATTTTAACATACGAGGTTACGTATTTTATGGAACAAACCATCCTGATGGTAAAGCACATGGGGGGACTGGTATTCTGATTAGAAACCGTCTCAAACACCACTGCCATAGAAGATTTGCAGAAAACTATCTACAGGCCACATCTATAAACATACAATTAGATAGTGGTAACCATCTAACACTAGCCGCCGTATACTGCCCACCTCGCTTCAATATATCTGAAACTGAGTTCATGCAGTTCTTTAACACACTCGGAGAACACTTCATAGCAGCAGGAGATTACAATGCCAAGCACACTCACTGGGGATCTCGTCTAGTGACCCCAAAAGGAAAACAATTATACAATGCAATTATAAAAGCCAGCAATAAGCTCGACCATCTCTCTCCCGGCAGACCAACATACTGGCCGGCTGACCCCAATAAACTACCCGACCTAATTGACTTTGCAATAACAAAAAATATTCCCCGAACCCTGCTAAGCGCCGAAAGTCTTTCAGATCTCTCGTCTGATCACTCGCCTGTATTAATTAACCTACTTCGACATCCAAAAACCGTAGATCAACCAATTAGATTGACCTCGCATAAAACCAACTGGGTCAGTTACAAAAAATATTTTAGCTCACACATTGAGCTAGATCCTTCCCTAACCGTTGAAGCTGAGATCGACAGCTTCGTAAACAATCTAGAATCAGTCTTCGTTACCGCAGCTCGTATCTCAACACCTCAAACGGCGCAAGCTCCACGTAACCAAAAGAAGACGAATCTACAAATCGAGCAGCTCGTTATCGAAAAGCGACGCTTACGTCGAGAATGGCAATCAACCAGATCGCCATCTGCACGACATAGGCTTAAGAGCGCCGCACGCAACCTCTCTAAAGCGTTAAAGCAAGAAGAAGCATATACCCAACGCCGGTACATAGAACAACTATCCACATCCAGTACAAGAAACTCACTGTGGAGAGCTCACCCAACCCTAAGCTCACCGACAGAAACCGTGATGCCTATAAGAAACCCTGCAGGCGGCTGGGCCCGCAGCGACGAAGATAGAGCAAGAACATTTGCCGCCCACCTTGAAAATGTGTTTCAACCAAATCCTTGCACAAATGCGACTACACTACCAGCATTAACAAACGACGCCGAGCTTCAACGTGACCCAATCGAGTTTCGACCAAACGAAATCGCTAATATTATCAAAAAGGAACTGAACCCAAAAAAATCACCGGGCTGCGATTTAATAACCCCAAAAATGATTATTGAGCTCCCATATTGTGCTGTTTGCACTATCGCGAAGCTCTTCAATGCCATCACTAAACTTGGCTATTTTCCAGAAAGATGGAAAAAGTCTATCATCATAATGATACCAAAGCCAGGAAAAGACCACACGATTCCCTCGTCGTACAGACCTATAAGTTTATTATCGTGTCTATCAAAACTTTTCGAAAAATGCGTGCTAACTCGGATCAACTCATTCCTGAGAACACACAACAAAATCCCTTCACACCAGTTCGGCTTTCGTGAAAAACACGGAACTATTGAGCAGGTTAATCGCATAACATCAGAAATACGAAGCGCGTTTGAAAATCGAGAATACTGCACAGCAATATTTTTGGATGTCTCACAAGCATTCGACAGAGTTTGGTTAGACGGTTTAATGCATAAAATTAAAACAATGCTTCCAAACAACACGCACAAGCTACTAAAGTCATACCTCTACGACAGGAAGTTTACAGTGAGATGTAACAGTGATATGTCCGACGACCACACCATTAGAGCTGGAGTTCCTCAAGGTAGCGTACTCGGTCCTACGTTATATGTCCTCTACACATCAGACATCCCAACAAGCAGACGTCTAACAACATCCACCTTTGCTGACGATACAGCTATTCTCAGCCGTTCCAGATGCCCTATGCAAGCAACAGCACAGTTAGCTCTTCACCTGGTCGACATAGAAAAATGGCTATCTGACTGGCGAATAAAAGTCAACGAACAAAAATGCAAACACGTTACGTTCACTCTAAACAGGCAAGATTGCCCACCGCTGATGTTAAACAACACTACGCTTCCGCAAACAAACGAAGTGACATACCTCGGAGTACACCTCGATAGAAGACTCACATGGCGCAGGCACATCGAGGCCAAGAGAACGCATTTAAAACTAAAAGCAAATAGCCTCCATTGGCTTATCAACGCTCGCTCTTCCCTTAGTCTTGACTACAAAGTCCTGCTCTACAATTCTGTTCTCAAACCTATCTGGACCTACGGCTCCCAGTTATGGGGAAACGCTAGCAGTAGCAACATTGAAATCATTCAGAGAACCCAGTCAAAGATATTGAGAACCATCACCGGGGCACCGTGGTATGTTCGAAACGAAAACATACAAAAAGATTTAAATATTCAACCAGTCAGAGATGTAATAGCAGAACTCAAGGAACAATACTACAGCAAGCTTTCTACGCACCCTAACCATCTCGCCAGAAGATTAAAGAGGTTGAGCAGCCAATCCCGTCTTCGTCGAAATGACCTTCCAACCCAGCGATAGACCCTAGGGCCCCGCAACCTATCTGCAGTTCAAAAGAACTGCTAGTTAATATATAGGCATAAGATCTGCAAACTTATTGTTAGTCTCATAAAGAGAAGATTCAATAAATAAAGCAAAGTTTTAATAAAAAAAAAAAAAAAAAAAAAAAAAATTATTGTTTCTTTCACTTAAAAATAACATTTCAATAGGAGATTATTGAATTTTTGAAATTTTTTTAAATGTTACCTATATACTGATTCTCATACGATCATTCCTCCATACGTTCAAGCCTTAAGTGCTCAAAAATCCATCTTGATAAAATTTTAATTTTAAAATGTTTTATTGTTTCTTTCACTTAGGTTAGAATTAAATTCACTCACAAATAACATTTCAATAGTAGATTTTTGAATTTTTGAAATTATTGTAAATGTTACCTATATACTGATTCTCAAACGATCATTCTTCGATACCTTCAAGCCTTCAGTGCTCAAAAATCCGTATTGATAAAATTTAAATTTTGAAATGTGTTACTGTTTCTTTCACTTAAAAATAACATTTCAATAGTAAATTATTGAATTTTTGAAATTATTGTAAATGTTACCTATATACTGATTCTCAAACGATCATTCTTCGATACCTTCAAGCCTTCAGTGCTCAAAAATCCGTATTGATAAAATTTAAACTTTGAAATGTGTTACTGTTTCTTTCACTTAAAAATAACATTTCAATAGTAAATTATTGAATTTTTGAAATTTTTTGAAATGTTACCTATATACTGAATCTCATACGATCATTCTTCGATACCTTCAAACCTTAAGTGCTCAAAAATCCGTATTGATAAAACTTAAATTTTGAAATGTATTATTGTTTCTTTCACTTAAAAATAACATTTCAATAGTAGATTATTGAATTTTTGAAATTTTTTGAAATGTTACCTATATACTGAATCTCATACGATCATTTTTCCATACGTTCAAGCCTTAAGTGCTCAAAAATCCGTATTGATAAAACTTAAATTTTGAAATGTATTATTTGCGGTGTTCACGCATTTGTCGTTAACCTATAAGTCTATGAAAAGTTAAATTGCCAACAACAAAATACACAGGCCAAATTTTCATAGAGTTTCATAGACCCCGAGGCATGTTGTTAGTTAACCTATGGAAGTATGAAAATATGAAAATGGCAATATTTAGTTATTTTCTATGAAAAAGTGGCTGTACTTTCGGAAGAATTAAATTTTAAAATTGCGTACGTTATTCTGTCACCTTACTTAACATAAATCATTACATTGCCAATTTCACTTCATATAGCTACCTTTGTAAAGAATACTCTTATGTTACAAGCAATCACACAACACATACAACTTTTGCATCAAAATGCAGATTTTGGCTCTTCGACATCGTCAACGGATGGCACAATTGTATGTCAACATTGTCGTCTATAAATTCATCCAATGTTTACTCAATTTCTCCCTCAAGACCTAGACCTGTGAACAATTTTACTACAATTAGTTAATTAATTCTATATTCATGCATAAATAAAAATATTTCTTTCCAAGAAACTAGATTACGCACATAAACTGATTTATTTAATATTCAGTCAAATGATTTGTAACGCTTTTTCGTGTAATTTTAAATTTATTTCAATTATTTGCGCAGTTACATTTTTCGTTTGTTTATATAAGAAGAAGAGAACTCACAACTTTAACGAGACGGTAAAAAAAAAAGTGTTCACGCATTTTCGTCGTTAACGTTCATATTTCCATACATTCATAGGTTAACAACAAATGCGTGAACACCGCAATTGTTTCTTTCACTTAAAAATAACATCTCAATAGTAGATTATTGAATTTTTGAAATTTTTTGAAATGTTACCTATATACTGAATCTCATACGATCTTTCTTCCTTACCTTCAAGCCTTCAGTGCTCAGAAATCCGTATTGATAAAACTTAAATTTTGAAATGTATTATTGTTTCTTTCACTTAAAAATAACATTTCAATAGTAGATTATTGAATTTTTGAAATTTTTTTAAATGTTACCTATATACTGATTCTCATACGATCATTCCTCCATACGTTCAAGCCTTAAGTGCTCAAAAATCCATCTTGATAAAATTTTAATTTTGAAATGTTTTATTGTTTCTTTCACTTAGGTTAGAATTTAATTCACTCACAAATAACATTTCAATAGTAGATTTTGGAATTTTTGAAATTATTGTAAATGTTACCTATATACTGATTCTCAAACGATCATTCTTCGATACCTTCAAGCCTTCAGTGCTCAAAAATCCGTATTGATAAAATTTAAATTTTGAAATGTGTTACTGTTTCTTTCACTTAAAAATAACATTTCAATAGTAAATTATTGAATTTTTGAAATTATTGTAAATGTTACCTATAAACTGATTCTCAAACGATCATTCTTCGATACCTTCAAGCCTTCAGTGCTCAAAAATCCGTGTTGATAAAATTTAAATTTTGAAATGTGTTATTGTTTCTTTCACTTAAAAATAACATTTCAATAGTAGATTTTTGAATTTTTGAAATTTTTTGAAATGTTACCTATATACGTAATCTCATACGATCATTTTTCCATACGTTCAAGCCTTAAGTGCTCAAAAATCCGTATTGATAAAACTTAAATTTTGAAATGTATTATTGTTTCTTTCACTTAAAAATAACATTTCAATAGTAGATTATTGAATTTTTGAAATTTTTTTAAATGTTACCTATATACTGATTCTCATACGATCATTCCTCCATACGTTCAAGCCTTAAGTGCTCAAAAATCCATCTTGATAAAATTTTAATTTTGAAATGTTTTATTGTTTCTTTCACTTAGGTTAGAATTTAATTCACTCACAAATAACATTTCAATAGTAGATTTTTTAATTTTTGAATTTTTTTTAAATGTTACCTATATATTGATTCTCAAACGATCATTCTTCGATACCTTCAAGCCTTCAGTGCTCAAAAATCCGTTTTGATAAAATTTAAATTTTAAAATGTTTTATTGTTTCTTTCACTTAAAAATAACATTTCAATAGTAGATTATTGAATTTTTGAAATTTTTTGAAATGTTACCTATATACTGAATCTCATACGATCATTTTTCCATACGTTCAAGCCTTAAGTGCTCAAAAATCCGTATTGATAAAACTTAAATTTTGAAATGTATTATTGTTTCTTTCACTTAAAAATAACATCTCAATAGTAGATTATTGAATTTTTGAAATTTTTTGAAATGTTACCTATATACTGATTCTCATACGATCATTCCCCCATACGTTCAAGCCTTAAGTGCTCAAAAATCCATCTTGATAAAATTTTAATTTTAAAATGTTTTATTGTTTCCTTCACTTAGGTTAGAATTAAATTCACTCACAAATAACATTTCAATAGTAGATTTTTGAATTTTTGAATTTTTTTTAAATGTTACCTATATACTGATTCTCAAACGATCATTCTTTGATACCTTCAAGCCTTCAGTGCTCAAAAATCCGTTTTGATAAAATTTAAATTTTGAAATGTTTTATTGTTTCTTTCACTTAAAAATAACATTTCAATAGTAGATTATTGAATTTTTGAAATTTTTTTAAATGTTACCTATATACTGAATCTCATACGATCATTTTTCCATACGTTCAAGCCTTAAGTGCTCAAAAATCCGTATTGATAAAATTTAAATTTTGAAATGTGTTACTGTTTCTTTCACTTAAAAATAACATTTCAATAGTAAATTATTGAATTTTTGAAATTATTGTAAATGTTACCTATATACTGATTCTCAAACGATCATTCTTCGATACCTTCAAGCTTTCAGTGCTCAAAAATCCGTTTTGATAAAATTTAAATTTTGAAATGTTTTATTGTTTCTTTCACTTAAAAATAACATTTCAATAGTAGATTATTGAATTTTTGAAATTTTTTTAAATGTTACCTATATACTGAATCTCATACGATCATTTTTCCATACGTTCAAGCCTTAAGTGCTCAAAAATCCGTATTGATAAAATTTAAATTTTGAAATGTGTTACTGTTTCTTTCACTTAAAAATAACATTTCAATAGTAGATTATTGAATTTTTGAAATTTTTTTAAATGTTACCTATATACTGATTCTCATACGATCATTCCTCCATACGTTCAAGCCTTAAGTGCTCAAAAATCCATCTTGATAAAATTTTAATTTTGAAATGTTTTATTGTTTCTTTCACTTAGGTTAGAATTAAATTCACTCACAAATAACATTTCAATAGTAGATTTTTGAATTTTTGAAATTATTGTAAATGTTACCTATATACTGATTCTCAAACGATCATTCTTCGATACCTTCAAGCCTTCAGTGCTCAAAAATCCGTTTTGATAAAATTTAAATTTTGAAATGTTTTATTGTTTCTTTCACTTAAAAATAACATTTCAATAGTAGATTATTGAATTTTTGAAATTTTTTTAAATGTTACCTATGTATATACTGGTTCTCATACGATCATTCCTCCATACGTTCAAGCCTTAAGTGCTCAAAAATCCATCTTGATAAAATTTTAATTTTGAAATGTTTTATTGTTTCTTTCACTTAGGTTAGAATTAAATTCACTCACAAATAACATTTCAATAGTAGATTTTTGAATTTTTGAATTTTTTTTAAATGTTACCTATATACTGATTCTCAAACGATCATTCTTCGATACCTTCAAGCCTTCAGTGCTCAAAAATCCGTTTTGATAAAATTTAAATTTTGAAATGTTTTATTGTTTCTTTCACTTAAAAATAACATTTCAATAGTAGATTATTGAATTTTTGAAATTTTTTTAAATGTTACCTATATACTGAATCTCATACGATCATTTTTCCATACGTTCAAGCCTTAAGTGCTCAAAAATCCGTATTGATAAAATTTAAATTTTGAAATGTGTTACTGTTTCTTTCACTTAAAAATAACATTTCAATAGTAAATTATTGAATTTTTGAAATTATTGTAAATGTTACCTATATACTGATTCTCAAACGATCATTCTTCGATACCTTCAAGCCTTCAGTGCTCAAAAATCCGTTTTGATAAAATTTAAATTTTGAAATGTTTTATTGTTTCTTTCACTTAAAAATAACATTTCAATAGTAGATTATTGAATTTTTGAAATTTTTTTAAATGTTACCTATATACTGAATCTCATACGATCATTTTTCCATACGTTCAAGCCTTAAGTGCTCAAAAATCCGTATTGATAAAATTTAAATTTTGAAATGTGTTACTGTTTCTTTCACTTAAAAATAACATTTCAATAGTAGATTATTGAATTTTTGAAATTTTTTTAAATGTTACCTATATACTGATTCTCATACGATCATTCCTCCATACGTTCAAGCCTTAAGTGCTCAAAAATCCATCTTGATAAAATTTTAATTTTGAAATGTTTTATTGTTTCTTTCACTTAGGTTAGAATTAAATTCACTCACAAATAACATTTCAATAGTAGATTTTTGAATTTTTGAAATTATTGTAAATGTTACCTATATACTGATTCTCAAACGATCATTCTTCGATACCTTCAAGCCTTCAGTGCTCAAAAATCCGTTTTGATAAAATTTAAATTTTGAAATGTTTTATTGTTTCTTTCACTTAAAAATAACATTTCAATAGTAGATTATTGAATTTTTGAAATTTTTTGAAATGTTACCTATCTACTGAATCTCATACGATCATTTTTCCATACGTTCAAGCCTTAAGTGCTCAAAAATCCGTATTGATAAAACTTAAATTTTGAAATGTATTATTGTTTGTCACTAACTACCTCAATAGTAAGTACAACAACAACTTCAACGGTATCAACTGCCAGTCCAATTGCCAATGCAAATATAACTGGCGCAACATTACCTAAAGAAAACGCAAACAAAGAAACAAAAAGGCCGGCCGTACAGACTGGAATGGATCGCTACATTCGATTTAAAAGAAAGTTGAGCCCCCTAAACTCGAAGCCGAAAATTACCCGTGTTAGCTTCAGCCTACCACCAAGCGAAACGCCTGATAATACCAACAGGTTCAAAATTCTGGCAGATAACACTTCTGATCTGGCTCCCGAAACAGAAAGCGTTAAAAGAATGCCAAAGCCACCACCAATTTACATCCGTGAAAAAAGCTGCAACGCCTTAGTCAGCAAACTTATCGAGCTTATTGGAAAGGACAACTTTCATATAATCCCCCTTGTAAAGGGAAATATACATGAAACAAAGGTACAAACTAAGTCCGAAGATAACTACAGAGTACTGTCGAAGTACCTGAGCGACAACAAAAAGAACTTCTATACGTACCAGCTAAAAAGCAGCAAAGGCCTGCAAGTCGTACTAAAGGGCATAGAGCCTGAAGTCACTCCTGCGGAAGTAATCAACGCGTTACAAGAGAAAGGATTCAGTGCCAAAACTGTTTTCAACATCCAAAATAAGGATAGAAAGCCGCAACCACTCTTTAAGGTAGAACTTAATCCAGAAAGCAAGCCGCTAAAGAAAAACGAAGTGCACCCGATATACAAACTTCAATTTCTACTGCACCGCAGAATCACCGTAGAAGAACCGCACAAACGCAATGGTCCCGTACAATGTACGAATTGCCAAGAATATGGCCATACAAGGTCGTATTGTACTCTGCGCCCCGTGTGTGTAGCTTGTGGAGAGCTTCACGACATTACACACTGCCCAGCGAGCAAAGACGACGCCAGCACAAAAAAATGCGCCAACTGTGGTGGTAACCACACAGCTAACTATAAAGGTTGCCCAATATACAAGGAACTGAAAACACGAATCCACCAGCGAGTGACCACTACACGCTCTCAAAACGCACAGCCTACATTTACACCATCTAAATTAAACCCAGACGTTTTCTTTTCGACCGCAGCCAGATCTTCACTTGGCGGAATCTCAACCAAAAACGTGACATTTGCCAGTGCTCTAAAATCAGGACTGGTTCCCCCTACCCCAAACACGCCGAACCCACAACTAGCACATGCAGATTTAAACGCGACTCAACACCACCAAATGCCGGGGCAGCAACAAAGCAACTTTGAAGCAATGTTATCAACCATGCAGCAAAGTCTAATGGAGTTTATGTCTTTTATGCGGACAACTATGCAGGATTTAATGCGTAACCAAAATCTACTGATACAAATGCTGATTTCACAACAGTCCAAATAAACCATGCCTTCCCTACGCATATCTACGTGGAATGCTAATGGCGTCTCACAGCACAAACTTGAGCTAGCTCAATTTCTACTTGACAAACACATTGACGTAATGCTACTCTCAGAAACACACCTTACAAACAAATATAATTTTAACATACGAGGTTACGTATTTTATGGAACAAACCATCCTGATGGTAAAGCACATGGGGGGACTGGTATTCTGATTAGAAACCGTCTCAAACACCACTGCCATAGAAGATTTGCAGAAAACTATCTACAGGCCACATCTATAAACATACAATTAGATAGTGGTAACCATCTAACACTAGCCGCCGTATACTGCCCACCTCGCTTCAATATATCTGAAACTGAGTTCATGCAGTTCTTTAACACACTCGGAGAACACTTCATAGCAGCAGGAGATTACAATGCCAAGCACACTCACTGGGGATCTCGTCTAGTGACCCCAAAAGGAAAACAATTATACAATGCAATTATAAAAGCCAGCAATAAGCTCGACCATCTCTCTCCCGGCAGACCAACATACTGGCCGGCTGACCCCAATAAACTACCCGACCTAATTGACTTTGCAATAACAAAAAATATTCCCCGAACCCTGCTAAGCGCCGAAAGTCTTTCAGATCTCTCGTCTGATCACTCGCCTGTATTAATTAACCTACTTCGACATCCAAAAACCGTAGATCAACCAATTAGATTGACCTCGCATAAAACCAACTGGGTCAGTTACAAAAAATATTTTAGCTCACACATTGAGCTAGATCCTTCCCTAACCGTTGAAGCTGAGATCGACAGCTTCGTAAACAATCTAGAATCAGTCTTCGTTACCGCAGCTCGTATCTCAACACCTCAAACGGCGCAAGCTCCACGTAACCAAAAGAAGACGAATCTACAAATCGAGCAGCTCGTTATCGAAAAGCGACGCTTACGTCGAGAATGGCAATCAACCAGATCGCCATCTGCACGACATAGGCTTAAGAGCGCCGCACGCAACCTCTCTAAAGCGTTAAAGCAAGAAGAAGCATATACCCAACGCCGGTACATAGAACAACTATCCACATCCAGTACAAGAAACTCACTGTGGAGAGCTCACCCAACCCTAAGCTCACCGACAGAAACCGTGATGCCTATAAGAAACCCTGCAGGCGGCTGGGCCCGCAGCGACGAAGATAGAGCAAGAACATTTGCCGCCCACCTTGAAAATGTGTTTCAACCAAATCCTTGCACAAATGCGACTACACTACCAGCATTAACAAACGACGCCGAGCTTCAACGTGACCCAATCGAGTTTCGACCAAACGAAATCGCTAATATTATCAAAAAGGAACTGAACCCAAAAAAATCACCGGGCTGCGATTTAATAACCCCAAAAATGATTATTGAGCTCCCATATTGTGCTGTTTGCACTATCGCGAAGCTCTTCAATGCCATCACTAAACTTGGCTATTTTCCAGAAAGATGGAAAAAGTCTATCATCATAATGATACCAAAGCCAGGAAAAGACCACACGATTCCCTCGTCGTACAGACCTATAAGTTTATTATCGTGTCTATCAAAACTTTTCGAAAAATGCGTGCTAACTCGGATCAACTCATTCCTGAGAACACACAACAAAATCCCTTCACACCAGTTCGGCTTTCGTGAAAAACACGGAACTATTGAGCAGGTTAATCGCATAACATCAGAAATACGAAGCGCGTTTGAAAATCGAGAATACTGCACAGCAATATTTTTGGATGTCTCACAAGCATTCGACAGAGTTTGGTTAGACGGTTTAATGCATAAAATTAAAACAATGCTTCCAAACAACACGCACAAGCTACTAAAGTCATACCTCTACGACAGGAAGTTTACAGTGAGATGTAACAGTGATATGTCCGACGACCACACCATTAGAGCTGGAGTTCCTCAAGGTAGCGTACTCGGTCCTACGTTATATGTCCTCTACACATCAGACATCCCAACAAGCAGACGTCTAACAACATCCACCTTTGCTGACGATACAGCTATTCTCAGCCGTTCCAGATGCCCTATGCAAGCAACAGCACAGTTAGCTCTTCACCTGGTCGACATAGAAAAATGGCTATCTGACTGGCGAATAAAAGTCAACGAACAAAAATGCAAACACGTTACGTTCACTCTAAACAGGCAAGATTGCCCACCGCTGATGTTAAACAACACTACGCTTCCGCAAACAAACGAAGTGACATACCTCGGAGTACACCTCGATAGAAGACTCACATGGCGCAGGCACATCGAGGCCAAGAGAACGCATTTAAAACTAAAAGCAAATAGCCTCCATTGGCTTATCAACGCTCGCTCTTCCCTTAGTCTTGACTACAAAGTCCTGCTCTACAATTCTGTTCTCAAACCTATCTGGACCTACGGCTCCCAGTTATGGGGAAACGCTAGCAGTAGCAACATTGAAATCATTCAGAGAACCCAGTCAAAGATATTGAGAACCATCACCGGGGCACCGTGGTATGTTCGAAACGAAAACATACAAAAAGATTTAAATATTCAACCAGTCAGAGATGTAATAGCAGAACTCAAGGAACAATACTACAGCAAGCTTTCTACGCACCCTAACCATCTCGCCAGAAGATTAAAGAGGTTGAGCAGCCAATCCCGTCTTCGTCGAAATGACCTTCCAACCCAGCGATAGACCCTAGGGCCCCGCAACCTATCTGCAGTTCAAAAGAACTGCTAGTTAATATATAGGCATAAGATCTGCAAACTTATTGTTAGTCTCATAAAGAGAAGATTCAATAAATAAAGCAAAGTTTTAATAAAAAAAAAAAAAAAAAAAAAAAATTATTGTTTCTTTCACTTAAAAATAACATTTCAATAGGAGATTATTGAATTTTTGAAATTTTTTTAAATGTTACCTATATACTGATTCTCATACGATCATTCCTCCATACGTTCAAGCCTTAAGTGCTCAAAAATCCATCTTGATAAAATTTTAATTTTAAAATGTTTTATTGTTTCTTTCACTTAGGTTAGAATTAAATTCACTCACAAATAACATTTCAATAGTAGATTTTTGAATTTTTGAAATTATTGTAAATGTTACCTATATACTGATTCTCAAACGATCATTCTTCGATACCTTCAAGCCTTCAGTGCTCAAAAATCCGTATTGATAAAATTTAAATTTTGAAATGTGTTACTGTTTCTTTCACTTAAAAATAACATTTCAATAGTAAATTATTGAATTTTTGAAATTATTGTAAATGTTACCTATATACTGATTCTCAAACGATCATTCTTCGATACCTTCAAGCCTTCAGTGCTCAAAAATCCGTATTGATAAAATTTAAACTTTGAAATGTGTTACTGTTTCTTTCACTTAAAAATAACATTTCAATAGTAAATTATTGAATTTTTGAAATTTTTTGAAATGTTACCTATATACTGATTCTCAAACGATCATTCTTCCATACGTTCAAGCCTTAAGTGCTCAAAAATCCGTATTGATAAAACTTAAATTTTGAAATGTATTATTGTTTCTTTCACTTAAAAATAACATTTCAATAGTAGATTATTGAATTTTTGAAATTTTTTTGAAATGTTACCTATAAACTGATTGAATTATTGAATTATTATTGAATTTTTGAAATTTTTTGAAATGTTACCTATATACTGATTCTTCTTCCTTCAGTGCTCAAAAATCCATATTGATAAAATTTAAATTTTAAAATGTGTTATTCTTTCTTTCACTTGAAAATAACATTTCAATAGCAGATTATTGAATTTTTGAAATTTTTTAAAATGTTACCTATAAACTGATTCTCATACGACCATTCTTCCATACGTTCAAGCCTTCAGTGCTCAAAAATCCATACTGATAAAATATAAATTTTGAAATGTGTTACTGTTTCTTTCACTTAAAAATAACATTTCAATAGTGGATTATTGAATTTTGGAATTTTTTTGAAATGTTACCTATAAACTAATTCTCATACGATCCTTCTTCCATACCTTCAAGCCTTCACTGCTTAAAAATCCGTATTGATAAAACTTAAATTTTGAAATGTATTATTGTTTCTTTCACTTAAAAATAACATTTCAATAGTAGATTATTGAATTTTTGAAATTTTTTGAAATGTTACCTATATACTGAATCTCATTCGATCATTTTTCCATACGTTCAAGCCTTCAGTGCTCAAAAATCCATATTGATAAAATATAAATTTTGAAATGTTTTATTGTTTCTTTTACTTAGGTTAGTATTAAATTCACTCAAAAATAAAATTTCAATAGTAGATTATTGAATTTTTGAAATTTTTTTAAATGTTACCTTTAAACTGATTCTCATACGATCATTCTTCGATACTTTCAAGCCTTCAGTGCTCAAAAATCCGTATTGATAAAATTTAAATTTTGAAATGTTTTATTGTTTCTTTCACTTAGGTTAGTATTAAATTCACTCACAAACAACATTTCAATAGTAGATTTTTGAATTTTTGAAATTTTATTAAATGTTACCTATATACTGATTCTCAAACGATCATTCTTCGATACCTTCAAGCCTTCAGTGCTCAAAAATCCGTATTGATAAAATTTAAATTTTGAAATGTTTTATTGTTCCTTTCACTTAAAAATAACATTTCAATAGTAAATTATTGAATTTTTGAAATTTTTTGAAATGTTACCTATATACTGAATCTCATACGATCATTCTTCGATACCTTCAAGCCTTCAGTGCTTAAAAATCCGTATTGATAAAACTTAAATTTTGAAATGTATTATTGTTTCTTTCACTTAAAAATAACATTTCAATAGTAGATTATTGAATTTTTGAAATTTTTTGAAATGTTACCTATATACTGAATCTCATACGATCATTTTTCCACACGTTCAAGCATTCAGTGCTCAAAAATCCATATTGATTAAATATAAATTTTGAAATGTTTTATTGTTTCTTTTACTTAGGTTAGTATTAAATTCACTCAAAAATAAAATTTCAATAGTAGATTATTGAATTTTTGAAATTTTTTGAAATGTTACCTATATACTGATTCTTATACGATCATTCCACCATACGTTCAAGCCTTAAGTGCTCAAAAATCCATCTTGATAAAATTTTAGTTTTGAAATGTTTTATTGTTTCTTTTACTTAGGTTAGAATTAAATTCACTCACAAATAACATTTCAATAGTAGCTATTTCAATTTTTGAAATTATTTTAAATGTTACCTATATACTGATTCTCACACGATCATTCTTCCATACGTTCAAGCCTTAAGTGCTCAAAAATCCGTATTGATAAAATTTAAATTTTGAAATGTTTTATTGTTTCTTTCACTTACGTTAGTATTGAATTCACTCACAAATAACATTTCAATAGTAGATTTTTGAATTTTTGAAATTTTTTGAAATGTTACCTATATACTGATTCTCAAACGATCATTCTTCCACACGTTCAAGTCTTCAGTGCTCAAAAATCCGTATTGATAAAATTTAAATTTTGAAATGTTTTATTGTTTCTTTCACTTGCAAATAACATTTGAATAGTAGATTTTTGAATTTTTGAAATTTTTTGAAATGTTACCTTTAAACTGAATCTCATACGATCATTCTTCCATACCTTCAAGGCTTCAGTGCTCAGAAATCCATATTGATAAAATATAAATTTTAAAATGTGTTACTGTTTCTTTCACTTAAAAATAACATTTCAATAGTAGATTATTGAATTTTTGAAATTTTTTTAAGTGTTACCTATAAACTGATTCTCATACGATCATTCCTCCATACCTTCAAGCCTTCAGCGCTCAGAAATCCATATTCATAAAATATAAATTTTGAAATGTGTTACTGTTTCTTTCACTTAAAAATAACATTTCAATAGTAGATTATTGAATTTTTGAAATTTTTTTAAATGTTACCTATATACTGATTCTCATACGATCCTTCTTCCATACCTTCAAGCCTTCAGTGCTCAGAAATCCATATTGATAAAATATAAATTTTGAAATATGTTGCTGTTTCTTTCACTTAAAAATAACATTTCAATAGTAGATTATTGAATTTTTGAAATTTTTTTAAATGTTACCTATATACTGATTCTCAAACAATCACTCTTCCATACCTTCAAGCCTTCAGTGCTCAAAAATCCGTATTGATAAAATTTAAATTTTGAAATGTTTTATTGTTTCTTTCACTTAAAAATAACATTTCAATAGTAAATTATTGAATTTTTGAAATTTTTTGAAATGTTACCTATATACTGAATCTCATACGATCATTTTTCGATACCTTCAAACCTTAAGTGCTCAAAAATCCGTATTGATAAAACTTAAATTTTGAAATGTATTATTGTTTCTTTCACTTAAAAATAACATTTCAATAGCAGATTATTGAATTTTTGAAATTTTTTGAAATGTTACCTATATACTGATTCTCATACGATCATTCCTCCATACCTTCAAGCCTTCAGTGCTCAGAAATCCATATTCATAAAATATAAATTTTGAAATGTGTTACTGTTTCTTTCACTTAAAAATAACATTTCAATAGTAGATTATTGAATTTTTGAAATTTTTTTAAATGTTACCTATATACTGATTCTCATACGATCCTTCTTCCATACCTTCAAGCCTTCAGTGCTCAGAAATCCATATTGATAAAATATAAATTTTGAAATATGTTACTGTTTCTTTAACTTAAAAATAACATTTCAATAGTAGATTATTGAATTTTTGAAATTTTTTTAAATGTTACCTATATACTGATTCTCAAACAATCACTCTTCCATACCTTCAAGCCTTCAGTGCTCAAAAATCCGTATTGATAAAATTTAAATTTTGAAATGTTTTATTGTTTCTTTCACTTAAAAATAACATTTCAATAGTAAATTATTGAATTTTTGAAATTTTTTGAAATGTTACCTATATACTGAATCTCATACGATCATTCTTCGATACCTTCAAGCCTTCAGTGCTCAAAAATCCGTATTGATAAAACTTAAATTTTGAAATGTATTATTGTTTCTTTCACTTAAAAATAACATTTCAATAGCAGATTATTGAATTTTTGAAATTTTTTGAAATGTTACCTATATACTGATTCTCATACGATCATTCCTCCATACGTTCAAGCCTTAAGTGCTCAAAAATCCGTATTGATAAAATTTAAATTTTGAAATGTTTTATTGTTTCTTTCACTTAGGTTAGTGTTAAATTCACTCAAAAATAACATTCAATAGTAGATTTTTGAATTTTTGAAATTTTTTGAAATGTTACCTATACACTGATTCTCAAACGATCATTCTTCCACACGTTCAAGCCTTCAGTGCTCAAAAATCCATACTGATAAAATTTAAATTTTGAAATGTGTTACTGTTTCTTTCACTTAAAAATAACATTTCAATAGTGGATTATTGAATTTTGGAATTTTTTTGAAATGTTACCTATAAACTGATTCTCATACGATCCTTCTTCCATACCTTCAAGCCTTCAATGCTCAGAAGCCCATATTGATAAAATATAAATTTTGAAATGTGTTAGTGTTTCTCTCACTTAAATATAACATTTCAATAGTAGATTATTGAATTTTTGAAATTTTTTTAAATGTTACCTTTAAACTGATTCTCATACGATCATTCTTCGATACTTTCAAGCCTACAGTGCTCAAAAATCCGTATTGATAAAATTTAAATTTTGAAATGTTTTATTGTTTCTTTCACTTAAAACAACATTTCAATAGTAAATTATTGAATTTTTGAAATTTTTTGAAATGTTACCTATATACCGAATCTCATACGATCATTTTTCCATACGTTCAAGCCTTCAGTGCTCAGAAATCCATACTGATAAAATTTAAATTTTGAAATGTTTTATTGTTTCTTTTACTTAGGTTAGTATTAAATTCACTCACAAATAACATTTCAATAGTAGATTTTTGAATTTTTGAAATTTTTTGAAATGTTACCTATATACTGATTCTCAAACGATCATTCTTCCATACGTTCAAGCCTTAAGTGCTCAAAAATCCGTATTGATAAAATTTAAATTTTGAAATGTTGTTTCTTTCACTTAGGTTAGTATTAAATTCACTCACAAGTAACATTTGAATAGTAGATTTTTGAATTTTTGAAATTTTTTGAAATGTTACCTATATACTGATTCTCAAACGATCATTCTTCCATACGTTCAAGCCTTAAGTGCTCAAAAATCCGTATTGATAAAATTTAAATTTTGAAATGTTTTATTGTTTCTTTCACTAAGGTTAGTATTGAATTCACTCAAAAACAACATTTCAATAGTAGAATTTTGAATTTTTGAAATTTTTTTAAATGTTACCTGTATACTGATTCTCAAACGATCATTCTTCGATACCTTCAAGCCTTCAGTGCTCAAAAATCCGTATTGATAAAATATAAATTTTGAAATGTGTTACTGTTTCTTTCACTTAAAAATAACATTTCAATAGTAGATTATTGAATTTTTGAAATTTTTTTAGATGTTACCTATATACTAATGCTCAAACAATCATTCTTCCATACCTTCAAGCCTTCAGTGCTCAAAAATCCGTATTGATAAAATTTAAATTTTGAAATGTATTATTGTTTCTTTCACTTAAAAATAACATTTCAATGGTAGATTATTGAATTTTTCAAATTTTTTTAAATGTTACCTATATACTGATTCTCAAACAATCATTCTTCCATACCTTCAAGCCTTCAGTGCTCAAAAATCCGTATTGATAAAATTTAAATTTTGAAATGTTTTATTGTTTCTTTCACTTAGGTTAGTGTTAAATTCACTCAAAAATAACATTCAATAGTAGATTTTTGAATTTTTGAAATTTTTTGAAATGTTACCTATACACTGATTCTCAAACGATCATTCTTCCACACGTTCAAGCCTTCAGTGCTCAAAAATCCATACTGATAAAATTTAAATTTTGAAATGTGTTACTGTTTCTTTCACTTAAAAATAACATTTCAATAGTGGATTATTGAATTTTGGAATTTTTTTGAAATGTTACCTATAAACTGATTCTCATACGATCCTTCTTCCATACCTTCAAGCCTTCAATGCTCAGAAGCCCATATTGATAAAATATAAATTTTGAAATGTGTTAGTGTTTCTCTCACTTAAATATAACATTTCAATAGTAGATTATTGAATTTTTGAAATTTTTTTAAATGTTACCTTCAAACTGATTCTCATACGATCATTCTTCGATACTTTCAAGCCTACAGTGCTCAAAAATCCGTATTGATAAAATTTAAATTTTGAAATGTTTTATTGTTTCTTTCACTTAAAACAGCATTTCAATAGTAAATTATTGAATTTTTGAAATTTTTTGAAATGTTACCTATATACCGAATCTCATACGATCATTTTTCCATACGTTCAAGCCTTCAGTGCTCAGAAATCCATACTGATAAAATTTAAATTTTGAAATGTTTTATTGTTTCTTTTACTTAGGTTAGTATTAAATTCACTCACAAATAACATTTCAATAGTAGATTTTTGAATTTTTGAAATTTTTTGAAATGTTACCTATATACTGATTCTCAAACGATCATTCTTCCATACGTTCAAGCCTTAAGTGCTCAAAAATCCGTATTGATAAAATTTAAATTTTGAAATGTTGTTTCTTTCACTTAGGTTAGTATTAAATTCACTCACAAGTAACATTTGAATAGTAGATTTTTGAATTTTTGAAATTTTTTGAAATGTTACCTATATACTGATTCTCAAACGATCATTCTTCCATACGTTCAAGCCTTAAGTGCTCAAAAATCCGTATTGATAAAATTTAAATTTTGAAATGTTTTATTGTTTCTTTCACTAAGGTTAGTATTGAATTCACTCAAAAACAACATTTCAATAGTAGAATTTTGAATTTTTGAAATTTTTTTAAATGTTACCTGTATACTGATTCTCAAACGATCATTCTTCGATACCTTCAAGCCTTCAGTGCTCAAAAATCCGTATTGATAAAATATAAATTTTGAAATGTGTTACTGTTTCTTTCACTTAAAAATAACATTTCAATAGTAGATTATTGAATTTTTGAAATTTTTTTAGATGTTACCTATATACTAATGCTCAAACAATCATTCTTCCATACCTTCAAGCCTTCAGTGCTCAAAAATCCGTATTGATAAAATTTAAATTTTGAAATGTATTATTGTTTCTTTCACTTAAAAATAACATTTCAATGGTAGATTATTGAATTTTTCAAATTTTTTTAAATGTTACCTATATACTGATTCTCAAACAATCATTCTTCCATACCTTCAAGCCTTCAGTGCTCAAAAATTCGTATTGATAAAATTTAAATTTTGAAATGTTTTATTGTTTCTTTCACTTAAAAATAACATTTCAATAGTAAATTATTGAATTTTTGAAATTTTTTGAAATGTTACCTATATACTGAATCTCATACGATCATTCTTCGATACCTTCAAGCCTTCAGTGCTCAAAAATCCGTATTGATAAAACTTAAATTTTGAAATGTATTATTGTTTCTTTCACTTAAAAATAACATTTCAATAGTAGATTATTGAATTTTTGAAATTTTTTGAAATGTTACCTATATACTGATTCTCATACGATCATTCCTCCATACGTTCAAGCCTTAAGTGCTCAAAAATCCATCTTGATAAAATTTAAATTTTGAAATGTTTTATTGTTTCTTTCACTTAAAAATAACATTTCAATAGTAAATTATTGAATTTTTGAAATTTTTTGAAATGTTACCTATATACTGAATCTCATACGATCATTCTTCGATACCTTCAAGCCTTCAGTGCTCAAAAATCCGTATTGATAAAATTTAAATTTTGAAATGTTTTATTGTTTCTTTCACTAAGGTTAGTATTGAATTCACTCACAAACAACATTTCAATAGTAGATTTTTGAATTTTTGAAATTTTTTTAAATGTTACCTGTATACTGATTCTCAAACGATCATTCTTCGATACCTTCAAGCCTTCAGTGCTCAAAAATCCGTATTGATAAAATATAAATTTTGAAATGTGTTACTGTTTCTTTCACTTAAAAATAACATTTCAATAGTAGATTATTGAATTTTTGAAATTTTTTTAGATGTTACCTATATACTAATTCTCAAACAATCATTCTTCCATACCTTCAAGCCTTCAGTGCTCAAAAATCCGTATTGATAAAATTTAAATTTTGAAATGTATTATTGTTTCTTTCACTTAAAAATAACATTTCAATGGTAGATTATTGAATTTTTCAAATTTTTTTAAATGTTACCTATATACTGATTCTCAAACAATCATTCTTCCATACCTTCAAGCCTTCAGTGCTCAAAAATCCGTATTGATAAAATTTAAATTTTGAAATAATTTATTGTTTCTTTCACTTAAAAATAACATTTCAATAGTAAATTATTGAATTTTTGAAATTTTTTGAAATGCTACCTATATACTGAATCTCATACGATCATTCTTCGATACCTTCAAGCCTTCAGTGCTCAAAAATCCGTATTGATAAAACTTAAATTTTGAAATGTATTATTGTTTCTTTCACTTAAAAATAACATTTCAATAGTAGATTATTGAATTTTTGAAATTTTTTGAAATGATACCTATATACTGATTCTCATACGATCATTCCTCCATACGTTCAAGCCTTAAGTGCTCAAAAATCCATCTTGATAAAATTTAAATTTTGAAATGTTTTATTGTTTCTTTCACTTAAAAATAACATTTCAATAGTAAATTATTGAATTTTTGAAATTTTTTGAAATGTTACCTATATACTGAATCTCATACGATCATTCTTCGATACCTTCAAGCCTTCAGTGCTCAAAAATCCGTATTGATAAAATTTAAATTTTGAAATGTTTTATTGTTTCTTTCACTTAAAAATAACATTTCAATAGTAGATTATTGAATTTTTGAAATTTTTTGAAATGTTACCTATATACTGATTCTCATACGATCATTCTTCCATACGTTCAAGCCTTAAGTGCTCAAAAATCCGTATTGATAAAATTTAAATTTTGAAATGTTTTATTGTTTCTTTCACTTAGGTTAGTATTAAATTCACTCACAAACAACATTTCAATAGTAAATTATTGAATTTTTGAATTTTTTTTAAATGTTACCTATATACTGATTCTCAAACGATCATTCTTCGATACCTTCGAGCCTTCAGTGCTCAAAAATCCGTATTGATAAAATTTAAATTTTGAAATGTGTTACTGTTTCTTTCACTTAAAAATAACATTTCAATAGTAAATTATTGAATTTTTGAAATTTTTATACTTTTCACGTATGTGAAATAGTATAATAACTTTGTGCTGAAGTTTGTAACAGATCGAAATATTCATTTCCGACTATATAAAGTATATATATTCTTGATCAGGACGACAAGACGAGTTGATTTAGCCATGTCCGTCTGTCCGTCTGTCTGTATATATACAATCTCCTCCCACAGTTTTTAAGATATCGAGCTGAAATTTTGCACAGAGCCTTCTTATTCGTGCAGTCAACTCATTTGTCGGATCCAGCCATATCGGACCACTGGAACTGGTACGAAAAGAAGAAGAAAAATGAACAAAACTTGAATCGTTGTATGGAAAACTTTTTTGTTTTGTATGATAGAGTGCTGAAATTTTAAACATAGTAGTTCTACATAGTCCGCCTACATGCCTGAAAGTTTCATTGAGATTGGACATCTGGAACTGGTAGCTCCCATACAAAATGAAGAAGAGGAAGAGAAGCAATATTCACGCCGTTGTATGGACAACTTTTTTGTTTTTCAACCAATTGACTTGAAATTTAAAAGTTATGTTCTTGGGGAGGAATGAAAACTATTTTGACCAAAAGTGGGCGTAGCCACGCGTAGCCACGCCCACTTATAGCGAAAATTGACCCGTTGTATGGAAAACTTTTTTGTTTTTTAACCAATTGACTTGAAACTTTACAGTTATGTTCTTAGGAAGGAATGAAAACTATTTTGACCAAAAGTGGGCGTAGCCACGCCCACTTATAGCAAAATTGACCCGTTGTATGGAAAACTTTTTTGTTTTTCAACGAATTGACTTGAAACTTTACAGTTATGTTCTTAGGGAGGAATGAAAACTATTTTGACCAAAAGTGGGCGTGGCAACGCCCTTTTATAGCGAAATTTGACCCGTTGTATGAAAAACTTTTGTGTTTTTTAACCAATTGACTTGAAACTTTACAGTTATGTTCTTAGGGAGGAATGAAAACAATTTTGACCAAAAGTGGGCGCGGCCACGCCCTTTTTTAGTGAAAATTGACCCGTTGTATGGAAAACTTTTTTGTTTTTTAACCAATTGACTTGAAACTTTACAGTTATGTTCTTAGGGAGGCATGAAAACTATTTTCACCCAAAGTGAGCGTGCCCACGCCTTTTTTTAGCGAAAATTGATCAATTGACTTGAAACCCTACAGTTATCTTCTTATGGAGGAATGAAAACTATTTTGACCAAAAGTGGGCATGGCTACGCCCACTTATCGCAAAACTTGAACCGCTGTATGGAAAACTTTTTTGTTTTTTAACCAATTGACTTGAAACCTTACAGTTATGTTGTTAGGGAGGCATGAATACTATTCATTTAGTTTTTTAGTGACACAACGTGAAAAGTATTATAGCTTCAGCCTTGCTGAAGATAGCGTCCTTACTGGTTTGAAATGTTACCTATATACTGAATCTCATACGATCATTCTTCGATATCTTCAAGCCTTCAGTACTCAGAAACCCATATTGATAATATATGAATTTTGAAATGTGTTACTGTTTCTCTCACTTAAAAATAACATTTCAATAGTAGATTATTGAATTGTAGAAATTTTTTTAAATGTTACCTATATACTGATTCTCATACGATCTTTCTTCCTTACCTTCAAGCCTTCAGTGCTCAGAAATCCATATTGATAAAATATCAATTTTGAAATGTGTTATTGTTTCTTTCACTTAAAAATAACATTTCAATAGCAGATTATTGAATTTTTCAAATTTTTTGAAATGTTACCTATATACTGATTCTCATACGATCCTTCTTCCATACCTTCAAGCCTTCAGTACTCAGAAACCCATATTGATAATATATGAATTTTGAAATGTGTTACTGTTTCTCTCACTTAAAAATAACATTTCAATAGTAGATTATTGAATTTTGGAATTTTTTTTAAATGTTACCTATAAACTGATTCTCATACGATCCTTCTTCCATACCTTCAAGCCTTCAGTGCTTAGAAACCCATATTGATAAAATATAAATTTTGAAATGTTTTATTGTTTCTCTCACTTAGGTTAGTATTAAATTCACTCACAAACAACATTTCAATAGTAAATTATTGAATTTTTTTTAAATGTTACGTATATGCTGATTCTCATACGATCATTCTTCGATACCTTCAAGCCTTCAGTGCTCAAAAATCCATATTGATAAAATTTAAATTTTGAAATAATTTATTGTTTCTTTCACTTAGGTTAGTATTAAATTCACTTAAAAATAACATTTCAATAGTAGATATTTGAATTTTTGAAATTTATTGAAATGTTACCTATATACTGATTCTCAAACAATCATTCTTCCATACGTTCAAGCCTTCAGTGCTCAAAAATTCATATTGATAAAACTTAAATTTTAAAATGTTTTATTGTTTCGTTCACTTAGGTTAGTATTAAATTCACTCACAAACAACATTTCAATAGTAACTTATTGAATTTTTGAATTTTTTTTAAATCTTACGTATATACTGATTCTCAAACGATCATTCTTCGATACCTTCAAGCCTTCAGTGCTCAAAAATCCATATTGATAAAATTTAAATTTTGAAATAATTTATTGTTTCTTTCACTTAGGTTAGTATTAAATTCACTCACAAATAACATTTCAATAGTAGATTTTTGAATTTTTGTAATTTTTTGATATGTTACCTATAAACTGATTCTCATACGATCATTCTTTCATACCTTCAAGCCTTCAGTGCAGTGCAAATTTATATTTTGAAATGTGTTATTGTTTCTTTCACTTAGGTTAGTATTAAATTCACTCACAAATAACATTTCAATAGTAGATTTTTGAATTTTTGAAATTTTTTGAAATGTTACCTATATGCTGAATCTCATACGATCATTTTTCCATACGTTCAAGCCTTCAGTGCTCAAAAATCCATAGTGATAAAATATAAATTTTGAAATGTTTTATTGTTTCTTTTACTTAGGTTAGTATTAAATTCACTCACAAATAACATTTCAATAGTAGATTTTTGAATTTTTGAAATTTTTTGAAATGTTACCTATATACTGATTCTCAAACGATCATTCCTCCATACGTTCAAGCCTTAAGTGCTCATCCGTATTGATAAAATTTAAATTTTGAAATGTTTTATTGTTTCTTTCACTTAGGTTAGTATTAAATTCACTCACAAATAACATTTCCATAGTAGATTTTTGAATTTTTGTAATTTTTTGAAATGTTACCTATAAACTGATTCTCATACGACCATTCTTTCATACCTTCAAGCCTTCAGTGCAGTGCAAATTTATATTTTGAAATGTGTTATTGTTTCTTTCACTTAGGTTAGTATTAAATTCACTCACAAATAACATTTCAATAGTAGATTTTTGAATTTTTGAAAATTTTTGAAATGTTACCTATATACTGAATCTCATACGATCATTTTTCCATACGTTCAAGCCTTAAGTGCTCAAAAATCCGTATTGATAAAATTTAAATTTTGAAATGTTTTATTGTTTCTTTCACTTAGGTTAGTATTAAATTCACTCACAAACAACATTTCAATAGTAAATTATTGAATTTTTGAATTTTTGAAGTGAAACTTCTTTAGCATGGGTGCGATTTGAAACTCGATGAAACGACATGAAAAAGAGACAGACTATACATTTATATGATTTAGCCTGCGAGAGAATGAAATAGAATATAGAATGACAGTCTGTAGTCATAAACTTAGTAGTCATAAAAAAAATAACAACAACAACATGCTTAGTTGTAATTTTGGCACTCCTCTTCAACCGTCACTTTCGCCATCTGGCGCATATGCAACAACAACTAACCTGGCATGTTTACTCCAAATATTACAACAACTCTTGTTGTTGTTATTTTCGGCATAAGCATGCTCCGTTAGGTCGGACAGTGTGGTTGTTGCTACCTATGACACTGTCTGAGCGTATGCATTGTGTTTGTTGTTGGCCGCTACTTAGCGTGGCTAATCAACTCCCAATTATGTTGAAGCCCATCCAGTTTTGCAATTGACAATTATACCCTTTCCATTGCTGTGGTTAGCAAATGAAAACAATTAATTTAAAAATTCAAAATATTCCAAAAGTGAAGACCAATACTAAATTATAGATGCAACAAGTAAAGTCAAGTAGATTCCAGACATTGGAGGCTTTGGTAATAAACTTGACTTCGGGAGACACTCTGCATATTTCAATTGATTCTTCTCCTTCGCATTTACGTATTCAAAAATGTACATATTCCAAATTGCCCAAATAACAAATAACATGATTGGTACATATGTTCATATTTTAATATAATTCACCATTTTTACGAGTTTTTTTAACCATTTCAAATGCAATTTCACATTACCTATAATTTGAAGATTAGTTCAACAATTTAAGTCGAATGTACTTTTCAATCTTTGAAAATAGATACAAGCAGATTCATTGTTTTCCAGCTCAAAAATTGGGTTGAGTTGGGAATGATTTTTTATACGCAGATTTATTGTTGAAAACATGTAAAATATCAAATTGTTTTAATGTAGATTTATGGGGAAACCATAAAGTTTATTTCTTGGCACATAAACATTTCTAACATCTTAGAAGAAGGCTGAATTTAATAAAATCTCTGAGAAAGTTGTCAGAGATTTTGCAAGAGTGTGAAAATATCTGTAATATATTTCTCAGACACCTAAATATTCCTTGTTATTGTTTTGAAATCATCGACCTGAAATATTGCACAGATCCTCCAATTTTGTTACCATAAATCATTGATGAGAGGAAGAAAAGCAAATTTACGTCATTGTATGCAAAACATTTTTTGTTTTTTAATGAATTAGCATGAAACTTCACACTTATTGTCTTACAGAGGCATAAAAACTACTTTGATCAAAAATTGGGCATGACAACGCCCACTTATAGCAAAAACTTATAATTTGCATATTTCAGGTTGCAATGAGCTAAAACAATGAAAATTAGTGTATAGGATATTAAGATAAAGAGAAATTCAATCCAGAAAATGGGCATTGCAAGACCGAAGATAGCGTCCTTACTGGTTTTTTGTTTCTTTTAAAGAAAGTTTCACTTCAAACACGTGTACTGTGTTGCACGCGATTTTTTTTTAAATGTTACGTATATACTGATTCTCAAACGATCATTCTTCGATACCTTCAAGCCTTCAGTGCTCAAAAATCCGTATTGATAAAATTTAAATTTTGAAATGTGTTACTGTTTCTTTCACTTAAAAATAATATTTCAATAGTAAATTATTGAATTTTTGAAATTTTTATACTTTTCACGTATGTGAAATAGTATAATAACTTTGTGCTGAAGTTTGTAACAGATCGAAATATTCATTTCCGACTATATAAAGAATACATATTCTTGATCAGGACGACAAGACGAGTTGATTTAGCCATGTCCGTCTGTCCGTCTGTCTGTATATATACAATCTCCTCCCACAGTTTTTAAGATATCGAGCTGAAATTTTGCACAGAGCCTTCTTATTCGTGCAGTCAACTCATTTGTCGGATCCAGCCATATCGGACCACTGGAACTGGTACGAAAAGAAGAAGAAAAATGAACAAAACTTGAATCGTTGTATGGAAAACTTTTTTGTTTTGTATGATAGAGTGCTGAAATTTTAAACATAGTAGTTCTACATAGTCCGACTACATGCCTAAAAGTTTCATTGAGATTGGACATCTGGAACTGGTAGCTCCCATACAAAATGAAGAAGAGGAAGAGAAGCAATATTCACGTCGTTGTATGGACAACTTTTTTGTTTTTCAACCAATTGACTTGAAATTTAAAAGTTATGTTCTTGGGGAGGAATGAAAACTATTTTGACCAAAAGTGGGCGTAGCCACGCGTAGCCACGCCCACTTATAGCGAAAATTGACCCGTTGTATGAAAAACTTTTTTGTTTTTTAACCAATTGACTTGAAATTTTAAAGTTATGTTCTTAGGGAGGAATGAAAACTATTTTGACCAAAAGTGGGCGTAGCCACGCGTAGCCACGCCCACTTATAGCGAAAATTGACCCGTTGTATGGAAAACTTTTTTGTTTTTTAACCAATTGACTTGAAACTTTACAGTTATGTTCTTAGGAAGGAATGAAAACTATTTTGAACAAAAGTGGGCGTAGCCACGCCCACTTATAGCAAAATTGACCCGTTGTATGGAAAACTTTTTTGTTTTTCAACGAATTGACTTGAAACTTTACAGTTATGTTCTTAGGGAGGAATGAAAAATATTTTGACCAAAAGTGGGCGTGGCAACTCCCTTTTATAGCGAAATTTGACCCGTTGTATGAAAAACTTTTGTGTTTTTTAACCAATTGACTTGAAATTTACAGTTATGTTCTTAGGGAGGAATGAAAACAATTTTGACCAAAAGTGGGCGCGGCCACGCCCTTTTTTAGTAGAAATTGACCCATTGTATGGAAAACTTTTTTGTTTTTTAACCAATTGACTTGAAACTTTACAGTTATGTCCTTAGGGAGGCATGAAAACTATTTTGACCCAAAGTGAGCGTGCCCACGCCTTTTTTTAGCGAAAATTGACCAATTGACTTGAAACCCTACAGTTATCTTCTTATGGAGGAATGAAAACTATTTTGACCAAAAGTGGGCATGGCTACGCCCACTTATCGCAAAACTTGAACCGCTGTATGGAAAACTTTTTTGTTTTTTAACCAATTGACTTGAAACCTTACAGTTATGTTGTTAGGGAGGCATGAAAACTATTCATTTAGTTTTTTAGTGACACAACGTGAAAAGTATTATAGCTTCAGCCTTGCTGAAGATAGCGTCCTTACTGGTTTGAAATGTTACCTATATACTGAATCTCATACGATCATTCTTCGATACCTTCAAGCCTTCAGTTCTCAGAGACCCATATTGATAATATATGAATTTTGAAATGTGTTACTGTTTCTTTCACTTAAAAATAACATTTCAATAGTAGATTATTGAATTGTTGAAATTTTTTTAAATGTTACCTATATATTGATTCTCATACGATCTTTCTTCCATACGTTCAAGCCTTAAGTGCTCAAAAATCCGTATTGATAAAATTTAAATTTTGAAATGTATTATTGTTTCTTTTACTTAGGTTAGTATTAAATTCACTCACAAATAACATTTCAATAGTAGATTTTTGAATTTTTGAAATTTTTTGAAATGTTACCTATATACTGAATCTCATACGATCATTTTTCCATACGTTCAAGCCTTCAGTGCTCAAAAATCCATATTGATAAAATATAAATTTTGAAATGTTTTATTGTTTCTTTTACTTAGGTTAGTATTAAATTCACTAACAAATAACATTTCAATAGTAGATTTTTGAATTTTTGAAATTTTTTGAAATGTTACCTATATACTGATTCTCAAACGATCATTCTTCCATACGTTCAAGCCTTAAGTGCTCAAAAATCCGTATTGATAAAATTTAAATTTTGAAATGTTTTATTGTTTCTTTCACTTAGGTTAGTATTAAATTCACTCACAAACAACATTTCAATAGTAAATTATTGAATTTTTGAATTTTTTTTAAATGTTACCTATATACTGATTCTCAAACGATCATTCTTCGGTACCTTCAAGCCTTCAGTGCTGAAAAATCCGTATTGATAAAATTTAAATTTTGAAATGTTTTATTGTTTCTTTCACTTAAAAATAACATTTCAATAGTAAATTATTGAATTTTTGAAATTTTTTGAAATGTTACCTATATACTGAATCTCATACGATCATTCTTCGATACCTTCAAGCCTTCAGTGCTTAAAAATCCGTATTGATAAAACTTAAATTTTGAAATGTATTATTGTTTCTTTCACTTAAAAATAACATTTCAATAGTAGATTATTGAATTGTTGAAATTTTTTGAAATGTTACCTTTATACTGATTCTCATACGATCATTCCTCCATACGTTCAAGCCTTAAGTGCTCAAAAATCCGTATTGATAAAATTTAAATTTTGAAATGTTTTATTGTTTCTTTCACTTAGGTTAGTATTAAATTCACTCACAAACAACATTTCAATAGTAAATTATTGAATTTTTGAATTTTTTTTAAATGTTACCTATATACTGATTCTCAAACGATCATTCTTCGATACCTTCAAGCCTTCAGTGCTGAAAAATCCGTATTGATAAAATTTAAATTTTGAAATGTGTTACTGTTTCTTTCACTTAAAAATAACATTTCAATAGTAAATTATTGAATTTTTGAAATTTTTTGAAATGTTACCTATATACTGATTCTCAAACGATCATTCTTCGATACCTTCAAGCCTTCAGTGCTCAAAAATCCGTATTGATAAAATTTAAATTTTGAAATGTGTTACTGTTTCTTTCACTTAAAAATAATATTTCAATAGTAAATTATTGAATTTTTGAAATTTTTATACTTTTCACGTATGTGAAATAGTATAATAACTTTGTGCTGAAGTTTGTAACAGATCGAAATATTCATTTCCGACTATATAAAGAATACATATTCTTGATCAGGACGACAAGACGAGTTGATTTAGCCATGTCCGTCTGTCCGTCTGTCTGTATATATACAATCTCCTCCCACAGTTTTTAAGATATCGAGCTGAAATTTTGCACAGAGCCTTCTTATTCGTGCAGTCAACTCATTTGTCGGATCCAGCCATATCGGACCACTGGAACTGGTACGAAAAGAAGAAGAAAAATGAACAAAACTTGAATCGTTGTATGGAAAACTTTTTTGTTTTGTATGATAGAGTGCTGAAATTTTAAACATAGTAGTTCTACATAGTCCGCCTACATGCCTGAAAGTTTCATTGAGATTGGACATCTGGAACTGGTAGCTCCCATACAAAATGAAGAAGAGGAAGAGAAGCAATATTCACGCCGTTGTATGGACAACTTTTTTGTTTTTCAACCAATTGACTTGAAATTTAAAAGTTATGTTCTTGGGGAGGAATGAAAACTATTTTGACCAAAAGTGGGCGTAGCCACGCGTAGCCACGCCCACTTATAGCGAAAATTGACCCGTTGTATGGAAAACTTTTTTGTTTTTTAACCAATTGACTTGAAACTTTACAGTTATGTTCTTAGGAAGGAATGAAAACTATTTTGACCAAAAGTGGGCGTAGCCACGCCCACTTATAGCAAAATTGACCCGTTGTATATAAAACTTTTTTGTTTTTCAACGAATTGACTTGAAACTTTACAGTTATGTTCTTAGGGAGGAATGAAAACTATTTTGACCAAAAGTGGGCGTGGCAACGCCCTTTTATAGCGAAATTTGACCCGTTGTATGAAAAACTTTTGTGTTTTTTAACCAATTGACTTGAAACTTTACAGTTATGTTCTTAGGGAGGAATGAAAACAATTTTGACCAAAAGTGGGCGCGGCCACGCCCTTTTTTAGTGAAAATTGACCCGTTGTATGGAAAACTTTTTTGTTTTTTAACCAATTGACTTGAAACTTTACAGTTATGTTCTTAGGGAGGCATGAAAACTATTTTCACCCAAAGTGAGCGTGCCCACGCCTTTTTTTAGCGAAAATTGATCAATTGACTTGAAACCCTACAGTTATCTTCTTATGGAGGAATGAAAACTATTTTGACCAAAAGTGGGCATGGCTACGCCCACTTATCGCAAAACTTGAACCGCTGTATGGAAAACTTTTTTGTTTTTTAACCAATTGACTTGAAACCTTACAGTTATGTTGTTAGGGAGGCATGAATACTATTCATTTAGTTTTTTAGTGACACAACGTGAAAAGTATTATAGCTTCAGCCTTGCTGAAGATAGCGTCCTTACTGGTTTGAAATGTTACCTATATACTGAATCTCATACGATCATTCTTCGATATCTTCAAGCCTTCAGTACTCAGAAACCCATATTGATAATATATGAATTTTGAAATGTGTTACTGTTTCTCTCACTTAAAAATAACATTTCAATAGTAGATTATTGAATTGTAGAAATTTTTTTAAATGTTACCTATATACTGATTCTCATACGATCTTTCTTCCTTACCTTCAAGCCTTCAGTGCTCAGAAATCCATATTGATAAAATATCAATTTTGAAATGTGTTATTGTTTCTTTCACTTAAAAATAACATTTCAATAGCAGATTATTGAATTTTTCAAATTTTTTGAAATGTTACCTATATACTGATTCTCATACGATCCTTCTTCCATACCTTCAAGCCTTCAGTACTCAGAAACCCATATTGATAATATATGAATTTTGAAATGTGTTACTGTTTCTCTCACTTAAAAATAACATTTCAATAGTAGATTATTGAATTTTGGAATTTTTTTTAAATGTTACCTATAAACTGATTCTCATACGATCCTTCTTCCATACCTTCAAGCCTTCAGTGCTTAGAAACCCATATTGATAAAATATAAATTTTGAAATGTTTTATTGTTTCTCTCACTTAGGTTAGTATTAAATTCACTCACAAACAACATTTCAATAGTAAATTATTGAATTTTTTTTAAATGTTACGTATATACTGATTCTCATACGATCATTCTTCGATACCTTCAAGCCTTCAGTGCTCAAAAATCCATATTGATAAAATTTAAATTTTGAAATAATTTATTGTTTCTTTCACTTAGGTTAGTATTAAATTCACTTAAAAATAACATTTCAATAGTAGATATTTGAATTTTTGAAATTTATTGAAATGTTACCTATATACTGATTCTCAAACAATCATTCTTCCATACGTTCAAGCCTTCAGTGCTCAAAAATTCATATTGATAAAACTTAAATTTTAAAATGTTTTATTGTTTCGTTCACTTAGGTTAGTATTAAATTCACTCACAAACAACATTTCAATAGTAACTTATTGAATTTTTGAATTTTTTTTAAATCTTACGTATATACTGATTCTCAAACGATCATTCTTCGATACCTTCAAGCCTTCAGTGCTCAAAAATCCATATTGATAAAATTTAAATTTTGAAATAATTTATTGTTTCTTTCACTTAGGTTAGTATTAAATTCACTCACAAATAACATTTCAATAGTAGATTTTTGAATTTTTGTAATTTTTTGATATGTTACCTATAAACTGATTCTCATACGATCATTCTTTCATACCTTCAAGCCTTCAGTGCAGTGCAAATTTATATTTTGAAATGTGTTATTGTTTCTTTCACTTAGGTTAGTATTAAATTCACTCACAAATAACATTTCAATAGTAGATTTTTGAATTTTTGAAATTTTTTGAAATGTTACCTATATGCTGAATCTCATACGATCATTTTTCCATACGTTCAAGCCTTCAGTGCTCAAAAATCCATAGTGATAAAATATAAATTTTGAAATGTTTTATTGTTTCTTTTACTTAGGTTAGTATTAAATTCACTCACAAATAACATTTCAATAGTAGATTTTTGAATTTTTGAAATTTTTTGAAATGTTACCTATATACTGATTCTCAAACGATCATTCCTCCATACGTTCAAGCCTTAAGTGCTCATCCGTATTGATAAAATTTAAATTTTGAAATGTTTTATTGTTTCTTTCACTTAGGTTAGTATTAAATTCACTCACAAATAACATTTCAATAGTAGATTTTTGAATTTTTGTAATTTTTTGAAATGTTACCTATAAACTGATTCTCATACGACCATTCTTTCATACCTTCAAGCCTTCAGTGCAGTGCAAATTTATATTTTGAAATGTGTTATTGTTTCTTTCACTTAGGTTAGTATTAAATTCACTCACAAATAACATTTCAATAGTAGATTTTTGAATTTTTGAAAATTTTTGAAATGTTACCTATATACTGAATCTCATACGATCATTTTTCCATACGTTCAAGCCTTAAGTGCTCAAAAATCCGTATTGATAAAATTTAAATTTTGAAATGTTTTATTGTTTCTTTCACTTAGGTTAGTATTAAATTCACACACAAACAACATTTCAATAGTAAATTATTGAATTTTTGAATTTTTGAAGTGAAACTTCTTTAGCATGGGTGCGATTTGAAACTCGATGAAACGACATGAAAAAGAGACAGACTATACATTTATATGATTTAGCCTGCGAGAGAATGAAATAGAATATAGAATGACAGTCTGTAGTCATAAACTTAGTAGTCATAAAAAAAATAACAACAACAACATGCTTAGTTGTAATTTTGGCACTCCTCTTCAACCGTCACTTTCGCCATCTGGCGCATATGCAACAACAACTAACCTGGCATGTTTACTCCAAATATTACAACAACTCTTGTTGTTGTTATTTTCGGCATAAGCATGCTCCGTTAGGTCGGACAGTGTGGTTGTTGCTACCTATGACACTGTCTGAGCGTATGCATTGTGTTTGTTGTTGGCCGCTACTTAGCGTGGCTAATCAACTCCCAATTATGTTGAAGCCCATCCAGTTTTGCAATTGACAATTATACCCTTTCCATTGCTGTGGTTAGCAAATGAAAACAATTAATTTAAAAATTCAAAATATTCCAAAAGTGAAGACCAATACTAAATTATAGATGCAACAAGTAAAGTCAAGTAGATTCCAGACATTGGAGGCTTTGGTAATAAACTTGACTTCGGGAGACACTCTGCATATTTCAATTGATTCTTCTCCTTCGCATTTACGTATTCAAAAATGTACATATTCCAAATTGCCCAAATAACAAATAACATGATTGGTACATATGTTCATATTTTAATATAATTCACCATTTTTACGAGTTTTTTTTAACCATTTCAAATGCAATTTCACATTACCTATAATTTGAAGATTAGTTCAACAATTTAAGTCGAATGTACTTTTCAATCTTTGAAAATAGATACAAGCAGATTCATTGTTTTCCAGCTCAAAAATTGGGTTGAGTTGGGAATGATTTTTTATACGCAGATTTATTGTTGAAAACATGTAAAATATCAAATTGTTTTAATGTAGATTTATGGGGAAACCATAAAGTTTATTTCTTGGCACATAAACATTTCTAACATCTTAGAAGAAGGCTGAATTTAATAAAATCTCTGAGAAAGTTGTCAGAGATTTTGCAAGAGTGTGAAAATATCTGTAATATATTTCTCAGACACCTAAATATTCCTTGTTATTGTTTTGAAATCATCGACCTGAAATATTGCACAGATCCTCCAATTTTGTTACCATAAATCATTGATGAGAGGAAGAAAAGCAAATTTACGTCATTGTATGCAAAACATTTTTTGTTTTTTAATGAATTAGCATGAAACTTCACACTTATTGTCTTACAGAGGCATAAAAACTACTTTGATCAAAAATTGGGCATGACAACGCCCACTTATAGCAAAAACTTATAATTTGCATATTTCAGGTTGCAATGAGCTAAAACAATGAAAATTAGTGTATAGGATATTAAGATAAAGAGAAATTCAATCCAGAAAATGGGCATTGCAAGACCGAAGATAGCGTCCTTACTGGTTTTTTGTTTCTTTTAAAGAAAGTTTCACTTCAAACACGTGTACTGTGTTGCACGCGATTTTTTTTTAAATGTTACGTATATACTGATTCTCAAACGATCATTCTTCGATACCTTCAAGCCTTCAGTGCTCAAAAATCCGTATTGATAAAATTTAAATTTTGAAATGTGTTACTGTTTCTTTCACTTAAAAATAATATTTCAATAGTAAATTATTGAATTTTTGAAATTTTTATACTTTTCACGTATGTGAAATAGTATAATAACTTTGTGCTGAAGTTTGTAACAGATCGAAATATTCATTTCCGACTATATAAAGAATACATATTCTTGATCAGGACGACAAGACGAGTTGATTTAGCCATGTCCGTCTGTCCGTCTGTCTGTATATATACAATCTCCTCCCACAGTTTTTAAGATATCGAGCTGAAATTTTGCACAGAGCCTTCTTATTCGTGCAGTCAACTCATTTGTCGGATCCAGCCATATCGGACCACTGGAACTGGTACGAAAAGAAGAAGAAAAATGAACAAAACTTGAATCGTTGTATGGAAAACTTTTTTGTTTTGTATGATATAGTGCTGAAATTTTAAACATAGTAGTTCTACATAGTCCGACTACATGCCTAAAAGTTTCATTGAGATTGGACATCTGGAACTGGTAGCTCCCATACAAAATGAAGAAGAGGAAGAGAAGCAATATTCACGTCGTTGTATGGACAACTTTTTTGTTTTTCAACCAATTGACTTGAAATTTAAAAGTTATGTTCTTGGGGAGGAATGAAAACTATTTTGACCAAAAGTGGGCGTAGCCACGCGTAGCCACGCCCACTTATAGCGAAAATTGACCCGTTGTATGAAAAACTTTTTTGTTTTTTAACCAATTGACTTGAAATTTTAAAGTTATGTTCTTAGGGAGGAATGAAAACTATTTTGACCAAAAGTGGGCGTAGCCACGCGTAGCCACGCCCACTTATAGCGAAAATTGACCCGTTGTATGGAAAACTTTTTTGTTTTTTAACCAATTGACTTGAAACTTTACAGTTATGTTCTTAGGAAGGAATGAAAACTATTTTGACCAAAAGTGGGCGTAGCCACGCCCACTTATAGCAAAATTGACCCGTTGTATGGAAAACTTTTTTGTTTTTCAACGAATTGACTTGAAACTTTACAGTTATGTTCTTAGGGAGGAATGAAAAATATTTTGACCAAAAGTGGGCGTGGCAACTCCCTTTTATAGCGAAATTTGACCCGTTGTATGAAAAACTTTTGTGTTTTTTAACCAATTGACTTGAAATTTACAGTTATGTTCTTAGGGAGGAATGAAAACAATTTTGACCAAAAGTGGGCGCGGCCACGCCCTTTTTTAGTAGAAATTGACCCATTGTATGGAAAACTTTTTTGTTTTTTAACCAATTGACTTGAAACTTTACAGTTATGTCCTTAGGGAGGCATGAAAACTATTTTGACCCAAAGTGAGCGTGCCCACGCCTTTTTTTAGCGAAAATTGACCAATTGACTTGAAACCCTACAGTTATCTTCTTATGGAGGAATGAAAACTATTTTGACCAAAAGTGGGCATGGCTACGCCCACTTATCGCAAAACTTGAACCGCTGTATGGAAAACTTTTTTGTTTTTTAACCAATTGACTTGAAACCTTACAGTTATGTTGTTAGGGAGGCATGAAAACTATTCATTTAGTTTTTTAGTGACACAACGTGAAAAGTATTATAGCTTCAGCCTTGCTGAAGATAGCGTCCTTACTGGTTTGAAATGTTACCTATATACTGAATCTCATACGATCATTCTTCGATACCTTCAAGCCTTCAGTTCTCAGAGACCCATATTGATAATATATGAATTTTGAAATGTGTTACTGTTTCTTTCACTTAAAAATAACATTTCAATAGTAGATTATTGAATTGTTGAAATTTTTTTAAATGTTACCTATATATTGATTCTCATACGATCTTTCTTCCATACGTTCAAGCCTTAAGTGCTCAAAAATCCGTATTGATAAAATTTAAATTTTGAAATGTATTATTGTTTCTTTTACTTAGGTTAGTATTAAATTCACTCACAAATAACATTTCAATAGTAGATTTTTGAATTTTTGAAATTTTTTGAAATGTTACCTATATACTGAATCTCATACGATCATTTTTCCATACGTTCAAGCCTTCAGTGCTCAAAAATCCATATTGATAAAATATAAATTTTGAAATGTTTTATTGTTTCTTTTACTTAGGTTAGTATTAAATTCACTAACAAATAACATTTCAATAGTAGATTTTTGAATTTTTGAAATTTTTTGAAATGTTACCTATATACTGATTCTCAAACGATCATTCTTCCATACGTTCAAGCCTTAAGTGCTCAAAAATCCGTATTGATAAAATCTAAATTTTGAAATGTTTTATTGTTTCTTTCACTTAGGTTAGTATTAAATTCACTCACAAACAACATTTCAATAGTAAATTATTGAATTTTTGAATTTTTTTTAAATGTTACCTATATACTGATTCTCAAACGATCATTCTTCGGTACCTTCAAGCCTTCAGTGCTGAAAAATCCGTATTGATAAAATTTAAATTTTGAAATGTTTTATTGTTTCTTTCACTTAAAAATAACATTTCAATAGTAAATTATTGAATTTTTGAAATTTTTTGAAATGTTACCTATATACTGAATCTCATACGATCATTCTTCGATACCTTCAAGCCTTCAGTGCTTAAAAATCCGTGTTGATAAAACTTAAATTTTGAAATGTATTATTGTTTCTTTCACTTAAAAATAACATTTCAATAGTAGATTATTGAATTGTTGAAATTTTTTGAAATGTTACCTATATACTGATTCTCATACGATCATTCCTCCATACGTTCAAGCCTTAAGTGCTCAAAAATCCGTATTGATAAAATTTAAATTTTGAAATGTTTTATTGTTTCTTTCACTTAGGTTAGTATTAAATTCACTCACAAACAACATTTCAATAGTAAATTATTGAATTTTTGAATTTTTTTTAAATGTTACCTATATACTGATTCTCAAACGATCATTCTTCGATACCTTCAAGCCTTCAGTGCTGAAAAATCCGATTTGATAAAATTTAAATTTTGAAATGTTTTATTGTTTCTTTCACTTAAAAATAACATTTCAATAGTAAATTGTTGAAGTTTTGAAATTTTTTGAAATGTTACCTATATACTGAATCTCATACGATCATTCTTCGATACCTTCAAGCATTCAGTGCTCAAAAATCCGTTTTGATAAAATTTAAATTTTGAAATGTGTTACTGTTTCTTTCACTTAAAAATAACATTTCAATAGTAAATTATTGAATTTTTGAAATTTTTTGAAATGTTACCTATATACTGAATCTCATACGATCATTCTTCGATACCTTCAAACCTTAAGTGCTCAAAAATCCGTATTGATAAAACTTAAATTTTGAAATGTATTATTGTTTCTTTCACTTAAAAATAACATTTCAATAGTAGATTATTGAATTTTTGAAATTTTTTGAAATGTTACCTATATACTGAATCTCATACGATCATTTTTCCATACGTTCAAGCCTTAAGTGCTCAAAAATCCGTATTGATAAAATTTAAATTTTGAAATGTTTTATTGTTTCTTTCACTTAGGTTAGAATTAAATTCACTCACAAATAACATTTCAATAGTAGATTTTTGAATTTTTGAAATTATTGTAAATGTTACCTATATACTGATTCTCAAACGATCATTCTTCGATACCTTCAAGCCTTCAGTGCTCAAAAATCCGTATTGATAAAATTTAAATTTTGAAATGTGTTACTGTTTCTTTCACTTAAAAATAACATTTCAATAGTAAATTATTGAATTTTTGAAATTATTGTAAATGTTACCTATATACTGATTCTCAAACGATCATTCTTCGATACCTTCAAGCCTTCAGTGCTCAAAAATCCGTATTGATAAAATTTAAATTTTGAAATGTGTTATTGTTTCTTTCACTTAAAAATAACATTTCAATAGTAGATTTTTGAATTTTTGAAATTTTTTGAAATGTTACCTATATACTGAATCTCATACGATCATTTTTCCATACGTTCAAGCCTTAAGTGCTCAAAAATCCGTATAGATAAAACTTAAATTTTGAAATGTATTATTGTTTCTTTCACTTAAAAATAACATTTCAATAGTAGATTATTGAATTTTTTAAATTTTTTTAAATGTTACCTATATACTGATTCTCATACGAGAATTCCTCCATACGTTCAAGCCTTAAGTGCTCAAAAATCCATCTTGATAAAATTTTAATTTTGAAATGTTTTATTGTTTCTTTCACTTAGGTTAGACTTAAATTCACTCACAAATAACATTTCAATAGTAGATTTTTGAATTTTTGAATTTTTTTAAATGTTACCTATATACTGATTCTCAAACGATCATTCTTCGATACCTTCAAGCCTTCAGTGCTCAAAAATCCGTTTTGATAAAATTTAAATTTTGAAATGTTTTATTGTTTCTTTCACTTAAAAATAACATTTCAATGGTAGATTATTGAATTTTTGAAATGTTACCTATATACTGAATCTCATACGATCATTTTTCCATACGTTCAAGCCTTAAGTGCTCAAAAATCCGTATTGATAAAACTTAAATTTTGAAATGTATTATTGTTTCTTTCACTTAAAAATAACATCTCAATAGTAGATTATTGAATTTTTGAAATTTTTTGAAATGTTACCTATATACTGATTCTCATACGATCATTCCCCCATACGTTCAAGCCTTAAGTGCTCAAAAATCCATCTTGATAAAATTTTAATTTTGAAATGTTTTATTGTTTCTTTCACTTAGGTTAGAATTAAATTCACTCACAAATAACATTTCAATAGTAGATTTTTGAATTTTTGAATTTTTTTTAAATGTTACCTATATACTGATTCTCAAACGATCATTCTTCGATACCTTCAAGCCTTCAGTGCTCAAAAATCCGTTTTGATAAAATTTAAATTTTGAAATGTGTTACTGTTTCTTTCACTTAAAAATAACATTTCAATAGTAAATTATTGAATTTTTGAAATTATTGTAAATGTTTTCTATATACTGATTCTCAAACAATCATTCTTCGATACCTTCAAGCCTTCAGTGCTCAAAAATCCGTTTTGATAAAATTTAAATTTTGAAATGTTTTATTGTTTCTTTCACTTAAAAATAACATTTCAATAGTAGATTATTGAATTTTTGAAATTTTTTGAAATGTTACCTATATACTGAATCTCATACGATCATTTTTCCATACGTTCAAGCCTTAAGTGCTCAAAAATCCGTATTGATAAAATTTAAATTCCGAAATGTGTTACTGTTTCTTTCACTTAAAAATAACATTTCAATAGTAGATTTTTGAATTTTTGAAATTTTTTGAAATGTTACCTATATACTGAATCTCATACGATCATTTTTCCATACGTTCAAGCCTTAAGTGCTCAAAAATCCGTATTGATAAAACTTAAATTTTGAAATGTATTATTGTTTCTTTCACTTAAAAATAACATTTCAATAGTAGATTATTGAATTTTTGAAATTTTTTTAAATGTTACCTATATACTGATTCTCATACGATCATTCCTCCATACGTTCAAGCCTTAAGTGCTCAAAAATCCATATTGATAAAATTTTAATTTTGAAATGTTTTATTGTTTCTTTCACTTAGGTTAGAATTAAATTCACTCACAAATAACATTTCAATAGTAGATTTTTGAATTTTTGAATTTTTTTTAAATGTTACCTATATACTGATTCTCAAACGATCATTCTTCGATACCTCCAAGCCTTCAGTGCTCAAAAATCCGTTTTGATAAAATTTAAATTTTGAAATGTTTTATTGTTTCTTTCACTTAAAAATAACATTTCAATAGTAGATTATTGAATTTTTAAAATTTTTTGAAATGTTACCTATATACTGAATCTCATACGATCATTTTTCCATACGTTCAAGCCTTAAGTGCTCAAAAATCCGTATTGATAAAACTTAAATTTTGAAATGTATTATTGTTTCTTTCACTTAAAAATAACATCTCAATAGTAGATTATTGAATTTTTGAAATTTTTTGAAATGTTACCTATATACTGAATCTCATACGATCATTTTTCCATACGTTCAAGCCTTAAGTGCTCAAAAATCCGTATTGATAAAATTTAAATTTTTAAATGTTTTATTGTTTCTTTCACTTAGGTTAGAATTAAATTCACTCACAAATAACATTTCAATAGTAGATTTTTGAATTTTTGAAATTATTGTAAATGTTACCTATATACTGATTCTCAAACGATCATTCTTCGATACCTTCAAGCCTTCAGTGCTCAAAAATCCGTATTGATAAAATTTAAATTTTGAAATGTGTTACTGTTTCTTTAACTTAAAAATAACATTTCAATAGTAAATTATTGAATTTTTGAAATTATTGTAAATGTTACCTATATACTGATTCTCAAACGATCATTCTTCGATACCTTCAAGCCTTCAGTGCTCAAAAATCCGTATTGATAAAATTTAAATTTTGAAATGTGTTATTGTTTCTTTCACTTAAAAATAACATTTCAATAGTAGATTTTTGAATTTTTGAAATTTTTTGAAATGTTACCTATATACTGAATCTCATACGATCATTTTTCCATACGTTCAAGCCTTAAGTGCTCAAAAATCCGTATTGATAAAACTTAAATTTTGAAATGTATTATTGTTTCTTTCACTTAAAAATAACATTTCAATAGTAGATTATTGAATTTTTGAAATTTTTTTAAATGTTACCTATATACTGATTCTCATACGATCATTCCTCCATACGTTCAAGCCTTAAGTGCTCAAAAATCCATCTTGATAAAATTTTAATTTTGAAATGTTTTATTGTTTCTTTCACTTAGGTTAGAATTAAATTCACTCACAAATAACATTTCAATAGTAGATTTTTGAATTTTTGAATTTTTTTTAAATGTTACCTATATACTGATTCTCAAACGATCATTCTTCGATACCTTCAAGCCTTCAGTGCTCAAAAATCCGTTCTGATAAAATTTAAATTTTGAAATGTTTTATTGTTTCTTTCACTTAAAAATAACATTTCAATAGTAGATTATTGAATTTTTGAAATTTTTTGAAATGTTACCTATATACTGAATCTCATACGATCATTTTTCCATACGTTCAAGCCTTAAGTGCTCAAAAATCCGTATTGATAAAATTTAAATTCCGAAATGTGTTACTGTTTCTTTCACTTAAAAATAATATTTCAATAGTAGATTTTTGAATTTTTGAAATTTTTTGAAATGTTACCTATATACTGAATCTCATACGATCATTTTTCCATACGTTCAAGCCTTAAGTGCTCAAAAATCCGTATTGATAAAACTTAAATTTTGAAATGTATTATTGTTTCTTTCACTTAAAAATAACATTTCAATAGTAGATTATTGAATTTTTGAAATTTTTTTAAATGTTACCTATATACTGATTCTCATACGATCATTCCTCCATACGTTCAAGCCTTAAGTGCTCAAAAATCCATCTTGATAAAATTTTAATTTTGAAATGTTTTATTGTTTCTTTCACTAAGGTTAGAATTAAATTCACTCACAAATAACATTTCAATAGTAGATATTTCAATTTTTGAAATTATTTTAAATGTTACCTATATACTGATTCTCAAACGATCATTCTTCGATACCTTCAAGCCTTCAGTGCTCAAAAATCCGTATTGATAAAACTTAAATTTTGAAATGTATTATTGTTTCTTTCACTTAAAAATAACATTTCAATAGTAGATTTTTGAATTTTTGAAATTTTTTGAAATGTTACCTATATACTGAATCTCATACGATCATTTTTCCATACGTTCAAGCCTTAAGTGCTCAAAAATCCGTATTGATAAAACTTAAATTTTGAAATGTATTATTGTTTCTTTCACTTAAAAATAACATTTCAATAGTAGATTATTGAATTTTTGAAATTTTTTTAAATGTTACCTATATACTGATTCTCATATGATCATTCCTCCATACGTTCAAGCCTTAAGTGCTCAAAAATCCATCTTGATAAAATTTTAATTTTGAAATGTTTTATTGTTTCTTTCACTTAGGTTAGAATTAAATTCACTCACAAATAACATTTCAATAGTAGATTTTTGAATTTTTGAATTTTTTTTAAATGTTACCTATATACTGATTCTCAAACGATCATTCTTCGATACCTTCAAGCCTTCAGTGCTCAAAAATCCGTTTTGATAAAATTTAAATTTTGAAATGTTTTATTGTTTCTTTCACTTAAAAATAACATTTCAATAGTAGATTATTGAATTTTAGAAATTTTTTTAAATGTTACCTATATACTGAATCTCATACGATCATTTTTCCATACGTTCAAGCCTTAAGTGCTCAAAAATCCGTATTGATAAAATTTAAATTTTGAAATGTGTTACTGTTTCTTTCACTTAAAAATAACATTTCAATAGTAAATTATTGAATTTTTGAAATTATTGTAAATGTTACCTATATACTGATTCTCAAACGATCATTATTCGATACCTTCAAGCCTTCAGTGCTCAAAAATCCGTTTTGATAAAATTTAAATTTTGAAATGTTTTATTGTTTCTTTCACTTAAAAATAACATTTCAATAGTAGATTATTGAATTTTTGAAATTTTTTGAAATGTTACCTATATACTGAATCTCATACGATCATTTTTCCATACGTTCAAGCCTTAAGTGCTCAAAAATCCGTATTGATAAAATTTAAATTTTGAAATGTGTTACTGTTTCTTTCACTTAAAAATAACATTTCAATAGTAAATTATTGAATTTTTGAAATTATTGTAAATGTTACCTATATACTGATTCTCAAACGATCGTTCTTCGATACCTTCAAGCCTTCAGTGCTCAAAAATCCGTATTGATAAAATTTAAATTTTGAAATGTGTTACTGTTTCTTTCACTTAAAAATAACATTTCAATAGTAGATTTTTGAATTTTTGAAATTTTTTGAAGTGTTACCTATATACTGAATCTCATACGATCATTTTTCCATACGTTCAAGCCTTAAGTGCTCAAAAATCCATCTTGATAAAATATAAATTTTGAAATGTTTTATTGTTTCTTTTACTTAGGTTAGTATTAAATTCACTCAAAAATAAAATTTCAATAGTAGATTATTGAATTTTAGAAATTGTTTTAAATGTTACCTTTAAACTGATTCTCATACGATCATTCTTCGATACTTTCAAGCCTTCAGTGCTCAAAAATCCGTATTGATAAAATTTAAATTTTGAAATGTTTTATTGTTTCTTTCACTCAGGTTAGTATTAAATTCACTCACAAACAACATTTCAATAGTGGATTTTTGAATTTTTGAAATTTTATTAAATGTTACCTATATACTGATTCTCAAACGATCATTCTTCGAGACCTTCAAGCCTTCAGTGCTCAAAAATCCGTATTGATAAAATTTAAATTTTGAAATGTTTTATTGTTTCTTTCACTTAAAAATAACATTTCAATAGTAAATTATTGAATTTTTGAAATTTTTTTAAATGTTACCTATATACTGAATCTCATACGATCATTCTTCGATACCTTCAAGCCTTCAGTGCTTAAAAATCCGTATTGATAAAACTTAAATTTTGAAATGTATTATTGTTTCTTTCACTTAAAAATAACATTTCAATAGTAGATTATTGAATTTTTGAAATTTTTTGAAATGTTACCTATATACTGAATCTCATACGATCATTTTTCCATACGTTCAAGCATTCAGTGCTCAAAAATCCATATTGATAAAATATAAATTTTGAAATGTTTTATTGTTTCTTTTACTTAGGTTAGTATTAAATTCACTCAAAAATAAAATTTCAATAGTAGATTATTGAATTTTTGAAATTTTTTGAAATGTTACCTATATACTGATTCTCATACGATCATTCTTCGATACTTTCAAGCCTTCAGTGCTCAAAAATCCGTATTGATAAAATTTAAATTTTGAAATGTTTTATTGTTTCTTTCACTTACGTTAGTATTGAATTCACTCTCAAATAACATTTCAGTAGTAGATTTTTGAATTTTTGAAATTTTTTGAAATGTTACCTATATACTGATTCTCAAACGATCATTCTTCCACACGTTCAAGTCTTCAGTGCTCAAAAATCCGTATTGATAAAATTTAAATTTTGAAATGTTTTATTGTTTCTTTCACTTGCAAATAACATTTGAATAGTAGATTTTTGAATTTTTGAAATTTTTTGAAATGTTACCTTTAAACTGAATCTCATACGATCATTCTTCCATACCTTCAAGGCTTCAGTGCTCAGAAATCCATATTGATAAAATATAAATTTTAAAATGTGTTACTGTTTCTTTCACTTAAAAATAACATTTCAATAGTAGATTATTGAATTTTTGAAATTTTTTTAAGTGTTACCTATAAACTGATTCTCATACGATCATTCCTCCAAACCTTCAAGCCTTCAGTGCTCAGAAATCCATATTGATAAAATATAAATTTTAAAATGTGTTATTGTTTCTTTCACTTAAAAATAAAATTTCATTAGCAGATTATTGAATTTTTCAAATTTTTTGAAATGTTACCTTTATACTGATTTTCATACGATCATTCTTCCATACCTTCAAGGCTTCAGTGCTCAGAAATCCATATTGATAAAATATAAATTTTAAAATGTGTTACTGTTTCTTTCACTTAAAAATAACATTTCAATAGTAGATTATTGAATTTTTGAAATTTTTTTAAATGTTACCTATATACTGATTCTCATACGATCCTTCTTCCATACCTTCAAGCCTTAAGTGCTCAGAAATCCATATTGATAAAATATAAATTTTGAAATGTGTTACTGTTTCTTTCACTTAAAAATAACATTTCAATAGTAGATTATTGAATTTTTGAAATTTTTTTAAATGTTACCTATATACTGATTCTCAAACAATCATTCTTCCATACCTTCAAGCCTTCAGTGCTCAAAAATCCGTATTGATAAAATTTAAATTTTGAAATGTTTTATTGTTTCTTTCACTTAAAAATAACATTTCAATAGTAAATTATTGAATTTTTGAAATTTTTTGAAATGTTACCTATATACTGAATCTCATACGATCATTCTTCGATACCTTCAAGCCTTCAGTGCTCAAAAATCCGTATTGATAAAACTTAAATTTTGAAATGTATTATTGTTTCTTTCACTTAAAAATAACATTTCAATAGTAGATTATTGAATTTTTGAAATTTTTTGAAATGTTACCTATATACTGATTCTCATACGATCATTCCTCCATACGTTCAAGCCTTAAGTGCTCAAAAATCCATCTTGATAAAATTTTAATTTTGAAATGTTTTATTGTTTCTTTAACTTAGGTTAGTATTAAATTCACTCACAAATAACATTTCAATAGTAGATATTTGAATTTTTGAAATTATTTTAAATGTTACCTATATACTGATTCTCATACGATCATTCTTCCATACGTTCAAGCCTTAAGTGCTCAAAAATCCATATTGATAAAATTTAAATTTTGAAATGTTTTATTGTTTCTTTCACTTAGGTTAGTGTTAATTTCACTCAAAAATAACATTCAATAGTAGATTTTTGAATTTTTGAAATTTTTTGAAATGTTACCTATACACTGATTCTCAAACGATCATTCTTCCACACGTTCAAGCCTTCAGTGCTCAAAAATCCATACTGATAAAATTTAAATTTTGAAATGTGTTACTGTTTCTTTCACTTAAAAATAACATTTCAATAGTGGATTATTGAATTTTGGAATTTTTTTGAAATGTTACCTATAAACTGATTCTCATACGATCCTTCTTCCATACCTTCAAGCCTTCAATGCTCAGAAGCCCATATTGATAAAATTTAAATTTTGAAATGTGTTAGTGTTTCTCTCACTTAAATATAACATTTCAATAGTAGATTATTGAATTTTTGAAATTTTTTTAAATGTTACCTTTAAACTGATTCTCATACGATCATTCTTCGATACTTTCAAGCCTTCAGTGCTCAAAAATCCGTATTGATAAAATTTAAATTTTGAAATGTTTTATTGTTTCTTTCACTTAAAAATAACATTTCAATAGTAAATTATTGAATTTTTGAAATTTTTTGAAATGTTACCTATATACTGAATCTCATACGATCATTCCTCGATACCTTCAAGCCTTCAGTGCTCAAAAATCCGTATTGATAAAACTTAAATTTTGAAATGTATTATTGTTTCTTTCACTTAAAAATAACATTTCAATAGTAGATTATTGAATTTTTGAAATTTTTTGAAATGTTACCTATATACTGATTCTCATACGATCATTCCTCCATACGTTCAAGCCTTAAGTGCTCAAAAATCCATCTTGATAAAATTTTAATTTTGAAATGTTTTATTGTTTCTTTTACTTAGGTAAGAATTAAATTCACTCACAAATAATATTTCAATAGTAGATATTTGAATTTTTGAAATTATTTTAAATGTTACCTATATACTGATTCTCATACGATCATTCTTCCATACGTTCAAGCCTTAAATGCTCAAAAATCCGTATTGATAAAATTTAAATTTTGAAATGTTTTATTGTTTCTTTCACTTAGGTTAGTGTTAAATTCACTCAAAAATAACATTCAATAGTAGATTTTTGAATTTTTGAAATTTTTTGAAATGTTACCTATACACTGATTCTCAAACGATCATTCTTCCACACGTTCAAGCCTTCAGTGCTCAAAAATCCATACTGATAAAATTTAAATTTTGAAATGTGTTACTGTTTCTTTCACTTAAAAACAACATTTCAATAGTAAATTATTGAATTTTGGAATTTTTTTGAAATGTTACCTATAAACTGATTCTCATACGATCCTTTTTCCATACCTTCAAGCCTTCAATGCTCAGAAGCCCATATTGATAAAATTTAAATTTTGAAATGTGTTAGTGTTTCTCTCACTTAAATATAACATTTCAATAGTAGATTATTGAATTTTTGAATTTTTTTTAAATGTTACCTATATACTGATTCTCAAACGATCATTCTTCGATACCTTCAAGCCTTCAGTGCTCAAAAATCCGTTTTGATAAAATTTAAATTTTGAAATGTTTTATTGTTTCTTTCACTTAAAAATAACATTTCAATAGTAGATTATTGAATTTTTGAAATTTTTTGAAATGTTACCTATATACTGAATCTCATACGATCATTTTTCCATACGTTCAAGCCTTAAGTGCTCAAAAATCCGTATTGATAAAATTTAAATTTTGAAATGTGTTACTGTTTCTTTCACTTAAAAATAACATTTCAATAGTAAATTATTGAATTTTTGAAATTATTGTAAATGTTACCTATATACTGATTCTCAAACGATCGTTCTTCGATACCTTCAAGCCTTCAGTGCTCAAAAATCCGTATTGATAAAATTTAAATTTTGAAATGTGTTACTGTTTCTTTCACTTAAAAAAACCATTTCAATAGTAGATTTTTGAATTTTTGAAATTTTTTGAAGTGTTACCTATATACTGAATCTCATACGATCATTTTTCCATACGTTCAAGCCTTAAGTGCTCAAAAATCCGTATTGATAAAACTTAAATTTTGAAATGTATTATTGTTTCTTTCACTTAAAAATAACATTTCAATAGTAGATTATTGAATTTTTGAAATTTTTTTAAATGTTACCTATATACTGATTCTCATACGATCATTCCTCCATACGTTCAAGCCTTAAGTGCTCAAAAATCCATCTTGATAAAATATAAATTTTGAAATGTTTTATTGTTTCTTTTACTTAGGTTAGTATTAAATTCACTCAAAAATAAAATTTCAATAGTAGATTATTGAATTTTAGAAATTTTTTTAAATGTTACCTTTAAACTGATTCTCATACGATCATTCTTCGATACTTTCAAGCCTTCTGTGCTCAAAAATCCGTATTGATAAAATTTAAATTTTGAAATGTTTTATTGTTTCTTTCACTTAGGTTAGTATTAAATTCACTCACAAACAACATTTCAATAGTGGATTTTTGAATTTTTGAAATTTTATTAAATGTTACCTATATACTGAATCTCATACGATCATTCTTCGATACCTTCAAGCCTTCAGTGCTTAAAAATCCGTATTGATAAAACTTAAATTTTGAAATGTATTATTGTTTCTTTCACTTAAAAATAACATTTCAATAGTAGATTATTGAATTTTTGAAATTTTTTGAAATGTTACCTATATACTGATTCTCATACGATCATTCTTCCACACGTTCAAGTCTTCAGTGCTCAGAAATCCATATTGATAAAATATAAATTTTAAAATGTGTTATTGTTTCTTTCACTTAAAAATAAAATTTCATTAGCAGATTATTGAATTTTTCAAATTTTTTGAAATGTTACCTTTATACTGATTTTCATACGATCATTCCTCCATACCTTCAAGCCTTCAGTGCTCAGAAATCCATATTCATAAAATATAAATTTTGAAATGTGTTACTGTTTCTTTCACTTAAAAATAACATTTCAATAGTAGATTATTGAATTTTTGAAATTATTGTAAATGTTACCTATATACTGATTCTCAAACGATCGTTCTTCGATACCTTCAAGCCTTCAGTGCTCAAAAATCCGTATTGATAAAATTTAAATTTTGAAATGTGTTACTGTTTCTTTCACTTAAAAAAACCATTTCAATAGTAGATTTTTGAATTTTTGAAATTTTTTGAAGTGTTACCTATATACTGAATCTCATACGATCATTTTTCCATACGTTCAAGCCTTAAGTGCTCAAAAATCCGTATTGATAAAACTTAAATTTTGAAATGTATTATTGTTTCTTTCACTTAAAAATAACATTTCAATAGTAGATTATTGAATTTTTGAAATTTTTTTAAATGTTACCTATATACTGATTCTCATACGATCATTCCTCCATACGTTCAAGCCTTAAGTGCTCAAAAATCCATCTTGATAAAATATAAATTTTGAAATGTTTTATTGTTTCTTTCACTTACGTTAGTATTGAATTCACTCTCAAATAACATTTCAATAGTAGATTTTTGAATTCTTGAAATTTTTTGAAATGTTACCTATATACTGATTCTCAGACGATCATTCTTCCACACGTTCAAGTCTTCAGTGCTCAAAAATCCGTATTGATAAAATTTAAATTTTGAAATGTTTTATTGTTTCTTTCACTTGCAAATAACATTTGAATAGTAGATTTTTGAATTTTTGAAATTTTTTGAAATGTTACCTTTAAACTGAATCTCATACGATCATTCTTCCATACCTTCAAGGCTTCAGTGCTCAGAAATCCATATTGAAAAAATATAAATTTTAAAATGTGTTACTGTTTCTTTCACTTAAAAATAACATTTCAATAGTAGATTATTGAATTTTTGAAATTTTTTTAAGTGATACCTATAAACTGATTCTCATACGATCATTCCTCCAAACCTTCAAGCCTTCAGTGCTCAGAAATCCATATTGATAAAATATAAATTTTAAAATGTGTTATTGTTTCTTTCACTTAAAAATAAAATTTCATTAGCAGATTATTGAATTTTTCAAATTTTTTGAAATGTTACCTTTATACTGATTTTCATACGATCATTCCTCCATACCTTCAAGCCTTCAGTGCTCAGAAATCCATATTCATAAAATATAAATTTTGAAATGTGTTACTGTTTCTTTCACTTAAAAATAACATTTCAATAGTAGATTATTGAATTTTTGAAATTTTTTTAAATGTTACCTATATACTGATTCTCATACGATCCTTCTTCCATACCTTCAAGCCTTCAGTGCTCAGAAATCCATATTGATAAAATATAAATTTTGAAATGTGTTACTGTTTCTTTCACTTAAAAATAACATTTCAATAGTAGATTATTGAATTTTTGAAATTTTTTTAAATGTTACCTATATACTGATTCTCAAACAATCATTCGTCCATACCTTCAAGCCTTCAGTGCTCAAAAATCCGTATTGATAAAATTTAAATTTTGAAATGTTTTATTGTTTCTTTCACTTGCAAATAACATTTGAATAGTAGATTTTTTAATTTTTGAAATTTTTTGAAATGTTACCTTTAAACTGAATCTCATACGATCATTCTTCCATACCTTCAAGGCTTCAGTGCTCAGAAATCCATATTGATAAAATATAAATTTTAAAATGTGTTACTGTTTCTTTCACTTAAAAATAACATTTCAATAGTAGATTATTGAATTTTTGAAATTTTTTTAAATGTTACCTATATACTGATTCTCATACGATCCTTCTTCCATACCTTCAAGCCTTCAGTGCTCAGAAATCCATATTGATAAAATATAAATTTTGAAATGTGTTACTGTTTCTTTCACTTAAAAATAACATTTCAATAGTAGATTATTGAATTTTTGAAATTTTTTGAAATGTTACCTATATACTGATTCTCAGACGATCATTCTTCCACACGTTCAAGTCTTCAGTGCTCAAAAATCCGTATTGATAAAATTTAAATTTTGAAATGTTTTATTGTTTCTTTCACTTGCAAATAACATTTGAATAGTAGATTTTTGAATTTTTGAAATTTTTTGAAATGTTACCTTTAAACTGAATCTCATACGATCATTCTTCCATACCTTCAAGGCTTCAGTGCTCAGAAATCCATATTGAAAAAATATAAATTTTAAAATGTGTTACTGTTTCTTTCACTTAAAAATAACATTTCAATAGTAGATTATTGAATTTTTGAAATTTTTTTAAGTGATACCTATAAACTGATTCTCATACGATCATTCCTCCAAACCTTCAAGCCTTCAGTGCTCAGAAATCCATATTGATAAAATATAAATTTTAAAATGTGTTATTGTTTCTTTCACTTAAAAATAAAATTTCATTAGCAGATTATTGAATTTTTCAAATTTTTTGAAATGTTACCTTTATACTGATTTTCATACGATCATTCCTCCATACCTTCAAGCCTTCAGTGCTCAGAAATCCATATTCATAAAATATAAATTTTGAAATGTGTTACTGTTTCTTTCACTTAAAAATAACATTTCAATAGTAGATTATTGAATTTTTGAAATTTTTTTAAATGTTACCTATATACTGATTCTCATACGATCCTTCTTCCATACCTTCAAGCCTTCAGTGCTCAGAAATCCATATTGATAAAATATAAATTTTGAAATGTGTTACTGTTTCTTTCACTTAAAAATAACATTTCAATAGTAGATTATTGAATTTTTGAAATTTTTTTAAATGTTACCTATATACTGATTCTCAAACAATCATTCGTCCATACCTTCAAGCCTTCAGTGCTCAAAAATCCGTATTGATAAAATTTAAATTTTGAAATGTTTTATTGTTTCTTTCACTTGCAAATAACATTTGAATAGTAGATTTTTTAATTTTTGAAATTTTTTGAAATGTTACCTTTAAACTGAATCTCATACGATCATTCTTCCATACCTTCAAGGCTTCAGTGCTCAGAAATCCATATTGATAAAATATAAATTTTAAAATGTGTTACTGTTTCTTTCACTTAAAAATAACATTTCAATAGTAGATTATTGAATTTTTGAAATTTTTTTAAATGTTACCTATATACTGATTCTCATACGATCCTTCTTCCATACCTTCAAGCCTTCAGTGCTCAGAAATCCATATTGATAAAATATAAATTTTGAAATGTGTTACTGTTTCTTTCACTTAAAAATAACATTTCAATAGTAGATTATTGAATTTTTGAAATTTTTTTAAATGTTACCTATATACTGATTCTCAAACAATCATTCTTCCATACCTTCAAGCCTTCAGTGCTCAAAAATCCGTATTGATAAAATTTAAATTTTGAAATGTTTTATTGTTTCTTTCACTTAAAAATAACATTTCAATAGTAAATTATTGAATTTTTGAAATTTTTTGAAATGTTACCTATATACTGAATCTCATACGATCATTCTTCGATACCTTCAAGCCTTCAGTGCTCAAAAATCCGTATTGATAAAACTTAAATTTTGAAATGTATTATTGTTTCTTTCACTTAAAAATAACATTTCAATAGTAGATTATTGAATTTTTGAAATTTTTTGAAATGTTACCTATATACTGATTCTCATACGATCATTCCTCCATACGTTCAAGCCTTAAGTGCTCAAAAATCCATCTTGATAAAATTTTAATTTTGAAATGTTTTATTGTTTCTTTTACTTAGGTAAGAATTAAATTCACTCACAAATAACATTTCAATAGTAGATATTTGAATTTTTGAAATTATTTTAAATGTTACCTATATACTGATTCTCATACGATCATTCTTCCATACGTTCAAGCCTTAAGTGCTCAAAAATCCATATTGATAAAATTTAAATTTTTAAATGTTTTATTGTTTCTTTCACTTAGGTTAGTGTTAAATTCACTCAAAAATAACATTCAATAGTAGATTTTTGAATTTTTGAAATTTTTTGAAATGTTACCTATACACTGATTCTCAAACGATCATTCTTCCACACGTTCAAGCCTTCAGTGCTCAAAAATCCATACTGATAAAATTTAAATTTTGAAATGTGTTACTGTTTCTTTCACTTAAAAATAACATTTCAATAGTGGATTATTGAATTTTGGAATTTTTTTGAAATGTTACCTATAAACTGATTCTCATACGATCCTTCTTCCATACCTTCAAGCCTTCAATGCTCAGAAGCCCATATTGATAAAATTTAAATTTTGAAATGTGTTAGTGTTTCTCTCACTTAAATATAACATTTCAATAGTAGATTATTGAATTTTTGAAATTTTTTTAAATGTTACCTTTAAACTGATTCTCATACGATCATTCTTCGATACTTTCAAGCCTTCAGTGCTCAAAAATCCGTATTGATAAAATTTAAATTTTGAAATGTTTTATTGTTTCTTTCACTTAAAAACAACATTTCAATAGTAAATTATTGAATTTTTGAAATTTTTTGAAATGTTACCTATATACTGAATCTCATACGATCATTTTTCCATACGTTCAAGCCTTCAGTGCTCAGAAATCCATACTGATAAAATTTAAATTTTGAAATGTTTTATTGTTTCTTTAACTTAGGTTAGTATTAAATTCACTCACAAGTAACATTTGAATAGTAGATTTTTGAATTTTTGAAATTTTTTGAAATGTTACCTATATACTGATTCTCAAACGATCATTCTTCCATACGTTCAAGCCTTAAGTGCTCAAAAATCCGTATTGATAAAATTTAAATTTTGAAATGTTTTATTGTTTCTTTAACTTAGGTTAGTATTAAATTCACTCACAAACAACATTTCAATAGTAGATTTTTGAATTTTTGAAATTTTTTGAAATGTTACCTATATACTGATTCTCAAACGATCATTCTTCCATACGTTCAAGCCTTAAGTGCTCAAAAATCCGTATTGATAAAATTTAAATTTTGAAATGTGTTACTGTTTCTTTCACTTAAAAATAACATTTCAATAGTAAATTATTGAATTTTTGAAATTATTGTAAATGTTACCTATATACTGATTCTCAAACGATCGTTCTTCGATACCTTCAAGCCTTCAGTGCTCAAAAATCCGTATTGATAAAATTTAAATTTTGAAATGTGTTACTGTTTCTTTCACTTAAAAAACCATTTCAATAGTAGATTTTTGAATTTTTGAAATTTTTTGAAGTGTTACCTATATACTGAATCTCATACGATCATTTTTCCATACGTTCAAGCCTTAAGTGCTCAAAAATCCGTATTGATAAAACTTAAATTTTGAAATGTATTATTGTTTCTTTCACTTAAAAATAACATTTCAATAGTAGATTATTGAATTTTTGAAATTTTTTTAAATGTTACCTATATACTGATTCTCATACGATCATTCCTCCATACGTTCAAGCCTTAAGTGCTCAAAAATCCATCTTGATAAAATATAAATTTTGAAATGTTTTATTGTTTCTTTTACTTAGGTTAGTATTAAATTCACTCAAAAATAAAATTTCAATAGTAGATTATTGAATTTTAGAAATTTTTTTAAATGTTACCTTTAAACTGATTCTCATACGATCATTCTTCGATACTTTCAAGCCTTCTGTGCTCAAAAATCCGTATTGATAAAATTTAAATTTTGAAATGTTTTATTGTTTCTTTCACTTAGGTTAGTATTAAATTCACTCACAAACAACATTTCAATAGTGGATTTTTGAATTTTTGAAATTTTATTAAATGTTACCTATATACTGAATCTCATACGATCATTCTTCGATACCTTCAAGCCTTCAGTGCTTAAAAATCCGTATTGATAAAACTTAAATTTTGAAATGTATTATTGTTTCTTTCACTTAAAAATAACATTTCAATAGTAGATTATTGAATTTTTGAAATTTTTTGAAATGTTACCTATATACTGATTCTCATACGATCATTCTTCCACACGTTCAAGTCTTCAGTGCTCAGAAATCCATATTGATAAAATATAAATTTTAAAATGTGTTATTGTTTCTTTCACTTAAAAATAAAATTTCATTAGCAGATTATTGAATTTTTCAAATTTTTTGAAATGTTACCTTTATACTGATTTTCATACGATCATTCCTCCATACCTTCAAGCCTTCAGTGCTCAGAAATCCATATTCATAAAATATAAATTTTGAAATGTGTTACTGTTTCTTTCACTTAAAAATAACATTTCAATAGTAGATTATTGAATTTTTGAAATTATTGTAAATGTTACCTATATACTGATTCTCAAACGATCGTTCTTCGATACCTTCAAGCCTTCAGTGCTCAAAAATCCGTATTGATAAAATTTAAATTTTGAAATGTGTTACTGTTTCTTTCACTTAAAAAAACCATTTCAATAGTAGATTTTTGAATTTTTGAAATTTTTTGAAGTGTTACCTATATACTGAATCTCATACGATCATTTTTCCATACGTTCAAGCCTTAAGTGCTCAAAAATCCGTATTGATAAAACTTAAATTTTGAAATGTATTATTGTTTCTTTCACTTAAAAATAACATTTCAATAGTAGATTATTGAATTTTTGAAATTTTTTTAAATGTTACCTATATACTGATTCTCATACGATCATTCCTCCATACGTTCAAGCCTTAAGTGCTCAAAAATCCATCTTGATAAAATATAAATTTTGAAATGTTTTATTGTTTCTTTCACTTACGTTAGTATTGAATTCACTCTCAAATAACATTTCAATAGTAGATTTTTGAATTCTTGAAATTTTTTGAAATGTTACCTATATACTGATTCTCAAACGATCATTCTTCCACATGTTCAAGTCTTCAGTGCTCAAAAATCCGTATTGATAAAATTTAAATTTTGAAATGTTTTATTGTTTCTTTCACTTGCAAATAACATTTGAATAGTAGATTTTTGAATTTTTGAAATTTTTTGAAATGTTACCTTTAAACTGAATCTCATACGATCATTCTTCCATACCTTCAAGGCTTCAGTGCTCAGAAATCCATATTGAAAAAATATAAATTTTAAAATGTGTTACTGTTTCTTTCACTTAAAAATAACATTTCAATAGTAGATTATTGAATTTTTGAAATTTTTTTAAGTGTTACCTATAAACTGATTCTCATACGATCATTCCTCCAAACCTTCAAGCCTTCAGTGCTCAGAAATCCATATTGATAAAATATAAATTTTAAAATGTGTTATTGTTTCTTTCACTTAAAAATAAAATTTCATTAGCAGATTATTGAATTTTTCAAATTTTTTGAAATGTTACCTTTATACTGATTTTCATACGATCATTCCTCCATACCTTCAAGCCTTCAGTGCTCAGAAATCCATATTCATAAAATATAAATTTTGAAATGTGTTACTGTTTCTTTCACTTAAAAATAACATTTCAATAGTAGATTATTGAATTTTTGAAATTTTTTTAAATGTTACCTATATACTGATTCTCATACGATCCTTCTTCCATACCTTCAAGCCTTCAGTGCTCAGAAATCCATATTGATAAAATATAAATTTTGAAATGTGTTACTGTTTCTTTCACTTAAAAATAACATTTCAATAGTAGATTATTGAATTTTTGAAATTTTTTTAAATGTTACCTATATACTGATTCTCAAACAATCATTCGTCCATACCTTCAAGCCTTCAGTGCTCAAAAATCCGTATTGATAAAATTTAAATTTTGAAATGTTTTATTGTTTCTTTCACTTGCAAATAACATTTGAATAGTAGATTTTTTAATTTTTGAAATTTTTTGAAATGTTACCTTTAAACTGAATCTCATACGATCATTCTTCCATACCTTCAAGGCTTCAGTGCTCAGAAATCCATATTGATAAAATATAAATTTTAAAATGTGTTACTGTTTCTTTCACTTAAAAATAACATTTCAATAGTAGATTATTGAATTTTTGAAATTTTTTTAAATGTTACCTATATACTGATTCTCATACGATCCTTCTTCCATACCTTCAAGCCTTCAGTGCTCAGAAATCCATATTGATAAAATATAAATTTTGAAATGTGTTACTGTTTCTTTCACTTAAAAATAACATTTCAATAGTAGATTATTGAATTTTTGAAATTTTTTTAAATGTTACCTATATACTGATTCTCAAACAATCATTCTTCCATACCTTCAAGCCTTCAGTGCTCAAAAATCCGTATTGATAAAATTTAAATTTTGAAATGTTTTATTGTTTCTTTCACTTAAAAATAACATTTCAATAGTAAATTATTGAATTTTTGAAATTTTTTGAAATGTTACCTATATACTGAATCTCATACGATCATTCTTCGATACCTTCAAGCCTTCAGTGCTCAAAAATCCGTATTGATAAAACTTAAATTTTGAAATGTATTATTGTTTCTTTCACTTAAAAATAACATTTCAATAGTAGATTATTGAATTTTTGAAATTTTTTGAAATGTTACCTATATACTGATTCTCATACGATCATTCCTCCATACGTTCAAGCCTTAAGTGCTCAAAAATCCATCTTGATAAAATTTTAATTTTGAAATGTTTTATTGTTTCTTTTACTTAGGTAAGAATTAAATTCACTCACAAATAACATTTCAATAGTAGATATTTGAATTTTTGAAATTATTTTAAATGTTACCTATATACTGATTCTCATACGATCATTCTTCCATACGTTCAAGCCTTAAGTGCTCAAAAATCCATATTGATAAAATTTAAATTTTTAAATGTTTTATTGTTTCTTTCACTTAGGTTAGTGTTAAATTCACTCAAAAATAACATTCAATAGTAGATTTTTGAATTTTTGAAATTTTTTGAAATGTTACCTATACACTGATTCTCAAACGATCATTCTTCCACACGTTCAAGCCTTCAGTGCTCAAAAATCCATACTGATAAAATTTAAATTTTGAAATGTGTTACTGTTTCTTTCACTTAAAAATAACATTTCAATAGTGGATTATTGAATTTTGGAATTTTTTTGAAATGTTACCTATAAACTGATTCTCATACGATCCTTCTTCCATACCTTCAAGCCTTCAATGCTCAGAAGCCCATATTGATAAAATTTAAATTTTGAAATGTGTTAGTGTTTCTCTCACTTAAATATAACATTTCAATAGTAGATTATTGAATTTTTGAAATTTTTTTAAATGTTACCTTTAAACTGATTCTCATACGATCATTCTTCGATACTTTCAAGCCTTCAGTGCTCAAAAATCCGTATTGATAAAATTTAAATTTTGAAATGTTTTATTGTTTCTTTCACTTAAAAACAACATTTCAATAGTAAATTATTGAATTTTTGAAATTTTTTGAAATGTTACCTATATACTGAATCTCATACGATCATTTTTCCATACGTTCAAGCCTTCAGTGCTCAGAAATCCATACTGATAAAATTTAAATTTTGAAATGTTTTATTGTTTCTTTAACTTAGGTTAGTATTAAATTCACTCACAAGTAACATTTGAATAGTAGATTTTTGAATTTTTGAAATTTTTTGAAATGTTACCTATATACTGATTCTCAAACGATCATTCTTCCATACGTTCAAGCCTTAAGTGCTCAAAAATCCGTATTGATAAAATTTAAATTTTGAAATGTTTTATTGTTTCTTTAACTTAGGTTAGTATTAAATTCACTCACAAACAACATTTCAATAGTAGATTTTTGAATTTTTGAAATTTTTTTAAATGTTACCTGTATACTGATTCTCAAACGATCATTCTTCGATACCTTCAAGCCTTCAGTGCTCAAAAATCCGTATTGATAAAATATAAATTTTGAAATGTTTTACTGTTTCTTTCACTTAAAAATAACATTTCAATAGTAGATTATTGAATTTTTGAAATTTTTTTAAATATTACCTATATACTGATTCTCAAACAATCATTCTTCCATACCTTCAAGCCTTCAATGCTCAGAAGCCCATATTGATAAAATTTAAATTTTGAAATGTGTTAGTGTTTCTCTCACTTAAATATAACATTTCAATAGTAGATTATTGAATTTTTGAATTTTTTTAAATGTTACCTTTAAACTGATTCTCATACGATCATTCTTCGATACTTTCAAGCCTTCAGTGCTCAAAAATCTGTATTGATAATGTTAAATTTTTAAATGTTTTATTGTTTCTTTCACTTAAAAATAACATTTCAATAGTAAATTATTGAATTTTTGAAATTTTTTGAAATGTTACCTATATACTGAATCTCATACGATCATTCTTCGATACCTTCAAGCCTTCAGTGCTCAAAAATCCGTATTGATAAAACTTAAATTTTGAAATGTATTATTGTTTCTTTCACTTAAAAATAACATTTCAATAGTAGATTATTGAATTTTTGAAATTTTTTGAAATGTTACCTATATACTGATTCTCATACGATCATTCCTCCATACGATCAAGCCTTAAGTGCTCAAAAATCCATCTTGATAAAATTTTAATTTTGAAATGTTTTATTGTTTCTTTTACTTAGGTAAGAATTAAATTCACTCACAAATAACATTTCAATAGTAGATATTTGAATTTTTGAAATTATTTTAAATGTTACCTATATACTGATTCTCATACGATCATTCTTCCATACGTTCAAGCCTTAAATGCTCAAAAATCCGTATTGATAAAATTTAAATTTTGAAATGTTTTATTGTTTCTTTCACTTAGGTTAGTGTTAAATTCACTCAAAAATAACATTCAATAGTAGATTTTTGAATTTTTGAAATTTTTTGAAATGTTACCTATACACTGATTCTCAAACGATCATTCTTCCACACGTTCAAGCCTTCAGTGCTCAAAAATCCATACTGATAAAATTTAAATTTTGAAATGTGTTACTGTTTCTTTCACTTAAAAACAACATTTCAATAGTAAATTATTGAATTTTTGAAATTTTTTGAAATGTTACCTATATACTGAATCTCATACGATCATTTTTCCATACGTTCAAGCCTTCAGTGCTCAGAAATCCATACTGATAAAATTTAAATTTTGAAATGTTTTATTGTTTCTTTAACTTAGGTTAGTATTAAATTCACTCACAAGTAACATTTGAATAGTAGATTTTTGAATTTTTTTGAAATGTTACCTATATACTGATTCTCAAACAATCATTCTTCCATACCTTCAAGCCTTCAGTGCTCAAAAATCCATATTGATAAAATTTAAATTTTAAAATGTTTTATTGTTTCTTTCGCTTAAAAATAACATTTCAATAGTACATTATTGAATTTTTGAAATTTTTTGAAATGTTACCTATATACTGATTCTTCTTCCTTCAGTGCTCAAAAATCCATATTGATAAAATTTAAATTTTAAAATGTGTTATTCTTTCTTTCACTTGAAAATAACATTTCAATAGCAGATTATTGAATTTTTGAAATTTTTTAAAATGTTACCTATAAACTGATTCTCATACGACCATTCTTCCATACGTTGAAGCCTTCAGTGCTCAAAAATCCATACTGATAAAATTAAAATTTTGAAATGTGTTACTGTTTCTTTCACTTAAAAATAACATTTCAATAGTGGATTATTGAATTTTGGAATTTTTTTGAAATGTTACCTATAAACTGATTCTCATACGATCCTTCTTCCATACTTTCAAGCCTTCAGTGCTCAAAAATCCGTATTGATAAAATTTAAATTTTGAAATGTTTTATTGTTTCTTTCACTTAAAAACAACATTTCAATAGTAAATTATTGAATTTTTAAAATTTTTTGATATGTTACCTATATACTGAATCTCATACGATCATTTTTCCATACGTTCAAGCCTTCAGTGCTCAGAAATCCATACTGATAAAATTTAAATTTTGAAATGTTTTATTGTTTCTTTAACTTAGGTTAGTATTAAATTCACTCACAAGTAACATTTGAATAGTAGATTTTTGAATTTTTGAAATTTTTTGAAATGTTACCTATATACTGATTCTCAAACGATCATTCTTCCATACGTTCAAGCCTTAAGTGCTCAAAAATCCGTATTGATAAAATTTAAATTTTGAAATGTTTTATTGTTTCTTTCACTTAGGTTAGTATTAAATTCACTCACAAACAACATTTCAATAGTAGATTTTTGAAATTTTTTTAAATGTTACCTATATACTGATTCTCAAACGATCATTCTTCGATACCTTCAAGCCTTCAGTGCTCAAAAATCCGTATTGATAAAATATAAATTTTGAAATGTTTTATTGTTTCTTTTACTTAGGTTAGTATTAAATTCACTCAAAAATAAAATTTCAATAGTAGATTTTTGAAATTTTTTTAAATGTTACCTATATACTGATTCTCAAACGATCATTCTTCGATACCTTCAAGCCTTCAGTGCTCAAAAATCCGTATTGATAAAATATAAATTTTGAAATGTGTTACTGTTTCTCTCACTTAAATATAACATTTCAATAGTAGATTATTGAATTTTTAAAATTTTTTGAAATGTTACCTATATACTGAATCTCATACGATCATTTTTCCATACGTTCAAGCCTTCAGTGCTCAGAAATCCATACTGATAAAATTTAAATTTTGAAATGTTTTATTGTTTCTTTAACTTAGGTTAGTATTAAATTCACTCACAAGTAACATTTGAATAGTAGATTTTTGAATTTTTTTGAAATGTTACCTATATACTGATTCTCAAACAATCATTCTTCCATACCTTCAAGCCTTCAGTGCTCAAAAATCCATATTGATAAAATTTAAATTTTAAAATGTTTTATTGTTTCTTTCGCTTAAAAATAACATTTCAATAGTACATTATTGAATTTTTGAAATTTTTTGAAATGTTACCTATATACTGATTCTTCTTCCTTCAGTGCTCAAAAATCCATATTGATAAAATTTAAATTTTAAAATGTGTTATTCTTTCTTTCACTTGAAAATAACATTTCAATAGCAGATTATTGAATTTTTGAAATTTTTTAAAATGTTACCTATAAACTGATTCTCATACGACCATTCTTCCATACGTTGAAGCCTTCAGTGCTCAAAAATCCATACTGATAAAATTAAAATTTTGAAATGTGTTACTGTTTCTTTCACTTAAAAATAACATTTCAATAGTGGATTATTGAATTTTGGAATTTTTTTGAAATGTTACCTATAAACTGATTCTCATACGATCCTTCTTCCATACCTTCAAGCCTTCAATGCTCAGAAGCCCATATTGATAAAATTTAAATTTTGAAATGTGTTAGTGTTTCTCTCACTTAAATATAACATTTCAATAGTAGATTATTGAATTTTTGAAATTTTTTTAAATGTTACCTTTAAACTGATTCTCATACGATCATTCTTCGATACTTTCAAGCCTTCAGTGCTCAAAAATCCGTATTGATAAAATTTAAATTTTGAAATGTTTTATTGTTTCTTTCACTTAAAAACAACATTTCAATAGTAAATTATTGAATTTTTGAAATTTTTTGAAATGTTACCTATATACTGAATCTCATACGATCATTTTTCCATACGTTCAAGCCTTCAGTGCTCAGAAATCCATACTGATAAAATTTAAATTTTGAAATGTTTTATTGTTTCTTTAACTTAGGTTAGTATTAAATTCACTCACAAGTAACATTTGAATAGTAGATTTTTGAATTTTTGAAATTTTTTGAAATGTTACCTATATACTGATTCTCAAACGATCATTCTTCCATACGTTCAAGCCTTAAGTGCTCAAAAATCCGTATTGATAAAATTTAAATTTTGAAATGTTTTATTGTTTCTTTAACTTAGGTTAGTATTAAATTCACTCACAAACAACATTTCAATAGTAGATTTTTGAATTTTTGAAATTTTTTTAAATGTTACCTGTATACTGATTCTCAAACGATCATTCTTCGATACCTTCAAGCCTTCAGTGCTCAAAAATCCGTATTGATAAAATATAAATTTTGAAATGTGTTACTGTTTCTTTCACTTAAAAATAACATTTCAATAGTAGATTATTGAATTTTTGAAATTTTTTTAAATATTACCTATATACTGATTCTCAAACAATCATTCTTCCATACCTTCAAGCCTTCAATGCTCAGAAGCCCATATTGATAAAATTTAAATTTTGAAATGTGTTAGTGTTTCTCTCACTTAAATATAACATTTCAATAGTAGATTATTGAATTTTTGAATTTTTTTTAAATGTTACCTTTAAACTGATTCTCATACGATCATTCTTCGATACTTTCAAGCCTTCAGTGCTCAAAAATCTGTATTGATAATGTTAAATTTTTAAATGTTTTATTGTTTCTTTCACTTAAAAATAACATTTCAATAGTAAATTATTGAATTTTTGAAATTTTTTGAAATGTTACCTATATACTGAATCTCATACGATCATTCTTCGATACCTTCAAGCCTTCAGTGCTCAAAAATCCGTATTGATAAAACTTAAATTTTGAAATGTATTATTGTTTCTTTCACTTAAAAATAACATTTCAATAGTAGATTATTGAATTTTTGAAATTTTTTGAAATGTTACCTATATACTGATTCTCATACGATCATTCCTCCATACGTTCAAGCCTTAAGTGCTCAAAAATCCATCTTGATAAAATTTTAATTTTGAAATGTTTTATTGTTTCTTTAACTTAGGTTAGTATTAAATTCACTCACAAATAACATTTCAATAGTAGATATTTGAATTTTTGAAATTATTTTAAATGTTACCTATATACTGATTCTCATACGATCATTCTTCCATACGTTCAAGCCTTAAGTGCTCAAAAATCCATATTGATAAAATTTAAATTTTGAAATGTTTTATTGTTTCTTTCACTTAGGTTAGTGTTAATTTCACTCAAAAATAACATTCAATAGTAGATTTTTGAATTTTTGAAATTTTTTGAAATGTTACCTATACACTGATTCTCAAACGATCATTCTTCCACACGTTCAAGCCTTCAGTGCTCAAAAATCCATACTGATAAAATTTAAATTTTGAAATGTGTTACTGTTTCTTTCACTTAAAAATAACATTTCAATAGTGGATTATTGAATTTTGGAATTTTTTTGAAATGTTACCTATAAACTGATTCTCATACGATCCTTCTTCCATACCTTCAAGCCTTCAATGCTCAGAAGCCCATATTGATAAAATTTAAATTTTGAAATGTGTTAGTGTTTCTCTCACTTAAATATAACATTTCAATAGTAGATTATTGAATTTTTGAAATTTTTTTAAATGTTACCTTTAAACTGATTCTCATACGATCATTCTTCGATACTTTCAAGCCTTCAGTGCTCAAAAATCCGTATTGATAAAATTTAAATTTTGAAATGTTTTATTGTTTCTTTCACTTAAAAATAACATTTCAATAGTAAATTATTGAATTTTTGAAATTTTTTGAAATGTTACCTATATACTGAATCTCATACGATCATTCCTCGATACCTTCAAGCCTTCAGTGCTCAAAAATCCGTATTGATAAAACTTAAATTTTGAAATGTATTATTGTTTCTTTCACTTAAAAATAACATTTCAATAGTAGATTATTGAATTTTTGAAATTTTTTGAAATGTTACCTATATACTGATTCTCATACGATCATTCCTCCATACGTTCAAGCCTTAAGTGCTCAAAAATCCATCTTGATAAAATTTTAATTTTGAAATGTTTTATTGTTTCTTTTACTTAGGTAAGAATTAAATTCACTCACAAATAATATTTCAATAGTAGATATTTGAATTTTTGAAATTATTTTAAATGTTACCTATATACTGATTCTCATACGATCATTCTTCCATACGTTCAAGCCTTAAATGCTCAAAAATCCGTATTGATAAAATTTAAATTTTGAAATGTTTTATTGTTTCTTTCACTTAGGTTAGTGTTAAATTCACTCAAAAATAACATTCAATAGTAGATTTTTGAATTTTTGAAATTTTTTGAAATGTTACCTATACACTGATTCTCAAACGATCATTCTTCCACACGTTCAAGCCTTCAGTGCTCAAAAATCCATACTGATAAAATTTAAATTTTGAAATGTGTTACTGTTTCTTTCACTTAAAAACAACATTTCAATAGTAAATTATTGAATTTTGGAATTTTTTTGAAATGTTACCTATAAACTGATTCTCATACGATCCTTTTTCCATACCTTCAAGCCTTCAATGCTCAGAAGCCCATATTGATAAAATTTAAATTTTGAAATGTGTTAGTGTTTCTCTCACTTAAATATAACATTTCAATAGTAGATTATTGAATTTTTGAATTTTTTTTAAATGTTACCTATATACTGATTCTCAAACGATCATTCTTCGATACCTTCAAGCCTTCAGTGCTCAAAAATCCGTTTTGATAAAATTTAAATTTTGAAATGTTTTATTGTTTCTTTCACTTAAAAATAACATTTCAATAGTAGATTATTGAATTTTTGAAATTTTTTGAAATGTTACCTATATACTGAATCTCATACGATCATTTTTCCATACGTTCAAGCCTTAAGTGCTCAAAAATCCGTATTGATAAAATTTAAATTTTGAAATGTGTTACTGTTTCTTTCACTTAAAAATAACATTTCAATAGTAAATTATTGAATTTTTGAAATTATTGTAAATGTTACCTATATACTGATTCTCAAACGATCGTTCTTCGATACCTTCAAGCCTTCAGTGCTCAAAAATCCGTATTGATAAAATTTAAATTTTGAAATGTGTTACTGTTTCTTTCACTTAAAAAAACCATTTCAATAGTAGATTTTTGAATTTTTGAAATTTTTTGAAGTGTTACCTATATACTGAATCTCATACGATCATTTTTCCATACGTTCAAGCCTTAAGTGCTCAAAAATCCGTATTGATAAAACTTAAATTTTGAAATGTATTATTGTTTCTTTCACTTAAAAATAACATTTCAATAGTAGATTATTGAATTTTTGAAATTTTTTTAAATGTTACCTATATACTGATTCTCATACGATCATTCCTCCATACGTTCAAGCCTTAAGTGCTCAAAAATCCATCTTGATAAAATATAAATTTTGAAATGTTTTATTGTTTCTTTTACTTAGGTTAGTATTAAATTCACTCAAAAATAAAATTTCAATAGTAGATTATTGAATTTTAGAAATTTTTTTAAATGTTACCTTTAAACTGATTCTCATACGATCATTCTTCGATACTTTCAAGCCTTCTGTGCTCAAAAATCCGTATTGATAAAATTTAAATTTTGAAATGTTTTATTGTTTCTTTCACTTAGGTTAGTATTAAATTCACTCACAAACAACATTTCAATAGTGGATTTTTGAATTTTTGAAATTTTATTAAATGTTACCTATATACTGAATCTCATACGATCATTCTTCGATACCTTCAAGCCTTCAGTGCTTAAAAATCCGTATTGATAAAACTTAAATTTTGAAATGTATTATTGTTTCTTTCACTTAAAAATAACATTTCAATAGTAGATTATTGAATTTTTGAAATTTTTTGAAATGTTACCTATATACTGATTCTCATACGATCATTCTTCCACACGTTCAAGTCTTCAGTGCTCAGAAATCCATATTGATAAAATATAAATTTTAAAATGTGTTATTGTTTCTTTCACTTAAAAATAAAATTTCATTAGCAGATTATTGAATTTTTCAAATTTTTTGAAATGTTACCTTTATACTGATTTTCATACGATCATTCCTCCATACCTTCAAGCCTTCAGTGCTCAGAAATCCATATTCATAAAATATAAATTTTGAAATGTGTTACTGTTTCTTTCACTTAAAAATAACATTTCAATAGTAGATTATTGAATTTTTGAAATTATTGTAAATGTTACCTATATACTGATTCTCAAACGATCGTTCTTCGATACCTTCAAGCCTTCAGTGCTCAAAAATCCGTATTGATAAAATTTAAATTTTGAAATGTGTTACTGTTTCTTTCACTTAAAAAAACCATTTCAATAGTAGATTTTTGAATTTTTGAAATTTTTTGAAGTGTTACCTATATACTGAATCTCATACGATCATTTTTCCATACGTTCAAGCCTTAAGTGCTCAAAAATCCGTATTGATAAAACTTAAATTTTGAAATGTATTATTGTTTCTTTCACTTAAAAATAACATTTCAATAGTAGATTATTGAATTTTTGAAATTTTTTTAAATGTTACCTATATACTGATTCTCATACGATCATTCCTCCATACGTTCAAGCCTTAAGTGCTCAAAAATCCATCTTGATAAAATATAAATTTTGAAATGTTTTATTGTTTCTTTCACTTACGTTAGTATTGAATTCACTCTCAAATAACATTTCAATAGTAGATTTTTGAATTCTTGAAATTTTTTGAAATGTTACCTATATACTGATTCTCAGACGATCATTCTTCCACACGTTCAAGTCTTCAGTGCTCAAAAATCCGTATTGATAAAATTTAAATTTTGAAATGTTTTATTGTTTCTTTCACTTGCAAATAACATTTGAATAGTAGATTTTTGAATTTTTGAAATTTTTTGAAATGTTACCTTTAAACTGAATCTCATACGATCATTCTTCCATACCTTCAAGGCTTCAGTGCTCAGAAATCCATATTGAAAAAATATAAATTTTAAAATGTGTTACTGTTTCTTTCACTTAAAAATAACATTTCAATAGTAGATTATTGAATTTTTGAAATTTTTTTAAGTGATACCTATAAACTGATTCTCATACGATCATTCCTCCAAACCTTCAAGCCTTCAGTGCTCAGAAATCCATATTGATAAAATATAAATTTTAAAATGTGTTATTGTTTCTTTCACTTAAAAATAAAATTTCATTAGCAGATTATTGAATTTTTCAAATTTTTTGAAATGTTACCTTTATACTGATTTTCATACGATCATTCCTCCATACCTTCAAGCCTTCAGTGCTCAGAAATCCATATTCATAAAATATAAATTTTGAAATGTGTTACTGTTTCTTTCACTTAAAAATAACATTTCAATAGTAGATTATTGAATTTTTGAAATTTTTTTAAATGTTACCTATATACTGATTCTCATACGATCCTTCTTCCATACCTTCAAGCCTTCAGTGCTCAGAAATCCATATTGATAAAATATAAATTTTGAAATGTGTTACTGTTTCTTTCACTTAAAAATAACATTTCAATAGTAGATTATTGAATTTTTGAAATTTTTTTAAATGTTACCTATATACTGATTCTCAAACAATCATTCGTCCATACCTTCAAGCCTTCAGTGCTCAAAAATCCGTATTGATAAAATTTAAATTTTGAAATGTTTTATTGTTTCTTTCACTTGCAAATAACATTTGAATAGTAGATTTTTTAATTTTTGAAATTTTTTGAAATGTTACCTTTAAACTGAATCTCATACGATCATTCTTCCATACCTTCAAGGCTTCAGTGCTCAGAAATCCATATTGATAAAATATAAATTTTAAAATGTGTTACTGTTTCTTTCACTTAAAAATAACATTTCAATAGTAGATTATTGAATTTTTGAAATTTTTTTAAATGTTACCTATATACTGATTCTCATACGATCCTTCTTCCATACCTTCAAGCCTTCAGTGCTCAGAAATCCATATTGATAAAATATAAATTTTGAAATGTGTTACTGTTTCTTTCACTTAAAAATAACATTTCAATAGTAGATTATTGAATTTTTGAAATTTTTTTAAATGTTACCTATATACTGATTCTCAAACAATCATTCTTCCATACCTTCAAGCCTTCAGTGCTCAAAAATCCGTATTGATAAAATTTAAATTTTGAAATGTTTTATTGTTTCTTTCACTTAAAAATAACATTTCAATAGTAAATTATTGAATTTTTGAAATTTTTTGAAATGTTACCTATATACTGAATCTCATACGATCATTCTTCGATACCTTCAAGCCTTCAGTGCTCAAAAATCCGTATTGATAAAACTTAAATTTTGAAATGTATTATTGTTTCTTTCACTTAAAAATAACATTTCAATAGTAGATTATTGAATTTTTGAAATTTTTTGAAATGTTACCTATATACTGATTCTCATACGATCATTCCTCCATACGTTCAAGCCTTAAGTGCTCAAAAATCCATCTTGATAAAATTTTAATTTTGAAATGTTTTATTGTTTCTTTTACTTAGGTAAGAATTAAATTCACTCACAAATAACATTTCAATAGTAGATATTTGAATTTTTGAAATTATTTTAAATGTTACCTATATACTGATTCTCATACGATCATTCTTCCATACGTTCAAGCCTTAAGTGCTCAAAAATCCATATTGATAAAATTTAAATTTTTAAATGTTTTATTGTTTCTTTCACTTAGGTTAGTGTTAAATTCACTCAAAAATAACATTCAATAGTAGATTTTTGAATTTTTGAAATTTTTTGAAATGTTACCTATACACTGATTCTCAAACGATCATTCTTCCACACGTTCAAGCCTTCAGTGCTCAAAAATCCATACTGATAAAATTTAAATTTTGAAATGTGTTACTGTTTCTTTCACTTAAAAATAACATTTCAATAGTGGATTATTGAATTTTGGAATTTTTTTGAAATGTTACCTATAAACTGATTCTCATACGATCCTTCTTCCATACCTTCAAGCCTTCAATGCTCAGAAGCCCATATTGATAAAATTTAAATTTTGAAATGTGTTAGTGTTTCTCTCACTTAAATATAACATTTCAATAGTAGATTATTGAATTTTTGAAATTTTTTTAAATGTTACCTTTAAACTGATTCTCATACGATCATTCTTCGATACTTTCAAGCCTTCAGTGCTCAAAAATCCGTATTGATAAAATTTAAATTTTGAAATGTTTTATTGTTTCTTTCACTTAAAAACAACATTTCAATAGTAAATTATTGAATTTTTGAAATTTTTTGAAATGTTACCTATATACTGAATCTCATACGATCATTTTTCCATACGTTCAAGCCTTCAGTGCTCAGAAATCCATACTGATAAAATTTAAATTTTGAAATGTTTTATTGTTTCTTTAACTTAGGTTAGTATTAAATTCACTCACAAGTAACATTTGAATAGTAGATTTTTGAATTTTTGAAATTTTTTGAAATGTTACCTATATACTGATTCTCAAACGATCATTCTTCCATACGTTCAAGCCTTAAGTGCTCAAAAATCCGTATTGATAAAATTTAAATTTTGAAATGTTTTATTGTTTCTTTAACTTAGGTTAGTATTAAATTCACTCACAAACAACATTTCAATAGTAGATTTTTGAATTTTTGAAATTTTTTGAAATGTTACCTATATACTGATTCTCAAACGATCATTCTTCCATACGTTCAAGCCTTAAGTGCTCAAAAATCCGTATTGATAAAATTTAAATTTTGAAATGTGTTACTGTTTCTTTCACTTAAAAATAACATTTCAATAGTAAATTATTGAATTTTTGAAATTATTGTAAATGTTACCTATATACTGATTCTCAAACGATCGTTCTTCGATACCTTCAAGCCTTCAGTGCTCAAAAATCCGTATTGATAAAATTTAAATTTTGAAATGTGTTACTGTTTCTTTCACTTAAAAAAACCATTTCAATAGTAGATTTTTGAATTTTTGAAATTTTTTGAAGTGTTACCTATATACTGAATCTCATACGATCATTTTTCCATACGTTCAAGCCTTAAGTGCTCAAAAATCCGTATTGATAAAACTTAAATTTTGAAATGTATTATTGTTTCTTTCACTTAAAAATAACATTTCAATAGTAGATTATTGAATTTTTGAAATTTTTTTAAATGTTACCTATATACTGATTCTCATACGATCATTCCTCCATACGTTCAAGCCTTAAGTGCTCAAAAATCCATCTTGATAAAATATAAATTTTGAAATGTTTTATTGTTTCTTTTACTTAGGTTAGTATTAAATTCACTCAAAAATAAAATTTCAATAGTAGATTATTGAATTTTAGAAATTTTTTTAAATGTTACCTTTAAACTGATTCTCATACGATCATTCTTCGATACTTTCAAGCCTTCTGTGCTCAAAAATCCGTATTGATAAAATTTAAATTTTGAAATGTTTTATTGTTTCTTTCACTTAGGTTAGTATTAAATTCACTCACAAACAACATTTCAATAGTGGATTTTTGAATTTTTGAAATTTTATTAAATGTTACCTATATACTGAATCTCATACGATCATTCTTCGATACCTTCAAGCCTTCAGTGCTTAAAAATCCGTATTGATAAAACTTAAATTTTGAAATGTATTATTGTTTCTTTCACTTAAAAATAACATTTCAATAGTAGATTATTGAATTTTTGAAATTTTTTGAAATGTTACCTATATACTGATTCTCATACGATCATTCTTCCACACGTTCAAGTCTTCAGTGCTCAGAAATCCATATTGATAAAATATAAATTTTAAAATGTGTTATTGTTTCTTTCACTTAAAAATAAAATTTCATTAGCAGATTATTGAATTTTTCAAATTTTTTGAAATGTTACCTTTATACTGATTTTCATACGATCATTCCTCCATACCTTCAAGCCTTCAGTGCTCAGAAATCCATATTCATAAAATATAAATTTTGAAATGTGTTACTGTTTCTTTCACTTAAAAATAACATTTCAATAGTAGATTATTGAATTTTTGAAATTATTGTAAATGTTACCTATATACTGATTCTCAAACGATCGTTCTTCGATACCTTCAAGCCTTCAGTGCTCAAAAATCCGTATTGATAAAATTTAAATTTTGAAATGTGTTACTGTTTCTTTCACTTAAAAAAACCATTTCAATAGTAGATTTTTGAATTTTTGAAATTTTTTGAAGTGTTACCTATATACTGAATCTCATACGATCATTTTTCCATACGTTCAAGCCTTAAGTGCTCAAAAATCCGTATTGATAAAACTTAAATTTTGAAATGTATTATTGTTTCTTTCACTTAAAAATAACATTTCAATAGTAGATTATTGAATTTTTGAAATTTTTTTAAATGTTACCTATATACTGATTCTCATACGATCATTCCTCCATACGTTCAAGCCTTAAGTGCTCAAAAATCCATCTTGATAAAATATAAATTTTGAAATGTTTTATTGTTTCTTTCACTTACGTTAGTATTGAATTCACTCTCAAATAACATTTCAATAGTAGATTTTTGAATTCTTGAAATTTTTTGAAATGTTACCTATATACTGATTCTCAAACGATCATTCTTCCACACGTTCAAGTCTTCAGTGCTCAAAAATCCGTATTGATAAAATTTAAATTTTGAAATGTTTTATTGTTTCTTTCACTTGCAAATAACATTTGAATAGTAGATTTTTGAATTTTTGAAATTTTTTGAAATGTTACCTTTAAACTGAATCTCATACGATCATTCTTCCATACCTTCAAGGCTTCAGTGCTCAGAAATCCATATTGAAAAAATATAAATTTTAAAATGTGTTACTGTTTCTTTCACTTAAAAATAACATTTCAATAGTAGATTATTGAATTTTTGAAATTTTTTTAAGTGTTACCTATAAACTGATTCTCATACGATCATTCCTCCAAACCTTCAAGCCTTCAGTGCTCAGAAATCCATATTGATAAAATATAAATTTTAAAATGTGTTATTGTTTCTTTCACTTAAAAATAAAATTTCATTAGCAGATTATTGAATTTTTCAAATTTTTTGAAAAGTTACCTTTATACTGATTTTCATACGATCATTCCTCCATACCTTCAAGCCTTCAGTGCTCAGAAATCCATATTCATAAAATATAAATTTTGAAATGTGTTACTGTTTCTTTCACTTAAAAATAACATTTCAATAGTAGATTATTGAATTTTTGAAATTTTTTTAAATGTTACCTATATACTGATTCTCATACGATCCTTCTTCCATACCTTCAAGCCTTCAGTGCTCAGAAATCCATATTGATAAAATATAAATTTTGAAATGTGTTACTGTTTCTTTCACTTAAAAATAACATTTCAATAGTAGATTATTGAATTTTTGAAATTTTTTTAAATGTTACCTATATACTGATTCTCAAACAATCATTCGTCCATACCTTCAAGCCTTCAGTGCTCAAAAATCCGTATTGATAAAATTTAAATTTTGAAATGTTTTATTGTTTCTTTCACTTGCAAATAACATTTGAATAGTAGATTTTTTAATTTTTGAAATTTTTTGAAATGTTACCTTTAAACTGAATCTCATACGATCATTCTTCCATACCTTCAAGGCTTCAGTGCTCAGAAATCCATATTGATAAAATATAAATTTTAAAATGTGTTACTGTTTCTTTCACTTAAAAATAACATTTCAATAGTAGATTATTGAATTTTTGAAATTTTTTTAAATGTTACCTATATACTGATTCTCATACGATCCTTCTTCCATACCTTCAAGCCTTCAGTGCTCAGAAATCCATATTGATAAAATATAAATTTTGAAATGTGTTACTGTTTCTTTCACTTAAAAATAACATTTCAATAGTAGATTATTGAATTTTTGAAATTTTTTTAAATGTTACCTATATACTGATTCTCAAACAATCATTCTTCCATACCTTCAAGCCTTCAGTGCTCAAAAATCCGTATTGATAAAATTTAAATTTTGAAATGTTTTATTGTTTCTTTCACTTAAAAATAACATTTCAATAGTAAATTATTGAATTTTTGAAATTTTTTGAAATGTTACCTATATACTGAATCTCATACGATCATTCTTCGATACCTTCAAGCCTTCAGTGCTCAAAAATCCGTATTGATAAAACTTAAATTTTGAAATGTATTATTGTTTCTTTCACTTAAAAATAACATTTCAATAGTAGATTATTGAATTTTTGAAATTTTTTGAAATGTTACCTATATACTGATTCTCATACGATCATTCCTCCATACGTTCAAGCCTTAAGTGCTCAAAAATCCATCTTGATAAAATTTTAATTTTGAAATGTTTTATTGTTTCTTTTACTTAGGTAAGAATTAAATTCACTCACAAATAACATTTCAATAGTAGATATTTGAATTTTTGAAATTATTTTAAATGTTACCTATATACTGATTCTCATACGATCATTCTTCCATACGTTCAAGCCTTAAGTGCTCAAAAATCCATATTGATAAAATTTAAATTTTTAAATGTTTTATTGTTTCTTTCACTTAGGTTAGTGTTAAATTCACTCAAAAATAACATTCAATAGTAGATTTTTGAATTTTTGAAATTTTTTGAAATGTTACCTATACACTGATTCTCAAACGATCATTCTTCCACACGTTCAAGCCTTCAGTGCTCAAAAATCCATACTGATAAAATTTAAATTTTGAAATGTGTTACTGTTTCTTTCACTTAAAAATAACATTTCAATAGTGGATTATTGAATTTTGGAATTTTTTTGAAATGTTACCTATAAACTGATTCTCATACGATCCTTCTTCCATACCTTCAAGCCTTCAATGCTCAGAAGCCCATATTGATAAAATTTAAATTTTGAAATGTGTTAGTGTTTCTCTCACTTAAATATAACATTTCAATAGTAGATTATTGAATTTTTGAAATTTTTTTAAATGTTACCTTTAAACTGATTCTCATACGATCATTCTTCGATACTTTCAAGCCTTCAGTGCTCAAAAATCCGTATTGATAAAATTTAAATTTTGAAATGTTTTATTGTTTCTTTCACTTAAAAACAACATTTCAATAGTAAATTATTGAATTTTTGAAATTTTTTGAAATGTTACCTATATACTGAATCTCATACGATCATTTTTCCATACGTTCAAGCCTTCAGTGCTCAGAAATCCATACTGATAAAATTTAAATTTTGAAATGTTTTATTGTTTCTTTAACTTAGGTTAGTATTAAATTCACTCACAAGTAACATTTGAATAGTAGATTTTTGAATTTTTGAAATTTTTTGAAATGTTACCTATATACTGATTCTCAAACGATCATTCTTCCATACGTTCAAGCCTTAAGTGCTCAAAAATCCGTATTGATAAAATTTAAATTTTGAAATGTTTTATTGTTTCTTTAACTTAGGTTAGTATTAAATTCACTCACAAACAACATTTCAATAGTAGATTTTTGAAATTTTTTTAAATGTTACCTATATACTGATTCTCAAACGATCATTCTTCGATACCTTCAAGCCTTCAGTGCTCAAAAATCCGTATTGATAAAATATAAATTTTGAAATGTTTTATTGTTTCTTTTACTTAGGTTAGTATTAAATTCACTCAAAAATAAAATTTCAATAGTAGATTTTTGAAATTTTTTTAAATGTTACCTATATACTGATTCTCAAACGATCATTCTTCGATACCTTCAAGCCTTCAGTGCTCAAAAATCCGTATTGATAAAATATAAATTTTGAAATGTGTTACTGTTTCTCTCACTTAAATATAACATTTCAATAGTAGATTATTGAATTTTTAAAATTTTTTGAAATGTTACCTATATACTGAATCTCATACGATCATTTTTCCATACGTTCAAGCCTTCAGTGCTCAGAAATCCATACTGATAAAATTTAAATTTTGAAATGTTTTATTGTTTCTTTAACTTAGGTTAGTATTAAATTCACTCACAAGTAACATTTGAATAGTAGATTTTTGAATTTTTTTGAAATGTTACCTATATACTGATTCTCAAACAATCATTCTTCCATACCTTCAAGCCTTCAGTGCTCAAAAATCCATATTGATAAAATTTAAATTTTAAAATGTTTTATTGTTTCTTTCGCTTAAAAATAACATTTCAATAGTACATTATTGAATTTTTGAAATTTTTTGAAATGTTACCTATATACTGATTCTTCTTCCTTCAGTGCTCAAAAATCCATATTGATAAAATTTAAATTTTAAAATGTGTTATTCTTTCTTTCACTTGAAAATAACATTTCAATAGCAGATTATTGAATTTTTGAAATTTTTTAAAATGTTACCTATAAACTGATTCTCATACGACCATTCTTCCATACGTTGAAGCCTTCAGTGCTCAAAAATCCATACTGATAAAATTAAAATTTTGAAATGTGTTACTGTTTCTTTCACTTAAAAATAACATTTCAATAGTGGATTATTGAATTTTGGAATTTTTTTGAAATGTTATTTATAAACTGATTCTCATACGATCCTTCTTCCATACCTTCAAGCCTTCAATGCTCAGAAGCCCATATTGATAAAATTTAAATTTTGAAATGTGTTAGTGTTTCTCTCACTTAAATATAACATTTCAATAGTAGATTATTGAATTTTTGAAATTTTTTTAAATGTTACCTTTAAACTGATTCTCATACGATCATTCTTCGATACTTTCAAGCCTTCAGTGCTCAAAAATCCGTATTGATAAAATTTAAATTTTGAAATGTTTTATTGTTTCTTTCACTTAAAAACAACATTTCAATAGTAAATTATTGAATTTTTGAAATTTTTTGAAATGTTACCTATATACTGAATCTCATACGATCATTTTTCCATACGTTCAAGCCTTCAGTGCTCAGAAATCCATACTGATAAAATTTAAATTTTGAAATGTTTTATTGTTTCTTTAACTTAGGTTAGTATTAAATTCACTCACAAGTAACATTTGAATAGTAGATTTTTGAATTTTTGAAATTTTTTGAAATGTTACCTATATACTGATTCTCAAACGATCATTCTTCCATACGTTCAAGCCTTAAGTGCTCAAAAATCCGTATTGATAAAATTTAAATTTTGAAATGTTTTATTGTTTCTTTAACTTAGGTTAGTATTAAATTCACTCACAAACAACATTTCAATAGTAGATTTTTGAATTTTTGAAATTTTTTTAAATGTTACCTGTATACTGATTCTCAAACGATCATTCTTCGATACCTTCAAGCCTTCAGTGCTCAAAAATCCGTATTGATAAAATATAAATTTTGAAATGTGTTACTGTTTCTTTCACTTAAAAATAACATTTCAATAGTAGATTATTGAATTTTTGAAATTTTTTTAAATATTACCTATATACTGATTCTCAAACAATCATTCTTCCATACCTTCAAGCCTTCAATGCTCAGAAGCCCATATTGATAAAATTTAAATTTTGAAATGTGTTAGTGTTTCTCTCACTTAAATATAACATTTCAATAGTAGATTATTGAATTTTTGAATTTTTTTTAAATGTTACCTTTAAACTGATTCTCATACGATCATTCTTCGATACTTTCAAGCCTTCAGTGCTCAAAAATCTGTATTGATAATGTTAAATTTTTAAATGTTTTATTGTTTCTTTCACTTAAAAATAACATTTCAATAGTAAATTATTGAATTTTTGAAATTTTTTGAAATGTTACCTATATACTGAATCTCATACGATCATTCTTCGATACCTTCAAGCCTTCAGTGCTCAAAAATCCGTATTGATAAAACTTAAATTTTGAAATGTATTATTGTTTCTTTCACTTAAAAATAACATTTCAATAGTAGATTATTGAATTTTTGAAATTTTTTGAAATGTTACCTATATACTGATTCTCATACGATCATTCCTCCATACGATCAAGCCTTAAGTGCTCAAAAATCCATCTTGATAAAATTTTAATTTTGAAATGTTTTATTGTTTCTTTTACTTAGGTAAGAATTAAATTCACTCACAAATAACATTTCAATAGTAGATATTTGAATTTTTGAAATTATTTTAAATGTTACCTATATACTGATTCTCATACGATCATTCTTCCATACGTTCAAGCCTTAAATGCTCAAAAATCCGTATTGATAAAATTTAAATTTTGAAATGTTTTATTGTTTCTTTCACTTAGGTTAGTGTTAAATTCACTCAAAAATAACATTCAATAGTAGATTTTTGAATTTTTGAAATTTTTTGAAATGTTACCTATACACTGATTCTCAAACGATCATTCTTCCACACGTTCAAGCCTTCAGTGCTCAAAAATCCATACTGATAAAATTTAAATTTTGAAATGTGTTACTGTTTCTTTCACTTAAAAACAACATTTCAATAGTAAATTATTGAATTTTTGAAATTTTTTGAAATGTTACCTATATACTGAATCTCATACGATCATTTTTCCATACGTTCAAGCCTTCAGTGCTCAGAAATCCATACTGATAAAATTTAAATTTTGAAATGTTTTATTGTTTCTTTAACTTAGGTTAGTATTAAATTCACTCACAAGTAACATTTGAATAGTAGATTTTTGAATTTTTTTGAAATGTTACCTATATACTGATTCTCAAACAATCATTCTTCCATACCTTCAAGCCTTCAGTGCTCAAAAATCCATATTGATAAAATTTAAATTTTAAAATGTTTTATTGTTTCTTTCGCTTAAAAATAACATTTCAATAGTACATTATTGAATTTTTGAAATTTTTTGAAATGTTACCTATATACTGATTCTTCTTCCTTCAGTGCTCAAAAATCCATATTGATAAAATTTAAATTTTAAAATGTGTTATTCTTTCTTTCACTTGAAAATAACATTTCAATAGCAGATTATTGAATTTTTGAAATTTTTTAAAATGTTACCTATAAACTGATTCTCATACGACCATTCTTCCATACGTTGAAGCCTTCAGTGCTCAAAAATCCATACTGATAAAATTAAAATTTTGAAATGTGTTACTGTTTCTTTCACTTAAAAATAACATTTCAATAGTGGATTATTGAATTTTGGAATTTTTTTGAAATGTTACCTATAAACTGATTCTCATACGATCCTTCTTCCATACTTTCAAGCCTTCAGTGCTCAAAAATCCGTATTGATAAAATTTAAATTTTGAAATGTTTTATTGTTTCTTTCACTTAAAAACAACATTTCAATAGTAAATTATTGAATTTTTAAAATTTTTTGAAATGTTACCTATATACTGAATCTCATACGATCATTTTTCCATACGTTCAAGCCTTCAGTGCTCAGAAATCCATACTGATAAAATTTAAATTTTGAAATGTTTTATTGTTTCTTTAACTTAGGTTAGTATTAAATTCACTCACAAGTAACATTTGAATAGTAGATTTTTGAATTTTTGAAATTTTTTGAAATGTTACCTATATACTGATTCTCAAACGATCATTCTTCCATACGTTCAAGCCTTAAGTGCTCAAAAATCCGTATTGATAAAATTTAAATTTTGAAATGTTTTATTGTTTCTTTCACTTAGGTTAGTATTAAATTCACTCACAAACAACATTTCAATAGTAGATTTTTGAAATTTTTTTAAATGTTACCTATATACTGATTCTCAAACGATCATTCTTCGATACCTTCAAGCCTTCAGTGCTCAAAAATCCGTATTGATAAAATATAAATTTTGAAATGTTTTATTGTTTCTTTTACTTAGGTTAGTATTAAATTCACTCAAAAATAAAATTTCAATAGTAGATTTTTGAAATTTTTTTAAATGTTACCTATATACTGATTCTCAAACGATCATTCTTCGATACCTTCAAGCCTTCAGTGCTCAAAAATCCGTATTGATAAAATATAAATTTTGAAATGTGTTACTGTTTCTCTCACTTAAATATAACATTTCAATAGTAGATTATTGAATTTTTAAAATTTTTTGAAATGTTACCTATGTATATACTGAATCTCATACGATCATTTTTCCATACGTTCAAGCCTTCAGTGCTCAGAAATCCATACTGATAAAATTTAAATTTTGAAATGTTTTATTGTTTCTTTAACTTAGGTTAGTATTAAATTCACTCACAAGTAACATTTGAATAGTAGATTTTTGAATTTTTTTGAAATGTTACCTATATACTGATTCTCAAACAATCATTCTTCCATACCTTCAAGCCTTCAGTGCTCAAAAATCCATATTGATAAAATTTAAATTTTAAAATGTTTTATTGTTTCTTTCGCTTAAAAATAACATTTCAATAGTACATTATTGAATTTTTGAAATTTTTTGAAATGTTACCTATATACTGATTCTTCTTCCTTCAGTGCTCAAAAATCCATATTGATAAAATTTAAATTTTAAAATGTGTTATTCTTTCTTTCACTTGAAAATAACATTTCAATAGCAGATTATTGAATTTTTGAAATTTTTTAAAATGTTACCTATAAACTGATTCTCATACGACCATTCTTCCATACGTTGAAGCCTTCAGTGCTCAAAAATCCATACTGATAAAATTAAAATTTTGAAATGTGTTACTGTTTCTTTCACTTAAAAATAACATTTCAATAGTGGATTATTGAATTTTGGAATTTTTTTGAAATGTTACCTATAAACTGATTCTCATACGATCCTTCTTCCATACTTTCAAGCCTTCAGTGCTCAAAAATCCGTATTGATAAAATTTAAATTTTGAAATGTTTTATTGTTTCTTTCACTTAAAAACAACATTTCAATAGTAAATTATTGAATTTTTAAAATTTTTTGAAATGTTACCTATATACTGAATCTCATACGATCATTTTTCCATACGTTCAAGCCTTCAGTGCTCAGAAATCCATACTGATAAAATTTAAATTTTGAAATGTTTTATTGTTTCTTTAACTTAGGTTAGTATTAAATTCACTCACAAGTAACATTTGAATAGTAGATTTTTGAATTTTTGAAATTTTTTGAAATGTTACCTATATACTGATTCTCAAACGATCATTCTTCCATACGTTCAAGCCTTAAATGCTCAAAAATCCGTATTGATAAAATTTAAATTTTGAAATGTTTTATTGTTTCTTTCACTTAGGTTAGTATTAAATTCACTCACAAACAACATTTCAATAGTAGATTTTTGAAATTTTTTTAAATGTTACCTATATACTGATTCTCAAACGATCATTCTTCGATACCTTCAAGCCTTCAGTGCTCAAAAATCCGTATTGATAAAATATAAATTTTGAAATGTTTTATTGTTTCTTTTACTTAGGTTAGTATTAAATTCACTCAAAAATAAAATTTCAATAGTAGATTTTTGAAATTTTTTTAAATGTTACCTATATACTGATTCTCAAACGATCATTCTTCGATACCTTCAAGCCTTCAGTGCTCAAAAATCCGTATTGATAAAATATAAATTTTGAAATGTGTTACTGTTTCTCTCACTTAAATATAACATTTCAATAGTAGATTATTGAATTTTTAAAATTTTTTGAAATGTTACCTATATACTGAATCTCATACGATCATTTTTCCATACGTTCAAGCCTTCAGTGCTCAGAAATCCATACTGATAAAATTTAAATTTTGAAATTTTTTATTGTTTCTTTAACTTAGGTTAGTATTAAATTCACTCACAAGTAACATTTGAATAGTAGATTTTTGAATTTTTGAAATTTTTTGAAATGTTACCTATATACTGATTCTCAAACGATCATTCTTCCATACGTTCAAGCCTTAAGTGCTCAAAAATCCGTATTGATAAAATTTAAATTCCGAAATGTTTTATTGTTTCTTTCACTTAGGTTAGTATTAAATTCACTCACAAACAACATTTCAATAGTAGATTTTTGAAATTTTTTTAAATGTTACCTATATACTGATTCTCAAACGATCATTCTTCGATACCTTCAAGCCTTCAGTGCTCAAAAATCCGTATTGATAAAATATAAATTTTGAAATGTGTTACTGTTTCTTTCACTTAAAAATAACATTTCAATAGTAGATTATTGAATTTTTGAAATTTTTTTAAATGTTACCTATATACTGATTCTCAAACAATCATTCTTCCATACCTTCAAGCCTTCAATGCTCAGAAGCCCATATTGATAAAATATAAATTTTGAAATGTGTTACTGTTTCTCTCACTTAAATATAACATTTCAATAGTAGATTATTGAATTTTTGAAATTTTTTTAAATGTTACCTTTAAACTGATTCTCATACGATCATTCTTCGATACTTTCAAGCCTTCAGTGCTCAAAAATCCGTATTGATAAAATTTAAATTTTGAAATGTTTTATTGTTTCTTTCACTTAAAAACAACATTTCAATAGTAAATTATTGAATTTTTAAAATTTTTTGAAATGTTACCTATATACTGAATCTCATACAATCATTTTTCCATACGTTCAAGCCTTCAGTGCTCAGAAATCCATACTGATAAAATTTAAATTTTGAAATGTTTTATTGTTTCTTTAACTTAGGTTAGTATTAAATTCACTCACAAGTAACATTTCAATAGTAGATATTTCAATTTTTGAAATTATTTTAAATGTTACCTATATACTGATTCTCACACGATCATTCTTCCATACGTTCAAGCCTTAAGTGCTCAAAAATCCGTATTGATAAAATTTAAATTTTGAAATGTTTTATTGTTTCTTTCACTTAGGTTAGTGTTAAATTCACTCACAAACAACATTTCAATAGTAGATTTTTGAAATTTTTTTAAATGTTACCTATATACTGATTCTCAAACGATCATTCTTCGATACCTTCAAGCCTTCAGTGCTCAAAAATCCGTATTGATAAAATATAAATTTTGAAATGTTTTATTGTTTCTTTTACTTAGGTTAGTATTAAATTCACTCAAAAATAAAATTTCAATAGTAGATTATTGAATTTTTGAAATTTTTTGAAATGTTACCTATATACTGATTCTCATACGATCATTCCTCCATACGTTCAAGCCTTAAGTGCTCAAAAATCCATCTTGATAAAATTTTAATTTTGAAATGTTTTATTGTTTCTTTTACTAAGGTTAGAATTAAATTCACTCACAAATAACATTTCAATAGTAGATATTTAAATTTTTGAAATTATTTTAAATGTTACCTATATACTGATTCTCACACGATCATTCTTCCATACGTTCAAGCCTTAAGTGCTCAAAAATCCGTATTGATAAAATTTAAATTTTGAAAGGTTTTATTGTTTCTTTCACTTACGTTAGTATTAAATTCACTCACAAATAACATTTCAATAGTAGATTTTTGAATTTTTGAAATTTTTTGAAATGTTACCTATATACTGATTCTCAAACGATCATTCTTCCACACGTTCAAGTCTTCAGTGCTCAAAAATCCGTATTGATAAAATTTAAATTTTGAAATATTTTATTGTTTCTTTCACTTACGTTAGTATTAAATTCACTCACAAATAACATTTCAATAGTAGATTTTTGAATTTTTGAAATTTTTTGAAATGTTACCTTTAAACTGAATCTCATACGATGATTCTTCCGTACCTTCAAGGCTTCAGTGCTCAGAAATCCATACTGATAAAATATAAATTTTAAAATGTGTTACTGTTTCTTTCACTTAAAAATAACATTTCAATAGTGGATTATTGAATTTTGGAATTTTTTTGAAATGTTACCTATAAACTGATTCTCATACGATCCTTCTTCCATACCTTCAAGCCTTCAGTGCTCAGAAGCCCATATTGATAAAATATAAATTTTGAAATGTGTTACTGTTTCTCTCACTTAAATATAACATTTCAATACTAGATTATTGAATTTTTGAAATTTTTTTAAATGTTACCTTTAAACTGATTCTCATACGATCATTCTTCGATACTTTCAAGCCTTCAGTGCTCAAAAATCCGTATTGATAAAATTTAAATTTTGAAATGTTTTATTGTTTCTTTCACTTAAAAATAACATTTCAATAGTAAATTTTTTGAAATGTTACCTATATACTGAATCTCATGCGATCATTCTTCGATACCTTCAAGCCTTCAGTGCTCAAAAATCCGTATTGATAAAACTTAAATTTTGAAATGTATTATTGTTTCTTTCACTTAAAAATAACATTTCAATAGTAGATTATTGAATTTTTGAAATTTTTTGAAATGTTACCTATATACTTATTCTCATACGATCATTCCTCCATACGTTCAAGCCTTAAGTGCTCAAAAATCCATCTTGATAAAATTTTAATTTTGAAATGTTTTATTGTTTCTTTTACTTAGGTTAGAATTAAATTCACTCACAAATAACATTTCAATAGTAGATATTTCAATTTTTGAAATTATTTTAAATGTTACCTATATACTGATTCTCACACGATCATTCTTCCATACGTTCAAGCCTTAAGTGCTCAAAAATCCGTATTGATAAAATTTAAATTTTGAAATGTTTTATTGTTTCTTTCACTTAGGTTAGTGTTAAATTCACTCAAAAATAACATTTCAATAGTAGATATTTGAATTTTTGAAATTTATTGAAATGTTACCTATATACTGATTCTCAAACAATCATTCTTCCATACGTTCAAGCCTTCAGTGCTCAAAAATCCATATTGATAACATGTAAATTTTAAAATGTGTTATTCTTTCTTTCACTTGAAAATAACATTTCAATAGCAGATTATTGAATTTTTGAAATTTTTTAAAATGTTACCTATATACTGATTCTCATACGATCCTTCTTCCATACCTTCAAGCCTTCAGTGCTCAGAAGCCCATATTGATAAAATATAAATTTTGAAATGTGTTATTCTTTCTTTCACTTGAAAATAACATTTCAATAGCAGATTATTGAATTTTTGAAATTTTTTAAAATGTTACCTATAAACTGTTTCTCATACGACCATTCTTCCATACGTTCAAGCCTTCAGTGCTCAAAAATCCATACTGATAAAATTTAAATTTTGAAATGTGTTACTGTTTCTTTCACTTAAAAATAACATTTCAATAGTGGATTATTGAATTTTGGAATTTTTTTGAAATGTTACCTATAAACTGATTCTCATACGATCCTTCTTCCATACCTTCAAGCCTTCAGTGCTCAGAAACCCATATTGATAAAATATAAATTTTGAAATGTGTTACTGTTTCTCTCACTTAAATATAACATTTCAATAGCAGATTTTTGATTTTTTGATTTTTTTTTAAATGTTACCTATATACTAATTCTCAAACGATCATTCTTCGATACCTTCAAGCCTTCAGTGCTCAAAAATCCGTGTTGATAAAATATATATTTTGAAATGTTTTATTGTTTCTTTCACTTAAAAATAACATTTCAATAGTAAATTTTTTGAAATGTTACCTATATACTGAATCTCATGCGATCATTCTTCGATACCTTCAAGCCTTCAGTGCTCAAAAATCCGTATTGATAAAACTTAAATTTTGAAATGTATTATTGTTTCTTTCACTTAAAAATAACATTTCAATAGTAGATTATTGAATTTTTGAAATTTTTTGAAATGTTACCTATATACTTATTCTCATACGATCATTCCTCCATACGTTCAAGCCTTAAGTGCTCAAAAATCCATCTTGATAAAATTTTAATTTTGAAATGTTTTATTGTTTCTTTTACTTAGGTTAGAATTAAATTCACTCACAAATAACATTTCAATAGTAGATATTTCAATTTTTGAAATTATTTTAAATGTTACCTATATACTGATTCTCACACGATCATTCTTCAATACGTTCAAGCCTTAAGTGCTCAAAAATCCGTATTGATAAAATTTAAATTTTGAAATGTTTTATTGTTTCTTTCACTTGCAAATAACATTTGAATAGTAGATTTTTGAATTTTCGAAATTTTTTGAAATGTTACCTTTAAACTGAATCTCATACGATCATTCTTCCATACCTTCAAGGCTTCAGTGCTCAGAAATCCATATTGATAAAATATAAATTTTAAAATGTGTTACTGTTTCTTTCACTTAAAAATAACATTTCAATAGTAGATTTTTGAATTTTCGAAATTTTTTGAAATGTTACCTTTAAACTGATTCTCATACGACCATTCTTCCATATGTTCAAGCCTTCAGTGCTCAAAAATCCATACTGATAAAATTTAAATTTTGAAATGTGTTACTGTTTCTTTCACTTAAAAATAACATTTCAATAGTGGATTATTAAATTTTGGAATTTTTTTGAAATGTTACCTATAAACTGATTCTCATATGATCCTTCTTCCATACCTTCAAGCCTTCAGTGCTCAGAAGCCCATATTGATAAAATATAAATTTTGAAATGTGTTATTCTTTCTTTCACTTGAAAATAACATTTCAATAGCAGATTATTGAATTTTTGAAATTTTTTAAAATGTTACCTTTAAACTGATTCTCATACGACCATCCTTCCATACGTTCAAGCCTTCAGTGCTCAAAAATCCATACTGATAAAATTTAAATTTTGAAATGTGTTACTGTTTCTTTCACTTAAAAATAACATTTCAATAGTGGATTATTGAATTTTGGAATTTTTTTGAAATGTTACCTATAAACTGATTCTCATACGATCCTTCTTCCATACCTTCAAGCCTTCAGTGCTCAGAAGCCCATATTGATAAAATATAAATTTTGAAATGTGTTACTGTTTCTCTCACTTAAATATAACATTTCAATAGCAGATTTTTGAATTTTTGATTTTTTTTTTAAATGTTACCTATATACTGATTCTCAAACGATCATTCTTCGATACCTTCAAGCCTTCAGTGCTCAAAAATCCGTGTTGATAAAATATATATTTTGAAATGTTTTATTGTTTCTTTCACTTAAAAATAACATTTCAATAGTAAATTTTTTGAAATGTTACCTATATACTGAATCTCATACGATCATTTTTCCATACGTTCAAGCCTTCAGTGCTCAGAAATCCATACTGATAAAATTTAAACTTTGAAATGTTTTATTGTTTCTTTAACTTAGGTTAGTATTAAATTCACTCACAAGTAACATTTGAATAGTAGATTTTTGAATTTTTGAAATTTTTTGAAATGTTACCTATATACTGATTCTCAAACGATCATTCTTCCATACGTTCAAGCCTTAAGTGCTCAAAAATCCGTATTGATAAAATTTAAATTTTGAAATGTTTTGTTGTTTCTTTCACTTAAAAATAACATTTCAATAGTAGATTATTGAATTTTTGAAATTTTTTAAGTGTTACCTATAAACTGAATCTCATACGATCATTCTTCCATACCTTCAAGGCTTCAGTGCTAAGAAATCCATATTGATAAAATATAAATTTTAAAATGTGTTACTGTTTCTCTCACTTAAATATAACATTTCGATAGTAGATTATTGAATTTTGGAATTTTTTTGAAATGTTACCTATAAACTGATTCTCATACGATCCTTCTTCCATACCTTCAAGCCTTCAGTGCTCAGAAGCTCATATTGATAAAATATAAATTTTGAAATGTGTTACTGTTTCTCTCACTTAAATATAACATTTCAATAGCAGATTTTTGAATTTTTGATTTTTTTTTAAATGTTACCTATATACTGATTCTCAAACGATCATTCTTCGATACCTTCAAGCCTTCAGTGCTCAAAAATCCGTAGTGATAAAATTTAAATTTTGAAATGTTTTATTGTTTCTTTCACTTAAAAATAACATTTCAATAGTAAATTTTTTGAAATGCTACCTATATACTGAATCTCATGCGATCATTTTTCGATACCTTCAAGACTTCAGTGCTCAAAAATCCGTATTGATAAAACTTAAATTTTGAAATGTATTATTGTTTCTTTCACTTAAAAATAACATTTCAATAGTAGATTATTGAATTTTTGAAATTTTTTGAAATGTTACCTATATACTTATTCTCATACGATCATTCCTCCATACGTTCAAGCCTTAAGTGCTCAAAAATCCGTATTGATAAAATTTAAATTTTGAAATGTTTTATTGTTTCTTTCACTTGCAAATAACATTTGAATAGTAGATTTTTGAATTTTCGAAATTTTTTGAAATGTTACCTTTAAACTGAATCTCATACGATCATTCTTCCATACCTTCAAGGCTTCAGTGCTCAGAAATCCATATTGATAAAATATAAATTTTAAAATGTGTTACTGTTTCTTTCACTTAAAAATAACATTTCAATAGTAGATTATTGAATTTTTGAAATTTTTTTAAGTGTTACCTATAAACTGATTCTCATACGATCATTCCTCCAAACCTTCAAGCCTTTAGTGCTCAGAAGCCCATATTGATAAAATATAAATTTTGAAATGTGTTACTGTTTCTCTCACTTAAATATAACATTTCAATAGTAGATTATTGAATTTTTAAATTTTTTTAAATGTTACCTTTAAACTGATTCTCATACGATCATTCTTCGATACTTTCAAGACTTCAATGCTCAAAAATCCGTATTGATAAAATTTAAATTTTGAAATGTTTTATTGTTTCTTTCACTTAAAAACAACATTTCAATAGTAAATTTTTGAATTTTTCAAATTTTTTGAAATGTTACCTATATACTGAATCTCATACGATCATTTTTCCATACGTTCAAGCCTTCAGTGCTCAGAAATCCATACTGATAAAATTTAAATTTTGAAATGTTTTATTGTTTCTTTAACTTAGGTTAGTATTAAATTCACTCACAAGTAACATTTGAATAGTAGATTTTTGAATTTTTGAAATTTTTTGAAATGTTACCTATATACTGATTCTCAAACGATCATTCTTCCATACGTTCAAGCCTTAAGTGCTCAAAAATCCGTATTGATAAAACTTTAATTTTGAAATGTTTTATTGTTTCTTTCACTTAAAAATAACATTTCAATAGTAGATTATTGAATTTTTGAAATTTTTTTAAGTGTTACCTATAAACTGAATCTCATACGATCATTCTTCCATACCTTCAAGGCTTCAGTGCTCAGAAATCCATATTGATAAAATATAAATTTTAAAATGTGTTACTGTTTCTCTCACTTAAATATAACATTTCAATAGTAGATAATTGAATTTTTGAAATTTTTTTAAGTGTTACCTATAAACTGATTCACATACGATCATTCCTCCAAACCTTCAAGCCTTTGGTGCTCAGAAGCCCATATTGATAAAATATAAATTTTGAAATGTATTACTGTTTCTCTCACTTAAATATAACATTTCAATAGTAGATTATTGAATTTTTGAAATTTTTTTAAATGTTACCTTTAAACTGATTCTCATACGATCATTCTTCGATACTTTCAAGCCTTCAGTGCTCAAAAATCCGTATTGATAAAATTTAAATTTTGAAATGTTTTATTGTTTCTTTCACTTGCAAATAACATTTGAATAGTAGATTTTTGAATTTTTGAAATTTTTTGAAATGTTACCTTTAAACTGAATCTCATACGATCATTCTTCCATACCTTCAGTGCTCAGAAATCCATATTGATAAAATATAAATTTTAAAATGTGTTACTGTTTCTTTCACTTAAAAATAACATTTCAATAGTGGATTATTGAATTTTGGAATTTTTTTGAAATGTTACCTATAAACTGATTCTCATACGATCCTTCTTCCATACCTTCAAGCCTTCAGTGCTCAGAAGCTCATATTGATAAAATATAAATTTTGAAATGTGTTACTGTTTCTCTCACTTAAATATAACATTTCAATAGTAGATTATTGAATTTTTGAAATTTTTTTAAATGTTACCTTTAAACTGAATCTCATACGATCATTCTTCGATACTTTCAAGACTTCAATGCTCAAAAATCCGTATTGATAAAATTTAAATTTTGAAATGTTTTATTGTTTCTTTCACTTAAAAATAACATTTCAATAGTGGATTATTGAATTTTGGAATTTTTTTGAAATGTTACCTATAAACTGATTCTCATACGATCCTTCTTCCATACCCTCAAGCCTTCAGTGCTCAGAAGCTCATATTGATAAAATATAAATTTTGAAATGTGTTACTGTTTCTCTCACTTAAATATAACATTTCAATAGTAGATTATTGAATTTTTGAAATTTTTTTAAGTGTTACCTATAAACTGAATCTCATACGATCATTCTTCCATACCTTCAAGACTTCAGTGCTCAGAAATCCATATTGATAAAATATAAATTTTAAAATGTGTTACTGTTTCTCTCACTTAAATATAACATTTCAATAGTAGATTATTGAATTTTTGAAATTTTTTTAAGTGTTACCTATATACTGATTCTCAAACGATCATTCTTCGATACCTTCAAGCCTTCAGTGCTCAAAAATCCGTATTGATAAAATTGAAATTTTGAAATGTTTTATTGTTTCTTTCACTTGCAAATAACATTTGAATAGTAGATTTTTGAATTTTTGAAATTTTTTGAAATATTACCTTTAAACTGTATCTCATACGATCATTCTTCGATACTTTCAAGACTTCAATGCTCAAAAATCCGTATTGATAAAATTTAAATTTTGAAATGTTTTATTGTTTCTTTCACTTAAAAACAACATTTCAATAGTAAATTATTGAATTTTTCAAATTTTTTGAAATGTTACCTATATACTGATTCTCAAACGATCATTTTTCCATACGTTCAAGCCTTCAGTGCTCAGAAATCCATACTGATAAAATTTAAATTTTGAAATGTTTTATTGTTTCTTTAACTTAGGTTAGTATTAAATTCACTCACAAACAACATTTCAATAGTAGATTTTTGAATTTTTGAAATTTTTTGAAATGTTACCTATATACTGATTCTCAAACGATCATTCTTCCATACCTTCAAGGCTTCAGTGCTCAGAAAGCCGTATTGATAAAATTTAAATTTTGAAATGTTTTATTGTTTCTTTCACTTACGTTAGTATTAAATTCACTCACAAATAACATTTCAATAGTAGATTTTTGAATTTTTGAAATTTTTTGAAATGTTACCTTTAAACTGAATCTCATACGATCATTCTTCCATACCTTCAAGGCTTCAGTGCTCAGAAATCCGTATTGATAAAATTTAAATTTTGAAATGTGTTATTGTTTCTTTCACTTAAAAATAACATTTCAATAGTAGATTATTGAATTTTTGAAATTTTTTTAAGTGTTACCTATAAACTGATTCTCATACGATCATTCCTCCAAACCTTCAAGCCTTTAGTACTCAGAAGCCCATATTGATAAAATATAAATTTTGAAATGTGTTACTGTTTCTCTCACTTAATTATAACATTTCAATAGTAGATTATTGAATTTTTGAAATTTTTTTAAATGTTACCTTTAAACTGATTCTCATACGATCATTCTTCGATACTTTCAAGCCTTCAGTGCTCAAAAATCCGTATTGATAAAATTGAAATTTTGAAATGTTTTATTGTTTCTTTCACTTGCAAATAACATTTGAATAGTAGATTTTTGAATTTTTGAAATTTTTTGAAATATTACCTTTAAACTGTATCTCATACGATCATTCTTCGATACTTTCAAGACTTCAATGCTCAAAAATCCGTATTGATAAAATTTAAATTTTGAAATGTTTTATTGTTTCTTTCACTTAAAAACAACATTTCAATAGTAAATCCATACTGATAAAATTTAAATTTTGAAATGTTTTATTGTTTCTTTAACTTAGGTTAGTATTAAATTCACTCACAAACAACATTTCAATAGTAGATTTTTGAATTTTTGAAATTTTTTGAAATGTTACCTATATACTGATTCTCAAACGATCATTCTTCCATACGTTCAAGCCTTAAGTGCTCAAAAATCCGTATTGATAAAATTTAAATTTTGAAATGTTTTATTGTTTCTTTCACTTAGGTTAGTATTAAATTCACTCACAAACAACATTTCAATAGTAGATTTTTGAATTTTTGAAATTTTTTGAAATGTTACCTATATACTGATTCTCAAACGATCATTCTTCGATACCTTCAAGCCTTCAGTGCTCAAAAATCCGTATTGATAAAATATAATTTTTGAAATGTGTTACTGTTTCTTTCAATTAAAAATAACATTTCAATAGTAGATTTTTGAATTTTTGAAATTTTTTTAAATGTTACCTATATACTGATTCTCAAACGATCATTCTTCGATACCTTCAAGCCTTCAGTGCTCAAAAATCCGTATTGATAAAATATAAATTTTGAAATGTTTTATTGTTTCTTTTACTTAGGTTAGTATTAAATTCACTCAAAAATAAAATTTCAATAGTAGATTATTGAATTTTTGAAATTTTTTGAAATGTTACCTATATACTGATTCTCATACGATCATTCCTCCATACGTTCAAGCCTTAAGTGCTCAAAAATCCATCTTGATAAAATTTTAATTTTGAAATGTTTTATTGTTTCTTTTACTAAGGTTAGAATTAAATTCACTCACAAATAACATTTCAATAGTAGATATTTAAATTTTTGAAATTATTTTAAATGTTACCTATATACTGATTCTCACACGATCATTCTTCCATACGTTCAAGCCTTAAGTGCTCAAAAATCCGTATTGATAAAATTTAAATTTTGAAAGGTTTTATTGTTTCTTTCACTTACGTTAGTATTAAATTCACTCACAAATAACATTTCAATAGTAGATTTTTGAATTTTTGAAATTTTTTGAAATGTTACCTATATACTGATTCTCAAACGATCATTCTTCCACACGTTCAAGTCTTCAGTGCTCAAAAATCCGTATTGATAAAATTTAAATTTTGAAATATTTTATTGTTTCTTTCACTTACGTTAGTATTAAATTCACTCACAAATAACATTTCAATAGTAGATTTTTGAATTTTTGAAATTTTTTGAAATGTTACCTTTAAACTGAATCTCATACGATGATTCTTCCGTACCTTCAAGGCTTCAGTGCTCAGAAATCCATACTGATAAAATATAAATTTTAAAATGTGTTACTGTTTCTTTCACTTAAAAATAACATTTCAATAGTGGATTATTGAATTTTGGAATTTTTTTGAAATGTTACCTATAAACTGATTCTCATACGATCCTTCTTCCATACCTTCAAGCCTTCAGTGCTCAGAAGCCCATATTGATAAAATATAAATTTTGAAATGTGTTACTGTTTCTCTCACTTAAATATAACATTTCAATACTAGATTATTGAATTTTTGAAATTTTTTTAAATGTTACCTTTAAACTGATTCTCATACGATCATTCTTCGATACTTTCAAGCCTTCAGTGCTCAAAAATCCGTATTGATAAAATTTAAATTTTGAAATGTTTTATTGTTTCTTTCACTTAAAAATAACATTTCAATAGTAAATTTTTTGAAATGTTACCTATATACTGAATCTCATGCGATCATTCTTCGATACCTTCAAGCCTTCAGTGCTCAAAAATCCGTATTGATAAAACTTAAATTTTGAAATGTATTATTGTTTCTTTCACTTAAAAATAACATTTCAATAGTAGATTATTGAATTTTTGAAATTTTTTGAAATGTTACCTATATACTTATTCTCATACGATCATTCCTCCATACGTTCAAGCCTTAAGTGCTCAAAAATCCATCTTGATAAAATTTTAATTTTGAAATGTTTTATTGTTTCTTTTACTTAGGTTAGAATTAAATTCACTCACAAATAACATTTCAATAGTAGATATTTCAATTTTTGAAATTATTTTAAATGTTACCTATATACTGATTCTCACACGATCATTCTTCCATACGTTCAAGCCTTAAGTGCTCAAAAATCCGTATTGATAAAATTTAAATTTTGAAATGTTTTATTGTTTCTTTCACTTAGGTTAGTGTTAAATTCACTCAAAAATAACATTTCAATAGTAGATATTTGAATTTTTGAAATTTATTGAAATGTTACCTATATACTGATTCTCAAACAATCATTCTTCCATACGTTCAAGCCTTCAGTGCTCAAAAATCCATATTGATAACATGTAAATTTTAAAATGTGTTATTCTTTCTTTCACTTGAAAATAACATTTCAATAGCAGATTATTGAATTTTTGAAATTTTTTAAAATGTTACCTATATACTGATTCTCATACGATCCTTCTTCCATACCTTCAAGCCTTCAGTGCTCAGAAGCCCATATTGATAAAATATAAATTTTGAAATGTGTTATTCTTTCTTTCACTTGAAAATAACATTTCAATAGCAGATTATTGAATTTTTGAAATTTTTTAAAATGTTACCTATAAACTGTTTCTCATACGACCATTCTTCCATACGTTCAAGCCTTCAGTGCTCAAAAATCCATACTGATAAAATTTAAATTTTGAAATGTGTTACTGTTTCTTTCACTTAAAAATAACATTTCAATAGTGGATTATTGAATTTTGGAATTTTTTTGAAATGTTACCTATAAACTGATTCTCATACGATCCTTCTTCCATACCTTCAAGCCTTCAGTGCTCAGAAACCCATATTGATAAAATATAAATTTTGAAATGTGTTACTGTTTCTCTCACTTAAATATAACATTTCAATAGCAGATTTTTGATTTTTTGATTTTTTTTTAAATGTTACCTATATACTAATTCTCAAACGATCATTCTTCGATACCTTCAAGCCTTCAGTGCTCAAAAATCCGTGTTGATAAAATATATATTTTGAAATGTTTTATTGTTTCTTTCACTTAAAAATAACATTTCAATAGTAAATTTTTTGAAATGTTACCTATATACTGAATCTCATGCGATCATTCTTCGATACCTTCAAGCCTTCAGTGCTCAAAAATCCGTATTGATAAAACTTAAATTTTGAAATGTATTATTGTTTCTTTCACTTAAAAATAACATTTCAATAGTAGATTATTGAATTTTTGAAATTTTTTGAAATGTTACCTATATACTTATTCTCATACGATCATTCCTCCATACGTTCAAGCCTTAAGTGCTCAAAAATCCATCTTGATAAAATTTTAATTTTGAAATGTTTTATTGTTTCTTTTACTTAGGTTAGAATTAAATTCACTCACAAATAACATTTCAATAGTAGATATTTCAATTTTTGAAATTATTTTAAATGTTACCTATATACTGATTCTCACACGATCATTCTTCAATACGTTCAAGCCTTAAGTGCTCAAAAATCCGTATTGATAAAATTTAAATTTTGAAATGTTTTATTGTTTCTTTCACTTGCAAATAACATTTGAATAGTAGATTTTTGAATTTTCGAAATTTTTTGAAATGTTACCTTTAAACTGAATCTCATACGATCATTCTTCCATACCTTCAAGGCTTCAGTGCTCAGAAATCCATATTGATAAAATATAAATTTTAAAATGTGTTACTGTTTCTTTCACTTAAAAATAACATTTCAATAGTAGATTTTTGAATTTTCGAAATTTTTTGAAATGTTACCTTTAAACTGATTCTCATACGACCATTCTTCCATATGTTCAAGCCTTCAGTGCTCAAAAATCCATACTGATAAAATTTAAATTTTGAAATGTGTTACTGTTTCTTTCACTTAAAAATAACATTTCAATAGTGGATTATTAAATTTTGGAATTTTTTTGAAATGTTACCTATAAACTGATTCTCATATGATCCTTCTTCCATACCTTCAAGCCTTCAGTGCTCAGAAGCCCATATTGATAAAATATAAATTTTGAAATGTGTTATTCTTTCTTTCACTTGAAAATAACATTTCAATAGCAGATTATTGAATTTTTGAAATTTTTTAAAATGTTACCTTTAAACTGATTCTCATACGACCATCCTTCCATACGTTCAAGCCTTCAGTGCTCAAAAATCCATACTGATAAAATTTAAATTTTGAAATGTGTTACTGTTTCTTTCACTTAAAAATAACATTTCAATAGTGGATTATTGAATTTTGGAATTTTTTTGAAATGTTACCTATAAACTGATTCTCATACGATCCTTCTTCCATACCTTCAAGCCTTCAGTGCTCAGAAGCCCATATTGATAAAATATAAATTTTGAAATGTGTTACTGTTTCTCTCACTTAAATATAACATTTCAATAGCAGATTTTTGAATTTTTGATTTTTTTTTTAAATGTTACCTATATACTGATTCTCAAACGATCATTCTTCGATACCTTCAAGCCTTCAGTGCTCAAAAATCCGTGTTGATAAAATATATATTTTGAAATGTTTTATTGTTTCTTTCACTTAAAAATAACATTTCAATAGTAAATTTTTTGAAATGTTACCTATATACTGAATCTCATACGATCATTTTTCCATACGTTCAAGCCTTCAGTGCTCAGAAATCCATACTGATAAAATTTAAACTTTGAAATGTTTTATTGTTTCTTTAACTTAGGTTAGTATTAAATTCACTCACAAGTAACATTTGAATAGTAGATTTTTGAATTTTTGAAATTTTTTGAAATGTTACCTATATACTGATTCTCAAACGATCATTCTTCCATACGTTCAAGCCTTAAGTGCTCAAAAATCCGTATTGATAAAATTTAAATTTTGAAATGTTTTGTTGTTTCTTTCACTTAAAAATAACATTTCAATAGTAGATTATTGAATTTTTGAAATTTTTTAAGTGTTACCTATAAACTGAATCTCATACGATCATTCTTCCATACCTTCAAGGCTTCAGTGCTAAGAAATCCATATTGATAAAATATAAATTTTAAAATGTGTTACTGTTTCTCTCACTTAAATATAACATTTCGATAGTAGATTATTGAATTTTGGAATTTTTTTGAAATGTTACCTATAAACTGATTCTCATACGATCCTTCTTCCATACCTTCAAGCCTTCAGTGCTCAGAAGCTCATATTGATAAAATATAAATTTTGAAATGTGTTACTGTTTCTCTCACTTAAATATAACATTTCAATAGCAGATTTTTGAATTTTTGATTTTTTTTTAAATGTTACCTATATACTGATTCTCAAACGATCATTCTTCGATACCTTCAAGCCTTCAGTGCTCAAAAATCCGTAGTGATAAAATTTAAATTTGGAAATGTTTTATTGTTTCTTTCACTTAAAAATAACATTTCAATAGTAAATTTTTTGAAATGCTACCTATATACTGAATCTCATGCGATCATTTTTCGATACCTTCAAGACTTCAGTGCTCAAAAATCCGTATTGATAAAACTTAAATTTTGAAATGTATTATTGTTTCTTTCACTTAAAAATAACATTTCAATAGTAGATTATTGAATTTTTGAAATTTTTTGAAATGTTACCTATATACTTATTCTCATACGATCATTCCTCCATACGTTCAAGCCTTAAGTGCTCAAAAATCCGTATTGATAAAATTTAAATTTTGAAATGTTTTATTGTTTCTTTCACTTGCAAATAACATTTGAATAGTAGATTTTTGAATTTTCGAAATTTTTTGAAATGTTACCTTTAAACTGAATCTCATACGATCATTCTTCCATACCTTCAAGGCTTCAGTGCTCAGAAATCCATATTGATAAAATATAAATTTTAAAATGTGTTACTGTTTCTTTCACTTAAAAATAACATTTCAATAGTAGATTATTGAATTTTTGAAATTTTTTTAAGTGTTACCTATAAACTGATTCTCATACGATCATTCCTCCAAACCTTCAAGCCTTTAGTGCTCAGAAGCCCATATTGATAAAATATAAATTTTGAAATGTGTTACTGTTTCTCTCACTTAAATATAACATTTCAATAGTAGATTATTGAATTTTTAAATTTTTTTAAATGTTACCTTTAAACTGATTCTCATACGATCATTCTTCGATACTTTCAAGACTTCAATGCTCAAAAATCCGTATTGATAAAATTTAAATTTTGAAATGTTTTATTGTTTCTTTCACTTAAAAACAACATTTCAATAGTAAATTTTTGAATTTTTCAAATTTTTTGAAATGTTACCTATATACTGAATCTCATACGATCATTTTTCCATACCTTCAGTGCTCAGAAATCCATATTGATAAAATATAAATTTTAAAATGTGTTACTGTTTCTTTCACTTAAAAATAACATTTCAATAGTGGATTATTGAATTTTGGAATTTTTTTGAAATGTTACCTATAAACTGATTCTCATACGATCCTTCTTCCATACCTTCAAGCCTTCAGTGCTCAGAAGCTCATATTGATAAAATATAAATTTTGAAATGTGTTACTGTTTCTCTCACTTAAATATAACATTTCAATAGTAGATTATTGAATTTTTGAAATTTTTTTAAATGTTACCTTTAAACTGAATCTCATACGATCATTCTTCGATACTTTCAAGACTTCAATGCTCAAAAATCCGTATTGATAAAATTTAAATTTTGAAATGTTTTATTGTTTCTTTCACTTAAAAATAACATTTCAATAGTGGATTATTGAATTTTGGAATTTTTTTGAAATGTTACCTATAAACTGATTCTCATACGATCCTTCTTCCATACCCTCAAGCCTTCAGTGCTCAGAAGCTCATATTGATAAAATATAAATTTTGAAATGTGTTACTGTTTCTCTCACTTAAATATAACATTTCAATAGTAGATTATTGAATTTTTGAAATTTTTTTAAGTGTTACCTATAAACTGAATCTCATACGATCATTCTTCCATACCTTCAAGACTTCAGTGCTCAGAAATCCATATTGATAAAATATAAATTTTAAAATGTGTTACTGTTTCTCTCACTTAAATATAACATTTCAATAGTAGATTATTGAATTTTTGAAATTTTTTTAAGTGTTACCTATATACTGATTCTCAAACGATCATTCTTCGATACCTTCAAGCCTTCAGTGCTCAAAAATCCGTATTGATAAAATTGAAATTTTGAAATGTTTTATTGTTTCTTTCACTTGCAAATAACATTTGAATAGTAGATTTTTGAATTTTTGAAATTTTTTGAAATATTACCTTTAAACTGTATCTCATACGATCATTCTTCGATACTTTCAAGACTTCAATGCTCAAAAATCCGTATTGATAAAATTTAAATTTTGAAATGTTTTATTGTTTCTTTCACTTAAAAACAACATTTCAATAGTAAATTATTGAATTTTTCAAATTTTTTGAAATGTTACCTATATACTGATTCTCAAACGATCATTTTTCCATACGTTCAAGCCTTCAGTGCTCAGAAATCCATACTGATAAAATTTAAATTTTGAAATGTTTTATTGTTTCTTTAACTTAGGTTAGTATTAAATTCACTCACAAACAACATTTCAATAGTAGATTTTTGAATTTTTGAAATTTTTTGAAATGTTACCTATATACTGATTCTCAAACGATCATTCTTCCATACCTTCAAGGCTTCAGTGCTCAGAAAGCCGTATTGATAAAATTTAAATTTTGAAATGTTTTATTGTTTCTTTCACTTACGTTAGTATTAAATTCACTCACAAATAACATTTCAATAGTAGATTTTTGAATTTTTGAAATTTTTTGAAATGTTACCTTTAAACTGAATCTCATACGATCATTCTTCCATACCTTCAAGGCTTCAGTGCTCAGAAATCCGTATTGATAAAATTTAAATTTTGAAATATGTTATTGTTTCTTTCACTTAAAAATAACATTTCAATAGTAGATTATTGAATTTTTGAAATTTTTTTAAGTGTTACCTATAAACTGATTCTCATACGATCATTCCTCCAAACCTTCAAGCCTTTAGTACTCAGAAGCCCATATTGATAAAATATAAATTTTGAAATGTGTTACTGTTTCTCTCACTTAATTATAACATTTCAATAGTAGATTATTGAATTTTTGAAATTTTTTTAAATGTTACCTTTAAACTGATTCTCATACGATCATTCTTCGATACTTTCAAGCCTTCAGTGCTCAAAAATCCGTATTGATAAAATTGAAATTTTGAAATGTTTTACTGTTTCTTTCACTTGCAAATAACATTTGAATAGTAGATTTTTGAATTTTTGAAATTTTTTGAAATATTACCTTTAAACTGTATCTCATACGATCATTCTTCGATACTTTCAAGACTTCAATGCTCAAAAATCCGTATTGATAAAATTTAAATTTTGAAATGTTTTATTGTTTCTTTCACTTAAAAACAACATTTCAATAGTAAATCCATACTGATAAAATTTAAATTTTGAAATGTTTTATTGTTTCTTTAACTTAGGTTAGTATTAAATTCACTCACAAACAACATTTCAATAGTAGATTTTTGAATTTTTGAAATTTTTTGAAATGTTACCTATATACTGATTCTCAAACGATCATTCTTCCATACGTTCAAGCCTTAAGTGCTCAAAAATCCGTATTGATAAAATTTAAATTTTGAAATGTTTTATTGTTTCTTTCACTTAGGTTAGTATTAAATTCACTCACAAACAACATTTCAATAGTAGATTTTTGAATTTTTGAAATTTTTTGAAATGTTACCTATATACTGATTCTCAAACGATCATTCTTCGATACCTTCAAGCCTTCAGTGCTCAAAAATCCGTATTGATAAAATATAATTTTTGAAATGTGTTACTGTTTCTTTCAATTAAAAATAACATTTCAATAGTAGATTTTTGAATTTTTGAAATTTTTTTAAATGTTACCTATATACTGATTCTCAAACGATCATTTTTCCATACGTTCAAGCCTTCAGTGCTCAAAAATCCATATTGATAAAATATAAATTTTCAAATGTTTTATTGTTTCTTTTACTTAGGTTAGTATTAAATTCACTCAAAAATAAAATTTCAATAGTAGATTATTGAATTTTTGAAATTTTTTTAAATGTTACCAATATACTGATTCTCATACGATCATTCCTCCATACGTTCAAGCCTTACGTGCTGAAAAATCCATCTTGATAAAATTTTAATTTTGAAATGTTTTATTGTTTCTTTCACTTACGTTAGTATTAAATTCACTCACAAATAACATTTCAATAGTAGATTATTGAATTTTTGAAATTTTTTGAAATGTTACCTATATACTGATTCTCAAACGATCATTCTTCCACACGTTCAAGTCTTCAGTGCTCAAAAATCCGTATTGATAAAATTTAAATTTTGAAATGTTTTATTGTTTCTTTCACTTACGTTAGTATTAAATTCACTCACAAATAACATTTCAATAGTAGATTTTTGAATTTTTGAAATTTTTTGAAATTTTACCTTTAAACTGAATCTCATACGATCATTCTTCCATACCTTCAAGGCTTCAGTGCTCAGAAATCCGTATTGATAAAATTTAAATTTTGAAATGTTTTATTGTTTCTTTCACTTACGTTAGTATTAAATTCACTCACAAATAACATTTCAATAGTAGATTTTTGAATTTTTGAAATTTTTTGAAATGTTACCTTTAAACTGAATCTCATACGATCATTCTTCCATACCTTCAAGGCTTCAGTGCTCAGAAATCCGTATTGATAAAATTTAAATTTTGAAATGTGTTATTGTTTCTTTCACTTAAAAATAACATTTCATTAGCAGATTATTGAATTTTTCAAATTTTTTGAAATGTTACCTATATACTGAATTTCATACGATCATTCCTCCATACCTTCAAGCCTTCAGTGCTCAGAAATCCATATTGATAAAATATAAATTTTGAAATGTGTTACTGTTTCTTTCACTTAAAAATAACATTTCAATAGTAGATTATTGAATTTTTGAAATTTTTTTAAATGTTACCTATATACTGATTCTCAAACAATCATTCTTCCATACCTTCAAGCCTTCAGTGCTCAAAAATCCATATTGATAAAATTTAAATTTTGAAATGTTTTATTGTTTCTTTCACTTAAAAATAACATTTCAATAGTAAATTATTGAAGTTTTGAAATTTTTTGAAATGTTACCTATATACTGATTCTCAAACGATCATTTTTCCATACGTTCAAGCCTTCAGTGCTCAGAAATCCATACTGATAAAATTTAAATTTTGAAATGTTTTATTGTTTCTTTAACTTAGGTTAGTATTAAATTCACTCACAAACAACATTTCAATAGTAGATTTTTGAATTTTTGAAATTTTTTGAAATGTTACCTATATACTGATTCTCAAACGATCATTCTTCCATACGTTCAAGCCTTAAGTGCTCAAAAATCCGTATTGATAAAATTTAAATTTTGAAATGTTTTATTGTTTCTTTCACTTAGGTTAGTATTAAATTCACTCACAAACAACATTTCAATAGTAGATTTTTGAATTTTTGAAATTTTTTGAAATGTTACCTATATACTGATTCTCAAACGATCATTCTTCGATACCTTCAAGCCTTCAGTGCTCAAAAATCCGTATTGATAAAATATAAATTTAAAAATGTTTTATTGTTTCTTTCACTTGCAAATAACATTTGAATAGTAGATTTTTGAATTTTTGAAATTTTTTGAAATATTACCTTTAAACTGTATCTCATACGATCATTCTTCGATACTTTCAAGACTTCAATGCTCAAAAATCCGTATTGATAAAATTTAAATTTTCAAATGTTTTATTGTTTCTTTCACTTAAAAACAACATTTCAATAGTTAATTATTGAATTTTTCAAATTTTTTGAAATGTTACCTATATACTGATTCTCAAACGATCATTTTTCCATACGTTCAAGCCTTCAGTGCTCAGAAATCCATACTGATAAAATTTAAATTTTGAAATGTTTTATTGTTTCTTTAACTTAGGTTAGTATTAAATTCACTCAAAAATAAAATTTCAATAGTAGATTATTGAATTTTTGAAATTTTTTTAAATGTTACCTATATACTGATTCTCATACGATCATTCCTCCATACGTTCAAGCCTTAAGTGCTCAAAAATCCATCTTGATAAAATTTTAATTTTGAAATGTTTTATTGTTTCTTTCACTTACGTTAGTATTAAATTCACTCACAAATAACATTTCAATAGTAGATTTTTGAATTTTTGAAATTTTTTGAAATGTTACCTATTTACTGATTCTCAAACGATCATTCTTCCACACGTTCAAGTCTTCAGTGCTCAAAAATCCGTATTGATAAAATTTAAATTTTGAAATGTTTTATTGTTTCTTTAACTTAGGTTAGTATTAAATTCACTCACAAATAACATTTCAATAGTAGATTTTTGAATTTTTGAAATTTTTTGAAATGTTACCTTTAAACTGAATCTCATACGATCATTCTTCCATACCTTCAAGGCTTCAGTGCTCAGAAATCCGTATTGATAAAATTTAAATTTTAAAATGTTTTATTGTATCTTTAACTTAGGTTAGTATTAAATTCACTCAAAAATAAAATTTCAATAGTAGATTATTGAATTTTTGAAATTTTTTGAAATGTTACCTATATACTGATTCTCAAACGATCATTCTTCCACACGTTCAAGTCTTCAGTGCTCAAAAATCCGTATTGATAAAATTTAAATTTTGAAATGTTTTATTGTTTCTTTAAATTAGGTTAGTATTAAATTCCCTCACAAATAACATTTCAATAGTAGATTTTTGAATTTTTGAAATTTTTTGAAATGTTACCTATATACTGATTCTCAAACGATCATTTTTCCATACGTTCAAGCCTTCAGTGCTCAGAAATCCATACTGATAAAATTTAAATTTTGAAATGTTTTATTGTTTCTTTAACTTAGGTTAGTATTAAATTCACTCACAAATAACATTTCAATAGTAGATTTTTGAATTTTTGAAATTTTTTGAAATGTTACCTATATACTGATTCTCAAACGATCATTTTTCCATACGTTCAAGCCTTCAGTGCTCAGAAATCCATACTGATAAAATTTAAATTTTGAAATGTTTTATTGTTTCTTTAACTTAGGTTAGTATTAAATTCACTCACAAACAACATTTCAATAGTAGATTTTTGAATTTTTGAAATTTTTTGAAATGTTACCTATATACTGATTCTCAAACGATCATTCTTCGATACCTTCAAGCCTTCAGTGCTCAAAAATCCGTATTGATAAAATATAAATTTTGAAATGTGTTACTGTTTCTTTCAATTAAAAATAACATTTCAATAGTAGATTTTTGAATTTTTGAAATTTTTTTAAATGTTACCTATATACTGATTCTCAAACGATCATTTTTCCATACGTTCAAGCCTTCAGTGCTCAAAAATCCATAGTGATAAAATATAAATTTTCAAATGTTTTATTGTTTCTTTTACTTAGGTTAGTATTAAATTCACTCAAAAATAAAATTTCAATAGTAGATTATTGAATTTTTGAAATTTTTTTAAATGTTAGCTATATACTGATTCTCATACGATCATTCCTCCATACGTTCAAGCCTTAAGTGCTCAAAAATCCATCTTGATAAAATTTTAATTTTGAAATGTTTTATTGTTTCTTTCACTTACGTTAGTATTAAATTCACTCACAAATAACATTTCAATAGTAGATTTTTGAATTTTTGAAATTTTTTGAAATGTTACCTATATACTGATTCTCAAACGATCATTCTTCCACACGTTCAAGTCTTCAGTGCTCAAAAATCCGTATTGATAAAATTTAAATTTTGAAATGTTTTATTGTTTCTTTCACTTACGTTAGTATTAAATTCACTCACAAATAACATTTCAATAGTAGATTTTTGAATTTTTGAAATTTTTTGAAATGTTACCTTTAAACTGAATCTCATACGATCATTCTTCCATACCTTCAAGGCTTCAGTGCTCAGAAATCCGTATTGATAAAATTTAAATTTTGAAATGTTTTATTGTTTCTTTCACTTACGTTAGTATTAAATTCACTCACAAATAACATTTCGATAGTAGATTTTTGAATTTTTGAAATTTTTTGAAATGTTACCTTTAAACTGAATCTCATACGATCATTCTTCCATACCTTCAAGGCTTCAGTGCTCAGAAATCCGTATTGATAAAATTTAAATTTTGAAATGTGTTATTGTTTCTTTCACTTAAAAATAACATTTCATTAGCAGATTATTGAATTTTTCAAATTTTTTGAAATGTTACCTATATACTGAATTTCATACGATCATTCCTCCATACCTTCAAGCCTTCAGTGCTCAGAAATCCATATTGATAAAATATAAATTTTGAAATGTGTTACTGTTTCTTTCACTTAAAAATAACATTTCAATAGTAAATTATTGAAGTTTTGAAATTTTTTGAAATGTTACCTATATACTGAATCTCATACGATCATTCTTCGATACCTTCAAGCCTTCAGTGCTCAAAAATCAGTATTGATAAAACTTAAATTTTGAAATGTATTATTGTTTCTTTCACTTAAAAATAACATTTCAATAGTAGATTATTGAATTTTTGAAATTTTTTGAAATGTTACCTAGATACTGATTCTCATACGATCATTCCTCCATACGTTCAAGCCTTAAGTGCTCAAAAATCCGCATTGATAAAATTTAAATTTTGAAATGTTTTATTGTTTCTTTCACTTAGGTTAGTGTTAAATTCACTCAAAAATAACATTCAATAGTAGATTTTTGAATTTATGAAATTTTTTGAAATGTTACCTATACACTGATTCTCAAACAATCATTCTTCCACACGTTCAAGTCTTAAGTGCTCAAAAATCCGTAGTGATAAAATTTAAATTTTGAAATGTTTTATTGTTTCTTTCACTTACGTTAGTATTAAATTCACTCACAAATAACATATCAATAGCAGATTATTGAATTTTTGAAATTTTTTAAAATGTTACCTTTAAAATGATTCTCATACGACCATTCTTCCATACGTTCAAGCCTTCAGTGCTCAAAAATCCATACTGATAAAATTTAAATTTTAAAATGTGTTACTGTTTCTTTCACTTAAAAATAACATTTCAATAGTGGATTATTGAATTTTGGAATTTTTTTGAAATGTTACCTATATACTGATTCTCAAACGATCATTCTTCCATACCTTCAAGCCTTCAGTGCTCAAAAATCCGTATTGATAAAATTTATATTTTGAAATGTTTTATTGTTTCTTTCACTTAAAAATAACATTTCAATAGTAAATTATTGAATTTTTGAAATTTTTTGAAATGTTACCTATATACTGAATCTCATACGATCATTTTTCCATATGTTCAAGCCTTCAGTGCTCAGAAATCCATACTGATAAAATTTAAATTTTGAAATGTTTTATTGTTTCTTTAACTTAGGTTAGTATTAAATTCACTCACAAACAACATTTCAATAGTAGATTTTTGAATTTTTGAAATTTTTTTAAATGTTACCTATATACTGATTCTCAAACGATCATTCTTCGATACCTTCAAGCCTTCAGTGCTCAAAAATCCGTATTGATAAAATTGAAATTTTGAAATGTTTTATTGTTTCTTTCACTTAAAAATAACATTTCAATAGTAAATTATTGAATTTTTGAAATTTTTTGAAATGTTACCTATATACTGAATCTCATACGATCATTCTTCGATACCTTCAAGCCTTCAGTGCTCAAAAATCCGTATTGATAAAACTTAAATTTTGAAATATATTATTGTTTCTTTCACTTAAAAATAACATTTCAATAGTAGATTATTGAATTTTTGAAATTTTTTGAAATGTTACCTATATAGTTATTCTCATACGATCATTCCTCCATACGTTCAAGCCTTAAGTGCTCAAAAATCCATCTTGATAAAATTTTAATTTTGAAATGTTTTATTGTTTCTTTTACTTAGGTAAGAATTAAATTCACTCACAAATAACATTTCAATAGTAGATATTTCAATTTTTGAAATTATTTTAAATGTTACCTATATACTGATTCTCACACGATCATTCTTCCATACGTTCAAGGCTTAAGTGCTCAAAAATCCGTATTGATAAAATTTAAATTTTGAAATGTTTTATTGTTTCTTTTACTTAGGTTAGTATTAAATTCACTCACAAATAACATTTCAATAGTAGATTTTTTACTTTTTGAAATTTTTTGAAATGTTACCTTTAAACTGAATCTCATACGATCATTCTTCCATATGTTCAAGTCTTAAGTGCTCAAAAATCCGTATTGATAAAATATAAATTTTGAAATGTGTTACTGTTTTTTTCACTTAAAAATAACATTTCAATAGTAGATTATTGAATTTTTGAAATTTTTTTAAGTGTTACCTATAAACTGATTCTCATACGATCATTTCTCCAAACCTTCAAGCCTTCAGTGCTCAGAAATCCATATTGATAAAATATAAATTTTGAAATGTGTTATTGTTTCTTTCACTTAAAAATAACATTTCAATAGCAGATTATTGAATTTTTCAAATTTTTTGAAATGTTACCTATATACTGATTCTCATACGATCCTTCTTCCATACCTTCAAGCCTTCAGTGCTCAGAAATCCGTATTGATAAAATATAAATTTTGAAATGTGTTACTGTTTCTTTCACTTAAAAATATTATTTCAAGAGTAGATTATTAATTTTTGAAATTTTTTTAAATGTTACCTATATACTGATTCTCAAACAATCATTCTTCCATACCTTCAAGCCTTCAGTGCTCAAAAATCCATATTGATAAAATTTAAATTTTAAAATGTTTTATTGTTTCTTTCACTTAGGTTTGTATTAAATTCACTCACAAATAACATTTCAATAGTAGATTTTTGAATTTTTGAAATTTTTTGAAATGTTACCTATAAACTGATTCTCATACGATCATACTTTCATTTTTTCAAGCCTTCAGTGCTCAGAAATCCATATTAATAAAATTTAAATTTTGAAATGTTTTATTGTTTCTTTCACTCACAAATAACATTTCAATAGTAGATTTTTGAATTTTTGAAATTTTTTGAAATGTTACCTTTAAACTGATTCTCATACGATCATTCTTCCATACGTTCAAGCCTTCACTGCTCAGAAATCCATATTGATAAAATATAAATTTTGAAACGTTTCATTGTTTTTTTCACTTAAAAATAACATTTCAATAGTAGATTATTGAATTTTTGCAATTATTTTAAATGTTACCTATATACTGATTCTCATACGATCATTCTTCCGTACCTTCAAGCTTTAAGTGCTCAAAAATCCATATTGATAAAATTTAAATTTTAAAATGTTTTATTGTTTCTTTCACTTAGGTTAGTATTAAATTCACTCACAAATAACATTTCAATAGTAGATTTTTGAATTTTTGTAATTTTTTGAAATGTTACCTATAAACTGATTCTCATACGATCATTCTTTCATACCTTCAAGCCTTCAGTGCTCAGAAATCCATATTGATAAAATTTATATTTTGAAATGTTTTATTGTTTCTTTCACTTAGGTTAGTATTAAACTCACTGACAAATAACTTTTCAATAGTAGACTTTTGAATTTTTCAAATTTTTTGAAATGTTACCTATATACTGATTCTCAAACGATCATTCTTCGATACCTTCAAGCCTTCAGTGCTCAAAAATCCGTATTGATAAAATTTATATTTTGAAATGTTTTATTGTTTCTTTCACTTAAAAATAACATTTCAATAGTAAATTATTGAATTTTTGAAATTTTTTGAAATGTTACCTATATACTGAATCTCATACGATCATTCTTCGATACCTTCAAGCCTTCAGTGCTCAAAAATCCGTATTGATAAAACTTAAATTTTGAAATATATTATTGTTTCTTTCACTTAAAAATAACATTTCAATAGTAGATTATTGAATTTTTGAAATTTTTTGAAATGTTACCTATATAGTTATTCTCATACGATCATTCCTCCATACGTTCAAGCCTTAAGTGCTCAAAAATCCATCTTGATAAAATTTTAATTTTGAAATGTTTTATTGTTTCTTTTACTTAGGTAAGAATTAAATTCATTCACAAATAACATTTCAATAGTAGATATTTCAATTTTTGAAATTATTTTAAATGTTACCTATATACTGATTCTCACACGATCATTCTTCCATACGTTCAAGGCTTAAGTGCTCAAAAATCCGTATTGATAAAATTTAAATTTTGAAATGTTTTATTGTTTCTTTCACTTGCAAATAACATATGAATAGTAGATTTTTGAATTTTTGAAATTTTTTGAAATGTTACCTTTAAACTGAATCTCATACGATCATTCTTCCAAACCTTCAAGGCTTCAGTGCTCAGAAATCCATATTGATAAAATATAAATTTTAAAATGTGTTACTGTTTCTTTCACTTAAAAATAACATTTCAATAGTAGATTATTGAATTTTTGAAATTTTTTTAAGTGTTACCTATAAACTGATTCTCATACGATCATTCCTCCAAACCTTCAAGCCTTCAGTGCTCAGAAATCCATATTGATAAAATATAAATGTTGAAATGTGTTATTGTTTCTTTCACTTAAAAATAACATTTCATTAGCAGATTATTGAATTTTTGAAATTTTTTGAAATGTTACATATATACTGATTCTCATACGATCCTTCTTCTATACCTTCAAGCCTTCAGTGCTCAGAAATCCATATTGATAAAAAATAAATTTTGAAATGTGTTACTGTTTCTTTCACTTAAAAATAACATTTCAATAGTAGATTATTGAATTTTTGAAATTTTTTTAAATGTTACCTATATACTGATTCTCAAACAATCATTCTTCCATACCTTCAAGCCTTCAGTGCTCAAAAATCCGTATTGCTAATATATAAATTTTGAAATGTTTTATTATTTCTCTCACTTAGGTTAGTATTAAATTCACTTAAAAATAATATTTCAATAGTAGATATTTGAATTTTTGAAGTTTATTGAAATTTTACCTATATACGGATTCTCATACGATCCTTCTTCCATACCTTCAAGCCTTCAGTGCTCAGAAATCCATATTGATAAAATTTAAATTTTAAAATGTGTTATTCTTTCTTTCACTTAAAAATAACATTTCAATAGTAGATTATTGAATTTACTGATTATACTGATTCTCATACGATCCTTCTTCCATACCTTCAAGCCTTCAGTGCTCAGAGATCCATATTGATAATATATGAATTTTAAAATGTGTTATTCTTTCTTTCACTTAAAAATAACATTTCAATAGTAGATTATTGAATTTTTGAAATTTTTTTAAATGTTACCTATATACTGATTCTCAAACAATCATTCTTCCATACCTTCAAGCCTTCAGTGCTCAAAAATCCGTATTGCTAATATATAAATTTTGAAATGTATTATTGTTTCTCTCACTTAAAAATAACATTTCAATAGTAGATTATTGAATTTTTGAAATTTTTTGAAATGTTACCTATATACTGATTCTCATACGATCATTCCTCCATACGTTCAAGCCTTAAGTGCTCAAAAATCCATCTTGATAAAATTTTAATTTTGAAATGTTTTATTGTTTCTTTCACTTAGGTTAGTATCAAATTCACTCACAAATAACATTTCAATAGTAGATTTTTGAATTTCTGAAATTTTTTGAAATGTTACCTTTAAACTGAATCTCATACGATCATTCTTCCATATGTTCAAGCCTAAAGTGCTCAAAAATCCATATTGATAAAATTTAAATTTTGAAATGTTTTATTGTTTCTTTTACTTAGGTTAGTATTAAATTCACTCACAAATAACATTTCAATAGTAGATTTTTTACTTTTTGAAATTTTTTGAAATGTTACCTTTAAACTGAATCTCATACGATCATTCTTCCATATGTTCAAGTCTTAAGTGCTCAAAAATACGTATTGATAAAATATAAATTTTGAAATGTGTTACTGTTTTTTTCACTTAAAAATAACATTTCAATAGTAGATTATTGAATTTTTGAAATTTTTTTAAGTGTTACCTATAAACTGATTCTCATACGATCATTTCTCCAAACCTTCAAGCCTTCAGTGCTCAGAAATCCATATTGATAAAATATAAATTTTGAAATGTGTTATTGTTTCTTTCACTTAAAAATAACATTTCAATAGCAGATTATTGAATTTTTGAAATTTTTTGAAATGTTACCTATATACTGATTCTCATACGATCCTTCTTCCATACCTTCAAGCCTTCAGTGCTCAGAAATCCGTATTGATAAAACATAAATTTTGAAATGTGTTACTGTTTCTTTCACTTAAAAATATTATTTCAAGAGTAGATTTTTAATTTTTGAAATTTTTTTAAATGTTACCTATATACTGATTCTCAAACAATCATTCTTCCATACCTTCAAGCCTTCAGTGCTCAAAAATCCATATTGATAAAATTTAAATTTTAAAATGTTTTATTGTTTCTTTCACTTAGGTTTGTATTAAATTCACTCACAAATAACATTTCAATAGTAGATTTTTGAATTTTTGAAATTTTTTGAAATGTTACCTATAAACTGATTCTCATACGATCATACTTTCATACCTTCAAGCCTTCAGTGCTCAGAAATCCATATTAATAAAATTTAAATTTTGAAATGTGTTATTGTTTCTTTCACTTAAAAATAACATTTCAATAGCAGATTATTGAATTTTTGAAATTTTTTGAAATGTTACCTATATACTGATTCTCATACGATCCTTCTTCCATACCTTCAAGCCTTCAGTGCTCAGAAATCCGTATTGATAAAACATAAATTTTGAAATGTGTTACTGTTTCTTTCACTTAAAAATATTATTTCAAGAGTAGATTATTAATTTTTGAAATTTTTTGAAATGTTACCTTTAAACTGATTCTCATACGATCATTCTTCCATACGTTCAAGCCTTCACTGCTCAGAAATCCATATTGATAAAATATAAATTTTGAAATGTTTCATTGTTTTTTTCACTTAAAAATAACATTTCAATAGTAGATTATTGAATTTTTGCAATTATTTTAAATGTTACCTATATACTGATTCTCATACGATCATTCTTCCGTACCTTCAAGCTTTAAGTGCTCAAAAATCCATATTGATAAAATTTAAATTTTAAAATGTTTTATTGTTTCTTTCACTTAGGTTAGTATTAAATTCACTCACAAATAACATTTCAATAGTAGATTTTTGAATTTTTGTAATTTTTTGAAATGTTACCTATAAACTGATTCTCATACGATCATTCTTTCATACCTTCAAGCCTTCAGTGCTCAGAAATCCATATTGATAAAATTTATATTTTGAAATGTTTTATTGTTTCTTTCACTTAGGTTAGTATTAAACTCACTGACAAATAACTTTTCAATAGTAGACTTTTGAATTTTTCAAATTTTTTGAAATGTTACCTATATACTGAATCTCATACGATCATTTTTCCATACGTTCAAGCCTTCAGTGCTCAAAAATCCATATTGATAAAATATAAATTTTGAAATGTTTTATTGTTTCTTTTACTTAGGTTAGTATTAAATTCACTCACAAATAACATTTCAATAGTAGACTTTTGAATTTTTGAAATTTTTTGAAATGTTACCTTTATACTGATTCTCAAACGATCATTCTTCCATACGTTCAAGCCTTAAGTGCTCAAAAATCCGTATTGATAAAATTTAAATTTTGAAATGTTTTATTGTTTCTTTCATTTAGGTTAGTATTAAATTCACTCACAAACAACATTTCAATAGTAGATTTTTTAATTTTTGAATTTTTTTTAAATGTTACCTATATACTGATTCTCAAACGATCATTCTTCGATACCTTCAAGCCTTCAGTGCTCAAAAATCCGTATTGATAAAATTTAAATTTTGAAATGTTTTATTGTTTCTTTCACTCACAAATAACATTTCAATAGTAGATTTTTGAATTTTTGAAATTTTATGAAATGTTACCTATAAACTGATTCTCATACGATCATACTTTCATACCTTTAAGCCTTCAGTGCTCAGAAATCCATATTGATAAAATATAAATTTTGAAATGTGTTACTGTTTCTTTCACTTAAAAATAACATTTGAATAGTAGATTATTGAATTTTTGAAATTTTTTTAAGTGTTACCTATATACTGATTCTCAAACGATCATTCTTCCATACGTTCAAGCCTTAAGTGCTCAAAAATCCATCTTGATAAAATTTTAATTTTGAAATGTTTTATTGTTTCTTTCACTTGAAAATAACATTTGAATAGTTGATTTTTTAATTTTTGAAATTTTTTGAAATGTTACTTATAAACTGATTCTCATACGATCATTCTTTCATACCTTCAAGCCTTCAGTGCTCAGAAATCCATATTGATAAAATATAAATTTTGAAATGTGTTACTGTTTCTTTCACTTAAAAATAACATTTCAATAGTAGATTATTGAATTTTTGAAATTTTTTTAAGTGTTACCTATATACTGATTCTCAAACAATCATTCTTCCATACCTTCAAGCCTTCAGTGCTCAAAAATCCGTATTGATAAAATATAAATTTTGAAATGTTTTATTGTTTCTCTCACTTAGGTTAGTATTAAATTCACTTAAAAATAACATTTCAATAGTAGATATTTGAACTTTTGAAATTTATTGAAATGTTACCTATAAACTGATTCTCATACGATCATTCTTCCATATGTTCAAGCCTAAAGTGCTCAGAAATCCATATTAATAAAATTTAAATTTTGAAATGTTTTATTGTTTCTTTCACTCACAAATAACATTTCAATAGTAGATTTTTGAATTTTTGAAATTTTTTGAAATGTTACTTATAAACTGATTCTCATACGATCATTCTTTCATACCATCAAGCCTTCAGTGCTCAGAAATCCATATTGATAAAATATAAATTTTGAAATGTGTTACTGTTTCTTTCACTTAAAAATAACATTTCAATAGTAGATTATTGAATTTTTGAAATTTTTTTAAGTGTTACCTATAAACTGATTCTCAAACGATCATTCTTCCATACGTTCAAGTCTTAAGTGCTCAAAATTCCGTATTGATAAAATTTAAATTTTGAAATGTTTTATTGTTTCTTTCACTTTAAAATAAAATTTTAATGGTAGATTTTTGAATTTTTTGAAATGTTACCTATATACTGATTCTCATACGATCACTCTTCCAAACCTTCAAGCCTTCAGTGCTCAGAAATCCATATTGATAAAATATAAATTTTGAAATGTGTTATTGTTTCTTTCACTTAAAAATAACATTTCAATAGCAGATTATTGAATTTTTGAAATTTTTTGAAATGTTACCTATATACTGATTTTCATACGATCATTCCTCCATACCTTCAAGCCTTCAGTGCTCAGAAATCCATATTGATAAAATATAAATTTTGAAATGTGTTACTGTTGGTTTCACTTAAAAATAACATTTCAATAGTAGATTATTGAATTTTTGAAATATTTTTAAATGTTACCTATAAACTGATTCTCATACGATCATTCTTTCATACCTTCAAGCCTTCAGTGCTCAGAAATCCATTATGATAAAATATAAAATTCGAAATGTGTTACTGTTTCTTTCACTTAAAAATATTATTTCAAGAGTAGATTATTAATTTTTGAAATTTTTTTAAATGTTACCTATATACTGATTCTTAAACAATCATTCTTCCATACCTTCAAGCCTTCAGTGCTCAAAAATCCATATTGATAAAATTTAAATTTTAAAATGTTTTATTGTTTCTTTCACTTGAAAATAACATTTGAATAGTTGATTTCTTAATTTTTGAAATTTTTTGAAATGTTACCTATAAACTGATTCATTTTTGAATTTTTTAATTTTTTTGAAATGTTACCTATATACTGATTCTCATACGATCATTCTTCCATACGTTCAAGCCTTAAGTGCTCAAAAATCCATAGTGATAAAATTTAAATTTTGAAATGTTTTATTATTTCTTTCACTTAGGTTAGTAATAAATTCACTTAAAAATAACATTTCAATAGTAGATTTTTGAATTTATGAAATTTTTTTAAATGTTACCTATATACTGATTCTCATACGATCATTCTTCCATACGTTCAAGCCTTAAGTGCTCAAAAATCCATATTGATAAAATTTAAATTTTGAAATGTTTTATTATTTCTTTCACTTAGGTTAGTATTAAATTCACTCACAAATAACATTTCAATAGGATATTTTTAATTTTTGAAATTTTTTGAAATGTTACCTATAACGTGATTCTCATACGATCATTCTTTCATACCTTCAAGCCTTCAGTGCTCAAAATCCATATTGATAAAATATAAATTTTGAAATGTGTTACTGTTTCTTTCACTTAAAAATAACATTTCAATAGTAGATTTTTGAAATTTTGTAATTTTTTTAAATGTTACCTTTACACTGATTCTAAGACGTTTGTTCTTCCATACGTTCAAGCCTTAAGTGCTCAAAAATCCATATTGATAAAATTTAAATTTGGAAATGTTTTATTGTTTCTTTCACTTTGAAATAACATTTCAATTGTAGATTTTTTAATTTTTGAAATTTTTTTAAATGTTACCTATATACTGATTCTCATACGTTTATTCTTCCATACGTTCAAGCCTTCAGTGCTCAGAAATCCATATTGATAAAATTTAAAATTTTAAATGTTTTATTGTTTCTTTCACTTTAAAATAACATTTCAATAGTAGATTTTTGAATTTTTGAAATTTTTTGAAATGTTACCTATATACTGAATCTCATATGATCATTCTTCTATACGTTCAAGCCTTCAGTGCTCAAAAATCCATATTGATAAAATTTAAATTTTACAATGTTTAATTGTTTCTTTCACTTTAAAATAACATTTCAATAGTAGATTTTTGAATTTTTGAAATTTTTTGAAATGTTACCTATATACTGAATCTCATACAATCATTCTTCTATACGTTCAAGCCTTCAGTGCTCAAAAATCCATATTGATTTTTTTTTTTTTTTTTTTCATGCTTATTCCCAAAAATTGTATTATACTTAAGCTAAGGTAATGTAACTTATATAATACAGAGTTTAGTTTAAATAGAAACTGTACAACTGAAATATTCAATTAAGATTTAACAATTTTGATTTAAGTAGTTTACTGAGGAAAAGGGGAGAAAAAAACTCAAAGGGGGTATATTAATAAAACTTACATGGCTATTTAAAAGTTACGAGACTGGTTCTTAAACATACTAAACCAACGTTTAGTAGTGAAAAGCTCCAGTCAGCACAGGGATTGTGCAATATTTATATTTTTTAAGTTGAAGGCGGACTTTGCCAATGTGACTTTATCAGAAATCATTTTAACACCTGCCTTCTCGTGGAGTAGGAAGGTTGGGTAATAATAGGGGAGGTTTAAAATCATTTTCAACAGCTTGTTTCGTGCAATTTGAAGTTTTGATATGTGGGTACGTGCACAGTCACCCCATACCTCAGATCCATTGAGCATAGTTGGGACGAAAATTGCTTTGTAAATGATTAGTTTATTGTGAATTGTGAGTTTAGACTTTCGGTTAATAAACGGGAAGAGAATTCGAATGGTTTTGTTAACTTTGTTAAGAGTATTTGCAATATGCTGTTTATAAGTAAGTTTATTATCTAAAATGATGCCAAGGTACCGAACACTATTGGCCCAATGGACATCTTCACCGTTTATAGTTAGGTTCGAGTTTGGCAGGAAACAGGACTTACGTTTTCTTGTGAAAAATATTGCGTTTGTTTTACTGGCGTTTAATTTGATTTTCCATCGAGTAAAATAATTTGTTAGCGAGTTTAGTGCTCTTTGCAGCTCAAAAGCAATGTCGTTAGTACCGGAAGTACCGGAGCAGTAAATTGCAGTATCATCAGCAAATATTGAAGTGGTGCAGATTGCGGACGTTGGAACGTCGTGAGTATAAATGTTATAGAGAATAGGGCCTAGCACGGATCCTTGCGGTACTCCGGCAGAGATAGTCTTTTTATTGGAAACAGCACCATCCAAAGAAACCATGAACGACCTATCTTTTAGGAAACTTTGTATGAGTCTATTGAGGTAAACTGGGATATGCATATTGGTAAGCTTGTGGATTAGTCCCTGATGCCACACTGTATCAAATGCAGCTTGAACGTCTAGAGTGACCATGCCAACCGATTGCTTTTGATTAAGTTTCTCTTTGACAAAGTTGTTAAGCTTTTTTAGGGGATGAATGCAACTAAGGTTGGCCCTGAAACCAAATTGGATGGGTGGCAAGATGTTGTTGTCTGATAAAAATTTGATAATTCTTGCTTTTAGGATGCGTTCATAGACTTTGGAAAAGCCGCAAAGAAGACTAATTGGACGGTAGTTTTCAGGTATGTCAGGAGGTTTACCAGGTTTAGCAATGGCTATGATTTTTGCAGTTTTCCAAGCGACTGGGAAGTATCCTATCGTTGCACAAAGATTGAAAATCCGTGCAAGGTACATAAGAGAACTTTTGGGGAGATTTTTAATGCCTACATTAGGTATTTGATCGGGTCCAGATGATTTTTTAATATTTAGTGAGGATGTGATTTGGATAATTTCGGAAAGGGAAATAACCGGCGGAGTGTTAATTAATACGCTGTCAATGTCACAAGTAGTATTGGCAACTTACGATTGAGTAGCGGGATCGGATAAAAGCTCAGTAAGCTTGTGTTTTTGCTGAAAGATCTCAGCCAGGATGTTAGCTTTTTCTAATCTCTTTGTAAAGTTTTGGTTATTGTATCGAAAGCTAGGTATATATTGTTGTTTATTTTTAATTACTTTCGTAATTTTCCAAAATTCTTTAGAGCTTTTTCCCAGTTTCGCCAGTTTGTAGTCCCAACAGACATTATTGTGTTGAAAAATCTTGAATTTAATTTCTCTGTTCAGGTGGTTTAGTTTAGCTTTGAACATTGTGTGCCTTGTTCTGATCCATTGTCTTTGGCAGTCATTCCTAATTTTCATCAGCCCTATGATGTGTGCAGGCAATGTGAGACGAGTTTGCTTCCTTTGTTTTTTAGGGACAGACAGTTCTATGGCATTAATGATGTCAGTTGTTAAATCTGTAACCATTTTATCAATTGTCGTCATTGAAAGGTGGGGTTCGACTTGAGCATTAATCTTTTCCTTAGAAGCTTTTGTGAGTAGCTTTTTGAAGAGTTTCCAATCAGCATTTTGGAACTTCGGGTAGGTTACGGCTTCAAAGGAGGCTTGTGACATTAAGTTGCAGATAACAGGAAGGTGATCAGACGACAAATCATTGAGCACGACTGGTTCAGCTAATCTGTCCAAAGTATTTGTTACGTTCAAGCCTTAAGTGCTCAAAAATCCGTATTGATAAAATTTAAATTTTGAAATGTTTTTTTGTTTCTTTAACTAAGGTTAGTATTAAATTCACTCACAAATAACATTTCAATAGTAAATTATTGAATTTTTGAAATTTTTTTAAATGTTACCTATAAACTGATTCTCATACGATCATTCTTTCATACCTTCAAGCCTTCAGTGCTCAGAAATCCATATTGATAAAATATAAATTTTGAAATGTGTTACTGTTTCTTTCACTTAAAAATAACATTTGAATAGTAGATTTTTTAATTTTTGAAATTTTTTGAAATGTTACCTTTAAACTGAATCTCATACGATCATTCTTCCATATGTTCAAGTCTTAAGTGCTCAAAAATCCGTATTGATAAAATATAAATTTTGAAATGTGTTATTGTTTTTTTCACTTAAAAATAACATTTCAATAGTAGATTATTGAATTTTTGAAATTTTTTTAAGTGTTACCTATAAACTGATTCTCTACCATCATTTCTTCAAACCTTCAAGCCTTCAGTGCTCAGAAATCCATATTGATAAAATATAAATTTTGAAATGTGTTATTGTTTCTTTCACTTAAAAATAACATTTCAATAGCAGATTATTGAATTTTTCAAATTTTTTGAAATGTTACCTATATACTGATTTTCATACGATCATTCCTCCATACCTTCAAGCCTTCAGTGCTCAGAAATCCATATTGATAAAATATAAATTTTGAAATGTGTTACTGTTTGTTTCACTTAAAAATAACATTTCAATAGTAGATTATTGAATTTTTGAAATTTTTTTAAATGTTACCTATATACTGATTCTCATACGATCCTTCTTCCATACCTTCAAGCCTTCAGTGCTCAGAAATCCGTATTGATAAAATATAAATTTTGAAATGTGTTACTGTTTGTTTCACTTAAAAATAACATTTCAATAGTAGATTATTGAATTTTTGAAATTTTTTTAAATGTTACCTATATACTGATTCTCATACGATCCTTCTTCCATACCTTCAAGCCTTCAGTGCTCAGAAATCCGTATTGATAAAATATAAATTTTGAAATGTGTTACTGTTTCTTTCACTTAAAAATATTATTTCAATAGTAGATTATTGAATTTTTGAAATTTTTTTAAATGTTACCTATATACTGATTCTCAAACAATCATTCTTCCATACCTTCAAGCCTTCAGTGCTCAAAAATCCATATTGATAAAATTTAAATTTTAAAATGTTTTATTGTTTCTTTCACTTAGGTTTGTATTAAATTCACTCACAAATAACATTTCAATAGCAGATTTTTGAATTTTTGAAATTTTTTTAAATGTTACCTATAAACTGATTCTCATACGATCATACTTTCATACCATCAAGCCTTCAGTGCTCAGAAATCCATATTAATAAAATTTAAATTTTGAAATGTTTTATTGTTTCTTTCACTCACAAATAACATTTCAATAGTAGATTTTTGAATTTTTGAAATTTTTTGAAATGTTACCTATAAACTGATTCTCATACGATCATTCTTTCATACCTGCTTAGAAATCCATATTGGTAAAATATAAATTTTGAAATGTGTTACTGTTTCTTTCACTTAAAAATAACATTTCAATAGTAGATTTTTGAATTTTTGAGATTTTTTGAAATGTTACCTTTAAACTGAATCTCATACGATCATTCTTCCATATGTTCAAGTCTTAAGTGCTCAAAAATCCGTATTGATAAAATATAAATTTTGAAATGTGTTATTGTTTTTTTCACTTAAAAATAACATTTCAATAGTAGATTATTGAATTTTTGAAATTTTTTTAAGTGTTACCTATAAACTGATTCTCATACGATCATACTTTCATACCTTCAAGCCTTCAGTGCTCAGAAATCCATATTAATAAAATTTAAATTTTGAAATGTTTTATTGTTTCTTTCACTCACAAATAACATTTCAATAGTAGATTTTTGAATTTTTGAAATTTTTTGAAATGTTACCTTTAAACTGAATCATTCTTCCATATGTTCAAGTCTTAAGTGCTCAAAAATCCGTATTGATAAAATATAAATTTTGAAATGTGTTATTGTTTTTTTCACTTAAAAATAACATTTCAATAGAAGATTATTGAATTTTTGAAATTTTTTTAAGTGTTACCTATAAACTGATTCTCATACGATCATTTCTCCAAACATTCAAGCCTTCAGTGCTCAGAAATCCATGTTGATAAAATATAAATTTTGAAATGTGTTATTGTTTCTCTCACTTAGCTTAGTATTAAATTCACTCACAAGTAACATTTGAATAGTAGATTTTTGAATTTTTGAAATTTATTGAAATGTTACCTATAAACTGATTCTCATACGATCATTCTTCCATACGTTCAAGCCTTCACTGCTCAGAAATTCATATTGATAAAATAAAAATTTTGATATGTGTTATTGTTTCTTTCACTTAAAAATAAAATTTCAATAGTAGATTATTGAATTTTTGAAATTTTTTGAAATGTTACCTATATACTGATTCTCATACGATCCTTCTTCCATACCTTCAAGCCTTCAGTGCTCAGAAATCCATTTTGATAAAATAAAAATTTTGAAATGTGTTATTGTTTCTTTCACTTAAAAATAACATTTCAATAGCAGATTATTGAATTTTTGAAATTTTTTGAAATGTTACCTATAAACTGATCTCATACGATCATTCTTTCATACCTTCAAGCCTTCAGTGCTCAGAAATCCATATTGATAAAATTTAAATTTTGAAATGTTTTATTGTTTCTTTCACTTAGGTTTGTATTAAATTCAATCACAAAAACCATTTCAACAGTAGATTTTTGAATTTTTGAAATTTTTTGAAATCTTACCTATAAACTGATTCTCATACGATCATTCTTTCATACCTTCAAGCCTTCAGTGCTCAGAAATCCATATTGATAAAATATAAATTTTGAAATGTTTTATTGTTTCTTTCACTTTAAAATAACATTTCAATAGTAGATTATTGAATTTTTGAAATTTTTTGAAATGTTATACTGATTCTCATACGATCATTCTTCCATACGTTCAAGCCTTAAGTGCTCAAAAATCCATATTGATAAAATTTAAATTTTAAAATTTCTTATTGTTTCTTTCATTTATTTAAGTATTACATTCACTCACAAATAACTTTTCAATAGTAGATTTTTGAATTTTTGAAATTTTTTGAAATGTTACCTATAAACTGATCTCATACGATCATTCTTTCATACCTTCAAGCCTTCAGTGCTCAGAAATCCATATTGATAAAATTTAAATTTTGAAATGTTTTATTGTTTCATTCACTTAGGTTAGTATTAAATTCACTCACAAGTAACATTTCAATAGTAGATTTTTGAATTTTTGAAATTTTTTGATATGTTACCTTTAAACTGATTCTCATACGATCATTCTTCCATACGTTCAAGCCTTCACTGCTCAGAAATCCATATTGATAAAATATAAATTTTGAAATGTTTTATTGTTTCTTTCACTTAAAAAAAACATTTCAATAGTAGATTATTGAATTTTTGAAATTTTTTAAAATGTTACCTATAAACTGATTCTCATACGATCATTCTTCCATATCTTCAAGACTTCAGTGCTCAGAAATCCATATTGATAAAATTTAAATTTTGAACTGTTTTATTGTTTCTTTCACTTAAAAATAACATTTCAATAGAACATTAGTGAATTTTTAAATTTTTTTTAAATGATACCTACATACTGATTCTCAGACGTTTATTCTTCCATACATTCAAGTCTTAAGTGCTCAAAAATCCATATTGATAAAATTTAAATTTTGAAATGTTTTATTGTTTCTTTCACTTAGGTTAGTATTAAATTCACTCACAAATAACATTTCAATAGTAGATTTTTGAATTTTTGAAATTTTTTGAAATGTTACCTATAAACTGATTCTCATACGATCATTCCTCCTTAAAATAACATTTCAATAGTAGATTATTGAATTTTTGAAATTTTTTGAAATGTTATACTGATTCTCATACGATCATTCTTCCATACGTTCAAGCCTTAAGTGCTCAAAAATCCATATTGATAAAATTTAAATTTTAAAATTTCTTATTGTTTCTTTCACTTATTTAAGTATTAAATTCACTCACAAATAACATTTCAATAGTAGATTTTTGAATTTTTGAAATTTTTTGAAATGTTACCTATAAACTGATTCTAATACGATCATTATTTCATACTTTCAAGCCTTCACTGCTCAGAAATCCATAGTGATAAAATATAAATTTGGAAAGTTTTATTGTTTCTTTCACTTAAAAATAACATTTCAATAGTAGATTATTAAATTTTTGAAATTTTTTGAAATGTTATACTGATTCTCATACGATCATTCTTCCATACGTTCAAGCCTTAAGTGCTCAGAAATCCATATTGATAAAATTTAAATTTTGAAATGTTTTATTGTTTCTTTAACTTAGGTTAGTATTAAATTCACTCACAAATAACATTTCATTAGTAGATTTTTGAATTTCTGAAATTTTTTGAAATGTTACCTATAAACTGATTCTAATACGATCACTCCTCCATACCTTCAAGCCTTCAGTGCTCAGAAATCCATATTGATAAAATATAAATTTTAAAATGTGTTATTGTTTCTTTCACTTAGGTCAGTATTAAATCCACTCACAAATAACATTTCAATAGTAGATTTTTGAATTTTTGAAATTTTTTGAAATGTTACCTTTAAACAGATTCTCATACGATCATTTTTCCATACGTTCAAGACTTCAGTGCTCAAAAATCCATATTGATAAAATGTACATTTTGAAATGGTTTATTGTTTCTTTCACTTAGTTTAGTATTAAATCCACTCACAAATAACATTTCAATAGTAGATTTTTGAATTTTTGAAATTTTTTAAAATGTTACCTATATACTGATTCTCATACGATCATTTTTCCATACGTTCAAGACTTCAGTGCTCAAAAATCCATATTGATAAAATGTACATTTTGAAATGGTTTATTGTTTCTTTCACTTAGTTTAGTATTAAATTCACTCACAAATAACATTTCAATAGTAGATTTTTGAATTTCTGAAATTTTTTGAAATGTTACCTATAAACTGATTCTAATACGATCATTCCTCCATACCTTCAAGCCTTCAGTGCTCAGAAATCCATATTGATAAAATATAAATTTTAAAATGTGTTATTGTTTCTTTCACTTAAAAATTAAATTTCAATAGTAGATTATTGAATTTTTGAATTTTTTTGAAATGTTACCTATAAACTGATTCTCATACGATCATTCTTTCATACCTTCAAGCCTAAAGTGCTCAAAAATCCATATTGATAAAATTTAAATTTTAAAATGTCTTATTGTTTCTTTCACTTATTTTAGTATTAAATTCACTCACAAATAACATTTTAATAGTAGATTTTTGAATTTCTGAAATTTTTTGAAATGTTACCTATAAACTGATTCTAGTACGATCATTCCACCATACCTTCAAGCCTTCAGTGCTCAGAAATCCATATTGATAAAATATAAATTTTAAAATGTGTTATTGTTTCTTTCACTTAAAAATTAAATTTCAATAGTAGATTATTGAATTTTTGAAATTTTTTGAAATGTTACCTATAAACTGATTCTCATACGATCATTCTTTCATACCTTCAAGCCTTCAGTGCTCAGAAATCCATATTGATCAAATTTAAATTTTGAAATGTTTTATTGTTTCTTTTACTAAGGTTAGTATTAAATTCACTCACAAATAACATTTCAATAGTAGATTTTTGAATTTCTGAAATTTTTTGAAATGTTACCTATAAACTGATTCTAATACGATCATTCCTCCATACCTTCAAGCCTTCAGTGCTCAGAAATCCATATGGATAAAATATAAATTTTAAAATGTGTTATTGTTTCTTTCACTTAAAAATAACATTTCAATAGTAGATTATTGAATTTTTGAAATTTTTTGAAATGTTACCTACACACTGCATCTCATACGATCATTCTTCCATACGTTCAAGCCTAAAGTGCTCAAAAATCCATATTGATAAAATTTAAATTTTGAAATGTTTTGTTGTTTCTTTCACTTAGGTTAGTATTTAATTCACTCACAAATAACATTTCAATAATAGATTTTTGAATTTGTGAAATTTTTTGAAATGTTACCTTTAAACAGATTCTCATACGATCATTTTTCCATACGTTCAAGACTTCAGTGCTCAAAAATCCATATTGATAAAATGTACATTTTGAAATGGTTTATTGTTTCTTTCACTTAGTTTAGTATTAAATCCACTCACAAATAACATTTCAATAGTAGATTTTTGAATTTTTGAAATTTTTTAAAATGTTACCTATATACTGATTCTCATACGATCATTTTTCCATACGTTCAAGACTTCAGTGCTCAAAAATCCATATTGATAAAATGTACATTTTGAAATGGTTTATTGTTTCTTTCACTTAGTTTAGTATTAAATTCACTCACAAATAACATTTCAATAGTAGATTTTTGAATTTCTGAAATTTTTTGAAATGTTACCTATAAACTGATTCTAATACGATCATTCCTCCATACCTTCAAGCCTTCAGTGCTCAGAAATCCATATTGATAAAATATAAATTTTAAAATGTGTTATTGTTTCTTTCACCTAAAAATAAAATTTCAATAGTAGATTATTGAATTTTTGAATTTTTTTGAAATGTTACCTATAAACTGATTCTCATACGATCATTCTTTCATACCTTCAAGCCTAAAGTGCTCAAAAATCCATATTGATAAAATTTAAATTTTAAAATGTCTTATTGTTTCTTTCACTTATTTTAGTATTAAATTCACTCACAAATAACATTTTAATAGTAGATTTTTGAATTTCTGAAATTTTTTGAAATGTTACCTATAAACTGATTCTAGTACGATCATTCCACCATACCTTCAAGCCTTCAGTGCTCAGAAATCCATATTGATAAAATATAAATTTTAAAATGTGTTATTGTTTCTTTCACTTAAAAATTAAATTTCAATAGTAGATTATTGAATTTTTGAAATTTTTTGAAATGTTACCTATAAACTGATTCTCATACGATCATTCTTTCATACCTTCAAGCCTTCAGTGCTCAGAAATCCATATTGATCAAATTTAAATTTTGAAATGTTTTATTGTTTCTTTTACTAAGGTTAGTATTAAATTCACTCACAAATAACATTTCAATAGTAGATTTTTGAATTTCTGAAATTTTTTGAAATGTTACCTATAAACTGATTCTAATACGATCATTCCTCCATACCTTCAAGCCTTCAGTGCTCAGAAATCCATATGGATAAAATATAAATTTTAAAATGTGTTATTGTTTCTTTCACTTAAAAATAACATTTCAATAGTAGATTATTGAATTTTTGAAATTTTTTGAAATGTTACCTACACACTGCATCTCATACGATCATTCTTCCATACGTTCAAGCCTAAAGTGCTCAAAAATCCATATTGATAAAATTTAAATTTTGAAATGTTTTGTTGTTTCTTTCACTTAGGTTAGTATTTAATTCACTCACAAATAACATTTCAATAATAGATTTTTGAATTTGTGAAATTTTTTGAAATGTTACCGATAAACTGATTCTCATACGATCATTCTTTCATACCTTCAAGCCTTCAGTGCTCAGAAATCTATATTGATAAAATATAAATTTTGAAATGTTTCATTGTTTCTTTCACTTAAAAATAACATTTCAATAGTAGATTATTGAATTTTTGAAATTTTTTGAAATGTTATACTGATTCTCATACGATCATTCTTTCATACGTTCAAGCCTTAAGTGCTCAAAAATCCATATTGAGAAAATTTAAATTTTAAAATGTCTTATTGTTTCTTTCACTTATTTTAGTATTTAATTCACTCACAAATAACATTTCAATAGTAGATTTTTGAATTTTTGAAATTTTTTGAAATGTTACTTATAAACTGATTCTCATACGATCTTTCTTCCATACGTTCAAGTCTTAAGTGCTCAAAAATCCGTATTGATAAAATTTAAATTTTGAAATGTTTTATTGTTTCTTTCACTTAAAAATAACATTTCAATAGTAGATTTTTGAATTTTTGAAATTTTTTGAAATGTTACCTATAAACTGATTCTCATACGATCATACTTCCATACCTTCAAGCCTTAAGTGCTCAAAAATCCATATTGATAAAATATAAATTTTGAAATGTGTTATTGTGTCTTTCACTTAGGTTTGTATTAAATTCACTCAAAAATAACATTTCAATAGTAGATTTTTGAATTTTTGAAATTTTTTGAAATGTTACCTATAAACTGATTCTAATACGATCATTATTTCATAGCTTCAAGCCTTCAGTGCTCAGAAATCCATATTGATAAAATATAAATTTTGAAATGTTTTATTGTTTCTTTCACTTAAAAATAAAATTTCCATAGTAGATTATTGAATTTTTAAAAAAAATTTTAAAATTTAAATTTTGAAATGTTTTATTGTTTCTTTAACTTAGGTTAGTATTAAATTCACTCACAAATAACATTTCAATAATAGATTTTTGAATTTTTAAAATTTTTTGAAATGTTACCTTTAAACTGATTCTCATAAGATCATTCTTCCATACGTTCAAGACTCCAGTGCTCAGAAATCCATATTGATAAAATTTAAATTTTGAACTGTTTTATTGATTCTTTCACTTAAAAATAACATTTCAATCGAATATTATTGAATTTTTGAATTTTTTTTAAATGATACCTACATACTGCATATCATACGATCATTCTTCCATACGTTCAAGCCTAAAGTGCTCAAAAATCCATATTGATAAAATTTAAATTTTGAAATGTTTTATTGTTTCTTTCACTTAGGTTAGTATTAAATTCACTCACAAATAACATTTCAATAGTAGATTTTTGAATTTCTGAAATTTTTTGAAATGTTACCTACAAACTGATTCTAATACGATCATTTTTTCATACCTTCAAGCCTTCAGTGCTCAGAAATCCATATTGATAAAATATATATTTTGAAATGTTTTATTGTTTCTTTCACTTAAAAATAACATTTCAATCGAACATTATTGAATTTTTGAATTTTTTTTAAATGATGCGTACATACTGCATCTCATACGATCATTCTTCCATACGTTCAAGCCTAAAGTGCTCAAAAATCCATATTGATAAAATTTAAATTTTGAAATGTTTTATTGTTTCTTTCACTTAGGTTAGTATTAAATTCACTCATAATTAACATTTCAATAATAGATTTTTGAATTTTTGAAATTTTTTGAAATGTTACCTATAAACTGATTCTCATAAGATCATTCTTCCATACGTTCAAGACTCCAGTGCTCAGAAATCCATATTGATAAAATTTAAATTTTGAACTGTTTTATTGTTTCTTTCACTTTAAAATAACATTTCAATCGAACATTATTGAATTTTTGAATTTTTTTTAAATGATACGTACATACTGCATCTCATACGATCATTCTTCCATACGTTCAAGCTTAAAGTGCTCAAAAATCCATATTGATAAAATTTAAATTTTGAAATGTTTTATTGTTTCTTTCAGTTAGGTTAGTATTAAATTCACTCACAAATAACATTTCAATAGTAGATTTTTGAATTTCTGAAATTTTTTGAAATGTTACCTACAAACTGATTCCAATACGATCATTATTTCATACCTTCAAGCCTTCAGTGCTCAGAAATCCATATTGATAAAATATAAATTTTGAAATGTTTTATTGTTTCTTTCACTTAAAAATAACATTTCAATCGAACATTATTGAATTTTTGAATTTTTTTTAAATGATACCTACATACTGCATCTCATAGGTTCATTCAACAATAAAATAGTTCAAAATTTAAATTTTATCAATATGGATTTCTGAGCACTGGAGTCTTGAACGTATGGAAGAATGATCTTATGAGAATCAGTTTAAAGGTAACATTTCAAAAAATTTTAAAAATTCAAAAATCTATTATTGAAATGTTATATGTGAGCGAATTTAATACTAACCTAAGTTAAAGAAACAATAAAACATTTCAAAATTTAAATTTTATCAATATGGATTTTTGAGCACTTTAGGCTTGAACGTATGGAAGAATGATCGTATGAGATGCAGTATGTACGTATCATTTAAAAAAAATTCAAAAATTCAATAATGTTCGATTGAAATGTTGTTTTTAAGTGAAAGAAACAATAAAACATTTCAAAATTTATATTTTATCAATATGAATTTCTGAGCACTGAAGGCTTGAAGGTATGAAATAATGATCGTATTAGAATCAGTTTATAGGCAACATTTCAAAAAATTTCAAAAATTCAAAAATCTACGATTGAAATGTTATTTGTGAGTGAATTTAATACAAACCTAAGTGAAAGAAACAATAACACATTTCAAAATTTATATTTTATCAATATGGATTTTTGAGCACTTAAGGCTTGAAGGTATGAAATAATGATCGTATTAGAATCAGTTTATAGGTAACATTTCAAAAAGTTTCAAAAATTCAAAAATCTACTATTGAAATGTTATTTGTGAGTGAATTTAATACAAACCTAAGTGAAAGAAACAATAACACATTTCAAAATTTATATTTTATCAATATGGATTTTTGAGCACTTAAGACTTGAACGTATGGAAGAAAGATCGTATGAGAATCAGTTTATAAGTAACATTTCAAAAAATTTCAAAAATTCAAAAATCTACTATTGAAATGTTATTTGTGAGTGAATTTAATACTAAAATAAGTGAAAGAAACAATAAGACATTTTAAAATTTAAATTTTATCAATATGGATTTTTGAGCACTTTAGGCTTGAACGTATGAAAGAATTATCGTATGAGAATCAGTATAACATTTCAAAAAATTTCAAAAATTCAATAATCTACTATTGAAATGTTATTTTTAAGTGAAAGAAACAATAAAACATTTCAAAATTTATATATTATCAATATAGATTTCTGAGAACTGAAGGCTTGAAGGTATGAAAGAATGATCGTATGAGAATCAGTTTATAGGTAACATTTCAAAAAATTTCAGAAATTCAAAAATCTACTATTGAAATGTTATTTGTGAGTGAATTTAATACTACCCTAAGTGAAAGAAACAATAAAACATTTCAAAATTTAAATTTTATCAATATGGATTTTTGAGCACTTTAGGCTTGAACGTATGGAAGAATGATCGTATGAGATGCAGTATATAGGTATCATTGAAAAAAAATTCAAAAATTCAATAATGTTCTATTGAAATGTTATTTTTAAATGAAAGAATCAATAAAACAGTTCAAAATTTAAATTTTATCAATATGGATTTTTGAGCACTTAAGGCTTGAACGTATGAAAGAATGATCGTAAGAGAATCAGTTTATAGGTAACATTTCAAAAATTTTCAAAAATTCAAAAATCTACTATTGAAATGTTATTTGTGAGTGAATTTAATACAAACCTAAGTGAAAGAAACAATAAAACATTTCAAAATTTATATTTTATCAATATGGATTTCTGAGCACTTAAGACTTGAACGTATGGAAGAATGATCGTATGAGAATCAGTTTATAAGTAACATTTCAAAAAATTTCAAAAATTCAGAAATCTACTATTGAAATGTTATTTGTGAGTGAATTTAATACTAACCTAAGTGAAAGAAACAATAAAACATTTCAAAATTTAAATTTTATCAGTATGGATTTCTGAGCACTTAAGACTTGAACGTATGGAAGAATGATCGTATGAGAATCAGTTTATAGGTAACATTTCAAAAAATTTCAGAAATTCAAAAATCTACTATTGAAATGTTATTTGTGAGTGAATTTAATACTAACCTAAGTGAAAGAAACAATAAAACATTTCAAAATTTAAATTTTATCAATATGGATTTTTGAGCACTTAAGGCTTGAACGTATGAAAGAATGATCGTATGAGAATCAGTATAACATTTCAAAAAATTTCAAAAATTCAATAATCTACAATTGCAATGTTATTTTTAAGTGAAAGAAACAATAAAACATTTCAAAATTTATATTTTATCAATTTAGATTTCTGAGCACTGAAGGCTTGAAGGTATGAAAGGATGATCGTATCAGAATCAGTTTATAGGTAACATTTCAAAAAATTTTAAAAATTCAAAAATCTATTATTGAAATGTTATTTGTGAGTGAATTTAATACTAACCTAAGTTAAAGAAACAATAAAACATTTCAAAATTTAAATTTTAAAATTTTTTTTAAAAATTCAATAATCTACTATTGAAATTTTATTTTTAAGTGAAAGAAACAATAAGACATTTCAAAATTTATATTTTATCAATATGGATTTCTGAGCACTGAAGGCTTGAAGGCATGAAATAATGATCGTATTAGAATCAGTTTATAGGTAACATTTCAAAAATTTTCAAAAATTCAAAAATCTACTATTGAAATGTTATTTGTGAGTGAATTTAATACAAACCTAAGTGAAAGAAACAATAACACATTTCAAAATTTATATTTTATCAATATGGATTTCTGAGCACTTAAGACTTGAACGTACTGAAGAATGATCGTATGAGAATCAGTTTATAAGTAACATTTCAAAAAATTTCAGAAGTTCAAAAATTTAAATTTTGAAATGTTTTATTGTTTCTTTCACTTAGGTTAGTATTAAATTCACTCACAAATAACATTTCAATAGTAGATTTTTGAATTTCTGAAATTTTTTGAAATGTTACCTACAAACTGATTCCAATACGATCATTATTTCATACCTTCAAGCCTTCAGTGCTCAGAAATCCATATTGATAAAATATAAATTTTGAAATGTTTTATTGTTTCTTTCACTTAAAAATAACATTTCAATCGAACATTATTGAATTTTTGAATTTTTTTTAAATGATACCTACATACTGCATCTCATACGATCATTCTTCCATACGTTCAAGCCTAAAGTGCTCAAAAATCCATATTGATAAAATTTAAATTTTGAAATGTTTTATTGTTTCTTTCACTTAGGTTAGTATTAAATTCACTCACAAATAACATTTCGATAGTAGATTTTTGAATTTCTGAAATTATTGAAATGTTACCTATAAACTGATTCTCATACGATCATTCTTCCATACGTTCAAGTCTTAAGTGCTCAAAAATCCGTATTGATAAAATTTAAATTTTGAAATGTTTTATTGTTTCTTTCACTTAAAAATAAAATTTCAATAGTAGATTTTTGAATTTTTGAAATTTTTTGAAATGTTACTTATAAACTGATTCTCATACGATCATTCTTCCATACGTTCAAGTCTTAAGTGCTCAGAAATCCATATTGATAAAATATAAATTTTGAAATGTGTTATTGTTTCTTTCACTTAGGTTTGTATTAAATTCACTCACAAATAACATTTCAATAGTAGATTTTTGAATTTTTGAAAATTTTTGAAATGTTACCTATAAACTGATTCTAATACGATCATTATTTCATACCTTCAAGCCTTCAGTGCTCAGAAATCCATATTGATAAAATATAAATTTTGAAATGTTTTATTGTTTCTTTCACTTAAAAATAAAATTTCAATAGTAGATTATTGAATTTTTAAAAAAAATTTTAAAATTTAAATTTTGAAATGTTTTATTGTTTCTTTAACTTAGGTTAGTATTAAATTCACTCACAAATAACATTTCAATAATAGATTTTTGAATTTTTAAAATTTTTTGAAATGTTACCTATAAACTGATTCTCATACGATCATCCTTTCATACCTTCAAGCCTTCAGTGCTCAGAAATCTAAATTGATAAAATATAAATTTTTAAATGTTTTATTGTTTCTTTCACTTAAAAATAACATTTCAATTGTAGATTATTGAATTTTTGAAATTTTTTGAAATGTTATACTGATTCTCATACGATCATTCTTTCATACGTTCAAGCCTTAAGTGCTCAAAAATCCATATTGATAAAATTTAAATTTTGAAATGTTTTATTGTTTCTTTCACTTAGGTTAGTATTAAATTCACTCATAAATAACATTTCAATAGTAGATTTTTGAATTTCTGAAATTTTTTGAAATGTTACCTATAAACTGATTCTCATACGATCATTCTTCCATACGTTCAAGTCTTAAGTGCTCAGAAATCCATATTGATAAAATTTAAATTTTGAAATGTTTTATTGTTTCTTTCACTTAGGTTAGTATTAAATTCACTCACAAATAACATTTCAATAGTAGATTTTTGAATTTTTGAAATTTTTTGAAATGTTACTTATAAACTGATTCTCATACGATCATTCTTCCATACGTTCAAGTCTTAAGTGCTCAGAAATCCATATTGATAAAATATAAATTTTGAAATGTGTTATTGTTTCTTTCACTTAGGTTTGTATTAAATTCACTCACAAATAACATTTCAATAGTAGATTTTTGAATTTTTGAAAATTTTTGAAATGTTACCTATAAACTGATTCTCTTACGATCATTCTTTCATACGTTCAAGCCTTAAGTGCTCAAAAATCCATATTGATAAAATTTAAATTTTGAACTGTTTTATTGATTCTTTCACTTAAAAATAACATTTCAATAGAACATTATTGAATTTTTGAAATTTTTTGAAATGTTACTTATAAACTGATTCTCATACGATCATTCTTCCATACGTTCAAGTCTTAAGTGCTCAGAAATCCATATTGATAAAATATAAATTTTGAAATGTGTTATTGTTTCTTTCACTTAGGTTTGTATTAAATTCACTCACAAATAACATTTCAATAGTAGATTTTTGAATTTTTGAAAATTTTTGAAATGTTACCTATAAACTGATTCTAATACGATCATTATTTCATACCTTCAAGCCTTCAGTGCTCAGAAATCCATATTGATAAAATATAAATTTTGAAATGTTTTATTGTTTCTTTCACTTAAAAATAAAATTTCAATAGTAGATTTTTGAATTTTTGAAATTTTTTGAAATGTTACTTACAAACTGATTCTCATACGATCATTCTTCCATACGTTCAAGTCTTAAGTGCTCAGAAATCCATATTGATAAAATATAAATTTTGAAATGTGTCATTGTTTCTTTCACTTAGGTTTGTATTAAATTCACTCACAAATAACATTTCAATAGTAGATTTTTGAATTTCTGAAAATTTTTGAAATGTTACCTATAAACTGATTCTAATACGATCATTATTTCATACCTTCAAGCCTTCAGTGCTCAGAAATCCATATTGATAAAATTTAAATTTTGAAATGTTTTATTGATTCTTTCACTTAAAAATAAAATTTCAATAGTAGATTATTGAATTTTTAAAAAAAATTTTAAAATTTAAATTTTGAAATGTTTTATTGTTTCTTTAACTTAGGTTAGTATTAAATTCACTCACAAATAACATTTCAATAATAGATTTTTGAATTTTTAAAATTTTTTGAAATGTTACCTATAAACTGATTCTCATACGATCATCCTTTCATACCTTCAAGCCTTCAGTGCTCAAAAATCCATATTGATAAAATTTAAATTTTGAAATGTTTTATTGTTTCTTTCACTTAGGTTAGTATTAAATTCACTCACAAATAACATTTCAATAGTAGATTTTTGAATTTCTGAAATTTTTTGAAATGTTACCTATAAACTGATTCTCATACGATCATTCTTCCATACGTTCAAGTCTTAAGTGCTCAGAAATCCATATTGATAAAATTTAAATTTTGAAATGTTTTATTGTTTCTTTCACTTAGGTTAGTATTAAATTCACTCACAAATAACATTTCAATAGTAGATTTTTGAATTTTTGAAATTTTTTGAAATGTTACTTATAAACTGATTCTCATACGATCATTCTTCCATACGTTCAAGTCTTAAGTGCTCAGAAATCCATATTGATAAAATATAAATTTTGAAATGTTTTATTGTTTCTTTCACTTAGGTTTGTATTAAATTCACTCACAAATAACATTTCAATAGTAGATTTTTGAATTTTTGAAAATTTTTGAAATGTTACCTATAAACTGATTCTCTTACGATCATTCTTTCATACGTTCAAGCCTTAAGTGCTCAAAAATCCATATTGATAAAATTTAAATTTTGAACTGTTTTATTGATTCTTTCACTTAAAAATAACATTTCAATAGAACATTATTGAATTTTTGAATTTTTTTTCAATGATACCTACATACTGCATCTCATACGATCATTCTTCCATACGTTCAAGCCTAAAGTGCTCAAAAATCCATATTGATAAAATTTAAATTTTGAAATGTTTTATTGTTTCTTTCACTTAGGTTAGTATTAAATTCACTCACAAATAACATTTCAATACTAGATTTTTGAATTTCTGAAATTTTTTGAAATGTTACCTATAAACTGATTCTCATACGATCATTCTTTCATACCTTCAAGCCTTCAGTGCTCAGAAATCTATATTGATAATATATAAATTTTGAAATGTTTTATTGTTTTTTTCACTTAAAAATAACATTTCAATAGTAGATTATTGAATTTTTGAAATTTTTTGAAATGTTATACTGATTCTCATACGATAATTCTTTCATACGTTTAAGCCTAAAGTGCTCAAAAATCCATATTGGTAAAATTTAAATTTTAAAATGTCTTATTGTTTCTTTCACTTATTTTAGTATTAAATTCACTCACAAATAACATTTCAATAGTAGATTTTTGAATTTTTGAAATTTTTTGAAATGTTACTTATAAACTGATTCTCATACGATCTTTCTTCTATACGTTCAAGTCTTAAGTGCTCAAAAATCCATATTGATAAAATATAAATTTTGAAATGTGTTATTGTTTCTTTCACTTAGGTTTGTATTAAATTCACTCACAAATAACATTTCAATAGTAGATTTTTGAATTTTTGAAACTTTTTGAAATGTTACCTATAAACTGATTCTAATACGATCATTATTTCATACCTTCAAGCCTTAAGTGCTCAAAAATCCATATTGATAAAATATAAATTTTGAAATGTGTTATTGTTTCTTTCACTTAGGATTGTATTAAATTCACTCACAAATAACATTTCAATAGTAGATTTTTGAATTTTTGAAATTTTTTGAAATGTTACCTATAAACTGATTCTAATACGATCATTATTTCATACCTTCAAGCCTTCAGTGCTCAGAAATTCATATTGATAAAATATAAATTTTGAAATGTTTTATTGTTTCTTTCACTTAAAAACAACATTTCAATCGAACATTATTGAATTTATGAATTTTGTTTAAATGATACGTACATACTGCATCTCATACGATCATTCTTCCATACGTTCAAGCCTAAAGTGCTCAAAAATCCATATTGATAAAATTTAAATTTTGAAATGTTTTATTGTTTCTTTCACTTAGGTTAGTATTAAATTCACTCACAAATAACATTTCAATAATAGATTTTTGAATTTTTGAAATTTTTTGAAATGTTACCTATAAACTGATTCTCATAAGATCATTCTTCCATACGTTCAAGACTCCAGTGCTCAGAAATCCATATTGATAAAATTTAAATTTTGAACTCTTTTATTGTTTCTTTCACTTTAAAATAACATTTCAATAGAACATTATTGAGTTTTTGAATTTTTTTTAAATGATACCTACATACTGCATCTCATACGATCATTCTTCCATACGTTCAAGCCTGAAGTGCTCAAAAATCCATATTGATAAAATTTAAATTTTGAAATTTTTTATTGTTTCTTTCACTTAGGTTAGTATTAAATTCACTCACAAATAACATTTCAATAGTAGATTTTTGAATTTCTGAAATTATTGAAATGTTACCTATAAACTGATTCTCATACGATCATTCTTCCATACGTTCAAGTCTTAAGTGCTCAAAAATCCGTATTGATAAAATTTAAATTTTGAAATGTTTTATTGTTTCTTTCACTTAAAAATAACATTTCAATAGTAGATTTTTGAATTTTTGAAATTTTTTGAAATGTTACCTATAAACTGATTCTCATACGATCATTCTTCCATACCTTCAAGCCTTAAGTGCTCAAAAATCCATATTGATAAAATATAAATTTTGAAATGTTTTATTGTTTCTTTCACTTAAAAATAACATTTCAATAGTAGATTTTTGAATTTTTGAAATTTTTTGAAATGTTACTTATAAACTGATTCTCATACGATCATTCTTCCATACGTTCAAGTCTTAAGTGCTCAAAAATCGGTATTGATTAAATTTAAATTTTGAAATGTTTTATTGTTTCTTTCACTTAAAAATAACATTTCAACAGTAGATTTTTGAATTTTTGAAATTTTTTGAAATGTTACCTATAAACTGATTCTCATACGATCATTATTTCATACCTTCAAGCCTTCAGTGCACAGAAATCCATATTGATAAAATATAAATTTTGAAATGTTTTATTGTTTCTTTCACTTAAAAATAAAATTTCAATAGTAGATTATTGAATTTTAAAAAAAAATTTTAAAATTTAAATTTTGAAATGTTTTATTGTTTCTTTAACTTAGGTTAGTATTAAATTCGCTCACAAATAACATTTCAATAATAGATTTTTGAATTTTTAAAATTTTTTGAAATGTTACCTTTAAACTGATTCTCATAAGATCATTCTTCCATACGTTCAAGACTCCAGTGCTCAGAAATCCGTATTGATAAAATTTAAATTTTGAACTATTTTATTGTTTCTTTCACTTAAAAATAACATTTCAATAGAACATTATTGAATTTTTGAATTTTTTTTAAATGATACCTATATACTGCTTCTCATACGATCATTCTTCCATACGTTCAAGCCTAAAATGCTCAAAAATCCATATTGATAAAATTTAAATTTTGAAATGTTTTATTGTTTCTTTCACTTAGGTTAGTATCAAATTCACTCACAAATAACATTTCAATAGTAGATTTTTGAATTTCTGAAATTTTTTGAAATGTTACCTACAAACTGATTCTAATACGATCATTCCTCCATACCTTCAAGCCTTCAGTGCTCAGAAATCCATATTGATAAAATATAAATTTTGAAATGTTTTATTGTTTCTTTCACTTAAAAATAACATTTCAATAGTAGATTATTGAATTGATTCTCATACGATCATTCTTCCATACCTTCAAGCCTTAAGTGCTCAAAAATCCATATTGATAAATTATAAATTTTGAAATGTTTTATTGTTTCTTTCACTTAAAAATAACATTTCAATCGAACATTATTGAATTTTTGAATTTTTTTTAAATGATACGTACATACTGCATCTCATACGATCATTCTTCCATACGTTCAAGCCTGAAGTGCTCAAAAATCCATATTGATAAAATTTAAATTTTGAAATGTTTTATTGTTTCTTTCACTTAGGTTAGTATTAAATTCACTCACAAATAACATTTCAATAGTAGATTTTTGAATTTTTGAAATTTTTTGAAATGTTACCTATAAACTGATTCTAATACGATCATTATTTCATACCTTCAAGCCTACAGTGCTCAGAAATCCATATTGATAAAATATAAATTTTGAAATGTTGTATTGTTTCTTTCACTTAAAAATAACATTTCAATCGAACATTATTGAATTTTTGAATTTTTTTTTAAATGATACGTACATACTGCATCTCATACGATCATTCTTCCATACGTTCAAGCCTGAAGTGCTCAAAAATCCATATTGATAAAATTTAAATTTTGAAATGTTTTATTGTTTCTTTCACTTAAAAATAACATTTCAATAGAACATTATTGAATTTTTGAATTTTTTTTAAATGATACCTATATACTGCATCTCATACGATCATTCTTCCATACGTTCAAGCCTAAAATGCTCAAAAATCCATATTGATAAAATTTAAATTTTGAAATGTTTTATTGTTTCTTTCACTTAGGTTTGTATTAAATTCACTCACGAATAACATTTCAATAGTAGATTTTTGAACTTTTGAAACTTTTTTGAAATGTTACCTATAAACTGATTCTAATACGATCATTATTTCATACCTTCAAGCCTACAGTGCTCAGAAATCCATATTGATAAAATATAAATTTTGAAATGTTTTATTGTTTCTTTCACTTAAAAATAACATTTCAATCGAACATTATTGAATTTTTGAATTTTTTTTAAATGATACGTACATACTGCATCTCATACGATCATTCTTCCATACGTTCAAGCCTGAAGTGCTCAAAAATCCATATTGATAAAATTTAAATTTTGAAATGTTTTTTTGTTTCTTTCACTTAGGTTAGTATTAAATTCACTCACAAATAACATTTCAATAATAGATTTTTGAATTTTTGAAATTTTTTGAAATGTTACCTTTAAACTGATTCTCATAAGATCATTCTTCCATACGTTCAAGACTCCAGTGCTCAGAAATCCATATTGATAAAATTTAAATTTTGAACAGTTTTATTGTTTCATTCACTTTAAAATAACATTTCAATAGAACATTATTGAATTTTTGAATTTTTTTTAAATGATACCTACATACTGCATCTCATACGATCATTCTTCCATATGTTCAAGCCTAAAGTTCTCAAAAATCCATATTGATAAAATTTAAATTTTGAAATGTTTTATTGTTTCTTTCAGTTAGGTTAGTATTAAATTCACTCACAAATAACATTTCAATAGTAGATTTTTGAATTTCTGAAATTATTGAAATGTTACCTATAAACTGATTCTAATACGATCATTCCTCCATACCTTCAAGCCTTCAGTGCTCAGAAATCCATATTGATAAAATATAAATTTTAAAATGTGTTATTGTTTCTTTCACTTAAAAATAACATTTCAATAGTAGATTATTGAATTTTTAAAAAAAATTTTAAAATTGAAATTTTGAAATGTTTTATTGTTTCTTTAACTTAGGTTAGTATTAAATTCACTCACAAATAACATTTCAATAATAGATTTTTGAATTTTTGAAATTTTTTGAAATGTTACCTTTAAACTGATTCTCTTACGATCATTCTTCCATACGTTCAAGACTCCAGTGCTCAGAAATCCATATTGATAAAATTTAAATTTTGAACTGTTTTATTGTTTCTTTCACTTAAAAATAACATTTCAATAGAACATTATTGAATTTTTGAATTTTTTTTAAATGATACCTACATACTGCATCTCATACGATCATTCTTCCATACGTTCAAGCCTAAAGTGCTCAAAAATCCATATTGATAAAATTTAAATTTTAATATATCTTATTGTTTCTTTCACTTATTTTAGTATTAAATTCACTCACAAATAACATTTCAATAGTAGATTTTTGAATTTTTGAAATTTTTTGAAATGTTACCTATAAACTGATTCTCATACGATCATTCTTCCATACCTTCAGGCCTTAAGTGCTCAGAAATCCATATTGATAAAATATAAATTTTGAAATGTTTTATTGTTTCTTTCACTTAAAAATAACATTTCAATAATAGATTATTGAATTTTTGAAATTTTTTGAAATGTTATACTGATTCTCATACGATCATTCTTTCATACGTTCAAGCCTTAAGTGCTCAAAAATCCATATTGATAAAATTTAAATTTTAATATGTCTTATTGTTTTTTTCACTTATTTTAGTATAAAATTCACTCACAAATAACATTTCAATAGTAGATTTTTGAATTCTTGAAATTTTTTGAAATGTTATACTGATTCTCATACGATCATTCTTCCATACGTTCAAGTCTTAAGTGCTCAAAAATCCATATTGATAAAATTTAAATTTTGAAATGTTTTATTGTTTCTTTCACTTAGGTTAGTATTAAATTCACTCACAAATAACATTTCAATAATAGATTTTTGAATTTTTGAAATTTTTTGAAATGTTACCTTTAAACTGATTCTCATACGATCATTCTTCCATACGTTCAAGACTCCAGTGCTCAGAAATCCATATTGATAAAATTTAAATTTTGAACTGTTTTATTGTTTCTTTCACTTAAAAATAACATTTCAATAGAACATTATTGAATTTTTGAATTTTTTTTAAATGATACCTACATACTGCATCTCATACGATCATTCTTCCATACGTTCAAGCCTAAAGTGCTCAAAAATCCATATTGATAAAATTTAAATTTTGAAATGTTTTATTGTTTCTTTCACATAGGTTAGTATTAAATTCACTCACAAATAACATTTCAATAGTAGATTTTTGAATTTCTGAAATTTTTTGAAATGTTACCTATAAACTGATTTTAATACGATCATTATTTCATACCTACAAGCCTTCAGTGCTCAGAAATCCATATTGATAAAATATAAATTTTGAACTGTTTCATTGTTTCTTTCACTTAAAAATAACATTTCAATAGAACATTATTGAATTTTTTAATTTTTTTTAAATGATACCTACATACTGCATCTCATACGATCATTCTTCCATACGTTCAAGCCTAAAGGGCTCAAAAATCCATATTGATAAAATTTAAATTTTGAAATGTTTTATTGTTTCTTTCACTTAGGTTAGTATTAAATTCACTCACAAATAACATTTCAATAGTAGATTTTTGAATTTTCGAAATTTTTTGAAATGTTACCTATAAACTGATTCTCATACGATCATTCTTCCATACCTTCAGGCCTTAAGTGCTCAGAAATCCATATTGATAAAATATAAATTTTGAAATGTTTTATTGTTTCTTTCACTTAAAAATAACATTTCAATAATAGATTATTGAATTTTTGAAATTTTTTGAAATGTTATACTGATTCTCATACGATCATTCTTTCATACGTTCAAGCCTTAAGTGCTCAAAAATCCATATTGATAAAATTTAAATTTTAATATGTCTTATTGTTTCTTTCACTTATTTTAGTATTAAATTCACTCACAAATAACATTTCAATAGTAGATTTTTGAATTTTTGAAATTTTTTGAAATGTTATACTGATTCTAACACGATCATTCTTCGATACCTTCAAGCCTTCAGTGCTCAAAAATCCGTATTGATAAAATTTAAATTTTGAACTGTTTTATTGTTTCTTTCACTTAAAAATAACATTTCAATAGAACATTATTGAATTTTTGAATTTTTTTTAAATGATACCTACATACTGCATCTCATACGATCATTCTTCCATACGTTCAAGCCTAAAGTGCTCAAAAATCCATATTGATAAAATTTAAATTTTGAAATGTTTTATTGTTTCTTTCACTTAGGTTAGTATTAAATTCACTCACAAATAACATTTCAATAGTAGATTTTTGAATTTCTGAAATTTTTTGAAATGTTACCTATAAACTGATTTTAATACGATCATTATTTCATACCTACAAGCCTTCAGTGCTCAGAAATCCATATTGATAAAATATAAATTTTGAAATGTTTTATTGTTTCTTTCACTTAATAACATTTCAATAGTAGATTATTGAATTTTTGAAATTTTTTGAAATGTTACCTATAAACTGATTCTCATACGATCATTCTTCCATACCTTCAAGTCTTAAGTGCTCAAAAATCCATATTGATAAAATATAAATTTTGAAATGTTTTATTGTTTCTTTCACTTAGGTTAGTATTAAATTCACTCACAAATAACATTTCAATAGTAGATTATTGAATTTTTGAAATTTTTTGAAATGTTACCTTTAAACTGATTCTAACACGATCATTCTTCCATACGTTCAAGTCTTTAGTGCTCAGAAATCCATATTGATAAAATTTAAAGTTTGAACTGTTTTATTGTTTCTTTCACTTAAAAATAACATTTCAATAGAACATTATTGAATTTTTGAATTTTTTTTAAATGATTCCTACATACTGCATCTCATACGATCATTCTTCCATACGTTCAAGCCTAAAGTGCTCAAAAATCCATATTGATAAAATTTAAATTTTGAAATGTTTTATTGTTTCTTTCACTTAGGTTAGTATTAAATTCACTCACAAATAACATTTCAATAATAGATTTTTGAATTTTTGAAATTTTTTGAAATGTTACCTTTAAACTGATTCTCATACGATCATTCTTCCATACGTTCAAGACTCCAGTGCTCAGAAATCCATATTGATAAAATTTAAATTTTGAACTGTTTTATTGTTTCTTTCACTTAAAAATAACATTTCAATAGAACATTATTGAATTTTTGAATTTTTTTTAAATGATACCTACATACTGCATCTCATACGATCATTCTTCCATACGTTCAAGCCTAAAGTGCTCAAAAATCCATATTGATAAAATTTAAATTTTGAAATGTTTTATTGTTTCTTTCACATAGGTTAGTATTAAATTCACTCACAAATAACATTTCAATAGTAGATTTTTGAATTTCTGAAATTTTTTGAAATGTTACCTATAAACTGATTTTAATACGATCATTATTTCATACCTACAAGCCTTCAGTGCTCAGAAATCCATATTGATAAAATATAAATTTTGAAATGTTTCATTGTTTCTTTCACTTAAAAATAACATTTCAATAGTAGATTATTGAATTTTTGAAATTTTTTTAAATGTTACCTATAAACTGATTCTCATACGATCATTCTTCCATACGTTCAAGCCTTCAGTGCTCAGAAATCCATATTGATAAAATTTAAATTTTGAACTGTTTTATTGTTTCTTTCACTTAAAAATAACATTTCAATAGAACATTATTGAATTTTTGAATTTTTTTTAAATTATACCTACATACTGCATCTCATACGATCATTCTTCCATACGTTCAAGCCTAAAGTGCTCAAAAATCCATATTGATAAAATTTAAATTTTGAAATGTTTTATTGTTTCTTTCAATTAGGTTAGTATTAAATTCACTCACAAATAACATTTCAATAGTAGATTTTTGAATTTCTGAAATTTTTTGAAATGTTATACTGATTCTCATACGATCATTCTTCCATACGTTCAAGTCTTAAGTGCTCAAAAATCCATATTGATAAAATTTAAATTTTGAAATGTTTTATTGTTTCTTTCACTTAGGTTAGTATTAAATTCACTCACAAATAACATTTCAATAGTAGATTTTTGAATTTCTGAAATTTTTTGAAATGTTACCTATAAACTGATTTTAATACGATCATTATTTCATACCTACAAGCCTTCAGTGCTCAGAAATCCATATTGATAAAATATAAATTTTGAACTGTTTCATTGTTTCTTTCACTTAAAAATAACATTTCAATAGAACATTATTGAATTTTTTAATTTTTTTTAAATGATACCTACATACTGCATCTCATACGATCATTCTTCCATACGTTCAAGCCTAAAGTGCTCAAAAATCCATATTGATAAAATTTAAATTTTGAAATGTTTTATTGTTTCTTTCACTTAGGTTAGTATTAAATTCACTCACAAATAACATTTCAATAGTAGATTTTTGAATTTCTGAAATTTTTTGAAATGTTACCTATAAACTGATTTTAATACGATCATTATTTCATACCTACAAGCCTTCAGTGCTCAGAAATCCATATTGATAAAATATAAATTTTGAAATGTTTTATTGTTTCTTTCACTTAATAACATTTCAATAGTAGATTATTGAATTTTTGAAATTTTTTTTGAAATGTTACCTATAAACTGATTCTCATACGATCATTCTTCCATACCTTCAAGTCTTAAGTGCTCAAAAATCCATATTGATAAAATATAAATTTTGAAATGTTTTATTATTTCTTTCACTTAGGTTAGTATTAAATTCACTCACAAATAACATTTCAATAGTAGATTATTGAATTTTTGAAATTTTTTGAAATGTTACCTTTAAACTGATTCTAACACGATCATTCTTCCATACGTTCAAGCCTTCAGTGCTCAGAAATCCATATTGATAAAATTTAAAGTTTGAACTGTTTTATTGTTTCTTTCACTTAAAAATAACATTTCAATAGAACATTATTGAATTTTTGAATTTTTTTTAAATGATTCCTACATACTGCATCTCATACGATCATTCTTCCATACGTTCAAGCCTAAAGTGCTCAAAAATCCATATTGATAAAATTTAAATTTTGAAATGTTTTATTGTTTCTTTCACTTAGGTTAGTATTAAATTCACTCACAAATAACATTTCAATAATAGATTTTTGAATTTTTGAAATTTTTTGAAATGTTACCTTTAAACTGATTCTCATACGATCATTCTTCCATACGTTCAAGACTCCAGTGCTCAGAAATCCATATTGATAAAATTTAAATTTTGAACTGTTTTATTGTTTCTTTCACTTAAAAATAACATTTCAATAGAACATTATTGAATTTTTGAATTTTTTTTAAATGATACCTACATACTGCATCTCATACGATCATTCTTCCATACGTTCAAGCCTAAAGTGCTCAAAAATCCATATTGATAAAATTTAAATTTTGAAATGTTTTATTGTTTCTTTCACATAGGTTAGTATTAAATTCACTCACAAATAACATTTCAATAGTAGATTTTTGAATTTCTGAAATTTTTTGAAATGTTACCTATAAACTGATTTTAATACGATCATTATTTCATACCTACAAGCCTTCAGTGCTCAGAAATCCATATTGATAAAATATAAATTTTGAAATGTTTCATTGTTTCTTTCACTTAAAAATAACATTTCAATAGTAGATTATTGAATTTTTGAAATTTTTTTAAATGTTACCTATAAACTGATTCTCATTCGATCATTCTTCCATACGTTCAAGCCTTCAGTGCTCAGAAATCCATATTGATAAAATTTAAATTTTGAACTGTTTTATTGTTTCTTTCACTTAAAAATAACATTTCAATAGAACATTATTGAATTTTTGAATTTTTTTTAAATTATACCTACATACTGCATCTCATACGATCATTCTTCCATACGTTCAAGCCTAAAGTGCTCAAAAATCCATATTGATAAAATTTAAATTTTGAAATGTTTTATTGTTTCTTTCACTTAGGTTAGTATTAAATTCACTCACAAATAACATTTCAATAGTAGATTTTTGAATTTCTGAAATTTTTTGAAATGTTACCAATAAACTGATTCTAATACGATCATTCCTCCATACCTTCAAGCCTTCAGTGCTCAGAAATCCATATTGATAAAATTTAAATTTTGAACTGTTTTATTGTTTCTTTCACTTAAAAATAACATTTCAATAGAACATTATTGAATTTTTGAATTTTTTTTAAATGATACCTACATACTGCATCTCATACGATCATTCTTCCATACGTTCAAGCCTGAAGTGCTCAAAAATTCATATTGATAAAATTTAAATTTTGAAATGTTTTATTGTTTCTTTCACTTAGGTTAGTATTAAATTCACTCACAAATAACATTTCAATAGTAGATTTTTGAATTTCTGAAATTATTGAAATGTTACCTATAAACTGATTCTCATACGATCATTCTTCCATACGTTCAAGTCTTAAGTGCTCAAAAATCCGTATTGATAAAATTTAAATTTTGAAATGTTTTATTGTTTCTTTCACTTAAAAATAACATTTCAATAGTAGATTATTGAATTTTTAAAAAAAATTTTAAAATTTAAATTTTGAATTGTTTTATTGTTTCTTTAACTTAGGTTAGTATTAAATTCACTCACAAATAACATTTCAAAAGTAGATTTTTGAATTTTTGAAATTTTTTGAAATGTTACCTTTAAACTGATTCTCATACGATCATTCCTCCATACCTTCAAGCCTTAAGTGCTCAAAAATCCGTATTGATAAAATTTAAATTTTGAAATGTTTTATTGTTTCTTTCACTTAAAGAATAGAACATTATTGAATTTTTGAATTTTTTTAAATGATACTTACATATTGATTTTCAGACGTTTATTCTTCCATACGTTCAAGCCTTCAGTGCTCAGAAATCCATATTGATAAAATATAAATTTTGAAATGTGTTATTATTTCTTTCACTTAGGTTAGTATTAAATTCACTCACAAATAACATTTCAATAGTAGATTTTTGAATTTTTGAAATTTTTTGAAATGTTACTTATAAACTGATTCTCATACGATCATTCTTCCATACGTTCAAGTCTTAAGTGCTCAGAAATCCATATTGATAAAATATAAATTTTGAAATGTGTTATTGTTTCTTTCACTTAGGTTTGTATTAAATTCACTCACAAATAACATTTCAATAGTAGATTTTTGAATTTTTGAAAATTTTTGAAATGTTACCTATAAACTGATTCTCTTACGATCATTCTTTCATACGTTCAAGCCTTAAGTGCTCAAAAATCCATATTGATAAAATTTAAATTTTGAACTGTTTTATTGATTCTTTCACTTAAAAATAACATTTCAATCGAACATTATTGAATTTTTGAATTTTTTTTCAATGATACCTACATACTGCATCTCATACGATCATTCTTCCATACGTTCAAGCCTAAAGTGCTCAAAAATCCATATTGATAAAATTTAAATTTTGAAATGTTTTATTGTTTCTTTCACTTAGGTTAGTATTAAATTCACTCACAAATAACATTTCAATAATAGATTTTTGAATTTTTGAAATTTTTTGAAATGTTACCTATAAACTGATTCTCATAAGATCATTCTTCCATACGTTCAAGACTCCAGTGCTCAGAAATCCATATTGATAAAATTTAAATTTTGAACTGTTTTATTGTTTCTTTCACTTTAAAATAACATTTCAATAAAACATTATTGAATTTTTGAATTTTTTTTAAATGATACCTACATACTGCATCTCATACGATCATTCTTCCATACGTTCAAGCCTGAAGTGCTCAAAAATCCATATTGATAAAATTTAAATTTTGAAATGTTTTATTGTTTCTTTCACTTAGGTTAGTATTAAATTCACTCACAAATAACATTTCAATAGTAGATTTTTGAATTTCTGAAATTATTGAAATGTTACCTATAAACTGATTCTCATACGATCATTCTTCCATACGTTCAAGTCTTAAGTGCTCAAAAATCCGTATTGATAAAATTTAAATTTTGAAATGTTTTATTGTTTCTTTCACTTAAAGAATAGAATATTATTGAATTTTTGAATTTTTTTAAATGATACTTACATATTGATTTTCAGACGTTTATTCTTCCATACGTTCAAGCCTTCAGTGCTCAGAAATCCATATTGATAAAATATAAATTTTGAAATGTGTTATTGTTTCTTTCACTTAGGTTAGTATTAAATTCACTCACAAATAACATTTCAATAGTAGATTTTTGAATTTCTGAAATTTTTTGAAATGTTACCTATAAACTGATTCTCATACGATCATTCTTCCATACGTTCAAGTCTTAAGTGCTCAGAAATCCATATTGATAAAATTTAAATTTTGAAATGTTTTATTGTTTCTTTCACTTAGGTTAGTATTAAATTCACTCACAAATAACATTTCAATAGTAGATTTTTGAATTTTTGAAATTTTTTGAAATGTTACTTATAAACTGATTCTCATACGATCATTCTTCCATACGTTCAAGTCTTAAGTGCTCAGAAATCCATATTGATAAAATATAAATTTTGAAATGTTTTATTGTTTCTTTCACTTAGGTTTGTATTAAATTCACTCACAAATAACATTTCAATAGTAGATTTTTGAATTTTTGAAAATTTTTGAAATGTTACCTATAAACTGATTCTCTTACGATCATTCTTTCATACGTTCAAGCCTTAAGTGCTCAAAAATCCATATTGATAAAATTTAAATTTTGAACTGCTTTATTGATTCTTTCACTTAAAAATAACATTTCAATAGAACATTATTGAATTTTTGAATTTTTTTTTCAATGATACCTACATACTGCATCTCATACGATCATTCTTCCATACGTTCAAGCCTAAAGTGCTCAAAAATCCATATTGATAAAATTTAAATTTTGAAATGTTTTATTGTTTCTTTCACTTAGGTTAGTATTAAATTCACTCACAAATAACATTTCAATAGTAGATTTTTGAATTTTTAAAATTTTTTGAAATGTTACCTATAAACTGATTCTCATACGATCATTCTTTCATACCTTCAAGCCTTCAGTGCTCAGAAATCTATATTGATAATATATAAATTTTGAAATGTTTTATTGTTTCTTTCACTTAAAAATAACATTTCAATAGTAGATTATTGAATTTTTGAAATTTTTTGAAATGTTATACTGATTCTCATACGATAATTCTTTCATACGTTTAAGCCTAAAGTGCTCAAAAATCCATATTGATAAAATTTAAATTTTAAAATGTCTTATTGTTTCTTTCACTTATTTTAGTATTAAATTCACTCACAAATAACATTTCAATAGTAGATTTTTGAATTTTTGAAATTTTTTGAAATGTTACTTATAAACTGATTCTCATACGATCTTTCTTCCATACGTTCAAGTCTTAAGAGCTCCAAAATCCATATTGATAAAATATAAATTTTGAAATGTGTTATTGTTTCTTTCACTTAGGTTTGTATTAAATTCACTCACAAATAACATTTCAATAGTAGATTTTTGAATTTTTGAAACTTTTTGAAATGTTACCTATAAACTGATTCTAATACGATCATTATTTCATACCTTCAAGCCTTCAGTGCTCAGAAATTCATATTGATAAAATATAAATTTTGAAATGTTTTATTGTTTCTTTCACTTAAAAACAACATTTCAATCGAACATTATTGAATTTTTGAATTTTTTTTAAATGATACGTACATACTGCATCTCATACGATCATTCTTCCATACGTTCAAGCCTAAAGTGCTCAAAAATCCATATTGATGAAATTTAAATTTTGAAATGTTTTATTGTTTCTTTCACTTAGGTTAGTATTAAATTCACTCACAAATAACATTTCAATAATAGATTTTTGAATTTTTGAAATTTTTTGAAATGTTACCTATAAACTGATTCTCATAAGATCATTCTTCCATACGTTCAAGACTCCAGTGCTCAGAAATCCATATTGATAAAATTTAAATTTTGAACTGTTTTATTGTTTCTTTCACTTTAAAATAACATTTCAATAGAACATTATTGAATTTTTGAATTTTTTTTAAATGATACCTACATACTGCATCTCATACGATCATTCTTCCATACGTTCAAGCCTGAAGTGCTCAAAAATCCATATTGATAAAATTTAAATTTTGAAATGTTTTATTGTTTCTTTCACTTAGGTTAGTATTAAATTCACTCACAAATAACATTTCAATAGTAGATTTTTGACTTTCTGAAATTATTGAAATGTTACCTATAAACTGATTCTCATACGATCATTCTTCCATACGTTCAAGTCTTAAGTGCTCAAAAATCCGTATTGATAAAATTTAAATTTTGAAATGTTTTATTGTTTCTTTCACTTAAAAATAACATTTCAATAGTAGATTTTTGAATTTTTGAAATTTTTTGAAATGTTACCTATAAACTGATTCTCATACGATCATTCTTCCATACCTTCAAGCCTTAAGTGCTCAAAAATCCATATTGATAAAATATAAATTTTGAAATGTTTTATTGTTTCTTTCACTTAGGTTAGTATCAAATTCGCTCACAAATAACATTTCAATAGTAGATTTTTGAATTTCTGAAATTTTTTGAAATGTTACCTACAAACTGATTCTAATACGATCATTCCTCCATACCTTCAAGCCTTCAGTGCTCAGAAATCCATATTGATAAAATATAAATTTTGAAATGTTTTATTGTTTCTTTCACTTAAAAATAACATTTCAATAGTAGATTATTGAATTTTTGAAATTTTTTGAAATGTTACCTATAAACTGATTCTCATACGATCATTTTTCCATACCTTCAAGCCTTAAGTGCTCAAAAATCCATATTGATAAATTATAAATTTTGAAATGTGTTATTGTTTCTTTCACTTAGGTTTGTATTAAATTCACTCACGAATAACACTTCAATAGTAGATTTTTAAATTTTTGAAATTTTTTGAAATGTTACCTGTAAACTGATTCTAATACGATCATTATTTCATACCTTCAAGCCTACAGTGCTCAGAAATCCATTTTGATAAAATATAAATTTTGAAATGTTTTATTGTTTCTTTCACTTAAAAATAACATTTCAATCGAACATTATTGAATTTTTGAATTTTTTTTAAATGATACGTACATACTGCATCTCATACGATCATTCCTCCATACGTTCAAGCCTGAAGTGCTCAAAAATCCATATTGATGAAATTTAAATTTTGAAATGTTTTATTGTTTCTTTCACTTAGGTTAGTATTAAATTCACTCACAAATAACATTTCAATAATAGATTTTTGAATTTTTGAAATTTTTTGAAATGTTACCTTTAAACTGATTCTCATAAGATCATTCTTCCATACGTTCAAGACTCCAGTGCTCAGAAATCCATATTGATAAAATTTAAATTTTGAACAGTTTTATTGTTTCATTCACTTTAAAATACCATTTCAATAGAACATTATTGAATTTTTGAATTTTTTTTAAATGATACCTACATACTGCATCTCATACGATCATTCTTCCATATGTTCAAGCCTAAAGTTCTCAAAAATCCATATTGATAAAATTTAAATTTTGAAATGTTTTATTGTTTCTTTCAGTTAGGTTAGTATTAAATTCACTCACAAATAACATTTCAATAGTAGATTTTTGAATTTCTGAAATTATTGAAATGTTACCTATAAACTGATTCTAATACGATCATTCCTCCATACCTTCAAGCCTTCAGTGCTCAGAAATCCATATTGATAAAATATAAATTTTAAAATGTGTTATTGTTTCTTTCACTTAAAAATAACATTTCAATAGTAGATTATTGAATTTTTAAAAAAAATTTTAAAATTGAAATTTTGAAATGTTTTATTGTTTCTTTAACTTAGGTTAGTATTAAATTCACTCACAAATAACATTTCAATAATAGATTTTTGAATTTTGGAAATTTTTTGAAATGTTACCTTTAAACTGATTCTCATAAGATCATTCTTCCATACGTTCAAGACTCCAGTGCTCAGAAATCCATATTGATAAAATTTAAATTTTGAACTGTTTTATTGTTTCTTTCACTTAAAAATAACATTTCAATAGAACATTATTGAATTTTTGAATTTTTTTTAAATGATACCTACATACTGCATCTCATACGATCATTCTTCCATACGTTCAAGCCTAAAGTGCTCAAAAAGCCATATTGATAAAATTTAAATTTTAATATATCTTATTGTTTCTTTCACTTATTTTAGTATTAAATTCACTCACAAATAACATTTCAATAGTAGATTTTTGAATTTTTGAAATTTTTTGAAATGTTACTTATAAACTGATTCTCATACGATCATTCTTCCATACGTTCAAGTCTTAAGTGCTCAAAAATCTGTATTGATTAAATTTAAATTTTGAAATGTTTTATTGTTTCTTTAACTTAAAAATAACATTTCAACAGTAGATTTTTGAATTTTTGAAATTTTTTGAAATGTTACCTATAAACTGATTCTCATACGATCATTCTTCCATACCTTCAGGCCTTAAGTGCTCAGAAATCCATATTGATAAAATATAAATTTTGAAATGTTTTATTGTTTCTTTCACTTAAAAATAACATTTCAATAATAGATTATTGAATTTTTGAAATTTTTTGAAATGTTATACTGATTCTCATACGATCATTCTTTCATACGTTCAAGCCTTAAGTGCTCAAAAATCCATATTGATAAAATTTAAATTTTAATATGTCTTATTGTTTCTTTCACTTATTTTAGTATAAAATTCACTCACAAATAACATTTCAATAGTAGATTTTTGAATTTTTGAAATTTTTTGAAATGTTATACTGATTCTCATACGATCATTCTTCCATACGTTCAAGTCTTAAGTGCTCAAAAATCCATATTGATAAAATTTAAATTTTGAAATGTTTTATTGTTTCTTTCACTTAGGTTAGTATTAAATTCACTCACAAATAACATTTTAATAGTAGATTTTAGAATTTCTGAAATTTTTTGAAATGTTACCTATAAAGTGATTCTAATACGATCATTCCTCCATACCTTCAAGCCTTCAGTGCTCAGAAATCCATATTGATAAAATATAAATTTTGAAATGTTTTATTGTTTCTTTCACTTAAAAATAACATTTCAATAGTAGATTATTGAATTTTTGAAATTTTTTGAAATGTTATACTGATTCTGATACGATCATTCTTTCATACGTTCAAGCCTTAAGTGCTCAAAAATCCATATTGATAAAATTTAAATTTTAATATATCTTATTGTTTCTTTCACTTATTTTAGTATTAAATTCACTCACAAATAACATTTCAATAGTAGATTTTTGAATTTTTGAAATTTTTTGAAATGTTACTTATAAACTGATTCTCATACGATCATTCTTCCATACGTTCAAGTCTTAAGTGCTCAAAAATCCATATTGATAAATTTAAATTTTGAAATGTTTTATTGTTTCTTTCACTTAAAAATAACTTTTCAACAGTAGATTTTTGAATTTTTTAAATTTTTTTAAATGTTACCTATAAACTGATTCTCATACGATCATTCTTCCATACCTTCAGGCCTTAAGTGCTCAGAAATCCATATTGATAAAATATAAATTTTGAAATGTTTTATTGTTTCTTTCACTTAAAAATACCATTTCAATAATAGATTATTGAATTTTTGAAATTTTTTGAAATGTTATAATGATTCTCATACGATCATTCTTTCATACGTTCAAGCCTTAAGTGCTCCAAAATCCATATTGATAAAATTTAAATTTTAATATGTCTTATTGTTTCTTTCACTTATTTTAGTATTAAATTCACTCACAAATAACATTTCAATAGTAGATTTTTGAATTTTTGAAATTTTTTGAAATGTTATACTGATTCTCATACGATCATTCTTCCATACGTTCAAGCCTTAAGTGCTCAAAAATCCATATTGATAAAATTTAAATTTTAATATGTCTTATTGTTTCTTTCACTTATTTTAGTATTAAATTCACTCACAAATAACATTTCAATAGTAGATTTTTGAATTTTTGAAATTTTTTGAAATGCTATACTGATTCTCATACGATCATTCTTCCATACGTTCAAGTCTTAAGTGCTCAAAAATCCATATTGATAAAATTTAAATTTTGAAATGTTTTATTGTTTCTTTCACTTAGGTTAGTATTAAATTCACTCACAAATAACATTTCAATAGTAGATTTTTGAATTTCTGAAATTTTTTGAAATGTTACCTATAAACTGATTTTATGATGATGTCAAGTGTTCGGTGTGGTCGGTCGCATGTCAAATTTGTCCTGTGTTTTTTATTAACCTCTCACTTATTTTTGTTTAAAACGTTGTGAAATTTGATTTAAAAAATTAATTATTGTTTTGATTGTGTTTTTTGAAAATTTGTTTATGTTTTTAATCAAAACTTAATTAGATTTCACTATTTTAAATAATTACAAGTGTTTTTGTTTTTGTAAAATAACACTTGCGTTGAAATTGTTGTTTCATCGAACATCTGGTGAGAGTTTCTTTTGTGTTGTGATTCGCTCTGTTCTGCTTGTTCTTATAAGAGTCGTGATTGTTTCTCTTGAAGTAAAATCCTACACTCTTAATCGTTAACCCGTTAACGTCAAGCAAGCAAATTTCAACACTTCATTTTTTATTAATATTCTTGTTGTTTTTTTTTATTTATATTTTTATTTTTTATTATTATTAAAATAAAATATGCCTTGCTGTTTGCCTAAGTGCCCAATTAAGAGTGAAAAAGAACTCTTAGTGGCTTGTTGGATGTGTGAGTCTACTGCTCACCTAAAATGTGCCGAACTAAACGGCCGCATTGCTGACATTTTGGAGAAAAACATCGGCCTTCACTGGTGCTGTCCAAAATGTCGCTCGTCTGAGATTGAGTTACGCAAGTGGGTCAATCTTATGCATAATGCTTACAAAGATATTTCGAGTGATTTCGAACGACTTAACGAAAAATTTAAGTCGTTTGATAAGTCTCTCTCCAACCTCAAGTCCGTTGAACCTTCACCTAAGCGAAAGAAGCCCCATCCGGCACTAAACATTCCCATTCCGACAACTCTTTGTCTGCCGGATGAGACCATGGAATTCTTTTCCCCGCTTCCTTCGCCTATTGTTCCGCCTATTGTTGTCACAGCATCAGAAAGTTCTTATGCTTCAGTTGCCAAAACCAACAATATCGTTCCTCCCGAACTTACTCAAACCGCTTCTGAAGTACATATTCCTCAAGGGGATCAACAGCCCATAAAGCTTGTTGTTGTGCCACCTGCGCCACAAAAGAAATTCATTTTTCTATCCCGCTTAGCTGCGGACACTTCTGAAAGTGATATAAATCATTTTATCACTTCCAAGATAAAATCTGTCACAAATTTAACAATTTCTAAATTTAAATTTAACTCAGCGCGATCTATTTCATCCTTCAAAATCTCAGTGCCAGAATCTTTCTTCAACGCTTTAGTTGACTCAAATTTCTGGCCTGATGGTTGCGTTGTGCATGAGTTCAAATTTAAAGACCGTACTAATACGGGAAATACGGTCAAGCCTTCTGGGTCAAAAAACTGATTACTCCCCGTAACACCCCTTCAGTTTTGACACTAAGCTTTCAAAATGTCAGAGGGTTAAACTCAAAACTAACTTCTCTTTATTTAAAAAGTTTTTCATTATCTTCTGATATCATTGTCTTTGTTGAAACATGGCTTCGCCCTGATGTTTTAAACTCTGAACTTTTCTGTGACAGCTTTATTACTTTTCGCAAAGATCGTCTTGGCAAAATTGGTGGTGGAGTTATGATCTCTGTTGCTGTTCAACACACATCGGAACAAATTTGTGTGATAGGTACTGACGACATTGAGCTAATATGCGTTAAAATAACTCTTGCAAAGACTCACGTTTTCCTTACGTGCTCTTACATTCCACCAAAATCAGAACCATCTGTTTATTCTGCACATATAAAGGCTATTCAATCTGTACTAGACTTGGTTAAGGATTCAGATACAATGCTTATCTTTGGAGACTTCAACCTCCCTCACATTTCTTGGATTGCATCCGACAATTCAAATATAGTATCTCCTTTGTCTAGTAATGATTTTATTGATTCTTTGCTTGAATCATCATTTAACCAAATAAACAGCATAAAAAATTCTAAAGATCGAATTTTAGATCTTGTTTTTATAAACAACATTGAGTTCGCATCACTTTGCAGATGCCCTCCAGTATCACAACCTGAAGACTCTTACCATCCAACGTTGGAGCTTACAATTACACTAAACTCACTAACAAATCCTCGACAAAATCCTCTAGATGCCAAACGTAACCTTGTTTTTTGTTTTAAAAAAACCGATTTTGAACGACTTGGTCTTTTGCTTTCTAACACTGATTGGTCGTACATTCATAACACGCCCAACATTGAACAGGCAGTAAAGTTTTTTAACGCAACTATGTATAAACTGTTTAAATTGTGCGTACCAAGAGTTAAGATGATATCACACGTAAATAAACCGCCGTGGTTTTCAAAAGAATTATCTCGTCTAAAGAACTTAAAAAATAGATTATTTAAAAAATATAAGAGAACCGGATCTCTTGTTGATTATGTAAACTATGCAAAAGCTCGTTATAAATTCACTTTATGTAATAAACGAGATTACGATTTTTACCTAATTAAATTAAAATCCAATATATATCGCGATCCTAAAAATTTTTTTAATATAATTAAATACAAGTCTAACTCTAACTCATTTCCGTCATGTATGAAATTCAATGGTGTGGAAGGAAATGATGATGCAACGATATCCAACCTCTTTGCTGAATTTTTCCAAAGCACCTATAATAACTATTCATACCAAAACGTAACTTATCCATACTTCATCAATGATAGGACTCATATCAATGTGCCAGTTATTGAAAATGAAACAGTTCTTAGACACTTGAAATTAATTAAGTCATCTTTTACTGCTGGTCCAGATAATATTCCTAGTTGCGTTTTAAAGCACTGCGCTGAAATGTTGTTTTATCCATTATGTACGCTTTTCAACATGTCGCTTAAAAACTCTATTGTGCCCACCATTTGGAAAGAGTCTTACATTATACCCCTTTACAAAAAAGGCAGTAAGGTTGACATTTCTAATTACAGAGGCATTGCTAAACTGTGTGCTATTCCAAAACTGTTTGAACAGATCATTACGGAACAGCTACAGCACTTTGTGCCATCACTTCTAAATTTGTCTCAGCATGGCTTTCTCAAGAAACGTTCGACGGTAACTAACTTATTGGAATTCACTTCAATTATCAATCGAAATTTTTCCTCCGGCTTCCAAACCGATGTTGTGTACACAGATTTCAGTAAAGCATTTGATTGTGTTTGTCACTCTCTGCTTTTAGCAAAACTCGAAACTTATGGTTTTCCACCATCATTAGTCCGTTGGCTGTCGTCCTATCTTGAATCTCGAACTCAATGTGTTCTTTTTAAAACATCGGTTTCGAGACGAATTCTTGTTACTTCTGGGGTTCCTCAAGGTAGTCACCTTGGCCCCTTATTGTTTAATATATTTATTAATGACTTGCCTACTGTGATCAAACACTGTCATGTTTTAATGTATGCTGATGACGTGAAATTATGTCTAACCGTTAATTCTATAGATCAGCAGAATCTGCTCCAGTCTGATCTTGACTCTCTCTCACAATGGTGTGCTGTAAACAATTTATTGTTGAACAGTGAGAAATGCAAGTTAATGTCTTTTTATAGAAAAAAACTAATTGTTTGCACGTACAAGTTAAATAATCTGTACCTGGAGCGTATCTCTCAGTTTAATGACCTTGGTGTTTTGATGGATCCAAAACTTCATTTCGCTTCACATATTTCGCTGTCTGTTAATAAGGCTAGAGGCGTACTGGGTTTCATCAAAAGATGGTCCAAGGAATTTAATGACCCGTACACAACTAAATTGCTTTACACTTCTTTAGTACGGCCCATCTTGGAATATGCATCGTGTGTTTGGGATCCTCAGTGTGAAAAGTATAAGAACCAAATTGAGTCTGTTCAGAAACAGTTCCTTCTGTTTGCTCTTAGGAATCTACACTGGGACCCCTATGTTCACCTTCCTCCCTATAGTAGTCGGTTGAAGCTTATTAATTTGCCATCATTATCTAGTCGTAGAACTATGCTTGGTACTTTGTTTTTGCATAACCTAATAAATGGCATGATATTCTCTCCTACATTGTTGGCGTATATAGAGTTCAATGTTCCCGCTAGAGTAACCAGAAATTTTAGTCCGATCTGTCTCAGTACCTGCAGATCGACATATTTAGATCATGACTCGTTTCGTGTTTTATGTAGGTATTATAACAAATATTTTAGTTTAATGGAGGACTGCTCCTCTAATAACCTTATAAAACGTAGTATTCTAACATATTTAAATAAGTAAAATTTTGTTCATTAAAACTACATAACATAACTAATTGCGTAACTTAGTAGTATTAAAGAAATTGTTTAAAAATTAGTTTATTAGTATTCTTATTGTGTGTAGAGTAAGTAGTAAAGCGACTGTTGACTTTGTCTGTAGTCGCGGAACAGGCTGACCTGGTGTCGCAAGTCCACTTGAGGGTAGTGCGCTACCACAACGTCTTGCGCCTGTAGTTTGTAAAAAAAAAAAAAAAAAAAAAATACGATCATTATTTCATACCTACAAGCCTTCAGTGCTCAGAAATCCATATTGATAAAATATAAATTTTGAACAGTTTCATTGTTTCTTTCACTTAAAAATAACATTTCAATAGAACATTATTGAATTTTTTAATTTTTTTTAAATGATACCTACATACTGCATCTCATACGATCATTCTTCCATACGTTCAAGCCTAAAGGGCTCAAAAATCCATATTGATAAAATTTAAATTTTGAAATGTTTTATTGTTTCTTTCACTTAGGTTAGTATTAAATTCACTCACAAATAACATTTCAATAGTAGATTTTTGAATTTTCGAAATTTTTTGAAATGTTACCTATAAACTGATTCTCATACGATCATTCTTCCATACCTTCAGGCCTTAAGTGCTCAGAAATCCATATTGATAATATATAAATTTTGAAATGTTTTATTGTTTCTTTCACTTAAAAATAACATTTCAATAATAGATTATTGAATTTTTGAAATTTTTTGAAATGTTATACTGATTCTCATACGATCATTCTTTCATACATTCAAGCCTTAAGTGCTCAAAAATCCATATTGATAAAATTTAAATTTTATTATGTCTTATTGTTTCTTTCACTTATTTTAGTATTAAATTCACTCGCAAATAACATTTCAATAGTAGATTTTTGAATTTTTGAAATTTTTTGAAATGTTATACTGATTCTAACACGATCATTCTTCGATACCTTCAAGCCTTCAGTGCTCAAAAATCCGTATTGATAAAATTTAAATTTTGAACTGTTTTATTGTTTCTTTCACTTAAAAATAACATTTCAATAGAACATTATTGAATTTTTGAATTTTTTTTAAATGATACCTACATACTGCATCTCATACGATCATTCTTCCATACGTTCAAGCCTAAAGTGCTCAAAAATCCATATTGATAAAATTTAAATTTTGAAATGTTTTATTGTTTCTTTCACTTAGGTTAGTATTAAATTCACTCACAAATAACATTTCAATAGTAGATTTTTGAATTTCTGAAATTTTTTGAAATGTTACCTATAAACTGATTTTAATACGATCATTATTTCATACCTACAAGCCTTCAGTGCTCAGAAATCCATATTGATAAAATATAAATTTTGAAATGTTTCATTGTTTCTTTCACTTAAAAATAACATTTCAATAGTAGATTATTGAATTTTTGAAATTTTTTGAAATGTTACCTATAAACTGATTCTCATACGATCATTCTTCCATACCTTCAAGTCTTAAGTGCTCAAAAATCCATATTGATAAAATATAAATTTTGAAATGTTTTATTGTTTCTTTCACTTAGGTTAGTATTAAATTCACTCACAAATAACATTTCAATAGTAGATTATTGAATTTTTGAAATTTTTTGAAATGTTACCTTTAAACTGATTCTAACACGATCATTCTTCCTTACGTTCAAGCCTTCAGTGCTCAGAAATCCATATTGATAAAATTTAAAGTTTGAACTGTTTTATTGTTTCTTTCACTTAAAAATAACATTTCAATAGAACATTATTGAATTTTTGAATTTTTTTTAAATGATACCTACATACTGCATCTCATACGATCATTCTTCCATACGTTCAAGCCTTCAGTGCTCAAAAATCCATATTGATAAAATTTAAATTTTGAAATGTTTTATTGTTTCTTTCACTTAGGTTAGTATTAAATTCACTCACAAATAACATTTCAATAATAGATTTTTGAATTTTTGAAATTTTTTGAAATGTTACTTTAAACTGATTCTCATACGATCATTCTTCCATACGTTCAAGACTCCAGTGCTCAGAAATCCATATTGATAAAATTTAAATTTTGAACTGTTTTATTGTTTCTTTCACTTAAAAATAACATTTCAATAGAACATTATTGAATTTTTGAATTTTTTTTAAATGATACCTACATACTGCATCTCATACGATCATTCTTCCATACGTTCAAGCCTAAAGTGCTCAAAAATCCATATTGATAAAATTTAAATTTTGAAATGTTTTATTGTTTCTTTCACATAGGTTAGTATTAAATTCACTCACAAATAACATTTCAATAGTAGATTTTTGAATTTCTGAAATTTTTTGAAATGGTACCTATAAACTGATTTTAATACGATCATTATTTCATACCTACAAGCCTTCAGTGCTCAGAAATCCATATTGATAAAATATAAATTTTGAAATGTTTCATTGTTTCTTTCACTTAAAAATAACATTTCAATAGTAGATTATTGAATTTTTGAAATTTTTTTAAATGTTACCTATAAACTGATTCTCATACGATCATTCTTCCATACGTTCAAGCCTTCAGTGCTCAGAAATCCATATTGATAAAATTTAAATTTTGAACTGTTTTATTGTTTCTTTCACTTAAAAATAACATTTCAATAGAACATTATTGAATTTTTGAATTTTTTTTTAAATTATACCTACATACTGCATCTCATACGATCATTCTTCCATACGTTCAAGCCTAAAGTGCTCAAAAATCCATATTGATAAAATTTAAATTTTGAAATGTTTTATTGTTTCTTTCAATTAGGTTAGTATTAAATTCACTCACAAATAACATTTCAATAGTAGATTTTTGAATTTCTGAAATTTTTTGAAATGTTACCTATAAACTGATTCTAATACGATCATTATTTCATACCTACAAGCCTTCAGTGCTCAGAAATCCATATTGATAAAATATAAATTTTGAAATGTTTTATTGTTTCTTTCACTCACAAATAACATTTCAATAATAGATTTTTGAATTTTTGAAATTTTTTGAAATGTTACCTATAAACTGATTCTAATACGATCATTCTTCCATACCTTCAGGCCTTAAGTGCTCAGAAATCCATATTGATAAAATTTAAATTTTGAAATGTTTTATTGTTTCTTTCACTTAGGTTAGTATTAAATTCACTCACAAATAACATTTCAATAGTAGATTTTTGAATTTCTGAAATTTTTTGAAATGTTACCAATAAACTGATTCTAATACGATCATTCCTCCATACCTTCAAGCCTTCAGTGCTCAGATATCCATATTGATAAAATTTAAATTTTGAACTGTTTTATTGTTTCTTTCACTTAAAAATAACATTTCAATAGAACATTATTGAATTTTTGAATTTTTTTTAAATGATACCTACATACTGCATCTCATACGATCATTCTTCCATACGTTCAAGCCTAAAGTGCTCAAAAATCCATATTGATAAAATTTAAATTTTGAAATGTTTTATTGTTTCTTTCACTTAGGTTAGTATTAAATTCACTCACAAATAACATTTCAATAGTAGATTTTTGAATTTCTGAAATTTTTTGAAATGTTACCAATAAACTGATTCTAATACGATCATTCCTCCATACCTTCAAGCCTTCAGTGCTCAGAAATCCATATTGATAAAATATAAATTTTAAAATGTGTTATTGTTTCTTTCACTTAAAAATAACATTTCAATAGTAGATTATTGAATTTTTAAAAAAAATTTTAAAATTTAAATTTTGAATTGTTTTATTGTTTCTTTAACTTAGGTTAGTATTAAATTCACTCACAAATAACATTTCAAAAGTAGATTTTTGAATTTTTGAAATTTTTTGAAATGTTACCTTTAAACTGATTCTCATACGATCATTCCTCCATACCTTCAAGCCTTAAGTGCTCAAAAATCCGTATTGATAAAATTTAAATTTTGAAATGTTTTATTGTTTCTTTCACTTAAAGAATAGAACATTATTGAATTTTTGAATTTTTTTAAATGATACTTACATATTGATTTTCAGACGTTTATTCTTCCATACGTTCAAGCCTTCAGTGCTCAGAAATCCATACTGATAAAATATAAATTTTGAAATGTGTTATTGTTTCTTTCACTTAAAAATAACATTTCAATAGCAGATTATTAAATTTTTGAAATTTTTTAAAATGTTACCAATATACTGATTCTCATACGATCATTCTTCCATACGTTCAAGCCTTCAGTGCTCAGAAATCCATACTGATAAAATTTAAATTTTGAAATGTTTTATTGTTTCTTTAACTAAGGTTAGTATTAAATTCACTCACAAGTAACATTTGAATAGTAGATTTTTGAATTTTTGAAATTTTTTGAAATGTTACCTTTAAACTGATTCTCATACGTTCAAGTCTTAAGTGCTCAAAAATCCGTATTGATTAAATTTAAATTTTGTAATGTGTTATTGTTTCTTTCACTTAAAAATAACATTTCAACAGCAGATTATTGAATTTTTGAAATTTTTTAAAATGTTACCTATATACTGATTCTCATACGATCATTCTTCCATACGTTCAAGCCTTCAGTGCTCAGAAATCCATACTGATAAGATTTTAATTTTGAAATGTTTAATTGTTTCTTTAACTTAGGTTAGTATTAAATTCACTCACAAACAACATTTCAATAGTAGATTTTTGAATTTTTGAAATTTTTTGAAATGTTACCTTTAAACTGATTCTCATACGATCATTCCTCCATACCTTCAAGCCTTAAGTGCTCAAAAATCCGTATTGATAAAATTTAAATTTTGAAATGTATTATTTTTTCTTTCACTTAAAAATAACATTTCAATAGAAGATTATTGAATTTTTGAAATTTTTTGAAATGTTACCTATATACTGAATCTCATACGATCATTCTTCCATACGTTCAAGCCTTCAGTGCTCAAAAATCCATATTGATAAAATTTAAATTTTGAAATGTTTTATTGTTTCTTTAACTTAGGTTAGTATTAAATTCACTCACAAATAACATTTCAATAGTAGATTTTTGAATTTTTGAAATTTTTTGAAATGTTACCTTTAAACTGATTTTCATACGATCATTCTTCCATACGTTCAAGCCTTCAGTGCTGAAAAATCCATATTGATAAAATTTAAATTTTGAAATATTTTATTGTTTCTTTAACTTAGGTTAGTATTAAATTCACTCACAAATAACATTTCAAAAGTAGATTTTTGAATTTTTGAAATTTTTTGAAATGTTACCTTTAAACTGATTCTCATACGATCATTCTTTCATACGTTCAAGCCTTCAGTGCTGAAAAATCCATATTGATAAAATTTAAATTTTGAAATGTTTTATTGTTTCTTTCACTTAGGTTAGTATTAAATTCACTCACAAATAACATTTCAATAGTAGATTTTAGAATTTCTGAAATTTTTTGAAATGTTACCTATAAACTGATTCTAATACGATCATTATTTCATACCTACAAGCCTTAAGTGCTCAGAAATCCATATTGATAAAATTTAAATTTTGAAATGTTTTATTGTTTCTTTAACTTATGTTAGTATTAAATTCACTCACAAATAACATTTCAATAGTAGATTTTTGAATTTTTGAAATTTTTTGAAATGTTACCTTTAAACTGATTCTCATACGATCATTCCTCCATACCTTCAAGCCTTAAGTGCTCAAAAATCCGTATTGATAAAATTTAAATTTTGAAATGTTTTATTGTTTCTTTCACTTAAAAACAACACTTCAATAGTAGATTTATGAATTTTTGAAATTTTTTGAAATGTTACCTATAAACTGATTCTCATACGATCATTCTTTCATACCTTCAAGCCTTCAGTGCTCAGAAATCCGTATTGATAAAATATAAATTTTGAAATGTTTTATAGTTTCTTTCACTTAAAAATGACATTTCAAGAGTAGATTATTGAATTTTTTAAATTATTTTAATTGTTACCAATATACTGATCCTCATACGATCATTCTTCCATACGTTCAAGCCTTAAGTGCTCAAAAATCCGTATTGATAAAATTTAAATTTTGAAATGTTTTATTGTTTCTTTCACTAAGGTTAATATTAAATTCACTCACAAACAACATTTCAATAGTAGATTTTTGAATTTTTGAAATTTTTTTAAATGTTACCTTTATACTGATTCTCATACGATCATTCTTCCATACGTTCAAGCCTTAAGTGCTCAAAAATCCATATCGATAAAATTTAAATTTTAAAATGTCTTATTGTTTCTTTCACTTATTTAAGTATTAAATTCACTCACAAATAACATTTCAATAGTAGATTTTTGATTTTTGAAATTATTTGAAATGTTACCTTTAAACTGATTCTCATACGATCATTCTTCCATACTTTCAAGACTTCAGTGCTCAGAAATCCCTATTGATAAAATTTAAATTTTGAACTGTTTTATTGTTTCTTTCACATAAAGAATAGAACATTATTGAATTTTTGAATTTTTTTAAATGATACTTACATATTGATTTTCGGACGTTTATTCTTCCATATGTTCAAGCCTTCAGTGCTCAGAAATCCATATCGATAAAATATAAATTTTGAAATGTGTTATTGTTTCTTTCACTTAAAAATAACATTTCAATAGCAGATTATTAAATTTTTGTAATTTTTTAAAATGTTACCTATATACTGATTCTCATACGATCATTCTTCCATACGTTCAAGCCTTCAGTGCTCAGAAATCCATACTGATAAAATTTAAATTATGAAATGTTTTATTGTTTCTTTAACTTAGGTTAGTATTAAATTCACTCACAAGTAACAATTCAATAGTAGATTTTTCAATTTCTGAAATTTTTTGATATGTTACCTATAAACTGATTCTAATACGATCATTATTTCATACCTACAAGCCTTCAGTGCTCAGAAATCCATATTGATAAAATTTAAATTTTGAAATGTTTTATTGTTTCTTTCACTTAGGTTAGTATAAAATTCACTCACAAATAACATTTCAATAGTAGATTTTTGAATTTCTGAAATTTTTTGAAATGTTACCTATAAACTGATTCTAACACGATCATTCTTCGATACCTTCAAGCCTTCAGTGCTCAAAAATCCGTATTGATAAAATTTAAATTTTGAACTGTTTTATTGTTTCTTTCACTTAAAAATAACATTTCAATAGAACATTATTGAATTTTTAAATTTTTTTTAAATGATACCTACATACTGCATCTCATACGATCATTCTTCCATACGTTCAAGCCTAAAGTGCTCAAAAATCCATATTGATAAAATTTAAATTTTGAAATGTTTTATTGTTTCTTTCACTTAGATTAGTATTAAATTCACTCACAAATAACATTTCAATAGTAGATTTTTGAATTTCTGAAATTTTTTGAAATGTTACCTATAAACTGATTTTAATACGATCATTATTTCATACCTACAAGCCTTCAGTGCTCAGAAATCCATATTGATAAAATATAAATTTTGAAATGTTTCATTGTTTCTTTCACTTAAAAATAGCATTTCAATAGTAGATTATTGAATTTTTGAAATTTTTTGAAATGTTACCTATAAACTGATTCTCATACGATCATTCTTCCATACCTTCAAGTCTGAAGTGCTCAAAAATCCATATTGATAAAATATAAATTTTGAAATGTTTTATTGTTTCTTTCACTTAGGTTAGTATTAAATTCACTCACAAATAACATTTCAATAGTAGATTATTGAATTTTTGAAATTTTTTGAAATGTTACCTTTAAACTGATTCTAACACGATCATTCTTCCTTACGTTCAAGCCTTCAGTGCTCAGAAATCCATATTGATAAAATTTAAAGTTTGAACTGTTTTATTGTTTCTTTCACTTAAAAATAACATTTCAATAGAACATTATTGAATTTTTGAATTTTTTTTAAATGATTCCTACATACTGCATCTCATACGATCATTCTTCCATACGTTCAAGCCTAAAGTGCTCAAAAATCCATATTGATAAAATTTAAATTTTGAAATGTTTTATTGTTTCTTTCACTTAGGTTAGTATTAAATTCACTCACAAATAACATTTCAATAATAGATTTTTGAATTTTTGAAATTTTTTGAAATGTTACCTTTAAACTGATTCTCATACGATCATTCTTCCATACGTTCAAGACTCCAGTGCTCAGAAATCCATATTGATAAAATTTAAATTTTGAACTGTTTTATTGTTTCTTTCACTTAAAAATAACATTTCAATAGAACATTATTGAATTTTTGAATTTTTTTTAAATGATACCTACATACTGCATCTCATACGATCATTCTTCCATACGTTCAAGCCTAAAGTGCTCAAAAATCCATATTGATAAAATTTAAATTTTGAAATGTTTTATTGTTTCTTTCACATAGGTTAGTATTAAATTCACTCACAAATAACATTTCAATAGTAGATTTTTGAATTTCTGAAATTTTTTGAAATGGTACCTATAAACTGATTTTAATACGATCATTATTTCATACCTACAAGCCTTCAGTGCTCAGAAATCCATATTGATAAAATATAAATTTTGAAATGTTTCATTGTTTCTTTCACTTAAAAATAACATTTCAATAGTAGATTATTGAATTTTTGAAATTTTTTTAAATGTTACCTATAAACTGATTCTCATACGATCATTCTTCCATACGTTCAAGCCTTCAGTGCTCAGAAATCCATATTGATAAAATTTAAATTTTGAACTGTTTTATTGTTTCTTTCACTTAAAAATAACATTTCAATAGAACATTATTGAATTTTTGAATTTTTTTTAAATTATACCTACATACTGCATCTCATACGATCATTCTTCCATACGTTCAAGCCTAAAGTGCTCAAAAATCCATATTGATAAAATTTAAATTTTGAAATGTTTTATTGTTTCTTTCAATTAGGTTAGTATTAAATTCACTCACAAATAACATTTCAATAGTAGATTTTTGAATTTCTGAAATTTTTTGAAATGTTACCTATAAACTGATTCTAATACGATCATTATTTCATACCTACAAGCCTTCAGTGCTCAGAAATCCATATTGATAAAATATAAATTTTGAAATGTTTTATTGTTTCTTTCACTCACAAATAACATTTCAATAATAGATTTTTGAATTTTTGAAATTTTTTGAAATGTTACCTATAAACTGATTCTAATACGATCATTCTTCCATACCTTCAGGCCTTAAGTGCTCAGAAATCCATATTGATAAAATTTAAATTTTGAAATGTTTTATTGTTTCTTTCACTTAGGTTAGTATTAAATTCACTCACAAATAACATTTCAATAGTAGATTTTTGAATTTCTGAAATTTTTTGAAATGTTACCAATAAACTGATTCTAATACGATCATTCCTCCATACCTTCAAGCCTTCAGTGCTCAGAAATCCATATTGATAAAATATAAATTTTAAAATGTGTTATTGTTTCTTTCACTTAAAAATAACATTTCAATAGTAGATTATTGAATTTTTAAAAAAAATTTTAAAATTTAAATTTTGAATTGTTTTATTGTTTCTTTAACTTAGGTTAGTATTAAATTCACTCACAAATAACATTTCAATAATAGATTTTTGAATTTTTGAAATTTTTTGAAATGTTACTTTAAACTGATTCTCATACGATCATTCTTCCATACGTTCAAGACTCCAGTGCTCAGAAATCCATATTGATAAAATTTAAATTTTGAACTGTTTTATTGTTTCTTTCACTTAAAAATAACATTTCAATAGAACATTATTGAATTTTTGAATTTTTTTTAAATGATACCTACATACTGCATCTCATACGATCATTCTTCCATACGTTCAAGCCTAAAGTGCTCAAAAATCCATATTGATAAAATTTAAATTTTGAAATGTTTTATTGTTTCTTTCACTTAGGTTAGTATTAAATTCACTCACAAATAACATTTCAATAATAGATTTTTGAATTTTTGAAATTTTTTGAAATGTTACCTTTAAACTGATTCTCATACGATCATTCTTCCATACGTTCAAGACTCCAGTGCTCAGAAATCCATATTGATAAAATTTAAAGTTTGAACTGTTTTATTGTTTCTTTCACTTAAAAATAACATTTCAATAGAACATTATTGAATTTTTGAATTTTTTTTAAATGATTCCTACATACTGCATCTCATACGATCATTCTTCCATACGTTCAAGCCTTAAGTGCTCAAAAATCCATATTGATAAATGTAAATTTTGAAATGTTTTATTGTTTCTTTCACTTAGGTTAGTATTAAATTCACTCACAAATAACATTTCAATAATAGATTTTTGAATTTTTGAAATTTTTTGAAATGTTACTTTAAACTGATTCTCATACGATCATTCTTCCATACGTTCAAGACTCCAGTGCTCAGAAATCCATATTGATAAAATTTAAATTTTGAACTGTTTTATTGTTTCTTTCACTTAAAAATAACATTTCAATAGAACATTATTGAATTTTTGAATTTTTTTTAAATGATACCTACATACTGCATCTCATACGATCATTCTTCCATACGTTCAAGCCTAAAGTGCTCAAAAATCCATATTGATAAAATTTAAATTTTGAAATGTTTTATTGTTTCTTTCACTTAGGTTAGTATTAAATTCACTCACAAATAACATTTCAATAGTAGATTTTTGAATTTCTGAAATTTTTTGAAATGTTACCAATAAACTGATTCTAATACGATCATTCCTCCATACCTTCAAGCCTTCAGTGCTCAGAAATCCATATTGATAAAATATAAATTTTAAAATGTGTTATTGTTTCTTTCACTTAAAAATAACATTTCAATAGTAGATTATTGAATTTTTAAAAAAAATTTTAAAATTTAAATTTTGAATTGTTTTATTGTTTCTTTAACTTAGGTTAGTATTAAATTCACTCACAAATAACATTTCAAAAGTAGATTTTTGAATTTTTGAAATTTTTTGAAATGTTACCTTTAAACTGATTCTCATACGATCATTCCTCCATACCTTCAAGCCTTAAGTGCTCAAAAATCCGTATTGATAAAATTTAAATTTTGAAATGTTTAATTGTTTCTTTCACTTAAAGAATAGAACATTATTGAATTTTTGAATTTTTTTAAATGATACTTACATATTGATTTTCAGACGTTTATTCTTCCATACGTTCAAGCCTTCAGTGCTCAGAAATCCATATTGATAAAATATAAATTTTGAAATGTGTTATTGTTTCTTTCACTTAAAAATAACATTTCAATAGCAGATTATTAAATTTTTGAAATTTTTTAAAATGTTACCAATATACTGATTCTCATACGATCATTCTTCCATACGTTCAAGCCTTCAGTGCTCAGAAATCCATACTGATAAAATTTAAATTTTGAAATGTTTTATTGTTTCTTTAACTAAGGTTAGTATTAAATTCACTCACAAGTAACATTTGAATAGTAGATTTTTGAATTTTTGAAATTTTTTGAAATGTTACCTTTAAACTGATTCTCATACGTTCAAGTCTTAAGTGCTCAAAAATCCGTATCGATTAAATTTAAATTTTGTAATGTGTTATTGTTTCTTTCACTTAAAAATAACATTTCAACAGCAGATTATTGAATTTTTGAAATTTTTTAAAATGTTACCTATATACTGATTCTCATACGATCATTCTTCCATACGTTCAAGCCTTCAGTGCTCAGAAATCCATACTGATAAGATTTTAATTTTGAAATGTTTAATTGTTTCTTTAACTTAGGTTAGTATTAAATTCACTCACAAACAACATTTCAATAGTAGATTTTTGAATTTTTGAAATTTTTTGAAATGTTACCTTTAAACTGATTCTCATACGATCATTCCTCCATACCTTCAAGCCTTAAGTGCTCAAAAATCCGTATTGATAAAATTTAAATTTTGAAATGTATTATTTTTTCTTTCACTTAAAAATAACATTTCAATAGAAGATTATTGAATTTTTGAAATTTTTTGAAATGTTACCTATATACTGAAACTCATACGATCATTCTTCCATACGTTCAAGCCTTCAGTGCTCAAAAATCCATATTGATAAAATTTAAATTTTGAAATGTTTTATTGTTTCTTTAACTTAGGTTAGTATTAAATTCACTCACAAATAACATTTCAATAGTAGATTTTTGAATTTTTGAAATTTTTTGAAATGTTACCTTTAAACTGATTTTCATACGATCATTCTTCCATACGTTCAAGCCTTCAGTGCTGAAAAATCCATATTGATAAAATTTAAATTTTGAAATATTTTATTGTTTCTTTAACTTAGGTTAGTATTAAATTCACTCACAAATAACATTTCAAAAGTAGATTTTTGAATTTTTGAAATTTTTTGAAATGTTACCTTTAAACTGATTCTCATACGATCATTCTTTCATACGTTCAAGCCTTCAGTGCTGAAAAATCCATATTGATAAAATTTAAATTTTGAAATGTTTTATTGTTTCTTTCACTTAGGTTAGTATTAAATTCACTCACAAATAACATTTCAATAGTAGATTTTAGAATTTCTGAAATTTTTTGAAATGTTACCTATAAACTGATTCTAATACGATCATTATTTCATACCTACAAGCCTTAAGTGCTCAGAAATCCATATTGATAAAATTTAAATTTTGAAATGTTTTATTGTTTCTTTAACTTATGTTAGTATTAAATTCACTCACAAATAACATTTCAATAGTAGATTTTTGAATTTTTGAAATTTTTTGAAATGTTACCTTTAAACTGATTCTCATACGATCATTCCTCCATACCTTCAAGCCTTAAGTGCTCAAAAATCCGTATTGATAAAATTTAAATTTTGAAATGTTTTATTGTTTCTTTCACTTAAAAACAACACTTCAATAGTAGATTTATGAATTTTTGAAATTTTTTGAAATGTTACCTATAAACTGATTCTCATACGATCATTCTTTCATACCTTCAAGCCTTCAGTGCTCAGAAATCCATATTGATAAAATATAAATTTTGAAATGTTTTATAGTTTCTTTCACTTAAAAATGACATTTCAAGAGTAGATTATTGAATTTTTTAAATTATTTTAATTGTTACCAATATACTGATCCTCATACGATCATTCTTCCATACGTTCAAGCCTTAAGTGCTCAAAAATCCATATCGATAAAATTTAAATTTTAAAATGTCTTATTGTTTCTTTCACTTATTTAAGTATTAAATTCACTCACAAATAACATTTCAATAGTAGATTTTTGATTTTTGAAATTATTTGAAATGTTACCTTTAAACTGATTCTCATACGATCATTCTTCCATACTTTCAAGACTTCAGTGCTCAGAAATCCCTATTGATAAAATTTAAATTTTGAACTGTTTTATTGTTTCTTTCACATAAAGAATAGAACATTATTGAATTTTTGAATTTTTTTAAATGATACTTACATATTGATTTTCAGACGTTTATTCTTCCATATGTTCAAGCCTTCAGTGCTCAGAAATCCATATCGATAAAATATAAATTTTGAAATGTGTTATTGTTTCTTTCACTTAAAAATAACATTTCAATAGCAGATTATTAAATTTTTGTAATTTTTTAAAATGTTACCTATATACTGATTCTCATACGATCATTCTTCCATACGTTCAAGCCTTCAGTGCTCAGAAATCCATACTGATAAAATTTAAATTATGAAATGTTTTATTGTTTCTTTAACTTAGGTTAGTATTAAATTCACTCACAAGTAACAATTCAATAGTAGATTTTTCAATTTCTGAAATTTTTTGAAATGTTACCTATAAACTGATTCTAATACGATCATTATTTCATACCTACAAGCCTTCAGTGCTCAGAAATCCATATTGATAAAATTTAAATTTTGAAAGAGTTTTTGTCAAGTGTTCGGTGTGGTCGGTCGCATGAAAATTTGTCCCGTGCTATTAAATTAATTCCTCAGTGGTTTTGTTGTATTAATTTGTATTATTTTTCAAACAAAAATAAGTAAGTTTTGCAAGTTTTAAATAATTACATGTAATTTTGTTATTGTAATTTAACATTTGTTGTTTACTTATCACGTGTAATTTGTTGCTGGCAAAACATCTGGTGAGAGTTTTTCTTGCGTGTGTTCCATTACATCGTCTCTCTCATTTCGCTTGGCGCTCAATAATTTTACTCTTTCAAGAGCTTTGATTATTTCATTTATTTAAAAGAGAGTTTCGTACTTTAACCCTTTAGTGACAAACGGGTTCCTTTGAAAACAAAAATTTTTAAGTGATTTCATTTTCGTTTTTTATAACTTCTTTTTTTTTTTATTGTTTCTTTTATAAAAAAAAAAAAAAAATAAAATCATAATGCCTTGCTGTTTGCCTAAATGCCCAATAAAGGGTGACAAGGAAGCATTGGTGGCATGTTGGATCTGCGAGTCCACTGCTCATGTAAAATGTGCCGAATTAAATGGCCGCATTGCTGACATTTTGGAGAAGAACATCGGCCTTCACTGGTGCTGTCCAAAATGTCGTTCATCAGAGATTGAGTTACGCAAGTGGCTCAATCTTATGCAAAACGCATATAAAGATATTTCGAAAGATTTCGAGTGACTTAACGAAAAATTTAAGTCGTTTGATAAGTCTCTCTCCAGCTTTAAGTCAGTTGAACCTTCCCCTAAGCGAAAAAGGCCCCATCCGCCGCTCAAGATTTCCATTCCGACAACTTTAAGTCTTCCGGATGAGACCACGAATTTCTTTTCGCCTCTTCCGTCACCTAATGTTCCGATTGTTGTCACAGCGTCAGAAGGTTCATATGGTTCCGTTGCCAATAACAACAACGCGGTTCCTTCCGAAGTTATTCATACTGCTTCTGGAAGTAATCTCCCTCGTGGGGATCAAGAGCCAAAAAAACTTGTTGTTGTACCACATGCGCCCCATAAGAAATTCATTTTTCTTTCACGCTTAGCAGCTGATACTTCGGAAAGTGATGTAAACCACTTTATCAGCTCCAAGATGAAATCTGTCACAAATTTAACAATCTCCAAATTTAAATTTAACACAACGCGATCAATTTCATCTTTTAAAATTTCAGTGCCAGAATCCTTCTTCAACGTTTTAGTTGACTCAAATTTCTGGCCTGATGGTTGCGTTGTGCACGAGTTCAAATTTAAAGACCGTTCTAATTCGGTAAACACGGTCAAGCCTTCGGGGTCAAAAAACTAATTAATTCTTCTAGTACCCCTTCAGTTTTGACGGTAAATTTTCAAAATGTCAGAGGGTTAAACTCAAAACTAACTTCGCTTTATTTGAATAGTTTTTCATTATCTTCTGATATCATTGTCTTTGTCGAAACTTGGCTTCGCCCTGATGTTTTAAATTCGGAACTACTTTCTGACAGCTTTATTACCTTTCGTAAAGATCGTCTTGGCAAAATTGGTGGTGGAGTCTTAATCTCTGTCGCTGTTCAACACACATCGGAACAAATTTGTGTGATAGGTACTGACGATATTGAGCTGATATGCGTTAAAATAACTCTTGCAAAGACTCGCGTTTTCAATACATGCTCCTACATTCCACCACAATCAGAAGCATCAGTATATTCAGCGCATATAAACGCTATTCAATCTATTCGAGACTTGGTTAAGGACTCAGATATGATGCTGGTCTGTGGAGACTTCAACCTCCCTCATATTTCTTGGATTGCATCTGACAATTCAAATATAGTAACTCCCTTGTCTAGTAACGAATTTATTGATTCTTTACTTGAATCATCGTTTAACCAAATAAACAGCATACAAAATTCTAAGTATCGTATTCTAGATCTTGTTTTCATAAATAACATTGAGGGTGCATCACTTTGCAGATCCCCTCCAATTTCACAACCTGAAGACTCTTACCACCCAACGTTGGAGCTTACAATTACACCAAACTTACTAACACATCCTCGTCAAAATCCTACTGGTTCCAAACCTAATCGTGTATTTTGCTTCAGAAAAACCGATTTTGAACGTCTTGGTCATTTGCTTTCTAACACTGATTGGTCATTCATTCATAACACGTCCAACATTGAAAGGGCAGTAGAGTTTTTTAACGCGACTATGTATAAACTGCTTAAATTGTGTGTACCAAGAGTTAAGACTGTTACACAACAAAATAAACCGCCGTGGTTTTCAAAAGAATTATCTCGTCTAAAGAACTTAAAAAATAGATTATTTAAAAAATATAAGAGAACCGGTTCTCTTGTTGATTATGCAAACTATACAACAGTTCGCTATAGATTCACTTTATGTAACAAAAGAAATTATGATTTATATTTAGTTAAATTAAAATCCAATATATACCGTGATCCAAAAAATTTTTTTAATATCATCAAATACAAGTCTAATTCCACCTCATTTCCTTCATGTATGAAACTCAATGGTGTGGAAGGAAGTGATGATGCAACGATATCCGACCTCTTTGCTGAATTTTTCCAAAGCACCTATAATGACTATTCATACCAAAATGGTACTTACCCATACTTAATCAATGATCGAAATAATATAAATTTGCCAGTAATTGAAAATGAAACTGTTCTTAGACACTTAAAATTAATTAAACCATCTTTTACGGCTGGTCCAGATAGTGTTCCTAGTTGCGTTTTGAAGCACTGTGCCGAGATGTTGTTTATTCCATTATGTAAGCTTTTTAACATGTCGTTAAATTCTTCTATTGTACCCAAAATTTGGAAAGAGTCTTACATTATTCCCCTTTATAAAAAAGGCAGTAAGGTAGACATCTCGAATTACAGAGGCATTGCAAAGCTATGTGCTATTCCAAAACTGTTTGAACAGATCATTACGGAACAGCTACAGCACTTTGTGCCATCTCTTCTAAATTTGTCTCAGCATGGCTTTCTCAAGAAACGGTCAACGGTAACTAACTTATTAGAATTCACTTCAATTGTCAATCGAAATTTCTCGTCCGGCTGCCAAACCGATGTTGTGTACACTGATTTCAGTAAAGCATTTGATTGTGTTTGTCACTCTCTGCTTTTAATAAAACTCGAAACCTATGGTTTTCCACCATCGTTAGTCCGTTGGCTGTCGTCGTATCTTGAATCTCGAACACAATGTGTTCTTTTTAAGACATCGGTTTCGAGACGAATTTTTGTTACTTCAGGGGTTCCTCAAGGTAGTCACCTTGGCCCCTTATTGTTTAATATATTTATTAATGACTTGCCTACTGTAATCAAACACTGCCATGTTTTAATGTATGCTGATGACGTGAAATTATGTCTAACCGTTAATTCTATAGATCAGCAGAATCTGCTTCAGTCTGATCTTGACTCTCTCTCACAATGGTGTGCTGTAAACAATTTATTGTTAAACAGTGATAAATGCAAGCTAATGTCATTTTATAGAAAAAAACTAATTGTTTGCTCGTACAAGTTAAATAATTTGTACCTTGAACGTATCTCTCAGTTCAATGACCTTGGTGTTTTGATGGACCCAAAACTTCACTTCGCTTCACATATTTCGCTGTCTGTCAATAAGGCTAAAGGCGTACTGGGTTTCATCAAAAGATGGTCCAAAGAATTTAATGACCCGTACACAACTAAATTGCTTTACACTTCTTTAGTACGGCCCATTCTGGAATATGCATCGTGTGTTTGGGATCCTCAGTGTGGAAAGTATAAGAACCAAATTGAGTCTGTTCAGAAACAGTTCCTTCTGTTTGCACTTAGGAATCTACATTGGGACCCCTGTGTTCACCTTCCTCCCTATAGTAGTCGGTTGAAGCTTATTAATTTACCATCATTGTCTAGTCGTAGAAAAATGCTTGGTACTTTGTTTTTGCATAACCTAATAAATGGCATGATATTCTCTCCTACATTGTTGGCGTATATACAGTTCAGTGTCCCCGCTAGAGTAACTAGAAATTTTAGTCCGATCTGTCTTAGTACCTGCAGATCGACATATTTAGAGCATGACTCGTTTCGTGTTTTATGTAGGTATTATAACAGATATTTTAGTTTAATTGAGAACTGCTCCTCTACTAACCTTATAAAACGTAGTATTCTAACGTATTTAAATAAGTAAAAATTTTGTTTATGAAGTTTATGTTAATTAATCAACGTAGTAGTTTTAAGGAATTGTTTAAATGTTTTATTGTTTCTTTCACTTAGGTTAGTATAAAATTCACTCACAAATAACATTTCAATAGTAGATTTTTGAATTTCTGAAATTTTTTGAAATGTTACCTATAAACTGATTCTAACACGATCATTCTTCGATACCTTCAAGCCTTCAGTGCTCAAAAATCCGTATTGATAAAATTTAAATTTTGAACTGTTTTATTGTTTCTTTCACTTAAAAATAACATTTCAATAGAACATTATTGAATTTTTAAATTTTTTTTAAATGATACCTACATACTGCATCTCATACGATCATTCTTCCATACGTTCAAGCCTAAAGTGCTCAAAAATCCATATTGATAAAATTTAAATTTTGAAATGTTTTATTGTTTCTTTCACTTAGGTTAGTATTAAATTCACTCACAAATAACATTTCAATAGTAGATTTTTGAATTTCTGAAATTTTTTGAAATGTTACCTAAAAACTGATTCTAATACGATCATTATTTCATACCTACAAGCCTTCAGTGCTCAGAAATCCATATTGATAAAATATAAATTTTGAAATGTTTCATTGTTTCTTTCACTTAAAAATAACATTTCAATAGTAGATTATTGAATTTTTGAAATTTTTTGAAATGTTACCTATAAACTGATTCTAATACGATCATTATTTCATACCTACAAGCCTTCAGTGCTCAGAAATCCATATTGATAAAATTTAAATTTTGAAATGTTTTATTGTTTCTTTCACTTAGGTTAGTATTAAATTCACTCACAAATAACATTTCAATAGTAGATTTTTGATTTTTGAAATTATTTGAAATGTTACCTTTAAACTGATTCTCATACGATCATTCTTCCATACCTTCAAGACTTCAGTGCTCAGAAATCCCTATTGATAAAATTTAAATTTTTAACTGTTTTATTGTTTCTTTCACTTAAAGAATAGAACATTATTGAATTTTTGAATTTTTTTAAATGATACTTACATATTGATTTTCAGACGTTTATTCTTCCATATGTTCAAGCCTTCAGTGCTCAGAAATCCATATCGATAAAATATAAATTTTGAAATGTGTTATTGTTTCTTTCACTTAAAAATAACATTTCAATAGCAGATTATTAAATTTTTGTAATTTTTTAAAATGTTACCTATATACTGATTCTCATACGATCATTCTTCCATACGTTCAAGCCTTCAGTGCTCAGAAATCCATACTGATAAAATTTAAATTTGGAAATGTTTTATTGTTTCTTTAACTTAGGTTAGTATTAAATTCACTCACAAGTAACAATTCAATAGTAGATTTTTGAATTTCTGAAATTTTTTGAAATGTTACCTATAAACTGATTCTAATACGATCATTATTTCATACCTACAAGCCTTCAGTGCTCAGAAATCCATATTGATAAAATTTAAATTTTGAAATGTTTTATTGTTTCTTTCACTTAGGTTAGTATAAAATTCACTCACAAATAACATTTCAATAGTAGATTATTGAATTTTTGAAATTTTTTGAAATGTTACCTTTAAACTGATTCTCATACGATCATTCTTCCATACGTTCAAGCCTTCAGTGCTCAGAAATCCATATTGATAAAATTTAAAGTTTGAACTGTTTTATTGTTTCTTTCACTTAAAAATAACATTTCACTAGAACATTATTGAATTTTTGAAATTTTTTTAAATGATTCCTACATACTGCATCTCATACGATCATTCTTCCATACGTTCAAACCTAAAGTGCTCAAAAATCCATATTGATAAAATTTAAATTTTGAAATGTTTTGTTGTTTCTTTCACTTAGGTTAGTATTAAATTCACTCACAAATAACATTTCAATAATAGATTTTTGAATTTTTGAAATTTTTTGAAATGTTACCTTTAAACTGATTCTCATACGATCATTCTTCCATACGTTCAAGACTCCAGTGCTCAGAAATCCATTTTGATAAAATTTAAATTTTGAACTGTTTTATTGTTTCTTTCACTTAAAAATAACATTTCAATAGAACATTATTGAATTTCTGAATTTTTTTTAAATGATACCTACATACTGCATCTCATACGATCATTCTTCCATACGTTCAAGCCTAAAGTGCTCAAAAATCCATATTGATAAAATTTAAATTTTGAAATGTTTTATTGTTTCTTTCAATTAGGTTAGTATTAAATTCACTCACAAATAACATTTCAATAGTAGATTTTTGAATTTCTGAAATTTTTTGAAATGTAACCTATAAACTGATTTTAATACGATCATTCTTCCATACGTTCAAGCCTTCAGTGCTCAGAAATCCATATTGATAAAATATAAATTTTGAAATGTTTTATTGTTTCTTTCACTCACAAATAACATTTCAATAATAGATTTTTGAATTTTAGAAATTTTTTGAAATGTTACCTTTAAACTGATTCTCATAAGATCATTCTTCCATACGTTCAAGACTCCAGTGCTCAAAAATCCATATTGATAAAATTTAAAGTTTGAACTGTTTTATTGTTTCTTTCACTTAAAAATAACATTTTAATAGAACATTATTGAATTTTTGAATTTTTTTTAAATGATACCTACATACTGCATCTCATACGATCATTCTTCCATACGTTCAAGCCTAAAGTGCTCAAAAATCCATATTGATAAAATTTAAATTTTGAAATGTTTTATTGTTTCTTTCACTTAGGTTAGTATTAAATTCACTCACAAATAACATTTCAATAGTAGATTTTTGAATTTCTGAAATTTTTTGAAATGTTACCAATAAACTGATTCTAATACGATCATTCCTCCATACCTTCAAGCCTTCAGTGCTCAGAAATCCATATTGATAAAATATAAATTTTAAAATGTGTTATTGTTTCTTTCACTTAAAAATATCATTTCAATAGTAGATTATTGAATTTTTAAAAAAAATTTTAAAATTTAAATTTTGAAATGTTTTATTGTTTCTTTAACTTAGGTTAGTATTAAATTCACTCACAAATAACATTTCAAAAGTAGATTTTTGAATTTTTGAAATTTTTTGAAATGTTACCTTTAAACTGATTCTCATACGATCATTCCTCCATACCTTCAAGCCTTAAGTGCTCAAAAATCCGTATTGATAAAATTTAAATTTTGAAATGTTTTATAGTTTCTTTCACTTAAAGAATAGAACTTTATTGAATTTTTGAATTTTTTTAAATGATACTTACATATTGATTTTCAGACGTTTATTCTTCCATACCTTCAAGCCTTCAGTGCTCAGAAATCCATATTGATAAAATATAAATTTTGAAATGTTTTATTGTTTCTTTCACTTAAAAATAACATTTCAATAGTAGATTATTGAATTTTTGAAATTTTTTGAAATGTTATACTGATTCTGATACGATCATTCTTTCATACGTTCAAGCCTTAAGTGCTCAAAAATCCATATTGATAAAATTTAAATTTTAATATATCTTATTGTTTCTTTCACTTATTTTAGTATTAAATTCACTCACAAATAACATTTCAATAGTAGATTTTTGAATTTTTGAAATTTTTTGAAATGTTACTTATAAACTGATTCTCATACGATCATTCTTCCATACGTTCAAGTCTTAAGTGCTCAAAAATCCGTATTAATTAAATTTAAATTTTGAAATGTTTTATTGTTTCTTTCACTTAAAAATAACTTTTCAACAGTAGATTTTTGAATTTTTTAAATTTTTTTAAATGTTACCTATAAACTGATTCTCATACGATCATTCTTCCATACCTTCAGGCCTTAAGTGCTCAGAAATCCATATTGATAAAATATAAATTTTGAAATGTTTTATTGTTTCTTTCACTTAAAAATACCATTTCAATAATAGATTATTGAATTTTTGAAATTTTTTGAAATGTTATAATGATTCTCATACGATCATTCTTTCATACGTTCAAGCCTTAAGTGCTCCAAAATCCATATTGATAAAATTTAAATTTTAATATGTCTTATTGTTTTTTTCACTTATTTTAGTATTAAATTCACTCACAAATAACATTTCAATAGTAGATTTTTGAATTTTTGAAATTTTTTGAAATGTTATACTGATTCTCATACGATCATTCTTCCATACGTTCAAGCCTTAAGTGCTCAAAAATCCATATTGATAAAATTTAAATTTTAATATGTCTTATTGTTTCTTTCACTTATTTTAGTATTAAATTCACTCACAAATAACATTTCAATAGTAGATTTTTGAATTTTTGAAATTTTTTGAAATGCTATACTGATTCTCATACGATCATTCTTCCATACGTTCAAGTCTTAAGTGCTCAAAAATCCATATTGATAAAATTTAAATTTTGAAATGTTTTATTGTTTCTTTCACTTAGGTTAGTATTAAATTCACTCACAAATAACATTTCAATAGTAGATTTTTGAATTTCTGAAATTTTTTGAAATGTTACCTATAAACTGATTTTATGATGATGTCAAGTGTTCGGTGTGGTCGGTCGCATGTCAAATTTGTCCTGTGTTTTTTATTAACCTCTCACTTATTTTTGTTTAAAACGTTGTGAAATTTGATTTAAAAAATTAATTATTGTTTTGATTGTGTTTTTTGAAAATTTGTTTATGTTTTTAATCAAAACTTAATTAGATTTCACTATTTTAAATAATTACAAGTGTTTTTGTTTTTGTAAAATAACACTTGCGTTGAAATTGTTGTTTCATCGAACATCTGGTGAGAGTTTCTTTTGTGTTGTGATTCGCTCTGTTCTGCTTGTTCTTATAAGAGTCGTGATTGTTTCTCTTGAAGTAAAATCCTACACTCTTAATCGTTAACCCGTTAACGTCAAGCAAGCAAATTTCAACACTTCATTTTTTATTAATATTCTTGTTGTTTTTTTTTATTTATATTTTTATTTTTTATTATTATTAAAATAAAATATGCCTTGCTGTTTGCCTAAGTGCCCAATTAAGAGTGAAAAAGAACTCTTAGTGGCTTGTTGGATGTGTGAGTCTACTGCTCACCTAAAATGTGCCGAACTAAACGGCCGCATTGCTGACATTTTGGAGAAAAACATCGGCCTTCACTGGTGCTGTCCAAAATGTCGCTCGTCTGAGATTGAGTTACGCAAGTGGGTCAATCTTATGCATAATGCTTACAAAGATATTTCGAGTGATTTCGAACGACTTAACGAAAAATTTAAGTCGTTTGATAAGTCTCTCTCCAACCTCAAGTCCGTTGAACCTTCACCTAAGCGAAAGAAGCCCCATCCGGCACTAAACATTCCCATTCCGACAACTCTTTGTCTGCCGGATGAGACCATGGAATTCTTTTCCCCGCTTCCTTCGCCTATTGTTCCGCCTATTGTTGTCACAGCATCAGAAAGTTCTTATGCTTCAGTTGCCAAAACCAACAATATCGTTCCTCCCGAACTTACTCAAACCGCTTCTGAAGTACATATTCCTCAAGGGGATCAACAGCCCATAAAGCTTGTTGTTGTGCCACCTGCGCCACAAAAGAAATTCATTTTTCTATCCCGCTTAGCTGCGGACACTTCTGAAAGTGATATAAATCATTTTATCACTTCCAAGATAAAATCTGTCACAAATTTAACAATTTCTAAATTTAAATTTAACTCAGCGCGATCTATTTCATCCTTCAAAATCTCAGTGCCAGAATCTTTCTTCAACGCTTTAGTTGACTCAAATTTCTGGCCTGATGGTTGCGTTGTGCATGAGTTCAAATTTAAAGACCGTACTAATACGGGAAATACGGTCAAGCCTTCTGGGTCAAAAAACTGATTACTCCCCGTAACACCCCTTCAGTTTTGACACTAAGCTTTCAAAATGTCAGAGGGTTAAACTCAAAACTAACTTCTCTTTATTTAAAAAGTTTTTCATTATCTTCTGATATCATTGTCTTTGTTGAAACATGGCTTCGCCCTGATGTTTTAAACTCTGAACTTTTCTGTGACAGCTTTATTACTTTTCGCAAAGATCGTCTTGGCAAAATTGGTGGTGGAGTTATGATCTCTGTTGCTGTTCAACACACATCGGAACAAATTTGTGTGATAGGTACTGACGACATTGAGCTAATATGCGTTAAAATAACTCTTGCAAAGACTCACGTTTTCCTTACGTGCTCTTACATTCCACCAAAATCAGAACCATCTGTTTATTCTGCACATATAAAGGCTATTCAATCTGTACTAGACTTGGTTAAGGATTCAGATACAATGCTTATCTTTGGAGACTTCAACCTCCCTCACATTTCTTGGATTGCATCCGACAATTCAAATATAGTATCTCCTTTGTCTAGTAATGATTTTATTGATTCTTTGCTTGAATCATCATTTAACCAAATAAACAGCATAAAAAATTCTAAAGATCGAATTTTAGATCTTGTTTTTATAAACAACATTGAGTTCGCATCACTTTGCAGATGCCCTCCAGTATCACAACCTGAAGACTCTTACCATCCAACGTTGGAGCTTACAATTACACTAAACTCACTAACAAATCCTCGACAAAATCCTCTAGATGCCAAACGTAACCTTGTTTTTTGTTTTAAAAAAACCGATTTTGAACGACTTGGTCTTTTGCTTTCTAACACTGATTGGTCGTACATTCATAACACGCCCAACATTGAACAGGCAGTAAAGTTTTTTAACGCAACTATGTATAAACTGTTTAAATTGTGCGTACCAAGAGTTAAGATGATATCACACGTAAATAAACCGCCGTGGTTTTCAAAAGAATTATCTCGTCTAAAGAACTTAAAAAATAGATTATTTAAAAAATATAAGAGAACCGGATCTCTTGTTGATTATGTAAACTATGCAAAAGCTCGTTATAAATTCACTTTATGTAATAAACGAGATTACGATTTTTACCTAATTAAATTAAAATCCAATATATATCGCGATCCTAAAAATTTTTTTAATATAATTAAATACAAGTCTAACTCTAACTCATTTCCGTCATGTATGAAATTCAATGGTGTGGAAGGAAATGATGATGCAACGATATCCAACCTCTTTGCTGAATTTTTCCAAAGCACCTATAATAACTATTCATACCAAAACGTAACTTATCCATACTTCATCAATGATAGGACTCATATCAATGTGCCAGTTATTGAAAATGAAACAGTTCTTAGACACTTGAAATTAATTAAGTCATCTTTTACTGCTGGTCCAGATAATATTCCTAGTTGCGTTTTAAAGCACTGCGCTGAAATGTTGTTTTATCCATTATGTACGCTTTTCAACATGTCGCTTAAAAACTCTATTGTGCCCACCATTTGGAAAGAGTCTTACATTATACCCCTTTACAAAAAAGGCAGTAAGGTTGACATTTCTAATTACAGAGGCATTGCTAAACTGTGTGCTATTCCAAAACTGTTTGAACAGATCATTACGGAACAGCTACAGCACTTTGTGCCATCACTTCTAAATTTGTCTCAGCATGGCTTTCTCAAGAAACGTTCGACGGTAACTAACTTATTGGAATTCACTTCAATTATCAATCGAAATTTTTCCTCCGGCTTCCAAACCGATGTTGTGTACACAGATTTCAGTAAAGCATTTGATTGTGTTTGTCACTCTCTGCTTTTAGCAAAACTCGAAACTTATGGTTTTCCACCATCATTAGTCCGTTGGCTGTCGTCCTATCTTGAATCTCGAACTCAATGTGTTCTTTTTAAAACATCGGTTTCGAGACGAATTCTTGTTACTTCTGGGGTTCCTCAAGGTAGTCACCTTGGCCCCTTATTGTTTAATATATTTATTAATGACTTGCCTACTGTGATCAAACACTGTCATGTTTTAATGTATGCTGATGACGTGAAATTATGTCTAACCGTTAATTCTATAGATCAGCAGAATCTGCTCCAGTCTGATCTTGACTCTCTCTCACAATGGTGTGCTGTAAACAATTTATTGTTGAACAGTGAGAAATGCAAGTTAATGTCTTTTTATAGAAAAAAACTAATTGTTTGCACGTACAAGTTAAATAATCTGTACCTGGAGCGTATCTCTCAGTTTAATGACCTTGGTGTTTTGATGGATCCAAAACTTCATTTCGCTTCACATATTTCGCTGTCTGTTAATAAGGCTAGAGACGTACTGGGTTTCATCAAAAGATGGTCCAAGGAATTTAATGACCCGTACACAACTAAATTGCTTTACACTTCTTTAGTACGGCCCATCTTGGAATATGCATCGTGTGTTTGGGATCCTCAGTGTGAAAAGTATAAGAACCAAATTGAGTCTGTTCAGAAACAGTTCCTTCTGTTTGCTCTTAGGAATCTACACTGGGACCCCTATGTTCACCTTCCTCCCTATAGTAGTCGGTTGAAGCTTATTAATTTGCCATCATTATCTAGTCGTAGAACTATGCTTGGTACTTTGTTTTTGCATAACCTAATAAATGGCATGATATTCTCTCCTACATTGTTGGCGTATATAGAGTTCAATGTTCCCGCTAGAGTAACCAGAAATTTTAGTCCGATCTGTCTCAGTACCTGCAGATCGACATATTTAGATCATGACTCGTTTCGTGTTTTATGTAGGTATTATAACAAATATTTTAGTTTAATGGAGGACTGCTCCTCTAATAACCTTATAAAACGTAGTATTCTAACATATTTAAATAAGTAAAATTTTGTTCATTAAAACTACATAACATAACTAATTGCGTAACTTAGTAGTATTAAAGAAATTGTTTAAAAATTAGTTTATTAGTATTCTTATTGTGTGTAGAGTAAGTAGTAAAGCGACTGTTGACTTTGTCTGTAGTCGCGGAACAGGCTGACCTGGTGTCGCAAGTCCACTTGAGGGTAGTGCGCTACCACAACGTCTTGCGCCTGTAGTTTGTAAAAAAAAAAAAAAAAAAAAAAAAATACGATCATTATTTCATACCTACAAGCCTTCAGTGCTCAGAAATCCATATTGATAAAATATAAATTTTGAACAGTTTCATTGTTTCTTTCACTTAAAAATAACATTTCAATAGAACATTATTGAATTTTTTAATTTTTTTTAAATGATACCTACATACTGATTCTCATACGATCATTCTTCCATACGTTCAAGCCTAAAGGGCTCAAAAATCCATATTGATAAAATTTAAATTTTGAAATGTTTTATTGTTTCTTTCACTTAGGTTAGTATTAAATTCACTCACAAATAACATTTCAATAGTAGATTTTTGAATTTTCGAAATTTTTTGAAATGTTACCTATAAACTGATTCTCATACGATCATTCTTCCATACCTTCAAGCCTTAAGTGCTCAGAAATCCATATTGATAATATATAAATTTTGAAATGTTTTATTGTTTCTTTCACTTAAAAATAACATTTCAATAATAGATTATTGAATTTTTGAAATTTTTTGAAATGTTATACTGATTCTCATACGATCATTCTTTCATACATTCAAGCCTTAAGTGCTCAAAAATCCATATTGATAAAATTTAAATTTTATTATGTCTTATTGTTTCTTTCACTTATTTTAGTATTAAATTCACTCACAAATAACATTTCAATAGTAGATTTTTGAATTTTTGAAATTTTTTGAAATGTTATACTGATTCTAACACGATCATTCTTCGATACCTTCAAGCCTTCAGTGCTCAAAAATCCGTATTGATAAAATTTAAATTTTGAACTGTTTTATTGTTTCTTTCACTTAAAAATAACATTTCAATAGAACATTATTGAATTTTTGAATTTTTTTTAAATGATACCTACATACTGCATCTCATACGATCATTCTTCCATACGTTCAAGCCTAAAGTGCTCAAAAATCCATATTGATAAAATTTAAATTTTGAAATGTTTTATTGTTTCTTTCACTTAGGTTAGTATTAAATTCACTCACAAATAACATTTCAATAGTAGATTTTTGAATTTCTGAAATTTTTTGAAATGTTACCTATAAACTGATTTTAATACGATCATTATTTCATACCTACAAGCCTTCAGTGCTCAGAAATCCATATTGATAAAATATAAATTTTGAAATGTTTCATTGTTTCTTTCACTTAAAAATAACATTTCAATAGTAGATTATTGAATTTTTGAAATTTTTTGAAATGTTACCTATAAACTGATTCTCATACGATCATTCTTCCATACCTTCAAGTCTTAAGTGCTCAAAAATCCATATTGATAAAATATAAATTTTGAAATGTTTTATTGTTTCTTTCACATAGGTTAGTATTAAATTCACTCACAAATAACATTTCAATAGTAGATTTTTGAATTTCTGAAATTTTTTGAAATGGTACCTATAAACTGATTTTAATACGATCATTATTTCATACCTACAAGCCTTCAGTGCTCAGAAATCCATATTGATAAAATATAAATTTTGAAATGTTTCATTGTTTCTTTCACTTAAAAATAACATTTCAATAGTAGATTATTGAATTTTTGAAATTTTTTTAAATGTTACCTATAAACTGATTCTCATACGATCATTCTTCCATACGTTCAAGCCTTCAGTGCTCAGAAATCCATATTGATAAAATTTAAATTTTGAAATGTTTTATTGTTTCTTTCACTTAGGTTAGTATTAAATTCACTCACAAATAACATTTCAATAGTAGATTATTGAATTTTTGAAATTTTTTGAAATGTTACCTTTAAACTGATTCTAACACGATCATTCTTCCTTACGTTCAAGCCTTCAGTGCTCAGAAATCCATATTGATAAAATTTAAAGTTTGAACTGTTTTATTGTTTCTTTCACTTAAAAATAACATTTCAATAGAACATTATTGAATTTTTGAATTTTTTTTAAATGATTCCTACATACTGCATCTCATACGATCATTCTTCCATACGTTCAAGCCTAAAGTGCTCAAAAATCCATATTGATAAAATTTAAATTTTGAAATGTTTTATTGTTTCTTTCACTTAGGTTAGTATTAAATTCACTCACAAATAACATTTCAATAATAGATTTTTGAATTTTTGAAATTTTTTGAAATGTTACCTTTAAACTGATTCTCATACGATCATTCTTCCATACGTTCAAGACTCCAGTGCTCAGAAATCCATATTGATAAAATTTAAATTTTGAACTGTTTTATTGTTTCTTTCACTTAAAAATAACATTTCAATAGAACATTATTGAATTTTTGAATTTTTTTTAAATGATACCTACATACTGCATCTCATACGATCATTCTTCCATACGTTCAAGCCTAAAGTGCTCAAAAATCCATATTGATAAAATTTAAATTTTGAAATGTTTTATTGTTTCTTTCACATAGGTTAGTATTAAATTCACTCACAAATAACATTTCAATAGTAGATTTTTGAATTTCTGAAATTTTTTGAAATGGTACCTATAAACTGATTTTAATACGATCATTATTTCATACCTACAAGCCTTCAGTGCTCAGAAATCCATATTGATAAAATATAAATTTTGAAATGTTTCATTGTTTCTTTCACTTAAAAATAACATTTCAATAGTAGATTATTGAATTTTTGAAATTTTTTTAAATGTTACCTATAAACTGATTCTCATACGATCATTCTTCCATACGTTCAAGCCTTCAGTGCTCAGAAATCCATATTGATAAAATTTAAATTTTGAACTGTTTTATTGTTTCTTTCACTTAAAAATAACATTTCAATAGAACATTATTGAATTTTTGAATTTTTTTTAAATTATACCTACATACTGCATCTCATACGATCATTCTTCCATACGTTCAAGCCTAAAGTGCTCAAAAATCCATATTGATAAAATTTAAATTTTGAAATGTTTTATTGTTTCTTTCAATTAGGTTAGTATTAAATTCACTCACAAATAACATTTCAATAGTAGATTTTTGAATTTCTGAAATTTTTTGAAATGTTACCTATAAACTGATTCTAATACGATCATTATTTCATACCTACAAGCCTTCAGTGCTCAGAAATCCATATTGATAAAATATAAATTTTGAAATGTTTTATTGTTTCTTTCACTCACAAATAACATTTCAATAATAGATTTTTGAGTTTTTGAAATTTTTTGAAATGTTACCTATAAACTGATTCTAATACGATCATTCTTCCATACCTTCAGGCCTTAAGTGCTCAGAAATCCATATTGATAAAATTTAAATTTTGAAATGTTTTATTGTTTCTTTCACTTAGGTTAGTATTAAATTCACTCACAAATAACATTTCAATAGTAGATTTTTGAATTTCTGAAATTTTTTGAAATGTTACCAATAAACTGATTCTAATACGATCATTCCTCCATACCTTCAAGCCTTCAGTGCTCAGAAATCCATATTGATAAAATATAAATTTTAAAATGTGTTATTGTTTCTTTCACTTAAAAATAACATTTCAATAGTAGATTATTGAATTTTTAAAAAAAATTTTAAAATTTAAATTTTGAATTGTTTTATTGTTTCTTTAACTTAGGTTAGTATTAAATTCACTCACAAATAACATTTCAAAAGTAGATTTTTGAATTTTTGAAATTTTTTGAAATGTTACCTTTAAACTGATTCTCATACGATCATTCCTCCATACCTTCAAGCCTTAAGTGCTCAAAAATCCGTATTGATAAAATTTAAATTTTGAAATGTTTTATTGTTTCTTTCACTTAAAGAATAGAACATTATTGAATTTTTGAATTTTTTTAAATGATACTTACATATTGATTTTCAGACGTTTATTCTTCCATATGTTCAAGCCTTCAGTGCTCAGAAATCCATATTGATAAAATATAAATTTTGAAATGTGTTATTGTTTCTTTCACTTAAAAATAACATTTCAATAGCAGATTATTAAATTTTTGAAATTTTTTAAAATGTTACCAATATACTGATTCTCATACGATCATTCTTCCATACGTTCAAGCCTTCAGTGCTCAGAAATCCATACTGATAAAATTTAAATTTTGAAATGTTTTATTGTTTCTTTAACTAAGGTTAGTATTAAATTCACTCACAAGTAACATTTGAATAGTAGATTTTTGAATTTTTGAAATTTTTTGAAATGTTACCTTTAAACTGATTCTCATACGTTCAAGTCTTAAGTGCTCAAAAATCCGTATTGATTAAATTTAAATTTTGTAATGTGTTATTGTTTCTTTCACTTAAAAATAACATTTCAACAGCAGATTATTGAATTTTTGAAATTTTTTAAAATGTTACCTATATACTGATTCTCATACGATCATTCTTCCATACGTTCAAGCCTTCAGTGCTCAGAAATCCATATTGATAAAATTTAAATTTTGAAATGTTTTATTGTTTCTTTCACTTAGGTTAGTATTAAATTCACTCACAAATAACATTTCAATAGTAGATTTTTGAATTTCTGAAATTTTTTGAAATGTTACCAATAAACTGATTCTAATACGATCATTATTTCATACCTACAAGCCTTCAGTGCTCAGAAATCCATATTGATAAAATATAAATTTTGAAATGTTTTATTGTTTCTTTCACTCACAAATAACATTTCAATAATAGATTTTTGAATTTTTGAAATTTTTTGAAATGTTACCTATAAACTGATTCTAATACGATCATTCTTCCATACCTTCAGGCCTTAAGTGCTCAGAAATCCATATTGATAAAATTTAAATTTTGAAATGTTTTATTGTTTCTTTCACTTAGGTTAGTATTAAATTCACTCACAAATAACATTTCAATAGTAGATTTTTGAATTTCTGAAATTTTTTGAAATGTTACCAATAAACTGATTCTAATACGATCATTCCTCCATACCTTCAAGCCTTCAGTGCTCAGATATCCATATTGATAAAATTTAAATTTTGAACTGTTTTATTGTTTCTTTCACTTAAAAATAACATTTCAATAGAACATTATTGAATTTTTGAATTTTTTTTAAATGATACCTACATACTGCATCTCATACGATCATTCTTCCATACGTTCAAGCCTAAAGTGCTCAAAAATCCATATTGATAAAATTTAAATTTTGAAATGTTTTATTGTTTCTTTCACTTAGGTTAGTATTAAATTCACTCACAAATAACATTTCAATAGTAGATTTTTGAATTTCTGAAATTTTTTGAAATGTTACCAATAAACTGATTCTAATACGATCATTCCTCCATACCTTCAAGCCTTCAGTGCTCAGAAATCCATATTGATAAAATATAAATTTTAAAATGTGTTATTGTTTCTTTCACTTAAAAATAACATTTCAATAGTAGATTATTGAATTTTTAAAAAAAATTTTAAAATTTAAATTTTGAATTGTTTTATTGTTTCTTTAACTTAGGTTAGTATTAAATTCACTCACAAATAACATTTCAAAAGTAGATTTTTGAATTTTTGAAATTTTTTGAAATGTTACCTTTAAACTGATTCTCATACGATCATTCCTCCATACCTTCAAGCCTTAAGTGCTCAAAAATCCGTATTGATAAAATTTAAATTTTGAAATGTTTTATTGTTTCTTTCACTTAAAGAATAGAACATTATTGAATTTTTGAATTTTTTTAAATGATACTTACATATTGATTTTCAGACGTTTATTCTTCCATACGTTCAAGCCTTCAGTGCTCAGAAATCCATATTGATAAAATATAAATTTTGAAATGTGTTATTGTTTCTTTCACTTAAAAATAACATTTCAATAGCAGATTATTAAATTTTTGAAATTTTTTAAAATGTTACCAATATACTGATTCTCATACGATCATTCTTCCATACGTTCAAGCCTTCAGTGCTCAGAAATCCATACTGATAAAATTTAAATTTTGAAATGTTTTATTGTTTCTTTAACTAAGGTTAGTATTAAATTCACTCACAAGTAACATTTGAATAGTAGATTTTTGAATTTTTGAAATTTTTTGAAATGTTACCTTTAAACTGATTCTCATACGTTCAAGTCTTAAGTGCTCAAAAATCCGTATTGATTAAATTTAAATTTTGTAATGTGTTATTGTTTCTTTCACTTAAAAATAACATTTCAACAGCAGATTATTGAATTTTTGAAATTTTTTAAAATGTTACCTATATACTGATTCTCATACGATCATTCTTCCATACGTTCAAGCATTCAGTGCTCAGAAATCCATACTGATAAGATTTTAATTTTGAAATGTTTAATTGTTTCTTTAACTTAGGTTAGTATTAAATTCACTCACAAACAACATTTCAATAATAGATTTTTGAATTTTTGAAATTTTTTGAAATGTTACCTTTAAACTGATTCTCATACGATCATTCCTCCATACCTTCAAGCCTTAAGTGCTCAAAAATCCGTATTGATAAAATTTAAATTTTGAAATGTATTATTTTTTCTTTCACTTAAAAATAACATTTCAATAGAAGATTATTGAATTTTTGAAATTTTTTGAAATGTTACCTATATACTGAATCTCATACGATCATTCTTCCATACGTTCAAGCCTTCAGTGCTCAAAAATCCATAGTGATAAAATTTAAATTTTGAAATGTTTTATTGTTTCTTTAACTTAGGTTAGTATTAAATTCACTCACAAATAACATTTCAATAGTAGATTTTTGAATTTTTGAAATTTTTTGAAATGTTACCTTTAAACTGATTTTCATACGATCATTCTTCCATACGTTCAAGCCTTCAGTGCTGAAAAATCCATATTGATAAAATTTAAATTTTGAAATATTTTATTGTTTCTTTAACTTAGGTTAGTATTAAATTCACTCACAAATAACATTTCAAAAGTAGATTTTTGAATTTTTGAAATTTTTTGAAATGTTACCTTTAAACTGATTCTCATACGATCATTCTTTCATACGTTCAAGCCTTCAGTGCTGAAAAATCCATATTGATAAAATTTAAATTTTGAAATGTTTTATTGTTTCTTTCACTTAGGTTAGTATTAAATTCACTCACAAATAACATTTCAATAGTAGATTTTAGAATTTCTGAAATTTTTTGAAATGTTACCTATAAACTGATTCTAATACGATCATTATTTCATACCTACAAGCCTTAAGTGCTCAGAAATCCATATTGATAAAATTTAAATTTTGAAATGTTTTATTGTTTCTTTAACTTATGTTAGTATTAAATTCACTCACAAATAACATTTCAATAGTAGATTTTTGAATTTTTGAAATTTTTTGAAATGTTACCTTTAAACTGATTCTCATACGATCATTCCTCCATACCTTCAAGCCTTAAGTGCTCAAAAATCCGTATTGATAAAATTTAAATTTTGAAATGTTTTATTGTTTCTTTCACTTAAAAACAACACTTCAATAGTAGATTTATGAATTTTTGAAATTTTTTGAAATGTTACCTATAAACTGATTCTCATACGATCATTCTTTCATACCTTCAAGCCTTCAGTGCTCAGAAATCCGTATTGATAAAATATAAATTTTGAAATGTTTTATAGTTTCTTTCACTTAAAAATGACATTTCAAGAGTAGATTATTGAATTTTTTAAATTATTTTAATTGTTACCAATATACTGATCCTCATACGATCATTCTTCCATACGTTCAAGCCTTAAGTGCTCAAAAATCCGTATTGATAAAATTTAAATTTTGAAATGTTTTATTGTTTCTTTCACTAAGGTTAATATTAAATTCACTCACAAACAACATTTCAATAGTAGATTTTTGAATTTTTGAAATTTTTTTAAATGTTACCTTTATACTGATTCTCATACGATCATTCTTCCATACGTTCAAGCCTTAAGTGCTCAAAAATCCATATCGATAAAATTTAAATTTTAAAATGTCTTATTGTTTCTTTCACTTATTTAAGTATTAAATTCACTCACAAATAACATTTCAATAGTAGATTTTTGATTTTTGAAATTATTTGAAATGTTACCTTTAAACTGATTCTCATACGATCATTCTTCCATACTTTCAAGACTTCAGTGCTCAGAAATCCCTATTGATAAAATTTAAATTTTGAACTGTTTTATTGTTTCTTTCACATAAAGAATAGAACATTATTGAATTTTTGAATTTTTTTAAATGATACTTACATATTGATTTTCAGACGTTTATTCTTCCATATGTTCAAGCCTTCAGTGCTCAGAAATCCATATCGATAAAATATAAATTTTGAAATGTGTTATTGTTTCTTTCACTTAAAAATAACATTTCAATAGTAGATTATTGAATTTTTGAAATTTTTTGAAATGTTACCTATAAACTGATTCTCATACGATCATTCTTCCATACCTTCAAGTCTTAAGTGCTCAAAAATCCATATTGATAAAATATAAATTTTGAAATGTTTTATTGTTTCTTTCACTTAGGTTAGTATTAAATTCACTCACAAATAACATTTCAATAGTAGATTATTGAATTTTTGAAATTTTTTGAAATGTTACCTTTAAACTGATTCTAACACGATCATTCTTCCTTACGTTCAAGCCTTCAGTGCTCAGAAATCCATATTGATAAAATTTAAAGTTTGAACTGTTTTATTGTTTCTTTCACTTAAAAATAACATTTCAATAGAACATTATTGAATTTTTGAATTTTTTTTAAATGATTCCTACATACTGCATCTCATACGATCATTCTTCCATACGTTCAAGCCTAAAGTGCTCAAAAATCCATATTGATAAAATTTAAATTTTGAAATGTTTTATTGTTTCTTTCACTTAGGTTAGTATTAAATTCACTCACAAATAACATTTCAATAATAGATTTTTGAATTTTTGAAATTTTTTGAAATGTTACCTTTAAACTGATTCTCATACGATCATTCTTCCATACGTTCAAGACTCCAGTGCTCAGAAATCCATATTGATAAAATTTAAATTTTGAACTGTTTTATTGTTTCTTTCACTTAAAAATAACATTTCAATAGAACATTATTGAATTTTTCAATTTTTTTTAAATGATACCTACATACTGCATCTCATACGATCATTCTTCCATACGTTCAAGCCTAAAGTGCTCAAAAATCCATATTGATAAAATTTAAATTTTGAAATGTTTTATTGTTTCTTTCACATAGGTTAGTATTAAATTCACTCACAAATAACATTTCAATAGTAGATTTTTGAATTTCTGAAATTTTTTGAAATGGTACCTATAAACTGATTTTAATACGATCATTATTTCATACCTACAAGCCTTCAGTGCTCAGAAATCCATATTGATAAAATATAAATTTTGAAATGTTTCATTGTTTCTTTCACTTAAAAATAACATTTCAATAGTAGATTATTGAATTTTTGAAATTTTTTTAAATGTTACCTATAAACTGATTCTCATACGATCATTCTTCCATACGTTCAAGCCTTCAGTGCTCAAAAATCCATATTGATAAAATTTAAATTTTGAACTGTTTTATTGTTTCTTTCACTTAAAAATAACATTTCAATAGAACATTATTGAATTTTTGAATTTTTTTTAAATTATACCTACATACTGCATCTCATACGATCATTCTTCCATACGTTCAAGCCTAAAGTGCTCAAAAATCCATATTGATAAAATTTAAATTTTGAAATGTTTTATTGTTTCTTTCAATTAGGTTAGTATTAAATTCACTCACAAATAACATTTCAATAGTAGATTTTTGAATTTCTGAAATTTTTTGAAATGTTACCTATAAACTGATTCTAATACGATCATTATTTCATACCTACAAGCCTTCAGTGCTCAGAAATCCATATTGATAAAATATAAATTTTGAAATGTTTTATTGTTTCTTTCACTCACAAATAACATTTCAATAATAGATTTTTGAATTTTTGAAATTTTTTGAAATGTTACCTATAAACTGATTCTAATACGATCATTCTTCCATACCTTCAGGCCTTAAGTGCTCAGAAATCCATATTGATAAAATTTAAATTTTGAAATGTTTTATTGTTTCTTTCACTTAGGTTAGTATTAAATTCACTCACAAATAACATTTCAATAGTAGATTTTTGAATTTCTGAAATTTTTTGAAATGTTACCAATAAACTGATTCTAATACGATCATTCCTCCATACCTTCAAGCCTTCAGTGCTCAGATATCCATATTGATAAAATTTAAATTTTGAACTGTTTTATTGTTTCTTTCACTTAAAAATAACATTTCAATAGAACATTATTGAATTTTTGAATTTTTTTTAAATGATACCTACATACTGCATCTCATACGATCATTCTTCCATACGTTCAAGCCTAAAGTGCTCAAAAATCCATATTGATAAAATTTAAATTTTGAAATGTTTTATTGTTTCTTTCACTTAGGTTAGTATTAAATTCACTCACAAATAACATTTCAATAGTAGATTTTTGAATTTCTGAAATTTTTTGAAATGTTACCAATAAACTGATTCTAATACGATCATTCCTCCATACCTTCAAGCCTTCAGTGCTCAGAAATCCATATTGATAAAATATAAATTTTAAAATGTGTTATTGTTTCTTTCACTTAAAAATAACATTTCAATAGTAGATTATTGAATTTTTAAAAAAAATTTTAAAATTTAAATTTTGAATTGTTTTATTGTTTCTTTAACTTAGGTTAGTATTAAATTCACTCACAAATAACATTTCAAAAGTAGATTTTTGAATTTTTGAAATTTTTTGAAATGTTACCTTTAAACTGATTCTCATACGATCATTCCTCCATACCTTCAAGCCTTAAGTGCTCAAAAATCCGTATTGATAAAATTTAAATTTTGAAATGTTTTATTGTTTCTTTCACTTAAAGAATAGAACATTATTGAATTTTTGAATTTTTTTAAATGATACTTACATATTGATTTTCAGACGTTTATTCTTCCATACGTTCAAGCCTTCAGTGCTCAGAAATCCATATTGATAAAATATAAATTTTGAAATGTGTTATTGTTTCTTTCACTTAAAAATAACATTTCAATAGCAGATTATTAAATTTTTGAAATTTTTTAAAATGTTACCAATATACTGATTCTCATACGATCATTATTCCATACGTTCAAGCCTTCAGTGCTCAGAAATCCATACTGATAAAATTTAAATTTTGAAATGTTTTATTGTTTCTTTAACTAAGGTTAGTATTAAATTCACTCACAAGTAACATTTGAATAGTAGATTTTTGAATTTTTGAAATTTTTTGAAATGTTACCTTTAAACTGATTCTCATACGTTCAAGTCTTAAGTGCTCAAAAATCCGTATCGATTAAATTTAAATTTTGTAATGTGTTATTGTTTCTTTCACTTAAAAATAACATTTCAACAGCAGATTATTGAATTTTTGAAATTTTTTAAAATGTTACCTATATACTGATTCTCATACGATCATTCTTCCATACGTTCAAGCCTTCAGTGCTCAGAAATCCATACTGATAAGATTTTAATTTTGAAATGTTTAATTGTTTCTTTAACTTAGGTTAGTATTAAATTCACTCACAAACAACATTTCAATAGTAGATTTTTGAATTTTTGAAATTTTTTGAAATGTTACCTTTAAACTGATTCTCATACGATCATTCCTCCATACCTTCAAGCCTTAAGTGCTCAAAAATCCGTATTGATAAAATTTAAATTTTGAAATGTATTATTTTTTCTTTCACTTAAAAATAACATTTCAATAGAAGATTATTGAATTTTTGAAATTTTTTGAAATGTTACCTATATACTGAATCTCATACGACCATTCTTCCATACGTTCAAGCCTTCAGTGCTCAAAAATCCATATTGATAAAATTTAAATTTTGAAATGTTTTATTGTTTCTTTAACTTAGGTTAGTATTAAATTCACTCACAAATAACATTTCAATAGTAGATTTTTGAATTTTTGAAATTTTTTGAAATGTTACCTTTAAACTGATTTTCATACGATCATTCTTCCATACGTTCAAGCCTTCAGTGCTGAAAAATCCATATTGATAAAATTTAAATTTTGAAATATTTTATTGTTTCTTTAACTTAGGTTAGTATTAAATTCACTCACAAATAACATTTCAAAAGTAGATTTTTGAATTTTTGAAATTTTTTGAAATGTTACCTTTAAACTGATTCTCATACGATCATTCTTTCATACGTTCAAGCCTTCAGTGCTGAAAAATCCATATTGATAAAATTTAAATTTTGAAATGTTTTATTGTTTCTTTCACTTAGGTTAGTATTAAATTCACTCACAAATAACATTTCAATAGTAGATTTTTGAATTTCTGAAATTTTTTGAAATGTTACCAATAAACTGATTCTAATACGATCATTCCTCCATACCTTCAAGCCTTCAGTGCTCAGATATCCATATTGATAAAATTTAAATTTTGAACTGTTTTATTGTTTCTTTCACTTAAAAATAACATTTCAATAGAACATTATTGAATTTTTGAATTTTTTTTAAATGATACCTACATACTGCATCTCATACGATCATTCTTCCATACGTTCAAGCCTAAAGTGCTCAAAAATCCATATTGATAAAATTTAAATTTTGAAATGTTTTATTGTTTCTTTCACTTAGGTTAGTATTAAATTCACTCACAAATAACATTTCAATAGTAGATTTTTGAATTTCTGAAATTTTTTGAAATGTTACCAATAAACTGATTCTAATACGATCATTCCTCCATACCTTCAAGCCTTCAGTGCTCAGAAATCCATATTGATAAAATATAAATTTTAAAATGTGTTATTGTTTCTTTGACTTAAAAATAACATTTCAATAGTAGATTATTGAATTTTTAAAAAAAATTTTAAAATTTAAATTTTGAATTGTTTTATTGTTTCTTTAACTTAGGTTAGTATTAAATTCACTCACAAATAACATTTCAAAAGTAGATTTTTGAATTTTTGAAATTTTTTGAAATGTTACCTTTAAACTGATTCTCATACGATCATTCCTCCATACCTTCAAGCCTTAAGTGCTCAAAAATCCGTATTGATAAAATTTAAATTTTGAAATGTTTTATTGTTTCTTTCACTTAAAGAATAGAACATTATTGAATTTTTGAATTTTTTTAAATGATACTTACATATTGATTTTCAGACGTTTATTCTTCCATACGTTCAAGCCTTCAGTGCTCAGAAATCCATATTGATAAAATATAAATTTTGAAATGTGTTATTGTTTCTTTCACTTAAAAATAACATTTCAATAGCAGATTATTAAATTTTTGAAATTTTTTAAAATGTTACCAATATACTGATTCTCATACGATCATTATTCCATACGTTCAAGCCTTCAGTGCTCAGAAATCCATACTGATAAAATTTAAATTTTGAAATGTTTTATTGTTTCTTTAACTAAGGTTAGTATTAAATTCACTCACAAGTAACATTTGAATAGTAGATTTTTGAATTTTTGAAATTTTTTGAAATGTTACCTTTAAACTGATTCTCATACGTTCAAGTCTTAAGTGCTCAAAAATCCGTATCGATTAAATTTAAATTTTGTAATGTGTTATTGTTTCTTTCACTTAAAAATAACATTTCAACAGCAGATTATTGAATTTTTGAAATTTTTTAAAATGTTACCTATATACTGATTCTCATACGATCATTCTTCCATACGTTCAAGCCTTCAGTGCTCAGAAATCCATACTGATAAGATTTTAATTTTGAAATGTTTAATTGTTTCTTTAACTTAGGTTAGTATTAAATTCACTCACAAACAACATTTCAATAGTAGATTTTTGAATTTTTGAAATTTTTTGAAATGTTACCTTTAAACTGATTCTCATACGATCATTCCTCCATACCTTCAAGCCTTAAGTGCTCAAAAATCCGTATTGATAAAATTTAAATTTTGAAATGTATTATTTTTTCTTTCACTTAAAAATAACATTTCAATAGAAGATTATTGAATTTTTGAAATTTTTTGAAATGTTACCTATATACTGAATCTCATACGACCATTCTTCCATACGTTCAAGCCTTCAGTGCTCAAAAATCCATATTGATAAAATTTAAATTTTGAAATGTTTTATTGTTTCTTTAACTTAGGTTAGTATTAAATTCACTCACAAATAACATTTCAATAGTAGATTTTTGAATTTTTGAAATTTTTTGAAATGTTACCTTTAAACTGATTTTCATACGATCATTCTTCCATACGTTCAAGCCTTCAGTGCTGAAAAATCCATATTGATAAAATTTAAATTTTGAAATATTTTATTGTTTCTTTAACTTAGGTTAGTATTAAATTCACTCACAAATAACATTTCAAAAGTAGATTTTTGAATTTTTGAAATTTTTTGAAATGTTACCTTTAAACTGATTCTCATACGATCATTCTTTCATACGTTCAAGCCTTCAGTGCTGAAAAATCCATATTGATAAAATTTAAATTTTGAAATGTTTTATTGTTTCTTTCACTTAGGTTAGTATTAAATTCACTCACAAATAACATTTCAATAGTAGATTTTAGAATTTCTGAAATTTTTTGAAATGTTACCTATAAACTGATTCTAATACGATCATTATTTCATACCTACAAGCCTTAAGTGCTCAGAAATCCATATTGATAAAATTTAAATTTTGAAATGTTTTATTGTTTCTTTAACTTATGTTAGTATTAAATTCACTCACAAATAACATTTCAATAGTAGATTTTTGAATTTTTGAAATTTTTTGAAATGTTACCTTTAAACTGATTCTCATACGATCATTCCTCCATACCTTCAAGCCTTAAGTGCTCAAAAATCCGTATTGATAAAATTTAAATTTTGAAATGTTTTATTGTTTCTTTCACTTAAAAACAACACTTCAATAGTAGATTTATGAATTTTTGAAATTTTTTGAAATGTTACCTATAAACTGATTCTCATACGATCATTCTTTCATACCTTCAAGCCTTCAGTGCTCAGAAATCCGTATTGATAAAATATAAATTTTGAAATGTTTTATAGTTTCTTTCACTTAAAAATGACATTTCAAGAGTAGATTATTGAATTTTTTAAATTATTTTAATTGTTACCAATATACTGATCCTCATACGATCATTCTTCCATACGTTCAAGCCTTAAGTGCTCAAAAATCCGTATTGATAAAATTTAAATTTTGAAATGTTTTATTGTTTCTTTCACTAAGGTTAATATTAAATTCACTCACAAACAACATTTCAATAGTAGATTTTTGAATTTTTGAAATTTTTTTAAATGTTACCTTTATACTGATTCTCATACGATCATTCTTCCATACGTTCAAGCCTTAAGTGCTCAAAAATCCATATCGATAAAATTTAAATTTTAAAATGTCTTATTGTTTCTTTCACTTATTTAAGTATTAAATTCACTCACAAATAACATTTCAATAGTAGATTTTTGATTTTTGAAATTATTTGAAATGTTACCTTTAAACTGATTCTCATACGATCATTCTTCCATACTTTCAAGACTTCAGTGCTCAGAAATCCCTATTGATAAAATTTAAATTTTGAACTGTTTTATTGTTTCTTTCACATAAAGAATAGAACATTATTGAATTTTTGAATTTTTTTAAATGATTCTTACATATTGATTTTCAGACGTTTATTCTTCCATATGTTCAAGCCTTCAGTGCTCAGAAATCCATATCGATAAAATATAAATTTTGAAATGTGTTATTGTTTCTTTCACTTAAAAATAACATTTCAATAGCAGATTATTAAATTTTTGTAATTTTTTAAAATGTTACCTATATACTGATTCTCATACGATCATTCTTCCATACGTTCAAGCCTTCAGTGCTCAGAAATCCATACTGATAAAATTTAAATTATGAAATGTTTTATTGTTTCTTTAACTTAGGTTAGTATTAAATTCACTCACAAGTAACAATTCAATAGTAGATTTTTCAATTTCTGAAATTTTTTGAAATGTTACCTATAAACTGATTCTAATACGATCATTATTTCATACCTACAAGCCTTCAGTGCTCAGAAATCCATATTGATAAAATTTAAATTTTGAAATGTTTTATTGTTTCTTTCACTTAGGTTAGTATAAAATTCACTCACAAATAACATTTCAATAGTAGATTTTTGAATTTCTGAAATTTTTTGAAATGTTACCTATAAACTGATTCTAACACGATCATTCTTCGATACCTTCAAGCCTTCAGTGTTCAAAAATCCGTATTGATAAAATTTAAATTTTGAACTGTTTTATTGTTTCTTTCACTTAAAAATAACATTTCAATAGAACATTATTGAATTTTTAAATTTTTTTTAAATGATACCTACATACTGCATCTCATACGATCATTCTTCCATACGTTCAAGCCTAAAGTGCTCAAAAATCCATATTGATAAAATTTAAATTTTGAAATGTTTTATTGTTTCTTTCACTTAGGTTAGTATTAAATTCACTCACAAATAACATTTCAATAGTAGATTTTTGATTTTTGAAATTTTTTGAAATGTTACCTATAAACTGATTCTAATACGATCATTATTTCATACCTACAAGCCTTCAGTGCTCAGAAATCCATATTGATAAAATTTAAATTTTGAAATGTTTTATTGTTTCTTTCACTTAGGTTAGTATAAAATTCACTCACAAATAACATTTCAATAGTAGATTTTTGAATTTCTGAAATTTTTTGAAATGTTACCTATAAACTGATTCTAACACGATCATTCTTCGATACCTTCAAGCCTTCAGTGCTCAAAAATCCGTATTGATAAAATTTAAATTTTGAACTGTTTTATTGTTTCTTTCGCTTAAAAATAACATTTCAATAGAACATTATTGAATTTTTTAATTTTTTTTAAATGATGCCTACATACTGCATCTCATACGATCATTCTTCCATACCTTCAAGTCTTAAGTGCTCAAAAATCCATATTGATAAAATATAAATTTTGAAATGTATTATTGTTTCTTTCACTTAGGTTGGTATTAAATTCACTCACAAATAACATTTCAATAGTAGATTATTGAATTTTTGAAATTTTTTGAAATGTTACCTTTAAACTGATTCTCATACGATCATTCTTCCATACGTTCAAGCCTTCAGTGCTCAGAAATCCATATTGATAAAATTTAAAGTTTGAACTGTTTTATTGTTTCTTTCACTTAAAAATAACATTTCACTAGAACATTATTGAATTTTTGAAATTTTTTTTAATGATTCCTACATACTGCATCTCATACGATCATTCTTCCATACGTTCAAACCTAAAGTGCTCAAAAATCCATATTGATAAAATTTAAATTTTGAAATGTTTTGTTGTTTCTTTCACTTAGGTTAGTATTAAATTCACTCACAAATAACATTTCAATAATAGATTTTTGAATTTTTGAAATTTTTTGAAATGTTACCTTTAAACTGATTCTCATACGATCATTCTTCCATACGTTCAAGACTCCAGTGCTCAGAAATCCATTTTGATAAAATTTAAATTTTGAACTGTTTTATTGTTTCTTTCACTTAAAAATAACATTTCAATAGAACATTATTGAATTTCTGATTTTTTTTTAAATGATACCTACATACTGCATCTCATACGATCATTCTTCCATACGTTCAAGCCTAAAGTGCTCAAAAATCCATATTGATAAAATTTAAATTTTGAAATGTTTTATTGTTTCTTTCAATTAGGTTAGTATTAAATTCACTCACAAATAACATTTCAATAGTAGATTTTTGAATTTCTGAAATTTTTTGAAATGTAACCTATAAACTGATTTTAATACGATCATTATTTCATACCTACAAGCCTTCAGTGCTCAGAAATCCATATTGATAAAATATAAATTTTGAAATGTTTTATTGTTTCTTTCACTCACAAATAACATTTCAATAATAGATTTTTGAATTTTAGAAATTTTTTGAAATGTTACCTTTAAACTGATTCTCATAAGATCATTCTTCCATACGTTCAAGACTCCAGTGCTCAAAAATCCATATTGATAAAATTTAAAGTTTGAACTGTTTTATTGTTTCTTTCACTTAAAAATAACATTTTAATAGAACATTATTGAATTTTTGAATTTTTTTTAAATGATACCTACATACTGCATCTCATACGATCATTCTTCCATACGTTCAAGCCTAAAGTGCTCAAAAATCCATATTGATAAAATTTAAATTTTGAAATGTTTTATTGTTTCTTTCACTTAGGTTAGTATTAAATTCACTCACAAATAACATTTCAATAGTAGATTTTTGAATTTCTGAAATTTTTTGAAATGTTACCAATAAACTGATTCTAATACGATCATTCCTCCATACCTTCAAGCCTTCAGTGCTCAGAAATCCATATTGATAAAATATAAATTTTAAAATGTGTTATTGTTTCTTTCACTTAAAAATATCATTTCAATAGTAGATTATTGAATTTTTAAAAAAAATTTTAAAATTTAAATTTTGAAATGTTTTATTGTTTCTTTAACTTAGGTTAGTATTAAATTCACTCACAAATAACATTTCAAAAGTAGATTTTTGAATTTTTGAAATTTTTTGAAATGTTACCTTTAAACTGATTCTCATACGATCATTCCTCCATACCTTCAAGCCTTAAGTGCTCAAAAATCCGTATTGATAAAATTTAAATTTTGAAATGTTTTATAGTTTCTTTCACTTAAAGAATAGAACTTTATTGAATTTTTGAATTTTTTTAAATGATACTTACATATTGATTTTCAGACGTTTATTCTTCCATACGTTCAAGCCTTCAGTGCTCAGAAATCCATATTGATAAAATATAAATTTTGAAATGTGTTATTGTTTCTTTCACTTAAAAATAACATTTCAATAGCAGATTATTAAATTTTTGAAATTTTTTAAAATGTTACCTATATACTGATTCTCATACGATCATTCTTCCATACGTTCAAGCCTTCAGTGCTCAGAAATCCATACTGATAAAATTTTAATTTTGAAATGTTTTATTGTTTCATTAACTTAGGTTAGTATTAAATTCACTCACAAACAACATTTCAATAGTAGATTTTTGAATTTTTGAAATTTTTTGAAATGTTACCTTTAAACTGATTCTCATACGATCATTCCTCCATACCTTCAAGCCTTAAGTGCTCAAAAATCCGTATTGATAAAATTTAAATTTTGAAATGTATTATTTTTTCTTTCACTTAAAAATAAAATTTCAATAGAAGATTATTGAATTTTTGAAATTTTTTGAAATGTTACCTATATACTGAATCTCATACGATCATTCTTCCATACGTTCAAGCCTTCAGTGCTCAAAAATCCATATTGATAAAATTTAAATTTTGAAATGTTTTATTGTTTCTTTAACTTAGGTTAGTATTAAATTCACTCACAAATAACATTTCAATAATAGATTTTTGAATTTTTGAAATTTTTTGAAATGTTACCTTTAAACTGACTTTCATACGATCATTCTTCCATACGTTCAAGCCTTCAGTGCTGAAAAATCCATATTGATAAAATTTAAATTTTGAAATATTTTATTGTTTCTTTAACTTAGGTTAGTATTAAATTCACTCACAAATAACATTTCAATAGTAGATTTTTGAATTTTTGAAATTTTTTGAAATGTTACCTTTAAACTGATTCTCATACGATCATTCTTCCATACGTTCAAGCCTTCAGTGCTGAAAAATCCATATTGATAAAATTTAAATTTTGAAATGTTTTATTGTTTCTTTCACTTAGGTTAGTATTAAATTCACTCACAAATAACATTTCAATAGTAGATTTTTGAATTTCTGAAATTTTTTGAAATGTTACCTATAAACTGATTCTAATACGATCATTATTTCATACCTACAAGCCTTCAGTGCTCAGAAATCCATATTGATAAAATTTAAATTTTGAAATGTTTTATTGTTTCTTTAACTTATGTTAGTATTAAATTCACTCACAAATAACATTTCAATAGTAGATTTTTGAATTTTTGAAATTTTTTGAAATGTTACCTTTAAACTGATTCTCATACGATCATTCCTCCATACCTTCAAGCCTTAAGTGCTCAAAAATCCGTATTGATAAAATTTAAATTTTGAAATGTTTTATTGTTTCTTTCACTTAAAAATAACACTTCAATAGTAGATTTTTGAATTTTTGAAATTTTTTGAAATGTTACCTATAAACTGATTCTCATACGATCATTCTTTCATACCTTCAAGCCTTCAGTGCTCAAAAATCCGTATTGATAAAATATAAATTTTGAAATGTTTTATAGTTTCTTTCACTTAAAAATGACATTTGAAGAGTAGATTATTGAATTTTTTAAATTATTTTAAATGTTACCAATATACTGATCCTCATACGATCATTCTTCCATACGTTCAAGCCTTAAGTGCTCAAAAATCCGTATTGATAAAATTTAAATTTTGAAATGTTTTATTGTTTCTTTTACTAAGGTTAATATTAAATTCACTCACAAACAACATTTCAATAGTAGATTTTTGAATTTCTGAAATTTTTTGAAATGTTACCTATAAACTGATTCTAATACGATCATTATTTCATACCTACAAGCCTTCAGTGCTCAGAAATCCATATTGATAAAATATAAATTTTGAAATGTTGCATTGTTTCTTTCATTTAAAAATAACATTTCAATAGTAGATTATTGAATTTTTGAAATTTTTTGAAATGTTACCTATAAACTGATTCTAATACGATCATTATTTCATACCTACAAGCCTTCAGTGCTCAGAAATCCATATTGATAAAATTTAAATTTTGAAATGTTTTATTGTTTCTTTCACTTAGGTTAGTATAAAATTACTCACAAATAACATTTCAATAGTAGATTTTTGAATTTTTGAAATTATTTGAAATGTTACCTTTAAAATGATTCTCATACGATCATTCTTCCATACCTTCAAGACTTCAGTGCTCAGAAATCCCTATTGATAAAATTTAAATTTTGAACTGTTTTATTGTTTCTTTCACTTAAAGAATAGAACATTATTGAATTTTTGAATTTTTTTAAATGATACTTACATATTGATTTTCAGACGTTTATTCTTCCATATGTTCAAGCCTTCAGTGCTCAGAAATCCATATCGATAAAATATAAATTTTGAAATGTGTTATTGTTTCTTTCACTTGAAAATAACATTTCAATAGCAGATTATTAAATTTTTGTAATTTTTTAAAATGTTACCTATATACTGATTCTCATACGATCATTCTTCCATACGTTCAAGCCTTCAGTGCTCAGAAATCCATACTGATAAAATTTAAATTTTGAAATGTTTTATTGTTTCTTTAACTTAGGTTAGTATTAAATTCACTCACAAGTAACAATTCAATAGTAGATTTTTGAATTTCTGAAATTTTTTTAAATGTTACCTATAAACTGATTCTAATACGATCATTATTTCATACCTACAAGCCTTCAGTGCTCAGAAATCCATATTGATAAAATTTAAATTTTGAAATGTTTTATTGTTTCTTTCACTTAGGTTAGTATAAAATTCACTCACAAATAACATTTCAATAGTAGATTTTTGAATTTCTGAAATTTTTGAAATGTTACCTATAAACTGATTCTAACACGATCATTCTTCGATACCTTCAAGCCTTCAGTGCTCAAAAATCCGTATTGATAAAATTTAAATTTTGAACTGTTTTATTGTTTCTTTCGCTTAAAAATAACTTTTCAATAGAACATTATTGAATTTTTTAATTTTTTTTAAATGATACCTACATACTGCATCTCATACGATCATTCTTCCATACCTTCAAGTCTTAAGTGCTCAAAAATCCATATTGATAAAATATAAATTTTGAAATGTATTACTGTTTCTTTCACTTAGGTTAGTATTAAATTCACTCACAAATAACATTTCAATAGTAGATTATTGAATTTTTGAAATTTTTTGAAAAGTTACCTTTAAACTGATTCTCATACGATCATTCTTCCATACGTTCAAGCCTTCAGTGCTCAGAAATCCATATTGATAAAATTTAAAGTTTGAACTGTTTTATTGTTTCTTTCACTTAAAAATAACATTTCACTAGAACATTATTGAATTTTTGAAATTTTTTTAAATGATTCCTACATACTGCATCTCATACGATCATTCTTCCATACGTTCAAACCTAAAGTGCTCAAAAATCCATATTGATAAAATTTAAATTTTGAAATGTTTTGTTGTTTCTTTCACTTAGGTTAGTATTAAATTCACTCACAAATAACATTTCAATAATAGATTTTTGAATTTTTGAAATTTTTTGAAATGTTACCTTTAAACTGATTCTCATACGATCATTCTTCCATACGTTCAAGACTCCAGTGCTCACAAATCCATGTTGATAAAATTTAAATTTTGAACTGTTTTATTGTTTCTTTCACTTAAAAATAACATTTCAATAGAACATTATTGAATTTTTGAATTTTTTTTAAATGATACCTACTTACTGCATCTCATATGATCATTCTTCCATACGTTCAAGCCTAAAGTGCTCAAAAATCCATATTGATAAAATTTAAATTTTGAAATGTTTTATTGTTTCTTTCAATTAGGTTAGTATTAAATTCACTCACAAATAACATTTCAATAGTAGATTTTTGAATTTCTGAAATTTTTTGAAATGTTACCTATATACTGATTCTCATACGATCATTATTTCATACCTACAAGCCTTCAGTGCTCAGAAATCCATATTGATAAAATATAAATTTTGAAATGTTTTATTGTTTCTTTCACTCACAAATAACATTTCAATAATAGATTTTTGAATTTTGGATTTTTTTTTGAAATGTTACCTTTAAACTGATTCTTGTAAGATCATTCTTCCATACGTTCAAGACTCTAGTGCTCAGAAATCCATATTGATAAAATTTAAAGTTTGAACTGTTTTATTGTTTCTTTCACTTAAAAATAACATTTTAATAGAACATTATTGAATTTTTGAATTTTTTTTAAATGATACCTACATACTGCATCTCATACGATCATTCTTCCATACGTTCAAGCCTAAAGTGCTCAAAAATCCATATTGATAAAATTTAAATTTTGAAATGTATTATTTTTTCTTTCACTTAAAAATATCATTTCAATAGTAGATTATTGAATTTTTAAAAAAAATTTTAAAATTTAAATTTTGAAATGTTTTATTGTTTCTTTAACTTAGGTTAGTATTAAATTCACTCACAAATAACATTTCAAAAGTAGATTTTTGAATTTTTGAAATTTTTTGAAATGTTACCTTTAAACTGATTCTCATACGATCATTCCTCCATACCTTCAAGCCTTCAGTGCTCAAAAATCCGTATTGATAAAATTTAAATTTTTAAATGTTTTATAGTTTCTTTCACTTAAAGAATAGAACATTATTGAATTTTTGAATTTTTTTAAATGATACTTACATATTGATTTTCAGACGTTTATTCTTCCATACGTTCAAGCCTTCAGTGCTCAGAAATCCATATTGATAAAATATAAATTTTGAAATGTGTTATTGTTTCTTTCACTTAAAAATAACATTTCAATAGCAGATTATTAAATTTTTGAAATTTTTTTAAATGTTACCTATATACTGATTCTCATACGATCATTCTTCCATACGTTCAAGCCTTCAGTGCTCAGAAATCCATACTGATAAAATTTAAATTTTGAAATGTTTTATTGTTTCTTTAACTTAGGTTAGTATTAAATTCACTCACAAGTAACATTTGAATAGTAGATTTTTGAATTTTTGAAATTTTTTGAAATGTTACCTTTAAACTGATTCTCATACGTTCAAGTCTTAAGTGCTCAAAAATCCGTATTGATAAAATTTAAATTTTGAAATGTATTATTCTTTCTTTCACTTAAAAATAACATTTCAATAGTAGATTATTAAAATTTTGAAATTTTTTGAAATGTTACCTATATACTGAATCTCATACTATCATTACTCCATACGTTCAAGTCTTAAGTGCTCAAAAATCCGTATTGATTAAATTTAAATTTTGAAATGTTTTATTGTTTCTTTCACTTAAAAATAACATTTCAACAGCAGATTATTGAATTTTGGAAATTTTTTAAAATGTTACCTATATACTGATTCTCATACGATCATTCTTCCATACGTTCAAGCCTTCAGTGCTCAGAAATCCATACTGATAAAATTTTAATTTTGAAATGTTTTATTGTTTCTTTAACTTAGGTTAGTATTAAATTCACTCACAAACAACATTTCAATAGTAGATTTTTGAATTTTTGAAATTTTTTGAAATGTTACCTTTAAACTGATTCTCATACGATCATTCCTCCATACCTTCAAGCCTTAAGTGCTCAAAAATCCGTATTGATAAAATTTAAATTTTGAAATGTATTATTTTTTCTTTCACTTAAAAATAACATTTCAATAGAAGATTATTGAATTTTTGAAATTTTTTGAAATGTTACCTATATACTGAATCTCATACGATCATTCTTCCATACGTTCAAGCCTTCAGTGCTCAAAAATCCATATTGATAAAATTTAAATTTTGAAATGTTTTATTGTTTCTTTAACTTAGGTTAGTATTAAATTCACTCACAAATAACATTTCAATAGTAGATTTTTGAATTTTTGAAATTTTTTGAAATGTTACCTTTAAACTGACTTTCATACGATCATTCTTCCATACGTTCAAGCCTTCAGTGCTGAAAAATCCATATTGATAAAATTTAAATTTTGAAATATTTTATTGTTTCTTTAACTTAGGTTTGTATTAAATTCACTCACAAATAATATTTCAATAGTAGATTTTTGAATTTTTTAAATTTTTTGAAATGTTACCTATAAACTGATTCTAATACGATCATTATTTCATACCTTCAAGCCTTCAGTGCTCAGAAATTCATATTGATAAAATATAAATTTTGAAATGTTTTATTGTTTCTTTCACTTAAAAACAACATTTCAATCGAACATTATTGAATTTTTGAATTTTTTTTAAATGATACGTACATACTGCATCTCATACGATCATTCTTCCATACGTTCAAGCCTAAAGTGCTCAAAAATCCATATTGATAAAATTTAAATTTTGAAATTTTTTATTGTTTCTTTCACTTAGGTTAGTATTAAATTCACTCACAAATAACATTTCAATAGTAGATTTTTGAATTTCTGAAATTATTGAAATGTTACCTATAAACTGATTCTCATACGATCATTCTTCCATACGTTCAAGTCTTAAGTGCTCAAAAATCCGTATTGATAAAATTTAAATTTTGAAATGTTTTATTGTTTCTTTCACTTAAAAATAACATTTCAATAGTAGATTTTTGAATTTTTGAAATTTTTTGAAATGTTACCTATAAACTAATTCTCATACGATCATTCTTCCATACCTTCAAGCCTTAAGTGCTCAAAAATCCATATTGATAAAATATAAATTTTGAAATGTTTTATTGTTTCTTTCACTTAAAAATAACATTTCAATAGTAGATTTTTGAATTTTTGAAATTTTTTGAAATGTTACTTATAAACTGATTCTCATACGATCATTCTTCCATACGTTCAAGTCTTAAGTGCTCAAAAATCGGTATTGATTAAATTTAAATTTTGAAATGTTTTATTGTTTCTTTCACTTAAAAATAACATTTCAATAGTAGATTTTTGAATTTTTGAAATTTTTTTAAATGTTACCTATATACTGATTCTCATACGATCATTCTTCCATACGTTCAAGCCTTCAGTGCTCAGAAATCCATACTGATAAAATTTAAATTTTGAAATGTTTTATTGTTTCTTTAACTTAGGTTAGTATTAAATTCACTCACAAGTAACATTTGAATAGTAGATTTTTGAATTTTTGAAATTTTTTGAAATGTTACCTTTAAACTGATTCTCATACGTTCAAGTCTTAAGTGCTCAAAAATCCGTATTGATAAAATTTAAATTTTGAAATGTATTATTCTTTCTTTCACTTAAAAATAACATTTCAATAGTAGATTATTAAAATTTTGAAATTTTTTGAAATGTTACCTATATACTGAATCTCATACTATCATTACTCCATACGTTCAAGTCTTAAGTGCTCAAAAATCCGTATTGATTAAATTTAAATTTTGAAATGTTTTATTGTTTCTTTCACTTAAAAATAACATTTCAACAGCAGATTATTGAATTTTGGAAATTTTTTAAAATGTTACCTATATACTGATTCTCATACGATCATTCTTCCATACGTTCAAGCCTTCAGTGCTCAGAAATCCATACTGATAAAATTTTAATTTTGAAATGTTTTATTGTTTCTTTAACTTAGGTTAGTATTAAATTCACTCACAAACAACATTTCAATAGTAGATTTTTGAATTTTTGAAATTTTTTGAAATGTTACCTTTAAACTGATTCTCATACGATCATTCCTCCATACCTTCAAGCCTTAAGTGCTCAAAAATCCGTATTGATAAAATTTAAATTTTGAAATGTATTATTTTTTCTTTCACTTAAAAATAACATTTCAATAGAAGATTATTGAATTTTTGAAATTTTTTGAAATGTTACCTATATACTGAATCTCATACGATCATTCTTCCATACGTTCAAGCCTTCAGTGCTCAAAAATCCATATTGATAAAATTTAAATTTTGAAATGTTTTATTGTTTCTTTAACTTAGGTTAGTATTAAATTCACTCACAAATAACATTTCAATAGTAGATTTTTGAATTTTTGAAATTTTTTGAAATGTTACCTTTAAACTGACTTTCATACGATCATTCTTCCATACGTTCAAGCCTTCAGTGCTGAAAAATCCATATTGATAAAATTTAAATTTTGAAATATTTTATTGTTTCTTTAACTTAGGTTTGTATTAAATTCACTCACAAATAATATTTCAATAGTAGATTTTTGAATTTTTTAAATTTTTTGAAATGTTACCTATAAACTGATTCTAATACGATCATTATTTCATACCTTCAAGCCTTCAGTGCTCAGAAATTCATATTGATAAAATATAAATTTTGAAATGTTTTATTGTTTCTTTCACTTAAAAACAACATTTCAATCGAACATTATTGAATTTTTGAATTTTTTTTAAATGATACGTACATACTGCATCTCATACGATCATTCTTCCATACGTTCAAGCCTAAAGTGCTCAAAAATCCATATTGATAAAATTTAAATTTTGAAATGTTTTATTGTTTCTTTCACTTAGGTTAGTATTAAATTCACTCACAAATAACATTTCAATAGTAGATTTTTGAATTTCTGAAATTATTGAAATGTTACCTATATACTGAATCTCATACGATCATTCTTCCATACGTTCAAGTCTTAAGTGCTCAAAAATCCATATTGATAAAATATAAATTTTGAAATGTTTCATTGTTTCTTTCACTTAAAAATAACATTTCAATAGTAGATTTTTGAATTTTTGAAATTTTTTGAAATGTTACCTATAAACTGATTCTCATACGATCATTCTTCCATACCTTCAAGCCTTAAGTGCTCAAAAATCCATATTGATAAAATATAAATTTTGAAATGTTTTATTGTTTCTTTCACTTAAAAATAACATTTCAATAGTAGATTTTTGAATTTTTGAAATTTTTTGAAATGTTACTTATAAACTGATTCTCATACGATCATTCTTCCATACGTTCAAGTCTTAAGTGCTCAAAAATCGGTATTGATTAAATTTAAATTTTGAAATGTTTTATTGTTTCTTTCACTTAAAAATAACATTTCAACAGTAGATTTTTGAATTTTTGAAATTTTTTGAAATGTTACCTATAAACTGATTCTCATACGATCATTCTTCCATGCCTTCAAGCCTTAAGTGCTCAAAAATCCATATTGATAAAATATAAATTTTGAAATGTGTTATTGTTTCTTTCACTTAGGTTTGTATTAAATTCACTCACAAATAACATTTGAATAGTAGATTTTTGAATTTTTCAAAATTTTTTGAAATGTTACCTATATACTGATTCTCATACGATCATTCTTCCATGCCTTCAAGCCTTAAGTGCTCAAAAATCCATATTGATAAAATATAAATTTTGAAATGTTTTATTGTTTCTTTCACTTAAAAATAAAATTTCAATAGTAGATTATTGAATTTTAAAAAAAAATTTTAAAATTTAAATTTTGAAATGTTTTATTGTTTCTTTAACTTAGGTTAGTATTAAATTCGCTCACAAATAACATTTCAATAATAGATTTTTGAATTTTTAAAATTTTTTGAAATGTTACCTTTAAACTGATTCTCATAAGATCATTCTTCCATACGTTCAAGACTCCAGTGCTCAGAAATCCATATTGATAAAATTTAAATTTTGAACTATTTTATTGTTTCTTTCACTTAAAAATAACATTTCAATAGAACATTATTGAATTTTTAAATTTTTTTTAAATGATACCTATATACTGCATCTCATACGATCATTCTTCCATACGTTCAAGCCTAAAATGCTCAAAAATCCATATTGATAAAATTTAAATTTTGAAATGTTTTATTGTTTCTTTCACTTAGGTTAGTATCAAATTCACTCACAAATAACATTTCAATAGTAGATTTTTGAATTTCTGAAATTTTTTGAAATGTTACCTACAAACTGATTCTAATACGATCATTCCTCCATACCTTCAAGCCTTCAGTGCTCAGAAATCCATATTGATAAAATATAAATTTTGAAATGTTTTATTGTTTCTTTCACTTAAAAATAACATTTCAATAGTAGATTATTGAATTTTTGAAATTTTTTGAAATGTTACCTATAAACTGATTCTCATACGATCATTCTTCCATACCTTCAAGCCTTAAGTGCTCAAAAATCCATATTGATAAATTATAAATTTTGAAATGTGTTATTATACTTTTCACTTATGTGAAATAGTATATTAACTTTAAGGGTTTTCACGTAAGACTCGGTAACGCGTCAATGTGATAATTGATGAAAGTCCAACAACAAAATACATTGTCAAAGTTTCATAAGCTTTCATCAACCCCGACCCATGACATTCGTTAACCCGTCAAAGTTATAAAGTTAGGGCCAACTTGCTTCAAAAAACAAAAGGCTATTTTCAGTTATTTTCAAAGAAAAAGCGGCTGTACTTTCACAGAATTTTATTATTAAAACAGCATATGTTATATTTAAATCATTTTAAACATAAGTCAATACAATAGAAAATTAACTCCCACATTGTCCCGTTTGCAGCGATTAGTCGTATGTTACAAGCAATAACACAACACATACAACTATTGCATCAAAATGCATATTTTGGGTCTTTGATTTCGTCCTCTCGCCAACCGATGTAAGCCAATAATGTCGTCATGAATGTCATCCACTGCTTTCTCAATCTCTCCATTCCGATCCATATCTGTGCACCATTTTAACAAATCTAGTTAATTTTTTGTAAATTCATGCATTAATAAACATATTTACTTTCCAAAAACTCAATTTCTTGCATAGCTTGATTCACTTTATATTCTCTTAATTGGTTTTTTACTCTATTTCACGGAATTTTAATTTTGTTTGATTTATTTCGCACAATTCAAACAAATTCACTTTTTCGTTTGTTTATATAAGAAGAAGAAAAATTACCGAGTTTACGCAAACCTGCTTATTTGAGTGCTCACGTAAACTTTCATCAATTATCACTTTGACGCGTTACCGAGTCTTACGTGAAAACCCTTTTTGTCACGGAGTTTGTAACAGATCGAAATATTAATTTCCGACTATATAAAGTATATATATTCTTGATCAGGACGACAAGACGAGTTGATTTAGCCATGTCCGTCTGTCCGTCTGTCTGTCTGTCGGTCTGTCTGTCTGTATGTATGCAAACTAGTCCCTCAGTTTTAAAGCTATCGAGCTGAAACTTTGCACAGAGTCTTAGAATTTATTACGATGAATCATTCGTCGGAACCAGCATGATCGGATTATTGGAACAGGTAGCTCCCATACGAAAAGAAGAAGAAAAGTGAACAAAACTTGAATCGTTGTATGGAAAACTTTTTTGTTTTGTACAATAGAGTGCTGAAATTTTAAACATAGTTGTTTTACATGGTCCGACTACATGCCTGAAAGTTTCATTGAGATTGGACATCTGGAACTGGTAGCTCCCATACAAAATGAAGAAGAGGAAGAGAAGGAATATTCACGTCGTTGTATGGAAAACTTTTTTGTTTCTTAACCAATTGACTTGAAACTTTACAGTTATGTTCTTAGAGAGGAATGAAAACTATTTTGACCAAAAGTGGGCGTAGCCAGGCGTAGCCACGCCCACTTATAGCGAAAATTGACCCATTGTATGGAAAACTTTTTTGTTTCTTAACCAATTGACTTGAAACTTTGCAGTTATGCTCTTAGGGAGGAATGAAAACTATTTTGATCAAAAGTGGGCGTGGCCACGCCCACTTATAGCTTAACTTGACCCTTTGTATGGAAAACTTTTTTGTTTTTCAACCAATTGACTTGAAACTTTACAGTTATGTTCTTAGGGAGGAATGAAAACTATTTTAACCAAAAGTGGGCGTAGCCACGCCTACTTATAGCGAAAATTGACCCGTTGTATGGAAAACTTTTTTGTTTTTTAACCAATTGACTTGAAACTTTGCAGTTATGCTCTTAGGGAGGAATGAAAACTATTTTGACCAAAAGTGGGCGTAGCCAGGCGTAGCCACGCCCTTTTATAGCGAAAATTGACCCGTTGTATGGAAAACTTTTTTGTTTTTTAACCAATTGACTTGAAACTTTGCAGTTATGCTCTTAGGGAGGAATGAAAACTATTTTGACCAAAAGTGGGCGTAGCCAGGCGTAGCCACGCCCACTTATAGCGAAAATTGACCCGTTGTATGGAAAACTTTTTTGTTTCTTAACCAATTGACTTGAAACTTTGCAGTTATGTTCTTAGGGAGGAATGAAAACTATTTTGACGAAAAGTGGGCGTAGCCACGCCCTTTTATAGCGAAAATTGACCCTTTGTATGGAAAACTTTTTTGTTTTTTAACCAATTGACTTAAAACTTTACAGTTATGTTCCTAGAGAGGAATGAAAACTATTTTGACCAAAAGTGGGCGTAGCCACGCCTACTTAAAGCAAAAATTGACCCGTTGTATGGAAAACTTTTTTGTTTTTTAACCAATTGACTTGAAACTTTGCAGTTATGCTCTTAGGGAGGAATGAAAACTATTTTGATCAAAAGTGGGCATGGCCACGCCCTCTTATAGCTTAACTTGACCCTTTGTATGGAAAACTTTTTGGTTTTTTAATCAATTGACTTGAAACTTTACAGTTATGTTCCTAGAGAGGAATGAAAACTATTTTGACCAAAAGTGGGCGTATTCACGCCTACTTATAGCAAAAATTGACCCGTTGTATGGAAAACTTTTTTGTTTTTTAACCAATTGACTTGAAACTTTACAGTTATGTTCTTAGGGAGGAATGAAAACTATTTTGACCAAATTTGGGCATGGCTACGCCCACTTATCGCAAAACGTGAACCGTTGTATGGAAAAATTTTTTGTTTTTTAACGAATTGACTTGAAACATTACAGTTATGTTGTTAGGGAGGCATGAAAACTATTCATTTAGTTTTTTTTATAGTGACACAAAGTGAAAAGTATTATAGCTTCAGCCTTGCTGAAGATAGCGTCGTTACTGGTTGTTTCTTTCACTTAGGTTTGTATTAAATTCACTCACGAATAACATTTTAATAGTAGATTTTTGAATTTTTGAAATTTTTTGAAATGTTACCTATAAACTGATTCTAATACGATCATTATTTCATACCTTCAAGCCTACAGTGCTCAGAAATCCATATTGATAAAATATAAATTTTGAAATGTTTTATTGTTTCTTTCACTTAAAAATAACATTTCAATCGAACATTATTGAATTTTTGAATTTTTTTTAAATGATACGTACATACTGCATCTCATACGATCATTCTTCCATACGTTCAAGCCTGAAGTGCTCAAAAATCCATATTGATGAAATTTAAATTTTGAAATGTTTTATTGTTTCTTTCACTTAGGTTAGTATTAAATTCACTCACAAATAACATTTCAATAATAGATTTTTGAATTTTTGAAATTTTTTGAAATGTTACCTTTAAACTGATTCTCATAAGATCATTCTTCCATACGTTCAAGACTCCAGTGCTCAGAAATCCATATTGCTAAAATTTAAATTTTGAACAGTTTTATTGTTTCATTCACTTTAAAATAACATTTCAATAGAACATTATTGAATTTTTGAATTTTTTTTAAATGATACCTACATACTGCATCTCATACGATCATTCTTCCATATGTTCAAGCCTTCAGTGCTCAGAAATCCATATTGATAAAATATAAATTTTAAAATGTGTTATTGTTTCTTTCACTTAAAAATAACATTTCAATAGTAGATTATTGAATTTTTAAAAAAAATTTTAAAATTGAAATTTTGAAATGTTTTATTGTTTCTTTAACTTAGGTTAGTATTAAATTCACTCACAAATAACATGTCAATAATAGATTTTTGAATTTTTGAAATTTTTTGAAATGTTACCTTTAAACTGATTCTCATAAGATCATTCTTCCATACGTTCAAGACTCCAGTGCTCAGAAATTCATATTGATAAAATTTAAATTTTGAACTGTTTTATTGTTTCTTTCACGTAAAAATAACATTTCAATAGAACATTATTGAATTTTTGAATTTTTTTTAAATGATACCTACATACTGCATCTCATACGATCATTCTTCCATACGTTCAAGCCTAAAGTGCTCAAAAATCCATATTGATAAAATTTAAATTTTAATATATCTTATTGTTTCTTTCACTTATTTTAGTATTAAATTCACTCACAAATAACATTTCAATAGTAGATTTTTGAATTTTTGAAATTTTTTGAAATGTTACTTATAAACTGATTCTCATACGATCATTCTTCCATACGTTCAAGTCTTAAGTGCTCAAAAATCTGTATTGATTAAATTTAAATTTTGAAATGTTTTATTGTTTCTTTAACTTAAAAATAACTTTTCAATAATAGATTATTGAATTTTTGAAATTTTTTGAAATGTTATACTGATTCTCATACGATCATTCTTTCATACGTTCAAGCCTTAAGTGCTCAAAAATCCATATTGATAAAATTTAAATTTTAATATGTCTTAGTGTTTCTTTCACTTATTTTAGTATTAAATTCACTCACAAATAACATTTCAATAGTAGATTTTTGAATTTTTGAAATTTTTTGAAATGTTATACTGATTCTAACACGATCTTTCTTCGATACCTTCAAGCCTTCAGTGCTCAAAAATCCGTATTGATAAAATTTAAATTTTGAACTGTTTTATTGTTTCTTTCACTTAAAAATAACATTTCAATAGAACATTATTGAATTTTTGAATTTTTTTTAAATGATACCTACATACTGCATCTCATACGATCATTCTTCCATACGTTCAAGCCTAAAGTGCTCAAAAATCCATATTGATAAAATTTAAATTTTGAAATGTTTTATTGTTTCTTTCACTTAGGTTAGTATTAAATTCACTCACAAATAGCATTTCAATAGTAGATTTTTGAATTTCTGAAATTTTTTGAAATGTTACCTATAAACTGATTTTAATACGATCATTATTTCATACCTACAAGCCTTCAGTGCTCAGAAATCCATATTGATAAAATATAAATTTTGAAATGTTTCATTGGGCCGAGTGAATAATAAAGTAGTTTAAGCTAAAACTAGTAATTTTTGAGTTTAAACTAATTTTGTAGTGAATAAAAATTTCAGTTAAAGCTAGTGCTTTTTTCAGTATAGCATTTACTAGTTTTTCCAGCGTTTGCTGAAAATGAAGTGAATAAAAACTAGTGAATACTTCAAAAAACTAGTTAAAACTTAAATTTTTGTAAGCATGTTGTTGAGATGCTTAACTTAAATTTAACGTCGATTTATCTTTCAAAAAAAAATATGTTCTAAAAGTAAATTTGAAATCGAGGAGGAGACGTCGCAAAGATTGAGAAATATTTTATTTTCGAATAGTCTGGTTAATTGTGCAATTATGGCTGCTTTTATGAATATTCGCCTAAAGAAAGAGTATCGTGTGCGGACACATTCACATCCATCTGATTACTTTAACTTGTACAGGTTTAAAAAGAGTAATGTAGAATGGTTACCAAAACATTTTTTGGGTGAAAACAGCGAAACGCGAGGTGCGTCGTTGTCACAAATCAAAAGATTTGAAATGTTTCTGCGGTTTCTAAGCGATCCGGGTTTTCAAATGCGAATTGCAAAAGAAGAAGGAGTACATCGCACAACCGTTTGTAAAACAGTAAAGATGGTCTTGAATAAAGTCGTCAGTAAAGCGCACATGTGGATTAAGTTTCCAAACAACAGTGATCAAATCAAACTGGCTCAAGAGCAGTGGGCATTACGATATGACTTCCCATGCGCTTTTGGGGCCATAGATTGCACACACGTTGCAATACAGAAACCATCAAATCATGGCGATGAATACATCAATCGTAAAGGTTTTTGCAGCATCAACATTCAAGCCACTTGCAATGCGAACGAGGAGTTCACATCTATTGATTGCAATTGGCCAGGATCAGTGCACGATAGCCGAGTTTTAAAGCGATCTCGTATATTTACGTATATGAATGCACAGAGCAGCGATGCAATAATTTTGGGTGACATCGGCTATGGCATTCGAAAATGGCTATTAACGCCATTTAAAAATCCAAAGGATGCACTGGAAAAAAATTACAACAAAACTCACGCAAAAAATCGGGTAATTATAGAGCGTTGCTTTGGACAGTTAAAGAGGCGATTCCCAATTTTGCAATACAAAGTGCGTGTTGATCTGCAAAAAGTTCCAGCAGTAATTATTAGCTGTGTGGTATTGCATAACATTGCAAAATTTCTTGGAGACGACTTTGAAAATGACTCCGCAAATTTTCAACAGGAAGATGTAGAGCAGGAAATAGATATGGATCAATCAGATAACTGCAGAGAAGTTGGCAAAAGGAGAAGGCAAGAAATTGTAAATGTCCTTAATGCCTTGTCACATATATCATAAAATATTTTTATCATTGTCAATCTATTTTTTTCAATCGTTTTTAATTTCGTACACCTCTACAAAAATAATTAAAAACTTATCATACTATTTCATGTTATTTTTTATTTTCTTCATCGTTTTTCTTCCTTTCTTCTTCCATCTTTTTTTCTCTTTCGCTAATGTCCAAATTTAACAATTTTAGCTGCTTCAACAGGACCAGTCTCTGAAGCTCATGGTTATTCAGATCTTTGGATTCTTCCGTTTCATCATTAAATTTGTTCTTTTTTGTATTTGTTTTGACGACCTCTATCTCATCACCGACTTTCCTCTTATTTCGGTTTGGAGTTTCTAGCTCCACGCAATCCGCCGTTTCATCTATTTCAACTCCGCAGCTCACATCCATTGCACCTTGAAAAGTTTGAATCACCAATCAAATTTTTTATAAAAACATAAAAAGGTACCTGGAATTTTTTTGAAGACTGGATTTGATTCTTCTTCCATCAATTCCAGCAAATTTTTTTCCCAGTCTTTTATGTTGATAGGCTTATTTCCTGTTGCACGCAAGTCCGTCTTCCTTTTAACTTCATTCCGCATGTTTTGTATTTTTTTTTTTAATTGGCAAACCGTTATTTCTTGCCCAAAAATTTTCATATATTCTTCACGAAGTGAAGTCAAGGCATTATCTTTTGCCACTCTCACTGACGGCACTTGCGATTTTTTGAATAAAATTTTATAATTTTGGAGAATTCCAAAAAATTTTGCATTATTCTTGTCGCCCATCTTGTCAAGAGTAAAATATTTCAATTTTTCGTTTAAAAACAAACTTACAGAGTAACCAAGCTGGGAATTTATATGAAAAATAGCATTATTTTTTAAACAGCGACAACTCTGAATCATTTTGATTTTCCAGTACTAGCTGTAGCTTTTCAGTACTAGCTATGTAGTACTAGTAAAGGTTTATTCACACTTTTTGTAGTTTAAACTTTTCAACATAGCTAGTACTGATAAGTAAAAGCTAGTGCTAGTACTAAGTACTATGTAGTAAACACTACTTTTTTATTCACTCGGCCCATTGTTTCTTTCACTTAAAAATAACATTTCAATAGTAGATTATTGAATTTTTGAAATTTTTTGAAATGTTACCTATAAACTGATTCTCATACGATCATTCTTCCATACCTTCAAGTCTTAAGTGCTCAAAAATCCATATTGATAAAATATAAATTTTGAAATGTTTTATTGTTTCTTTCACTTAGGTTAGTATTAAATTCACTCACAAATAACATTTCAATAGTAGATTATTGAATTTTTGAAATTTTTTGAAATGTTACCTTTAAACTGATTCTAACACGATCATTCTTCCATACGTTCAAGCCTTCAGTGCTCAGAAATCCATATTGATAAAATTTAAAGTTTGAACTGTTTTATTGTTTCTTTCACTTAAAAATAACATTTCAATAGAACATGATTGAATTTTTGAATTTTTTTTAAATGATTCCTACATACTGCATCTCATACGATCATTCTTCCATACGTTCAAGCCTAAAGTGCTCAAAAATCCATATTGATAAAATTTAAATTTTGAAATGTTTTATTGTTTCTTTCACATAGGTTAGTATTAAATTCACTCACAAATAACATTTCAATAGTAGATTTTTGAATTTCTGAAATTTTTTGAAATGTTACCTATAAACTGATTTTAATACGATCATTATTTCATACCTACAAGCCTCCAGTGCTCAGAAATCCATATTGATAAAATATAAATTTTGAAATGTTTCATTGTTTCTTTCACTTAAAAATAACATTTCAATAGTAGATTATTGAATTTTTGAAATTTTTTTAAATGTTACCAATAAACTGATTCTAATACGATCATTCTTCCATACGTTCAAGCCTTCAGTGCTCAGACATCCATATTGATAAAATTTAAATTTTGAAATGTTTTATTGTTTCTTTCACTTAGGTTAGTATTAAATTCACTCACAAATAACATTTCAATAGTAGATTATTGAATTTTTGAAATTTTTTGAAATGTTACCTTTAAACTAATTCTAATACGATCATTCTTCCATACGTTCAAGCCTTCAGTGCTCAGAAATCCATATTGATAAAATTTAAATTTTGAAATGTTTTATTGTTTCTTTCACTCACAAATAACATTTCAATAATAGATTTCTGAATTTTTGAAATTTTTTGAAATGTTACCTATAAACTGATTCTAATACGATCATTCTTCCATACCTTCAGGCCTTAAGTGCTCAGAAATCCATATTGATAAAATTTAAATTTTGAAATGTTTTATTGTTTCTTTCACTTAGGTTAGTATTAAATTCACTCACAAATAACATTTCAATAGTAGATTTTTGAATTTCTGAAATTTTTTGAAATGTTACCAATAAACTGATTCTAATACGATCATTCCTCCATACCTTCAAGCCTTCAGTGCTCAGAAATCCATATTGATAAAATTTAAATTTTGAACTGTTTTATTGTTTCTTTCACTTAAAAATAACATTTCAATAGAACATTATTGAATTTTTGAATTTTTTTTCAATGATACCTACATACTGCATCTCATACGATCATTCTTCCATACGTTCAAGCCTAAAGTGCTCAAAAATCCATATTGATAAAATTTAAATTTTGAAATGTTTTATTGTTTCTTTCACTTAGGTTAGTATTAAATTCACTCACAAATAACATTTCAATAGTAGATTTTTGAATTTCTGAAATTTTTTGAAATGTTACCAATAAACTGATTCTAATACGATCATTCCTCCATACCTTCAAGCCTTCAGTGCTCAGAAATCCATATTGATAAAATATAAATTTTAAAATGTGTTATTGTTTCTTTCACTTAAAAATAACATTTCAATAGTAGATTATTGAATTTTTTAAAAAAATTTTAAAATTTAAATTTTGAATTGTTTTATTGTTTCTTTAACTTAGGTTAGTATTAAATTCACTCACAAATAACATTTCAAAAGTAGATTTTTGAATTTTTGAAATTTTTTGAAATGTTACCTTTAAACTGATTCTCATACGATCATTCCTCCATACCTTCAAGACTTCAGTGCTCAGAAATCCCTATTGATAAAATTTAAATTTTGAACTGTTTTATTGTTTCTTTCACTTAAAGAATAGAACATTATTGAATTTTTGAATTTTTTTAAATGATACTTACATATTGATTTTCAGACGTTTATTCTTCCATACGTTCAAGCCTTCAGTGCTCAGAAATCCATATTGATAAAATATAAATTTTGAAATGTGTTATTGTTTCTTTCACTTAAAAATAACATTTCAATAGCAGATTATTAAATTTTTGAAATTTTTTAAAATGTTACCAATATACTGATTCTCATACGATCATTCTTCCATACGTTCAAGCCTTCAGTGCTCAGAAATCCATACTGATAAAATTTAAATTTTGAAATGTTTTATTGTTTCTTTAACTAAGGTTAGTATTAAATTCACTCACAAGTAACATTTGAATAGTAGATTTTTGAATTTTAGAAATTTTTTGAAATGTTACCTTTAAACTGATTCTCATACGTTCAAGTCTTAAGTGCTCAAAAATCCGTATTGATTGAATTTAAATTTTGTAATGTGTTATTGTGTCTTTCACTTAAAAATAACATTTCAACAGCAGATTATTGAATTTTTGAAATTTTTTAAAATGTTACCTATATACTGATTCTCATACGATCATTCTTCCATACGTTCAAGCCTTCAGTGCTCAGAAATCCATACTGATAAAATTTTAATTTTGAAATGTTTTATTGTTTCTTTAACTTAGGTTAGTATTAAATTCACTCACAAACAACATTTCAATAGTAGATTTTTGAATTTTCGAAATTTTTTGAAATGTTACCTTTAAACTGATTCTCATACGATCATTCCTCCATACCTTCAAGCCTTAAGTGCTCAAAAATCCGTATTGATAAAATTTAAATTTTGAAATGTATTATTTTTTCTTTCACTTAAAAATAACATTTCAATAGAAGATTATTGAATTTTTGAAATTTTTTGAAATGTTACCTATATACTGAATCTCATACGATCATTCTTCCATACGTTCAAGCCTTCAGTGCTCAAAAATCCATATTGATAAAATTTAAATTTTGAAATGTTTTATTGTTTCTTTAACTTAGGTTAGTATTAAATTCACTCACAAATAACATTTCAATAGTAGATTTTTGAATTTTTGAAATTTTTTGAAATGTTACCTTTAAACTGATTTTCATACGATCATTCTTCCATACGTTCAAGCCTTCAGTGCTGAAAAATCCATATTGATAAAATTTAAATTTTGAAATATTTTATTGTTTCTTTAACTTAGGTTAGTATTAAATTCACTCACAAATAACATTTCAATAGTAGATTTTTGAATTTTTGAAATTTTTTGAAATGTTACCTTTAAACTGATTCTCATACGATCATTCCTCCATACCTTCAAGCCTTAAGTGCTCAAAAATCCGTATTGATAAAATTTAAATTTTGAAATGTATTATTTTTTCTTTCACTTAAAAATAACATTTCAATAGAAGATTATTGAATTTTTGAAATTTTTTGAAATGTTACCTATATACTGAATCTCATACGATCATTCTTCCATACGTTCAAGCCTTCAGTGCTCAAAAATCCATATTGATAAAATTTAAATTTTGAAATGTTTTATTGTTTCTTTAACTTAGGTTAGTATTAAATTCACTCACAAATAACATTTCAATAGTAGATTTTTGAATTTTTGAAATTTTTTGAAATGTTACCTTTAAACTGATTTTCATACGATCATTCTTTCATACGTTCAAGCCTTCAGTGCTGAAAAATCCATATTGATAAAATTTAAATTTTGAAATGTTTTATTGTTTCTTTCACTTATGTTAGTATTAAATTCACTCACAAGTAACATTTGAATAGTAGATTTTAGAATTTCTGAAATTTTTTGAAATGTTACCTATAAACTGATTCTAATACGATCATTATTTCATACCTACAAGCCTTAAGTGCTCAGAAATCCATATTGATAAAATTTAAATTTTGAAATGTTTTATTGTTTCTTTAACTTATGTTAGTATTAAATTCACTCACAAATAACATTTCAATAGTAGATTTTTGAATTTTTGAAATTTTTTGAAATGTTACCTTTAAACTGATTCTCATACGATCATTCTTCCATACCTTCAAGCCTTAAGTGCTCAAAAATCCGTATTGATAAAATTTAAATTTTGAAATGTTTTATTGTTTCTTTCACTTAAAAACAACACTTCAATAGTAGATTTATGAATTTTTGAAATTTTTTGAAATGTTACCTATAAACTGATTCTCATACGATCATTCTTTCATACCTTCAAGCCTTCAGTGCTCAGAAATCCGTATTGATAAAATATAAATTTTGAAATGTTTTATAGTTTCTTTCACTTAAAAATGACATTTCAAGAGTAGATTATTGAATTTTTTAAATTATTTTAAATGTTACCAATATACTGATCCTCATACGATCATTCTTCCATACGTTCAAGCCTTAAGTGCTCAAAAATCCGTATTGATAAAATTTAAATTTTGAAATGTTTTATTGTTTCTTTCACTAAGGTTAGTATTAAATTCACTCACAAATAACATTTCAATAGTAGATTTTAGAATTTCTGAAATTTTTTGAAATGTTACCTATAAACTGATTCTAATACGATCATTATTTCATACCTACAAGCCTTAAGTGCTCAGAAATCCATATTGATAAAATTTAAATTTTGAAATGTTTTATTGTTTCTTTAACTTATGTTAGTATTAAATTCACTCACAAATAACATTTCAATAGTAGATTTTTGAATTTTTGAAATTTTTTGAAATGTTACCTTTAAACTGATTCTCATACGATCATTCCTCCATACCTTCAAGCCTTAAGTGCTCAAAAATCCGTATTGATAAAATTTAAATTTTGAAATGTTTTATTGTTTCTTTCACTTAAAAACAACACTTCAATAGTAGATTTATGAATTTTTGAAATTTTTTGAAATGTTATCTATAAACTGATTCTCATACGATCATTCTTTCATACCTTCAAGCCTTCAGTGCTCAGAAATCCGTATTGATAAAATATAAATTTTGAAATGTTTTATAGTTTCTTTCACTTAAAAATGACATTTCAAGAGTAGATTATTGAATTTTTTTAAATTATTTTAAATGTTACCAATATACTGATCCTCATACGATCATTCTTCCATACGTTCAAGCCTTAAGTGCTCAAAAATCCGTATTGATAAAATTTAAATTTTAAAATGTCTTATTGTTTCTTTCACTTATTTAAGTATTAAATTCACTCACAAATAACATTTCAATAGTAGATTTTTGATTTTTGAAATTATTTGAAATGTTACCTTTAAACTGATTCTCATACGATCATTCTTCCATACTTTCAAGACTTCAGTGCTCAGAAATCCCTATTGATAAAATTTAAATTTTGAACTGTTTTATTGTTTCTTTCACTTAAAGAATAGAACATTATTGAATTTTTGAATTTTTTTAAATGATACTTACATATTGATTTTCAGACGTTTATTCTTCCATAGGTTCAAGCCTTCAGTGCTCAGAAATCCATATCGATAAAATATAAATTTTGAAATGTGTTATTGTTTCTTTCACTTAAAAATAACATTTCAATAGCAGATTATTAAATTTTTGTAATTTTTTAAAATGTTACCTATATACTGATTCTAATACGATCATTCTTCCATACGTTCAAGCCTTCAGTGCTCAGAAATCCATACTGATAAAATTTAAATTTTGAAATGTTTTATTGTTTCTTTAACTTAGGTTAGTATTAAATTCACTCACAAGTAACAATTCAATAGTAGATTTTTCAATTTTTGAAATTTTTTGAAATGTTACCTATAAACTGATTCTAATACGATCATTATTTCATACCTACAAGCCTTCAGTGCTCAGAAATCCATATTGATAAAATTTAAATTTTGAAAATTCACTCACAAATAACATTTCAATAGTAGATTTTTGAATTTTTGAAATTTTTTGAAATGTTACCTATAAACTGATTCTAACACGATCATTCTGCGATACCTTCAAGCCTTCAGTGCTCAAAAATCCGTATTGATAAAATTTAAATTTTGAACTGTTTTATTGTTTCTTTCACTTAAAAATAACATTTCAATAGAACATTATTGAATTTTTAAATTTTTTTTAAATGATACCTACATACTGCATCTCATACGATCATTCTTCCATACGTTCAAGCCTAAAGTGCTCAAAAATCCATATTGATAAAATTTAAATGATACCTACATACTGCATCTCATACGATCATTCTTCCATACGTTCAAGCCTAAAGTGCTCAAAAATCCATATTGATAAAATTTAAATTTTGAAATGTTTTATTGTTTCTTTCACTTAGGTTAGTATTAAATTCACTCACAAATAACATTTCAATAGTAGATTTTTGAATTTCTGAAATTTTTTGAAATGTTACCAATAAACTGATTCTAATACGATCATTCCTCCATACCTTCAAGCCTTCAGTGCTCAGAAATCCATATTGATAAAATATAAATTTTAAAATGTGTTATTGTTTCTTTCACTTAAAAATATCATTTCAATAGTAGATTATTGAATTTTTAAAAAAAATTTTAAAATTTAAATTTTGAAATGTTTTATTGTTTCTTTAACTTAGGTTAGTATTAAATTCACTCACAAATAACATTTCAAAAGTAGATTTTTGAATTTTTGAAATTTTTTGAAATGTTACCCTTAAACTGATTCTCATACGATCATTCCTCCATACCTTCAAGCCTTCAGTGCTCAGAAATCCATACTGATAAAATTTAAATTTTGAAATGTTTTATAGTTTCTTTCACTTAAAGAATAGAACATTATTGAATTTTTGAATTTTTTTAAATGATACTTACATATTGATTTTCAGACGTTTATTCTTCCATACGTTCAAGCCTTCAGTGCTCAGAAATCCATATTGATAAAATATAAATTTTGAAATGTGTTATTGTTTCTTTCACTTAAAAATAACATTTCAATAGCAGATTATTAAATTTCTGAAATTTTTTGAAATGTTACCTATAAACTGATTCTAATACGATCATTATTTCATACCTACAAGCCTTCAGTGCTCAGAAATCCATATTGATAAAATTTAAATTTTGAAATGTTTTATTGTTTCTTTAACTTATGTTAGTATTAAATTCACTCACAAATAACATTTCAATAGTAGATTTTTGAATTTTTGAAATTTTTTGAAATGTTACCTTTAAACTGATTCTCATACGATCATTCCTCCATACCTTCAAGCCTTAAGTGCTCAAAAATCCGTATTGATAAAATTTAAATTTTGAAATGTTTTATTGTTTCTTTCACTTAAAGAATAGAACATTATTGAATTTTTGAATTTTTTTAAATGATACTTACATATTGATTTTCAGACGTTTATTCTTCCATATGTTCAAGCCTTCAGTGCTCAGAAATCCATATCGATAAAATATAAATTTTGAAATGTGTTATTGTTTCTTTTACTTAAAAATAACATTTCAATAGCAGATTATTAAATTTTTGTAATTTTTTAAAATGTTACCTATATACTGATTCTCATACGATCATTCTTCCATACGTTCAAGCCTTCAGTGCTCAGAAATCCATACTGATAAAATTTAAATTTTGAAATGTTTTATTGTTTCTTTAACTTAGGTTAGTATTAAATTCACTCACAAGTAACAATTCAATAGTAGATTTTTGAATTTCTGAAATTTTTTGAAATGTTACCTATAAACTGATTCTAATACGATCATTATTTCATACCTACAAGCCTTCAGTGCTCAGAAATCCATATTGATAAAATTTAAATTTTGAAATGTTTTATTGTTTCTTTCACTTAAAAATAACATTTCAATAGAACATTATTGAATTTTTTAATTTTTTTTAAATGATACCTACATACTGCATCTCATACGATCATTCTTTCATACGTTCAAGCCTAAAGTGCTCAGAAATCCATATTGATAAAATTTAAATTTTGAAATGTTTTATTGTTTCTTTCACCTAGGTTAGTATTAAATTCACTCACAAATAACATTTCAATAGTAGATTTTTGAATTTCTGAAATTTCTTGAAATGTTACCTATAAACTGATTCTAATACGGTCATTATTTCATACCTACAAGCCTTCAGTGCTAAGAAATCCATATTGATAAAATATAAATTTTGAAATGTTTCATTGTTTCTTTCACTTAAAAATAACATTTCAATAGTAGATTATTGAATTTTTGAAATTTTTTGAAATGTTACCTATAAACTGATTCTAATACGATCATTATTTCATACCTACAAGCCTTCAGTGCTCAGAAATCCATATTGATAAAATTTAAATTTTGAAATGTTTTATTGTTTCTTTCACTTAGGTTAGTATTAAATTCACTCACAAATAACATTTCAATAGTAGATTTTTGAATTTTTGAAATTATTTGAAATGTTACCTTTAAACTGATTCTCATACGATCATTCTTCCATACCTTCAAGTCTTAAGTGCTCAAAAATCCATATTGATAAAATATAAATTTTGAAATGTATTACTGTTTCTTTCACTTAGGTTAGTATTAAATTCACTCACAAATAACATTTCAATAGTAGATTATTGAATTTTTGAAATTTTTTGAAATGTTACCTTTAAACTGATTCTCATACGATCATTCTTCCATACGTTCAAGCCTTCAGTGCTCAGAAATCCATATTGATAAAATTTAAATTTTGAACTGTTTTATTGTTTCTTTCACTTAAAAATAACATTTCACTAGAACATTATTGAATTTTTGAAATTTTTTTAAATGATTCCTACATACTGCATCTCATACGATCATTCTTCCATACGTTCAGACCTAAAGTGCTCAAAAATCCATATTGATAAAATTTAAATTTTGAAATGTTTTGTTGTTTCTTTCACTTAGGTTAGTATTAAATTCACTCACAAATAACATTTCAATAATAGATTTTTGAATTTTTGAAATTTTTTGAAATGTTACCTTTAAACTGACTCTCATACGATCATTCTTCCATACGTTCAAGACTCCAGTGCTCACAAATCCATGTTGATAAAATTTAAATTTTGAACTGTTTTATTGTTTCTTTCACTTAAAAATAACATTTCAATAGAACACTATTGAATTTTTGAATTTTTTTTAAATGATACCTACATACTGCATCTCATATGATCATTCTTCCATACGTTCAAGCCTAAAGTGCTCAAAAATCCATATTGATAAAATTTAAATTTTGAAATGTTTTATTGTTTCTTTCAATTAGGTTAGTATTAAATTCACTCACAAATAACATTTCAATAGTAGATTTTTGAATTTCTGAAATTTTTTGAAATGTTACCTATAAACTGATTCTAATACGATCATTATTTCATACCTACAAGCCTTCAGTGCTCAGAAATCCATATTGATAAAATTTAAATTTTGAAATGTTTTATTGTTTCTTTCACTTAGGTTAGTATTAAATTCACTCACAAATAACATTTCAATAGTAGATTTTTGAATTTTTGAAATTATTTGAAATGTTACCTTTAAACTGATTCTCATACGATCATTCTTCCATACCTTCAAGTCTTAAGTGCTCAAAAATCCATATTGATAAAATATAAATTTTGAAATGTATTACTGTTTCTTTCACTTAGGTTAGTATTAAATTCACTCACAAATAACATTTCAATAGTAGATTATTGAATTTTTGAAATTTTTTGAAATGTTACCTTTAAACTGATTCTCATACGATCATTCTTCCATACGTTCAAGCCTTCAGTGCTCAGAAATCCATATTGATAAAATTTAAATTTTGAACTGTTTTATTGTTTCTTTCACTTAAAAATAACATTTCACTAGAACATTATTGAATTTTTGAAATTTTTTTAAATGATTCCTACATACTGCATCTCATACGATCATTCTTCCATACGTTCAGACCTAAAGTGCTCAAAAATCCATATTGATAAAATTTAAATTTTGAAATGTTTTGTTGTTTCTTTCACTTAGGTTAGTATTAAATTCACTCACAAATAACATTTCAATAGTAGATTATTGAATTTTTGAAATTTTTTGAAATGTTACCTTTAAACTGATTCTTATAAGATCATTCTTCCATACGTTCAAGACTCCAGTGCTCAGAAATCCATATTGATAAAATTTAAAGTTTGAACTGTTTTATTGTTTCTTTCACTTAAAAATAACATTTTAATAGAACATTATTGAATTTTTGAATTTTTTTTAAATGATACCTACATACTGCATCTCATACGATCATTCTTCCATACGTTCAAGCCTAAAGTGCTCAAAAATCCATATTGATAAAATTTAAATTTTGAAATGTTTTATTGTTTCTTTCACTTAGGTTAGTATTAAATTCACTCACAAATAACATTTCAATAGTAGATTTATGAATTTCTGAAATTTTTTGAAATGTTACCAATAAACTGATTCTAATACGATCATTCCTCCATACCTTCAAGCCTTCAGTGCTCAGAAATCCATATTGATAAAATATAAATTTTAAAATGTGTTATTGTTTCTTTCACTTAAAAATATCATTTCAATAGTAGATTATTGAATTTTTAAAAAAAATTTTAAAATTTAAATTTTGAAATGTTTTATTGTTTCTTTAACTTAGGTTAGTATTAAATTCACTCACAAATAACATTTCAAAAGTAGATTTTTGAATTTTTGAAATTTTTTGAAATGTTACCTTTAAACTGATTCTCATACGATCATTCCTCCATACCTTCAAGCCTTAAGTGCTCAAAAATCCGTATTGATAAAATTTAAATTTTGAAATGTTTTATAGTTTCTTTCACTTAAAGAATAGAACATTATTGAATTTTTGAATTTTTTTAAATGATACTTACATATTGATTTTCAGACGTTTATTCTTCCATACGTTCAAGCCTTCAGTGCTCAGAAATCCATATTGATAAAATATAAATTTTGAAATGTGTTATTGTTTCTTTCACTTAAAAATAACATTTCAATAGCAGATTATTAAATTTCTGAAATTTTTTGAAATGTTACCTATAAACTGGTTCTAACACGATCATTCTTCGATACCTTCAAGCCTTCAGTGCTCAAAAATCCGTATTGATAAAATTTAAATTTTGAACTGTTTTATTGTTTCTTTCGCTTAAAAATAACTTTTCAATAGAACATTATTGAATTTTTTAATTTTTTTTAAATGATACCTACATACTGCATCTCATACGATCATTCTTCCATACCTTCAAGTCTTAAGTGCTCAAAAATCCATATTGATAAAATATAAATTTTGAAATGTTTTACTGTTTCTTTCACTTAGGTTAGTATTAAATTCACTCACAAATAACATTTCAATAGTAGATTATTGAATTTTTGAAATTTTTTGAAATGTTACCTTTAAACTGATTCTCATACGATCATTCTTCCATACCTTCAAGCCTTAAGTGCTCAAAAATCCGAATTGATAAAATTTAAATTTTGAAATGTTTTGTTGTTTCTTTCACTTAGGTTAGTATTAAATTCACTCACAAATAACATTTCAATAATAGATTTTTGAATTTTTGAAATTTTTTGAAATGTTACCTTTAAACTGATTCTCATACGATCATTCTTCCATACGTTCAAGACTCCAGTGCTCACAAATCCATATTGATAAAATTTAAATTTTGAACTGTTTTATTGTTTCTTTCACTTAAAAATAACATTTCACTAGAACATTATTGAATTTTTGAAATTTTTTTAAATGATTCCTACATACTGCATCTCATACGATCATTCTTCCATACGTTCAGACCTAAAGTGCTCAAAAATCCATATTGATAAAATTTAAATTTTGAAATGTTTTGTTGTTTCTTTCACTTAGGTTAGTATTAAATTCACTCACAAATAACATTTCAATAGTAGATTATTGAATTTTTGAAATTTTTTGAAATGTTACCTTTAAACTGATTCTCATACGATCATTCTTCCATACGTTCAAGCCTTCAGTGCTCAGAAATCCATATTGATAAAATTTAAATTTTGAAATGTTTTGTTGTTTCTTTCACTTAGGTTAGTATTAAATTCACTCACAAATAACATTTCAATAATAGATTTTTGAATTTTTGAAATTTTTTGAAATGTTACCTTTAAACTGATTCTCATACGATCATTCTTCCATACGTTCAAGACTCCAGTGCTCACAAATCCATGTTGATAAAATTTAAATTTTGAACTGTTTTATTGTTTCTTTCACTTAAAAATAACATTTCAATAGAACACTATTGAATTTTTGAATTTTTTTTAAATGATACCTACATACTGCATCTCATATGATCATTCTTCCATACGTTCAAGCCTAAAGTGCTCAAAAATCCATATTGATAAAATTTAAATTTTGAAATGTTTTATTGTTTCTTTCACTCACAAATAACATTTCAATAATAGATTTTTGAATTTTGGATTTTTTTTGAAATGTTACCTTTAAACTGATTCTTATAAGATCATTCTTCCATACGTTCAAGACTCCAGTGCTCAGAAATCCATATTGATAAAATTTAAAGTTTGAACTGTTTTATTGTTTCTTTCACTTAAAAATAACATTTTAATAGAACATTATTGAATTTTTGAATTTTTTTTAAATGATACCTACATACTGCATCTCATACGATCATTCTTCCATACGTTCAAGCCTAAAGTGCTCAAAAATCCATATTGATAAAATTTAAATTTTGAAATGTTTTATTGTTTCTTTCACTTAGGTTAGTATTAAATTCACTCACAAATAACATTTCAATAATAGATTTATGAATTTCTGAAATTTTTTGAAATGTGACCAATAAACTGATTCTAATACGATCATTCCTCCATACCTTCAAGCCTTCAGTGCTCAGAAATCCATATTGATAAAATATAAATTTTAAAATGTGTTATTGTTTCTTTCACTTAAAAATATCATTTCAATAGTAGATTATTGAATTTTTAAAAAAAATTTTAAAATTTAAATTTTGAAATGTTTTATTGTTTCTTTAACTTAGGTTAGTATTAAATTCACTCACAAATAACATTTCAAAAGTAGATTTTTGAATTTTTGAAATTTTTTGAAATGTTACCTTTAAACTGTTTCTCATACGATCATTCCTCCATACCTTCAAGCCTTAAGTGCTCAAAAATCCGTATTGATAAAATTTAAATTTTGAAATGTTTTATAGTTTCTTTCACTTAAAGAATAGAACATTATTGAATTTTTGAATTTTTTTAAATGATACTTACATATTGATTTTCAGACGTTTATTCTTCCATACGTTCAAGCCTTCAGTGCTCAGAAATCCATATTGATAAAATATAAATTTTGAAATGTGTTATTGTTTCTTTCACTTAAAAATAACATTTCAATAGCAGATTATTAAATTTTTGAAATTTTTTAAAATGTTACCTATATACTGATTCTCATACGATCATTCTTCCATACGTTCAAGCCTTCAGTGCTCAGAAATCCATACTGATAAAATTTAAATTTTGAAATGTTTTATTGTTTCTTTAACTTAGGTTAGTATTAAATTCACTCACAAGTAACATTTGAATAGTAGATTTTTGAATTTTTGAAATTTTTTGAAATGTTACATTTAAACTGATTCTCATACGTTCAAGTCTTAAGTGCTCAAAAATCCGTATTGATAAAATTTAAATTTTGAAATGTATTATTCTTTCTTTCACTTAAAAATAACATTTCAATAGTAGATTATTAAAATTTTGAAATTTTTTGAAATGTTACCTATATACTGAATCTCATACTATCATTATTCCATACGTTCAAGTCTTAAGTGCTCAAAAATCCGTATTGATTAAATTTAAATTTTGAAATGTTTTATTGTTTCTTTCACTTAAAAATAACATTTCAACAGCAGATTATTGAATTTTTGAAATTTTTTAAAATGTTACCTATATACTGATTCTCATACGATCATTCTTCCATACGTTCAAGCCTTCAGTGCTCAGAAATCCATACTGATAAAATTTTAATTTTGAAATGTTTTATTGTTTCTTTAACTTAGGTTAGTATTAAATTCACTCACAAACAACATTTCAATAGTAGATTTTTGAATTTTTGAAATTTTTTGAAATGTTACCTTTAAACTGATTCTCATACGATCATTCCTCCATACCTTCAAGCCTTAAGTGCTCAAAAATCCGAATTGATAAAATTTAAATTTTGAAATGTATTATTTTTTCTTTCACTTAAAAATAACATTTCAATAGAAGATTATTGAATTTTTGAAATTTTTTGAAATGTTACCTATATACTGAATCTCATACGATCATTCTTCCATACGTTCAAGCCTTCAGTGCTCAAAAATCCATATTGATAAAATTTAAATTTTGAAATGTTTTATTGTTTCTTTAACTTAGGTTAGTATTAAATTCACTCACAAATAACATTTCAATAGTAGATTTTTGAATTTTTGAAATTTTTTGAAATGTTACCTTTAAACTGACTTTCATACGATCATTCTTCCATACGTTCAAGCCTTCAGTGCTGAAAAATCCATATTGATAAAATTTAAATTTTGAAATATTTTATTGTTTCTTTAACTTAGGTTAGTATTAAATTCACTCACAAATAACATTTCAATAGTAGATTTTTGAATTTTTGAAATTTTTTGAAATGTTACCTTTAAACTGATTCTCATACGATCAATCTTCCATACGTTCAAGCCTTCAGTGCTGAAAAATCCATATTGATAAAATTTAAATTTTGAAATGTTTTATTGTTTCTTTCACTTAGGTTAGTATTAAATTCACTCACAAATAACATTTCAATAGTAGATTTTTGAATTTCTGAAATTTTTTGAAACGTTACCTATAAACTGATTCTAATACGATCATTATTTCATACCTACAAGCCTTCAGTGCTCAGAAATCCATATTGATAAAATTTAAATTTTGAAATGTTTTATTGTTTCTTTAACTTATGTTAGTATTAAATTCACTCACAAATAACATTTCAATAGTAGATTTTTGAATTTTTGAAATTTTTTGAAATGTTACCTTTAAACTGATTCTCATACGATCATTCCTCCATACCTTCAAGCCTTAAGTGCTCAAAAATCCGTATTGATAAAATTTAAATCTTGAAATGTTTTATTGTTTCTTTCACTTAAAAATAACACTTCAATAGTAGATTTTTGAATTTTTGAAATTTTTTGAAATGTTACCTATAAACTGATTCTCATACGATCATTCTTTCATACCTTCAAGCCTTCAGTGCTCAGAAATCCGTATTGATAAAATATAAATTTTGAAATGTTTTATAGTTTCTTTCACTTAAAAATGACATTTGAAGAGTAGATTATTGAATTTTTTAAATTATTTTAAATGTTACCAATAAACTGATCCTCATACGATCATTCTTCCATACGTTCAAGCCTTAAGTGCTCAAAAATCCGTATTGATAAAATTTAAATTTTGAAATGTTTTATTGTTTCTTTCACTTATTTTAGTATTAAATTCACTCACAAATAACATTTCAATAGTAGATTTTTGATTTTTGAAAATATTTGAAATGTTACCTTTAAACTGATTCTCATACGATCATTCTTCCATACCTTCAAGACTTCAGTGCTCAGAAATCCCTATTGATAAAATTTAAATTTTGAACTGTTTTATTGTTTCTTTCACTTAAAGAATAGAACATTATTGAATGTTTGAATTTTTTTAAATGATACTTACATATTGATTTTCAGACGTTTATTCTTCCATACATTCAAGCCTTCAGTGCTCAGAAATCCATATCGATTAAATTTAAATTTTGAAATGTTTTATTGTTTCTTTCACTTAAAAATAACATTTCAACAGCAGATTATTGAATTTTTGAAACTTTTTAAAATGTTACCTATATACTGATTCTCATACGATCATTCTTCCATACGTTCAAGTCTTAAGTGCTCAAAAATCCATATTGATTAAATTTAAATTTTGAAATGTTTTATTGTTTCTTTCACTTAAAAATAACACTTCAATAGTAGATTATTTAATTTTTGAAATTTTTTGAAATGTTACCTATATACTGAATCTCATACGATCATTCTTCCATACGTTCAAGTCTTAAGTGCTCAAAAATCCGTATTGATAAAATTTAAATTTTGAAATGTTTTATTGTTTCTTTCACTTAAAAATAACATTTCAATAGTAGATTATTAAAATTTTGAAATTTTTTGAAATGTTACCTATATACTGAATCTCATACTATCATTATTCCATACGTTCAAGTCTTAAGTGCTCAAAAATCCGTATTGATTAAATTTAAATTTTGAAATGTTTTATTGTTTCTTTCACTTAAAAATAACATTTCAACAGCAGATTATTGAATTTTTGAAATTTTTTAAAATGTTACCTATATACTGATTCTCATACGATCATTCTTCCATACGTTCAAGCCTTCAGTGCTCAGAAATCCATACTGATAAAATTTTAATTTTGAAATGTTTTATTGTTTCTTTAACTTAGGTTAGTATAAAATTCACTCACAAACAACATTTCAATAGTAGATTTTTGAATTTTTGAAATTTTTTGAAATGTTACCTTTAAACTGATTCTCATACGATCATTCCTCCATACCTTCAAGCCTTAAGTGCTCAAAAATCCGTATTGATAAAATTTAAATTTTGAAATGTTTTATTGTTTCTTTAACTTAGGTTAGTATTAAATTCACTCACAAATAACATTTAAAAAGTAGATTTTTGAATTTTTGAAATTTTTTGAAATGTTACCTTTAAACTGATATTCATACGATCATTCCTCCATACCTTCAAGCCTTAAGTGCTCAAAAATCCGTATTGATAAAATTTAAATTTTGAAATGTTTTATTGTTTCTTTCACTTAAAAATAACACTTCAATAGTAGATTATTTAGTTTTTGAAATTTTTTGAAATGTTACCTATATACTGATCCTCATACGATCATTCTTCCATACGTTCAAGCCTTAAGTGCTCAAAAATCTGTATTGATAAAATTTCAATTTTGAAATGTTTTATTGTTTCTTTCACTAAGGTTAGTATTAAATTCACTCACAAACAACATTTCAATAGTAGATTTTTGATTTTTGAAATTTTTTGAAATGTTACCTTTAAACTGATTCTCATACGATCATTCTTCCATACGTTCAAGCCTTCAGTGCTCAGAAATCTTTATTGATAAAATTTAAATTTTGAACTGTTTTATTGTTTCTTTCACTTAAAGAATAGAACATTATTGAATTTTTGAATTTTTTTAAATGATACTTACATACTGATTCTCAGACGTTTATTCTTCCATACGTTCAAGTCTTAAGTGCTCAAAAATCCATATTGATAAAATTTAAATTTTGAAATGTTCTATTGTTTCTTTCACTTAAAAATGACATTTCAAGAGTAGATTATTGAATTTTTTAAATTATTTTAAATGATACTTACATACTGATTCTCATACGATCATTCTTCCATACGTTCAAGCCTTCAGTGCTCAGAAATCCATACTGATAAAATTTAAATTTTGAAATGTTTTATTGTTTCTTTCACTTAGGTTAGTATTAAATTCACTCACAAGTAACATTTGAATAGTAGATTTTTGAATTTTTGAAATTTTTTGAAATGTTACCTTTAAACTGATTCTCATACGTTCAAGTCTTAAGTGCTCAAAAATCCGTATTGATAAAATTTAAATTTTGAAATGTATTATTCTTTCTTTCACTTAAAAATAACATTTCAACAGCAGATTATTGAATTTTTGAAATTTTTTAAAATGTTACCTATATACTGATTCTCATACGATCATTCTTCCATACGTTCAAGCCTTCAGTGCTAAGAAATCCATACTGATAAAATTTAAATTTTGAAATGTTTTGTTGTTTCTTTAACTTAATTCACTTACAAATAACATTTCAATAGTAGATTTTTGAATTTTTGAAATTTTTTGATATGTTACCTTTCAACTGATTCTCATACGATCATTCGTCGATACCTTCAAGCCTTCAAAGCTCAAAAATCCGTATTGATAAAATTTAAATTTTGAAATGTTTTATTGATTTTGAAATGTTACCTATAAACTGATTCTCATACGATCCTTCTTCCATACCTTCAAGCCTTCAGTGCTCAGAAATCCATATTGATAAAATATAAATTAAAATTTAAATTTTGAAATGTTTTATTGTTTCTTTCACTAAGGTTAGTATTAAATTCACTCACAAACAACATTTCAATAGTAGATTTTTGAATTTTTGAAATTTTTTTAAATGTTACCTATATACTGATTCTCATACGATCATTCTTCCATACGTTCAAGCCTTCAGTGCTCAGAAATCCATATTGATAAAATTTAAATTTTGAAATGTTTTATTGTTTCTTTCACTTAAAAATAACATTTCAATAGTAGATTATTGAATTTTTGAAATTTTTTGAAATGTTACCTATAAACTGATTCTCATACGATCCTTCTTCCATACCTTCAAGCCTTCAGTGCTCAGAAATCCATATTGATAAAATATAAATTAAAATTTAAATTTTGAAATGTTTTATTGTTTCTTTCACTTAAAAAAAACATTTCAATAGTAGATTTTTGAATTTTTGAAATTTTTTTAAATGTTATGTTTGAAGAGTAGATTATTGAATTTTTTAAATTATTTTAAATGTTACCAATATACTGATCCTCATACGATCATTCTTCCATACGTTCAAGCCTTAAGTGCTCAAAAATCCGTATTGATAAAATTTAAATTTTGAAATGTTTTATTGTTTCTTTCACTAAGGTTAATATTAAATTCACTCACAAACAACATTTCAATAGTAGATTTTTGAATTTTTGAAATTTTTTTAAATGTTACCTATATACTGATTCTCATACGATCATTCTTCCATACGTTCAAGCCTTCAGTGCTCAGAAATCCATACTGATTAAATTTAAATTTTGAAATGTTTTATTGTTTCTTTAACTTAGGTTAGTATTAAATTCACTCACAAGTAACATTTGAATAGTAGATTTTTGAATTTTTGAAATTTTTTGAAATGTTATACTGATTCTCATACGATCATTCTTCCATACGTTCAAGTCTTAAGTGCTCAAAAATCCATATTGATAAAATTTAAATTTTGAAATGTTTTATTGTTTCTTTCACTTAGGTTAGTATTAAATTCACTCACAAGTAACATTTGAATAGTAGATTTTTGAATTTTTGAAATTTTTTGAAATGTTACCTTTAAACTGATTCTCATACGTTCAAGTCTTAAGTGCTCAAAAATCCGTATTGATAAAATTTAAATTTTGAAATGTATTATTCTTTCTTTCACTTAAAAATAACATTTCAACAGCAGATTATTGAATTTTTGAAATTTTTTAAAATGTTACCTATATACTGATTCTCATACGATCATTCTTCCATACGTTCAAGCCTTCAGTGCTCAGAAATCCATACTGATAAAATTTAAATTTTGAAATGTTTTGTTGTTTCTTTAACTTAATGCACTTACAAATAACATTTCAATAGTAGATTTTTGAATTTTTGAAATTTTTTGATATGTTACCTTTCAACTGATTCTCATACGATCATTCGTCGATACCTTCAAGCCTTCAAAGCTCAAAAATCCGTATTGATAAAATTTAAATTTTGAAATGTTTTATTGATTTTGAAATGTTACCTATAAACTGATTCTCATACGCTCCTTCTTCCATACCTTCAAGCCTTCAGTGCTCAGAAATCCATATTGATAAAATATAAATTAAAATTTAAATTTTGAAATGTTTTATTGTTTCTTTCACTAAGGTTAGTATTAAATTCACTCACAAACAACATTTCAATAGTAGATTTTTGAATTTTTGAAATTTTTTTAAATGTTACCTATATACTGATTCTCATACGATCATTCTTCCATACGTTCAAGCCTTCAGTGCTCAGAAATCCATATTGATAAAATTTAAATTTTGAAATGTTTTATTGTTTCTTTCACTTAAAAATAACATTTCAATAGTAGATTATTGAATTTTTGAAATTTTTTGAAATGTTACCTATAAACTGATTCTCATACGATCCTTCTTCCATACCTTCAAGCCTTCAGTGCTCAGAAATCCATATTGATAAAATATAAATTAAAATTTAAATTTTGAAATGTTTTATTGTTTCTTTCACTTAAAAATAACATTTCAATAGTAGATTTTTGAATTTTTGAAATTTTTTTAAATGTTATGTTTGAAGAGTAGATTATTGAATTTTTTAAATTATTTTAAATGTTACCAATATACTGATCCTCATATGATCATTCTTCCATACGTTCAAGCCTTAAGTGCTCAAAAATCCGTATTGATAAAATTTAAATTTTGAAATGTTTAATTGTTTCTTTCACTAAGGTTAATATTAAATTCACTCACAAACAACATTTCAATAGTAGATTCTTGAATTTTTGAAATTTTTTTAAATGTTACCTATATACTGATTCTCATACGATCATTCTTCCATACGTTCAAGCCTTAAGTGCTCAAAAATCCATATCGATAAAATTTAAATTTTAAAATGTCTTATTGTTTCTTTCACTTATTTTAGTATTAAATTCACTCACAAATAACATTTCAATAGTAGATTTTTGATTTTTGAAAATATTTGAAATGTTACCTATAAACTGATTCTCATACGATCATTCTTCCATACCTTCAAGACTTCAGTGCTCAGAAATCCCTATTGATAAAATTTAAATTTTGAACTGTTTTATTGTTTCTTTCACTCAAAGAATAGAACATTATTGAATTTTTGAATTTTTTTAAATGATACTTACATATTGATTTTCAGACGTTTATTCTTCCATACGTTCAAGCCTTCAGTGCTCAGAAATCCATATCGATAAAATATAAATTTTGAAATGTGTTATTGTTTCTTTCACTTAAAAATAACATTTCAATAGCAGATTATTAAATTTTTGAAATTTTTTAAAATGTTACCTATATACTGATTCTCATACGATCATTCTTCCATACGTTCAAGCCTTCAGTGCTCAGAAATCCATACTGATAAAATTTAAATTTTGAAATGTTTTATTGTTTCTTTAACTTAGGTTAGTATTAAATTCACTCACAAGTAACATTTGAATAGTAGATTTTTGAATTTTTGAAATTTTTTGAAATGTTACCTTTAAACTGATTCTCATACGTTCAAGTCTTAAGTGCTCAAAAATCCGTAGTGATAAAATTTAAATTTTGAAATGTATTATTCTTTCTTTCACTTAAAAATAACATTTCAATAGTAGATTATTGAATTTTTGAAATTTTTTGAAATGTTACCTATATACTGAATCTCATACGATCATTATTCCATACGTTCAAGTCTTAAGTGCTCAAAAATCCGTATTGATTAAATTTAAATTTTGAAATGTTTTATTGTTTCTTTCACTTAAAAATAACATTTCAACAGCAGATTATTGAATTTTTGAAATCTTTTAAAATGTTACCTATATACTGATTCTCATACGATCATTCTTCCATACGTTCAAGTCTTAAGTGCTCAAAAATCCATATTGATTTAATTTATTGAATTTTTGAATTTTTTTAAAATGTTACCTATATACTGATTCTCATACGATCATTCTTCCATACGTTCAAGTCTTAAGTGCTCAAAAATCCATATTGATTAAATTTAAATTTTGAAATGTTTTATTGTTTCTTTCACTTAAAAATAACACTTCAATAGTAGATTATTTAATTTTTGAAATTTTTTGAAATGTTACCTATATACTGAATCTCATACGATAATTCTTCCATACGTTCAAGTCTTAAGTGCTCAAAAATCCGTATTGATAAAATTTAAATTTTGAAATGTTTTATTGTTTCTTTAACTTAGGTTAGTATTAAATTCACTCACAAATAACATTTCAAAAGTAGATTTTTGAATTTTTGAAATTTTTTGAAATGTTACCTTTAAACTGATTCTCATACGATCATTCCTCCATACCTTCAAGCCTTAAGTGCTCAAAAATCCATATTGATAAAATTTAAATTTTGAAATGTTTTATTGTTTCTTTCACTTAAAAATAACACTTCAATAGTAGATTATTTAATTTTTGAAATTTTTTGAAATGTTACCTATATACTGATCCTCATACGATCATTCTTCCATACGTTCAAGCCTTAAGTGCTCAAAAATCTGTATTGATAAAATTTCAATTTTGAAATGTTTTATTGTTTCTTTCACTAAGGTTAGTATTAAATTCACTCACAAACAACATTTCAATAGTAGATTTTTGAATTTTTGAAATTTTTTTAGATGGTACCTATATACTGATTCTCATACGATCATTCTTCCATACGTTCAAGCCTTAAGTGCTCAAAAATCCATATCGATAAAATTTAAATTTCAAAATGTCTTATTGGTTCTTTCACTTATTTTAGTATTAAATTCACTCACAAATAACATTTCAATAGTAGATTTTTGATTTTTGAAATTTTTTGAAATGTTACCTTTAAACTGATTCTCATACGATCATTCTTCCATACCTTCAAGACTTCAGTGCTCAGAAATCTTTATGGATAAAATTTAAATTTTGAACTGTTTTATTGTTTCTTTCACTTAAAGAATAGAACATTATTGAATTTTTGAATTTTTTTAAATGATACTTACATACTGATTCTCAGACGTTTATTCTTCCATACGTTCAAGTCTTAAGTGCTCAAAAATCCATATTGATAAAATTTAAATTTTGAAATGTTCTATTGTTTCTTTCACTTAAAAATGACATTTCAAGAGTAGATTATTGAATTTTTTAAATTATTTTAAATGATACTTACATACTGATTCTCATACGATCATTCTTCCATACGTTCAAGCCTTTAGTGCTCAGAAATCCATACTGATAAAATTTAAATTTTGAAATGTTTTATTGTTTCTTTAACTTAGGTTAGTATTAAATTCACTCACAAGTAACATTTGAATAGTAGATTTTTGAATTTTTGAAATTTTTTGAAATGTTACCTTCAAACTGATTCTCAGAAATCCCTATTGATAAAATTTAAATTTTGAACTGTTTTATTGTTTCTTTCACTCAAAGAATAGAACATTATTGAATTTTTGAATTTTTTTAAATGATACTTACATATTGATTTTCAGACGTTTATTCTTCCATACGTTCAAGCCTTCAGTGCTCAGAAATCCATATCGATAAAATATAAATTTTGAAATGTGTTATTGTTTCTTTCACTTAAAAATAACATTTCAATAGCAGATTATTAAATTTTTGAAATTTTTTAAAATGTTACCTATATACTGATTCTCATACGATCATTCTTCCATACGTTCAAGCCTTCAGTGCTCAGAAATCCATACTGATAAAATTTAAATTTTGAAATGTTTTATTGTTTCTTTAACTTAGGTTAGTATTAAATTCACTCACAAGTAACATTTGAATAGTAGATTTTTGAATTTTTGAAATTTTTTGAAATGTTACCTTTAAACTGATTCTCATACGTTCAAGTCTTAAGTGCTCAAAAATCCGTAGTGATAAAATTTAAATTTTGAAATGTATTATTCTTTCTTTCACTTAAAAATAACATTTCAATAGTAGATTATTGAATTTTTGAAATTTTTTGAAATGTTACCTATATACTGAATCTCATACGATCATTATTCCATACGTTCAAGTCTTAAGTGCTCAAAAATCCGTATTGATTAAATTTAAATTTTGAAATGTTTTATTGTTTCTTTCACTTAAAAATAACATTTCAACAGCAGATTATTGAATTTTTGAAATCTTTTAAAATGTTACCTATATACTGATTCTCATACGATCATTCTTCCATACGTTCAAGTCTTAAGTGCTCAAAAATCCATATTGATTTAATTTATTGAATTTTTGAATTTTTTTAAAATGTTACCTATATACTGATTCTCATACGATCATTCTTCCATACGTTCAAGTCTTAAGTGCTCAAAAATCCATATTGATTAAATTTAAATTTTGAAATGTTTTATTGTTTCTTTCACTTAAAAATAACACTTCAATAGTAGATTATTTAATTTTTGAAATTTTTTGAAATGTTACCTATATACTGAATCTCATACGATAATTCTTCCATACGTTCAAGTCTTAAGTGCTCAAAAATCCGTATTGATAAAATTTAAATTTTGAAATGTTTTATTGTTTCTTTAACTTAGGTTAGTATTAAATTCACTCACAAATAACATTTCAAAAGTAGATTTTTGAATTTTTGAAATTTTTTGAAATGTTACCTTTAAACTGATTCTCATACGATCATTCCTCCATACCTCCGTATCGATAAAATTTAAATTTTGAAATGTATTATTCTTTCTTTCACTTAAAAATAACATTTCAACAGCAGATTATTGAATTTTTGAAATTTTTTAAAATGTTACCTATATACTGATTCTCATACGATCATTCTTCCATACGTTCAAGCCTTCAGTGCTAAGAAATCCATACTGATAAAATTTAAATTTTGAAATGTTTTGTTGTTTCTTTAACTTAATTCACTTACAAATAACATTTCAATAGTAGATTTTTGAATTTTTGAAATTTTTTGATATGTTACCTTTCAACTGATTCTCATACGATCATTCGTCGATACCTTCAAGCCTTCAAAGCTCAAAAATCCGTATTGATAAAATTTAAATTTTCAAATGTTTTATTGATTTTGAAATGTTACCTATAAACTGATTCTCATACGATCCTTCTTCCATACCTTCAAGCCTTCAGTGCTCAGAAATCCATATTGATAAAATATAAATTAAAATTTAAATTTTGAAATGTTTTATTGTTTCTTTCACTAAGGTTAGTATTAAATTCACTCACAAACAACATTTCAATAGTAGATTTTTGAATTTTTGAAATTTTTTTAAATGTTACCTATATACTGATTCTCATACGATCATTCTTCCATACGTTCAAGCCTTCAGTGCTCAGAAATCCATATTGATAAAATTTAAATTTTGAAATGTTTTATTGTTTCTTTCACTTAAAAATAACATTTCAATAGTAGATTATTGAATTTTTGAAATTTTTTGAAATGTTACCTATAAACTGATTCTCATACGATCCTTCTTCCATACCTTCAAGCCTTCAGTGCTCAGAAATCCATATTGATAAAATATAAATTAAAATTTAAATTTTGAAATGTTTTATTGTTTCTTTCACTTAAAAATAACATTTCAATAGTAGATTTTTGAATTTTTGAAATTTTTTTAAATGTTATGTTTGAAGAGTAGATTATTGAATTTTTTAAATTATTTTAAATGTTACCAATATACTGATCCTCATACGATCATTCTTCCATACGTTCAAGCCTTAAGTGCTCAAAAATCCGTATTGATAAAATTTAAATTTTGAAATGTTTTATTGTTTCTTTCACTAAGGTTAACATTAAATTCACTCACAAACAACATTTCAATAGTAGATTTTTGAATTTTTGAAATTTTTTTAAATGTTACCTATATACTGATTCTCATACGATCATTCTTCCATACGTTCAAGCCTTCAGTGCTCAGAAATCCATACTGATAAAATTTAAATTTTGAAATGTTTTATTGTTTCTTTAACTTAGGTTAGTATTAAATTCACTCACAAGTAACATTTGAATAATAGATTTTTGAATTTTTGAAATTTTTTGAAATGTAACCTTTAAACTGATTCTCATACGTTCAAGTCTTAAGTGCTCAAAAATCCGTAGTGATAAAATTTAAATTTTGAAATGTATTATTCTTTCTTTCACTTAAAAATAACATTTCAATAGTAGATTATTGAATTTTTGAAATTTTTTGAAATGTTACCTATATACTGAATCTCATACGATCATTATTCCATACGTTCAAGTCTTAAGTGCTCAAAAATCCGTATTGATTAAATTTAAATTTTGAAATGTTTTATTGTTTCTTTCACTTAAAAATAACATTTCAACAGCAGATTATTAAATTTTTGAAATTTTTTAAAATGTTACCTATATACTGATTCTCATACGATCATTCTTCCATATGTTCAAGTCTTAAGTGCTCAAAAATCCATATTGATTAAATTTAAATTTTGAAATGTTTTATTGTTTCTTTCACTTAAAAATAACACTTCAATAGTAGATTATTTAATTTTTGAAATTTTTTGAAATGTTACCTATATACTGAATCTCATACGATCATTCTTCCATACGTTCAAGTCTTAAGTGCTCAAAAATCCGTATTGATAAAATTTAAATTTTGAAATGTTTTATTGTTTCTTTAACTTAGGTAAGTATTAAATTCACTCACAAATAACATTTCAAAAGTAGATTTTTGAATTTTTGAAATTTTTTGAAATGTTACCTTTAAACTGATTCTCATACGATCATTCCTCCATACCTTCAAGCCTTAAGTGCTCAAAAATCCGTATTGATAAAATTTAAATTTTGAAATGTTTTATTGTTTCTTTCACTTAAAAATAACACTTCAATAGTAGATTATTTAATTTTTGAAATTTTTTGAAATGTTACCTATATACTGAATCTCATACGATCATTCTTCCATACGTTCAAGTCTTAAGTGCTCAAAAATCCATATTGATAAAATTTAAATTTTGAAATGTTCTATTGTTTCTTTCACTTAAAAATGACATTTCAAGAGTAGATTATTGAATTTTTTAAATTATTTTAAATGATACTACATACTGATTCTCATACGATCATTCTTCCATACGTTCAAGCCTTTAGTGCTCAGAAATCCATACTGATAAAATTTAAATTTTGAAATGTTTTATTGTTTCTTTCACTTAAAAATAACATTTCAACAGCAGATTATTGAATTTTTGAAATTTTTTAAAATGTTACCTATATACTGATTCTCATACGATCATTCTTCCATACGTTCAAGCCTTCAGTGCTCAGAAATCCATACTGATAAAATTTAAATTTTGAAATGTTTTGTTGTTTCTTTAACTTAATTCACTTACAAATAACATTTCAATAGTAGATTTTTGAATTTTTGAAATTTTTGGAAATGTTACCTTTAAACTGATTCTCATACGATCATTCTTCCATACGTTCAAGCCTTAAGTGCTCAAAAATCCATATCGATAAAATATAAATTTTGAAATGTTTTATTGTTTCTTTCACTAAGGTTAATATTAAATTCACTCACAAACAACATTTCAATAGTAGATTTTTGAATTTTTGAAATTTTTTAAAATGTTACCTATATACTGATTCTCATACGATCATTCTTCCATACGTTCAAGCCTTCAGTGCTCAGAAATCCATACTGATAAAATTTAAATTTTGAAATGTTTTGTTGTTTCTTTAACTTAATTCACTTACAAATAACATTTCAATAGTAGATTTTTGAATTTTTGAAATTTTTGGAAATGTTACCTATATACTGATTCTCATACGATCATTCTTCCATACGTTCAAGCCTTCAGTGCTCAGAAATCCATACTGATAAAATTTAAATTTTGAAATGTTTTGTTGTTTCTTTAACTTAATTCACTTACAAATAACATTTCAATAGTAGATTTTTGAATTTTTGAAATTTTTGGAAATGTTACCTTTAAACTGATTCTCATACGATCATTCTTCCATACGTTCAAGCCTTTAGTGCTCAAAAATCCGTATTGATAAAATTTAAATTTTGAAATGTTTTATTGTTTCTTTCACTAAGGTTAATATTAAATTCACTCACAAACAACATTTCAATAGTAGATTTTTGAATTTTTGAAATTTTTTAAAATGTTACCTATATACTGATTCTCATACGATCATTCGTCGATACCTTCAAGCCTTCAAAGCTCAAAAATCCGTATTGATAAAATTTAAATTTTGAAATGTTTTATTGTTTTTGAAATGTTACCTATAAACTGATTCTCATACGATCCTTCTTCCATACCTTCAAGCCTTCAGTGCTCAGAAATCCATATTGATAAAATATAAATTAAAATTTAAATTTTGAAATGTTTTATTGTTTCTTTCACTAAGGTTAGTATTAAATTCACTCACAAACAACATTTCAATAGTAGATTTTTGAATTTTTGAAATTTTTTTAAATGTTACCTATATACTGATTCTCATACGATCATTCTTCCATACGTTCAAGCCTTCAGTGCTCAGAAATCCATATTGATAAAATTTAAATTTTGAAATGTTTTATTGTTTCTTTCACTTAAAAATAACACTTCAATAGTAGATTTTTGAATTTTTGAAATTTTTGGAAATGTTACCTTTAAACTGATTCTCATACGATCATTCTTCCATACGTTCAAGCCTTAAGTGCTCAAAAATCCATATCGATAAAATATAAATTTTGAAATGTTTTATAGTTTCTTTCACTTAAAAATAACATTTCAAGAATAGATTATTGAATTTTTTTAATTATTTTAAATGTTACCTATATACTGATCCTCATACGATCATTCTTCCATACGTTCAAGCCTTAAGTTCTCAAAAATCCGTATTGATAAAATTTAAATTTTGAAATGTTTTATTGTTTCTTTCACTTAAAAATAACATTTCAATAGTAGATTTTTGAATTTTTTAAATTATTTTAAATGTTACCTATATACTGATCCTCATACGATCATTCTTCCATACGTTCAAGCCTTAAGTGCTCAAAAATCCATATCGATAAAATATAAATTTTGAAATGTTTTATTGTTTCTTTCACTTAAAAATAACATTTCAATAGTAGATTTTTGAATTTTTGAAATTTTTTGAAATGTTACCTTTCAACTGATTCTCATACTATCATTCGTCGATACCTTCAAGCCTTCAAAGCTCAAAAATCCGTATTGATAAAATTTAAATTTTGAAATGTTTTATTGTTTTTGAAATGTTACCTATAAACTGATTCTCATACGATCCTTCTTCCATACCTTCAAGCCTTCAGTGCTCAGAAATCCATATTGATAAAATATAAATTAAAATTTAAATTTTGAAATGTTTTATTGTTTCTTTCACTAAGGTTAGTATTAAATTCACTCACAAACAACATTTCAATAGTAGATTTTTGAATTTTTGAAATTTTTTTAAATGTTACCTATATACTGATTCTCATACGATCCTTCTTCCATACCTTCAAGCCTTCAGTGCTCAGAAATCCATATTGATAAAATATAAATTAAAATTTAATTTTTGAAATGTTTTATTGTTTCTTTCACTTAAAAATAACATTTCAATAGTAGATTTTTGAATTTTTGAAATTTTTTTAAATGTTACCTATATACTGATTCTCACACGATCATTCTTCCATACGTTCAAGCCTTAAGTGCTCAAAAATCCATATCGATAAAATTTAAATTTTAAAATGTCTTATTGTTTCTTTCACTTATTTTAGTATTAAATTCACTCACAAATAACATTTGAATAGTAGATTTTTGAATTTTTGAAATTTTTTGAAATTTAAATTTTAAAATGTCTTATTGTTTCTTTCACTTATTTTAGTATTAAATTCACTCACAAATAACATTTCAATCAAAATTTGCTCAAAAATCCATATTGAAAAAATATAAATTTTGAAATGTGTTATTGTTTCTTTCACTTAGGTTAGTATTAAATTCACTCACAAATAACATTTGAATAGTAGATTTTTGAATTTTTGAAATTTAAATTTTAAAATGTCTTATTGTTTCTTTCACTTATTTTAGTATTAAATTCACTCACAAATAACATTTCAATCAAAATTTGCTCAAAAATCCATATTGAAAAAATATAAATTTTGAAATGTGTTATTGTTTCTTTCACTTAGGTTAGTATTAAATTCACTCACAAATAACATTTGAATAGTAGATTTTTGAATTTTTGAAATTTTTTGAAATGTTACCTATATACTGAATCTCATACGATCATTCTTCCATACGTTCAAGCCTTCAGTGCTCAAAAATCCATATTGATAAAATTTAAATTTTGAAATGTTTTATTGTTTCTTTAACTTAAAAATAACACTTCAATAGTAGATTTTTGAATTTTTGGAATTTTTTGATATGTTACCTTTAAACTGATTCTCATACGATCATTCTTCGATACCTTCAAGCCTTAAGTGCTCAAAATCCGTATTGATAAAATTTAAATTTTGAAATGTTTTATTCTTCCATACGTTCAAGCCTTCAGTGCTCAAAAATCCATATTGATAAAATTTAAATTTTGAAATGTTTTATTGTTTCTTTAACTTAAAAATAACACTTCAATAGTAGATTTTTGAATTTTTGGAATTTTTTGATATGTTACCTTTAAACTGATTCTCATACGATCATTCTTCGATACCTTCAAGCCTTAAGTGCTCAAAATCCGTATTGATAAAATTTAAATTTTGAAATGTTTTATTGTTTCTTTCACTTAAAAATAACACTTCAATAGTAGATTTTTGAATTTTTGAAATTTTTGGAAATGTTACCTTTAAACTGATTCTCATACGTTCATTCTTTCATACCTTCAACCCTTCAGTGCTCAAAAATCCGTATTGATAAAATATAAATTTTGAAATGTTTTATAGTTTCTTTCACTTAAAAATAACATTTCAAGAGTAGATTATTGAATTTTTTAAATTATTTTAAATGTTACCTATATACTGATCCTCATACGATCATTCTTCCATACGTTCAAGCTTTAAGTGCTCAAAAATATGTATTGATAAAATTTAAATTTTGAAATGTTTTATTGTTTCTTTCACTTATTTTAGTATTAAATTCAGTCACAAACAACATTTCAATAGTAGATTTTTGAATTTTTGAAATTTTTTTAAATGTTACCTATATACTGATTCTCATACGATCATTCTTCCATACGTTCAAGCCTTCAGTGCTCAGAAATCCATATTGATAAAATTTAAATTTTGAAATGTTTTATTGTTTCTTTCACTTAAAAATAACACTTCAATAGTAGATTTTTGAATTTTTGAAATTTTTGGAAATGTTACCTTTAAACTGATTCTCATACGTTCATTCTTTCATACCTTCAAGCCTTCAGTGCTCAAAAATCCGTATTGATAAAATATAAATTTTGAAATGTTTTATTGTTTCTTTCACTTAAAAATAACATTTCAATAGTAGATTTTTGAATTTTTGAAATTTTTTGAAATGTTACCTATAAACTGATTCTCATACGATCATTCTTCCATACCTTCAAGCCTTCAGTGCTCAGAAATCCATATTGATAAAATATAAATTAAAATTTAAATTTTGAAATGTTTTATTGTTTCTTTCACTAAGGTTAGTATTAAATTCACTCACAAACAACATTTCAATAGTAGATTTTTGAATTTTTGAAATTTTTTGAAATGTTACCTATAAACTGATTCTCATACGATCATTCTTCCATACGTTCAAGCCTTCAGTGCTCAGAAATCCATATTGATAAAATTTAAATTTTGAAATGTTTTATTGTTTCTTTCACTTAAAAATAACATTTCAATAGTAGATTATTGAATTTTTGAAATTTTTTGAAATGTTACCTATAAACTGATTCTCATAAGATCCTTCTTCCATACCTTCAAGCATTCAGTGCTCAGAAATCCATATTGATAAAATATAAACTAAAATTTAAATTTTGAAATGTTTTATTGTTTCTTTCACTTAAAAATAACATTTCAATAGTAGATTTTTGAATTTTTGAAATTTTTTTAAATGTTATGTTTGAAGAGTAGATTATTGAATTTTTTAAATTATTTTAAATGTTACCAATATACTGATCCTCATACGATCATTCTTCCATACGTTCAAGCCTTAAGTGCTCAAAAATCCGTATTGATAAAATTTAAATTTTGAAATGTTTTATTGTTTCTTTCACTAAGGTTAATATTAAATTCACTCACAAACAACATAGATTTTTGAATTTTTGAAATTTTTTTAAATGTTACCTATATACTGATTCTCATACGATCATTCTTCCATACGTTCAAGCCTTAAGTGCTCAAAAATCCATATCGATAAAATTTAAATTTTAAAATGTCTTATTGTTTCTTTCACTTATTTTAGTATTAAATTCACTCACAAATAACATTTCAATAGTAGATTTTTGATTTTTGAAATTTTTTGAAATGTTTCCTTTAAACTGATTCTCACACGATCATTCTTCCATACCTTCAAGACTTCAGTGCTCAGAAATCCCTATTGATAAAATTTAAATTTTGAACTGTTTTATTGTTTCTTTCACTTAAAGAATAGAACATTATTGAATTTTTGAATTTTTTTAAATGATACTTACATACTGATTCTCAGACGTTTATTCTTCCATACGTTCAAGTTTTAAGTGCTCAAAAATCCATATTGATAAAATTTAAATTTTGAAATGTTCTATTGTTTCTTTCACTTAAAAATGACATTTCAAGAGTAGATTATTGAATTTTTTAAATTATTTTAAATGATACTTACATACTGATTCTCATACGATCATTCTTCCATACGTTCAAGCCTTTAGTGCTCAGAAATCCATACTGATAAAATTTAAATTTTGAAATGTTTTGTTGTTTCTTTAACTTAATTCACTTACAAATAACATTTCAATAGTAGATTTTTGAATTTTTGAAATTTTTTGAAATGTTACCTTTCAACTGATTCTCATACGATCATTCGTCGATACCTTCAAGCCTTCAAAGCTCAAAAATCCGTATTGATAAAATTTAAATTTTGAAATGTTTTATTGTTTTTGAAATGTTACCTACAAACTGATTCTCATACGATCCTTCTTCCATACCTTCAAGCCTTCAGTGCTCAGAAATCCATATTGATAAAATATAAATTAAAATTTAAATTTTGAAATGTTTTATTGTTTCTTTCACTAAGGTTAGTATTAAATTCACTCACAAACAACATTTCAATAGTAGATTTTTGAATTTTTGAAATTTTTTTAAATGTTACCTATATACTGATTCTCATACGATCATTCTTCCATACGTTCAAGCCTTAAGTGCTCAAAAATCCATATCGATAAAATATAAATTTTGAAATGTTTTATAGTTTCTTTCACTTAAAAATAACATTTCAAGAGTAGATTATTGAATTTTTTAAATTATTTTAAATGTTACCTATATACTGATCCTCATACGATCATTCTTCCATACGTTCAAGCCTTAAGTGCTCAAAAATCCGTATTGATAAAATTTAAATTTTGAAATGTTTTATTGTTTCTTTCACTTAAAAGTAACATTTCAATAGTAGATTTTTGAATTTTTTAAATTATTTTAAATGTTACCTATATACTGATCCTCATACGATCATTCTTCCATACGTTCAAGCCTTAAGTGCTCAAAAATCCATATCGATAAAATATAAATTTTGAAATGTTTTATTGTTTCTTTCACTTAAAAATAACATTTCAATAGTAGATTTTTGAATTTTTGAAATTTTTTGAAATGTTACCTTTCAACTGATTCTCATACTATCATTCGTCGATACCTTCAAGCCTTCAAAGCTCAAAAATCCGTATTGATAAAATTTAAATTTTGAAATGTTTTATTGTTTTTGAAATGTTACCTATAAACTGATTCTCATACGATCCTTCTTCCAAACCTTCAAGCCTTCAGTGCTCAGAAATCCATATTGATAAAATATAAATTAAAATTTAAATTTTGAAATGTTTTATTGTTTCTTTCACTAAGGTTAGTATTAAATTCACTCACAAACAACATTTCAATAGTAGATTTTTGAATTTTTGAAATTTTTTTAAATGTTACCTATATACTGATTCTCATACGATCATTCTTCCATACGTTCAAGCCTTAAGTGCTCAAAAATCCATATCGATAAAATATAAATTTTGAAATGTTTTATAGTTTCTTTCACTTAAAAATAACATTTCAAGAGTAGATTATTGAATTTTTTAAATTATTTTAAATGTTACCTATATACTGATCCTCATACGATCATTCTTCCATACGTTCAAGCCTTAAGTGCTCAAAAATCCGTATTGATAAAATTTAAATTTTGAAATGTTTTATTGTTTCTTTCACTTAAAAGTAACATTTCAATAGTAGATTTTTGAATTTTTTAAATTATTTTAAATGTTACCTATATACTGATCCTCATACGATCATTCTTCCATACGTTCAAGCCTTAAGTGCTCAAAAATCCATATCGATAAAATATTAATTTTGAAATGTTTTATTGTTTCTTTCACTTAAAAATAACATTTCAATAGTAGATTTTTGAATTTTTGAAATTTTTTGAAATGTTACCTTTCAACTGATTCTCATACTATCATTCGTCGATACCTTCAAGCCTTCAAAGCTCAAAAATCCGTATTGATAAAATTTAAATTTTGAAATGTTTTATTGTTTTTGAAATGTTACCTATAAACTGATTCTCATACGATCCTTCTTCCATACCTTCAAGCCTTCAGTGCTCAGAAATCCATATTGATAAAATATAAATTAAAATTAAAATTTTGAAATGTTTTATTGTTTCTTTCACTTAAGTTAGTATTAAATTCACTCACAAACAACATTTCAATAGTAGATTTTTGAATTTTTGAAATTTTTTTAAATGTTACCTATATACTGATCATCATACGATCATTCTTCCATACGTTCATGTCTTAAGTGCTCAGAAATCCATATTGATAAAATTTAAATTTTGAACTGCGTTATTGTTTCTTTCACTTAAAAATAATATTTCAATAGAACATTATTTAATTTTGGAATTTTTTTTAAATGATACCTAAATACTGATTCACAGACGTTTATTCTTCCATACGTTCAAGCCTTCAGTGCTCAGAAATCCATATTGATAAAATTTAAATTTTGAAATGTTTTATTGTTTCTTTCTGTTAAGTGAGTATTAAATTTACTCACAAATAACATTTCAATAGTAGATTTTTGAAATTTTTTGAAATGTTACCTTTAAACTGATTCTCATACGATCATTCTTCCATACGTTCAAGTCTTAAGTGCTCAAAAATCCATCTTGATAAAATTTAAATTTTGAAATGTTTTATTGTTTCTTTCACTTAAAAATAGCATTTCAATAGTATATTTTTGAATTTTTGAAATTTTTTGAAATGTTACCTATATACTGATTCTCATACGATCATTCTTCCATACCTTCAATACTTCAGTGCTCAGAAATCCATATTGATAAAATTTAAATTTTAAACTGCTTTATTGTTTCTTTCACTTAAAAATAACATTTCAATAGTATATTTTTGAATTTTTGAAATTTTTTGAAATGTTACCTATATACTGATTCTCATACGATCATTCTTCCATACCTTCAATACTTCAGTGCTCAGAAATCCATATTGATAAAATTTAAATTTTGAAATGTTTTATTGTTTCTTTCACTTAAGTTAGTATTAAATTTACTCACAAATAACATTTCAATGGTAGATTTTTGAATTTTTGAAATTTTTTAAAATGTTACCTATATACTGATTCTCATACGATCATTCTTCCATACGTTCAAGCCTTCAGTGCTCAAAAATCCGTATTGATAAAATTTAAATTTTAAAATGTTTTATTGTTTCTTTCACTTAAAAATAGCATTTCAATAGTATATTTTTGAATTTTTGAAATTTTTTTAAATGTTACCTATATACTGATTCTCATACGATCATTCTTCCATACCTTCAATACTTCAGTGCTCAGAAATCCATATTGATAAAATTTAAATTTTAAACTGCTTTATTGTTTCTTTCACTTAAAAATAACATTTCAATAGAACATTATTGAATTTTTGAAATTTTTTGAAATGTTACCTATATACTGATTCTCATACGATCATTCTTCCATACGTTCAAGCCTTCAGTGCTCAAAAATTCATATTGATAAAATATAAATTTTGAAATGTTTTATTGTTTCTTAAACTTAGGTTAGTATTAAATTCACTCACAAATAACATTTCAATAGAAGATTTTTGAATTTTTGAAATTTTTTGAAATGTTACCTATGGTATATACTGATTCTCAAACGATCATTCTTCCATACGTTCAAGAATTCAGTGCTCAAAAATCCATATTGATAAAATATAAATTTTGAAATGTTTTATTGTTTCTTAAACTTAGGTTAGTATTAAATTCACTCATAAATAACATTTCAATAGCAGATTATTGAATTTTTGAAATTTTTTAAAATGTTACCTATATACTGATTCTCATACGATCATTCTTCCATACGTTCAAGCCTTCAGTGCTCAAAAATCCATACTGATAAAATTTAAATTTTGAAATGTTTTATTGTTTCTTTCTTTTGAAAATAACATTTGAATAGTAGATTTTTGAATTTTTGAAATTTTTTGAAATATTACCTTTAAACTGATTCTCATACGATCATTCTTCCATACGTTCAAGCCTTCAGTGCTCAAAAATCCATATTGATAAAATATAAATTTCGAAATGTTTTATTGTTTCTTAAACTTAGGTTAGTATTAAATTCACTCATAAATAACATTTCAATAGCAGATTATTGAATTTTTGAAATTTTTTTAAATGTTACCTTTATTCTGATTCTCAAACGATCATTCTTCCATACGTTCAAGCCTTCAGTGCTCAAAAATCCATACTGATAAAATTTAAATTTTGAAATGTTTTATTGTTTCTTTCACTTAAAAATAGCATTTCAATGGTATATTTTTGAATTTTTGAAATTGTTTGAAATGTTACCTATATACTGATTCTCATACGATCATTCTTCCATACCTTCAATACTTCAGTGCTCAGAAATCCATATTGATAAAATTTAAATTTTAAACTGCTTTATTGTTTCTTTCACTTAAAAATAACATTTCAATAGAACATTATTGAATTTTGGAAATTTTTTTAAATGATACCTATGTACATACTGATTCTCAGATGTTTATTCTTCCATACGTTCAAGTCTTAAGTGCTCAAAAATCCATATTGATAAAATTAATTAAAATTAGTTTTGTCAAGTGTTGGGTGTGGTCGGTCGCATGAAAATTTGTCCCGTGCTATTAAATTAATTCCTCAGTGGTTTTTGTTTGAAACTAAGAAAAAAAGTGTACTAACGTATTAATATTGTTCTGCCTGTGTTTACTAACAATTTGTATTATTTTTCAAACAAAAATAAGTAAGTTTTGCAAGTTTTAAATAATTACATGTAATTTTGTTATTGTAATTTAACATTTGTTGTTTACTTGTCACGTGTAATTTGTTGCTGGCAAAACATCTGGTGAGAGTTTTTCTTGCGTGTGTTCCATTACATCGTCTCTCTCATTTCGCTTGGCGCTCAATAATTTTACTCTTTCAAGAGCTTTGATTATTTCATTTATTTAAAAGAGAGTTTCGTACTTTAACCCTTTAGTGACAAACGGGTTCCATTGAAAACAAAAATTTGTAAGTGATTTCTTTATCGTTTTTTATAACTTTTTTTTTTTTTTTTATTGTTTCTTTTATAAAAAAAAAAAAAAAAAAAAATAAAATCACAATGCCTTGCTGTTTGCTTAAATGTCCAATAAAGGGTGACAAGGAAGCATTGGTGGCATGTTGGATCTGCGAGTCCACTGCTCAGGTAAAATGTGCCGAATTAAATGGCCGCATTGCTGACATTTTGGAGAAGAACATCGTCCTTCACTGGTGCTGTCCAAATTGTCGCTCATCAGAGATTGAGTTACGCAAGTGGCTCAATCTTATGCATAACGCATATAAGGATATTTAGAAAGATTTCGAGCGACTTAACGAAAAATTTAAGTCGTTTGATAAGTCTCTCTCCAGCTTTAAGTCAGTTGAACCTTCCCCTAAGCGAAAAAGGCCCCATCCGCCGCTCAAGATTTCCATTCCGACAACTTTAAGTCTTCTGGATGAGACCACGAATTTCTTTTCGCTTCTTCCGTCACCTAATGTTCCGATTGTTGTCACAGCGTCAGAAGGTTCATATGGTTCCGTTGCCAATAACAACAACGCCGTTCCTTCCGAAGTTATTCATACCGCTTCTGGAAGTAATCTCCCTCGTGGGGATCAAGAGCCAAAAAAACTTGTTGTTGTACCACATGCGCCCCATAAGAAATTCATTTTTCTTTCACGCTTAGCAGCTGATACTTCGGAAAGTGATGTAAACCACTTTATCAGCTCCAAGATGAAATCTGTCACAAATTTAACAATCTCCAAATTTAAATTTAACACAACGCGATCAATTTCATCTTTTAAAATTTCAGTGCCAGAATCCTTCTTCAACGTTTTAGTTGACTCAAATTTCTGGCCTGATGGTTGCGTTGTGCACGAGTTCAAATTTAAAGACCGTTCTAATTCGGTAAACACGGTCAAGCCTTCGGGGTCAAAAAACTAATTAATTCTTCTAGTACCCCTTCAGTTTTGACGGTAAATTTTCAAAATGTCAGAGGGTTAAACTCAAAACTAACTTCGCTTTATTTGAATAGTTTTTCATTATCTTCGGATATCATTGTCTTTGTCGAAACTTGGCTTCGCCCTGATGTTTTAAATTCGGAACTACTTTCTGACAGCTTTATTACCTTTCGTAAAGATCGTCTTGGCAAAATTGGTGGTGGAGTCTTAATCTCTGTCGCTGTTCAACACACATCGGAACAAATTTGTGTGATAGGTACTGACGATATTGAGCTGATATGCGTTAAAATAACTCTTGCAAAGACTCGCGTTTTCATTACATGCTCCTACATTCCACCACAATCAGAAGCATCAGTATATTCAGCGCATATAAACGCTATTCAATCTATTCGAGACTTGGTTAAGGACTCAGATATGATGCTGGTCTGTGGAGACTTCAACCTCCCTCATATTTCTTGGATTGCATCTGACAATTCAAATATAGTAACTCCCTTGTCTAGTAACGAATTTATTGATTCTTTACTTGAATCATCGTTTAACCAAATAAACAGCATACAAAATTCTAAGAATCGTATTCTAGATCTTGTTTTCATAAATAACATTGAGGGTGCATCACTTTGCAGATCCCCTCCAATTTCACAACCCGAAGACTCTTACCACCCAACGTTGGAGCTTACAATTACACCAAACTTACTAACACATCCTCGTCAAAATCCTACTGGTTCCAAACCTAATCGTGTATTTTGCTTCAGAAAAACCGATTTTGAACGTCTTGGTCATTTGCTTTCTAACACTGATTGGTCATACATTCATAACACGTCCAACATTGAAGGGGCAGTAGAGTTTTTTAACGCGACTATGTATAAACTGCTTAAATTGTGTGTACCAAGAGTTAAGACTGTTACACAACAAAATAAACCGCCGTGGTTTTCAAAAGAATTATCTCGTCTAAAGAACTTAAAAAATAGATTATTTAAAAAATATAAGAGAACCGGCTCTCTTGTTGATTATGCAAACTATACAACAGTTCGCTATAGATTCACTTTATGTAACAAAAGAAATTATGATTTATATTTAGTTTAATTAAAATCCAATATATACCGTGATCCAAAAAATTTTTTTAATATCATCAAATACAAGTCTAATTCCACCTCATTTCCTTCATGTATGAAACTCAATGGTGTGGAAGGAAGTGATGATGCAACGATATCCGACCTCTTTGCTGAATTTTTCCAAAGCACCTATAATGACTATTCATACCAAAATGGTACTTACCCATACTTAATCAATGATCGAAATAATATAAATTTGCCGGTAATTGAAAATGACACTGTTCTTAGACACTTAAAATTAATTAAACCATCTTTTACGGCTGGTCCAGATAGTGTTCCTAGTTGCGTTTTGAAGCACTGTGCCGAGATGTTGTTTATTCCATTATGTAAGCTTTTTAACATGTCGTTAAATTCTTCTATTGTACCCAAAATTTGGAAAGAGTCTTACATTATTCCCCTTTATAAAAAAGGCAGTAAGGTAGACATCTCGAAATACAGAGGCATTGCAAAGCTATGTGCTATTCCAAAACTGTTTGAACAGATCATTACGGAACAGCTACAGCACTTTGTGCCATCACTTCTAAATTTGTCTCAGCATGGCTTTCTCAAGAAACGGTCAACGGTAACTAACTTATTAGAATTCACTTCAATTGTCAATCGAAATTTCTCGTCCGGCTGCCAAACCGATGTTGTGTACACTGATTTCAGTAAAGCATTTGATTGTGTTTGTCACTCTCTGCTTTTAATAAAACTCGAAACCTATGGTTTTCCACCATCGTTAGTCCGTTGGCTGTCCTCGTATCTTAAATCTCGAACACAATGTGTTCTTTTTAAGACATCGGTTTCGAGACGAATTTTTGTTACTTCAGGGGTTCCTCAAGGTAGTCACCTTGGCCCCTTATTGTTTAATATATTTATTAATGACTTGCCTACTGTGATCAAACACTGCCATGTTTTAATGTATGCTGATGACGTGAAATTATGTCTAACCGTTAATTCTATAGATCAGCAGAATCTGCTTCAGTCTGATCTTGACTCTCTCTCACAATGGTGTGCTGTAAACAATTTATTGTTAAACAGTGATAAATGCAAGCTAATGTCATTTTATAGAAAAAAACTAATTGTTTGCTCGTACAAGTTAAATAATTTGTACCTTGAACGTATCTCTCAGTTCAATGACCTTGGTGTTTTGATGGACCCAAAACTTCACTTCGTTTCACATATTTCGCTGTCTGTTAATAAGGCTAAAGGCGTACTGGGTTTCATCAAAAGATGGTCCAAAGAATTTAATGACCCGTACACAACTAAATTGCTTTACACTTCTTTAGTACGGCCCATTCTGGAATATGCATCGTGTGTTTGGGATCCTCAGTGTGAAAAGTATAAGAACCAAATTGAGTCTGTTCAGAAACAGTTCCTTCTGTTTGCACTTAGGAATCTACACTGGGACCCCTGTGTTCACCTTCCTCCCTATAGTAGTCGGTTGAAGCTTATTAATTTACCATCATTGTCTAGTCGTAGAAAAATGCTTGGTACTTTGTTTTTGCATAACCTAATAAATGGCATGATATTCTCTCCTACATTGTTGGCGTATATACAGTTCAGTGTCCCCGCTAGAGTAACTAGAAATTTTAGTCCGATCTGTCTTAGTACCTGCAGATCGACATATTTAGAGCATGACTCGTTTCGTGTTTTATGTAGGTATTATAACAGATATTTTAGTTTAATTGAGAACTGCTCCTCTACAAACCTAATAAAACGTAATTAATTCTAACGTATTTAAATAAGTAAAAATTTTGTTTATGAAGTTTATGTTAATTAATCAACGTAGTAGTTTTAAGGAATTGTTTAAAAATTAGTTTATTAGTATTTTTTATTGTGTGTAGTGTAAGTAGTAAAGCGACTGTTGACTTGTCTGTAGTCGCGGAACAGGCTGACCTAGTGTCGCAAGTCCACTTGAGGGTAGTGCGCTACCACAACGTCTTGCGCTTTAAAAAAAAAAAAAAAAAAAAAATATATAAATTTTGAAATGTTTTATTGTTTCTTAAACTAAGGTTAGTATTAAATTCACTCACAAATAACATTTCAATAGAAGATTTTTGAATTTTTGAAATTTTTTGAAATGTTACCTATGGTATATACTGATTCTCAAACGATCATTCTTCCATACGTTCAAGCCTTCAGTGCTCAAAACTCCATATTGATAAAATATAAATTTTGAAATGTTTTATTGTTTCTTAAACTTAGGTTAGTATTAAATTCACTCACAAATAACATTTCAATAGCAGATTATTGAATTTTTGAAATTTTTTGAAATGTTACCTATAAACTGATTCTCATACGATCATTCTTCCATACGTTCAAGCCTTCAGTGCTCAAAAATCCATACTGATAAAATTTAAATTTTGAAATGTTTTATTGTTTCTTAAACTTAGGTTAGTATTAAATTCACTCACAAATAACATTTCAATAGCAGATTATTGAATTTTTGAAATTTTTTAAAATGTTACCTATATACTGATTCTCAAACGATCATTCTTCCATACGTTCAAGCCTTCAGTGCTCAAAAATCCATATTGATAAAATTTAAATTTTGAAATGTTTTATTGTTTCTTTCACTTGAAAATAACATTTGAATAATAGATTTTTGAATTTTTGAAATTTTTTGAAATGTTACCTTTAAACTGATTGTCATACGATCATTCTTCCATACGTTCAAGCCTTCAGTGCTCAAAATCCCATATTGATAAAATATAAATTTTGAAATGTTTTATTGTTTCTTAAGCTTAGGTAAGTATTAAATTCACTCATAAATAACATTTCAATAGCAGATTATTGAATTTTTGAAATTTTTTAAAATGTTACCTATATACTGATTCTCATACGATCATTCTTCCATACGTTCAAGCCTTCAGTGCTCAAAAATCCATACTGATAAAATTTAAATTTTGAAATGTTTTATTGTTTCTTAAACTTATGTTAGTATTAAATTCACTCACAAATAACATTTCAATAGTAGATTTTTGAATTTTTGAAATTTTTTGAAATGTTACCTATATACTGATTCTCATACGATCATTCTTCCATACGTTCAAGCCTTCAGTGCTCAAAAATCCATATTGATAAAATATAAATTTTGAAATGTTTTATTGTTTCTTAAACTTAGGTTAGTATTAAATTCACTCACAAATAACATTTCAATAGAAGATTTTTGAATTTTTGAAATGTTTTGAAATGTTACCTATGGTATATACTGATTCTCAAACGATCATTCTTCCATACGTTCAAGCCTTCAGTGCTTAAAAATCCATATTGATAAAATATAAATTTTGAAATGTTTTATTGTTTCTTAAACTTAGGTTAGTATTAAATTCACTCATAAATAACATTTCAATAGCAGATTATTGAATTTTTGAAATGTTACCTATATACTGATTCTCAAACGATCATTCTTCCATACGTTCAAGTCTTTTTGCTCAAAAATCCGTATTGATAAAATTTAAATTTTGAAATGTTTTATTGTTTCTTTAACTTGAAAATAACATTTGAATAGTAGATTTTTGAATTTTTGAAATTTTTTGAAATGTTACCTTTAAACTGAATCTCATACGATCATTCTTCCATAGGTTCAAGCCTAAAGTGCTCAAAAATCCATATTGATAAAATTTAAATTTTGAAATGTTTTATTGTTTCCTTCACTTAGGTTAGTATTAAATTCACTCACAAATAACATTTCAATAGTAGATTTTTGAATTTTTGAAATTTTTTGAAATGTTACCTATATACTAATTCTCAAACGATCATTCTTCCATACGTTCAAGCCTTCAGTGCTCAAAAATCCATATTGATAAAATACAAATTTTGAAATGTTTTATTGTTTCTTTCACTTGAAAATAACATTTGAATAGTAGATTTTTGAATTTTTGAAATTTTTTGAAATGTTACCTATAAACTGATTCTCATACGATCATTCCTCCATACCTTCAAGCTTTCAGTGCTCAGAAATCCATATTGATAAAATATAAATTTTGAAATGTGTTATTGTTCCTTTCACTTAAAAATAACATTTCAATAGTAGATTATTGAATTTTTGAAATTTTTTTAAATGTTACCTATATACTGAATCTCAAACAATCATTCTTCCATACCTTCAAGCCTTCAGTGCTCAAAAATCCGTATTGATAAAATATAAATTTTGAAATGTTTTATTGTTTCTCTCACTTAGGTTAGTATTAAATTCACTTAAAAATAACATTTCAATAGTAGATATTTGAATTTTTGAAATTTATTGAAATGTTACCTATATACTGATTCTCAAACAATCATTCTTCCATACGTTCAAGCCTTAAGTGCTCAAAAATCCATATTGATAAAATTTAAATTTTAAAATGTTTTATTGTTTCCTTCACTTTAAAATATTAATTCAATAGTAGATTTTTGAATTTTTGAAATTTTTTGAAATGTTACCTATATACTGATTCTCAAACAATCATTCTTCCATACGTTCAAGCCTTCAGTGCTCAAAAATCCATATTGATAAAATTAAAATTTTAAAATGTGTTATTCTTTCTTTCACTTGAAAATAACATTTCAATAGCAGATTATTGAATTTTTGAAATTTTTTAAAATGTTACCTATATACTGTTTGTCATACGATCATTCTTCCGTACGTTCAAGCCTTCAGTGCTCAAAAATCCATACTGATAAAATTTAAATTTTGAAATGTTTTATTGTTTCTTTCACTTAAAAATAGCATTTCAATAGCAAATTATTGAATTTTTTAAATTTTTTGAAATGTTACCTATATACTGATTCTCATACGATCATTCTTCCATACGTTCAAGCCTTCTGTGCTCAAAAATCCATATTGATAAAATATAAATTTTAAACTGCTTTATTGTTTCTTTCACTTAAAAATAACATTTCAATAGAACATTATTGAATTTTGGAAATTTTTTTATATGATTCCTACACACTGATTCTCAGATGTTTATTCTTCCATACGTTCAAGCCTTCAGTGCTCAAAAATCCATCTTGATAAAATTTAAATTTTGAAATGTATTATTGTTTCTTTCACTTAAAAATAACATTTCAATAGCAAATTATTGAATTTTTGAAATTTTTTTAAATGTTACCTATAAACTGATTCTCATACGATCATTCCTCCATACCTTCAAGCCTTCAGTGCTCAAAAATCCATATTGATAAAATATAAATTTTGAAATGTTTTATTGTTTCTTTCACTTGAAAATAACATTTGAATAGTAGATTATTGAATTTTTGAAATTTTTTTAAATGTTACCTATAAACTGATTCTCATACGATCCTTCTTTCATACCTTCAAGCCTTCAGTGCTCAGAAATCCATATTAATAAAATTTAAATTTTGAAATGTTTTATTGTTTCTTTCACTTAAAAATAACATTTCAATAGTAGATTATTGAATTTTTGAAATTTTTTGAAATGTTACCTATAAACTGATTCTCATACGATCCTTCTTCCATACCTTCAAGCCCTCAGTGCTCAGAAATCCATATTGATAAAATATAAATTTTGAAATGTGTTACTGTTTCTTTCACTTAACAATAACATTTCAATAGTAGATTATTGAATTTTTGAAATTTTTTTAAATGTTACTATAAACTGATTCTCATACGATCATTCCTCCATACCTTCAAGCTTTCAGTGCTCAGAAATCCATATTGATAAAATATAAATTTTGAAATGTGTTATTGTTTCTTTCACTTAAAAATAACATTTCAATAGTAGATTATTGAATTTTTTTGAAATGTTACCTATATACTGAATCTCATACGATCATTTTTCCATACATTCAAACCTTCAGTGCTCAAAAATCCATATTGATAAAATATAAACTTTGAAATGTTTTATTGTTTCTTTTACATAGGTTAGTATTAAATTCACTCACATATAACATTTCAATAGTAGATTTTTGAATTTTTGAAATTTTTTGAAATGTTACCTATATACTGATTCTCAAACAATAATTCTTCCATACGTTCAAGCCTTCAGTGCTCAAAAATCCATAGTGATAAAATTTAAATTTTAAAATGTTTTATTGTTTCCTTCACTTTAAAATATCAATTCAATAGTAGATTTTTGAATTTTTGAAAATTTTCAAAATGTTACCTATATACTGATTCTCAAACGATCATTCTTCCATACGTTCAAACCTTCAGTGCTCAAAAATCCATATTGATTAAATATAAATTTTGAAATGTTTTATTGTTTCTTAAACTTAGGTTAGTATTAAATTCACTCACAAATAACATTTCAATAGTAGATTTTTGAATTTTTGAAATTTTTTGAAATGTTACCTATATACTGATTCTCAAACGATCATTCTTCCATACGTTCAAGTCTTCAGTGCTCAGAAATCCATATTGATAAAATATAAATTTTGAAATGTGTTACTGTTTCTTTCACTTAAAAATAACATTTCAATAGTAGATTATTGAATTTTTGAAATTTTTTTAAATGTTACCTATAAACTGATTCTCATACGATCCTTCTTCCATACCTTCAAGCCTTCAGTGCTCAGAAATCCATATTGATAAAATATAAATTTTGATATGTGTTACTGTTTCTTTCACTTAAATTAACATTTCAATAGTAGATTATAGAATTTTTGAAATTTTTTTAAATGTTACCTATAAACTGATTCTCATACGATCATTCCTCCATACCTTCAAGCCCTCAGTGCTCAGAAATCCATATTGATAAAATATAAATTTTGAAATGTGTTACTGTTTCTTTCACTTAAAAATAACATTTCAATAGTAGATTATTGAATTTTTGAAATTTTTTTAAATGTTACCTATAAACTGATTCTCATACGATCTTTCTTCCATACCTTCAAGCCTTCAGTGCTCAGAAATCCATATTGATAAAATATAAATTTTGAAATGTGTTACTGTTTCTTTCACTTAAAAATAACATTTCAATAGTAGATTATTGAATTTTTGAAATTTTTTTAAATGTTACCTATAAACTGATTCTCATACGATCATTCCTCCATACCTTCAAGCCTTCAGTGCTCAGAAATCCATATTGATAAAATATAAATTTTGAAATGTGTTATTGTTTCTTTCACTTAAAAATAACATTTCAATAGCAGATTATTGAATTTTTCAAATTTTTTGAAATGTTACCTATATACTGATTTTCATACGATCATTCCTCCATACCTTCAAGCTTTCAGTGCTCAGAAATCCATATTGATAAAAAAACCAGTAAGGACGCTATCTTCGGCAAGGCTGAAGCTATAATACTTTTCACGTTGCGTCACTAAAAAACGAAATGAATAGTTTTCATGCCTCCCTAACAACATAACTGTAATGTTTCAAGTTAATTCGTTAAAAAACAAAAAAGTTTTCCATACAACGGTTCAAGTTTTGCGATAAGTGGGCGTAGCCATGCCCACTTTTGGCCAAAATAGTTTGCATTCCTCCCTAAGAACATAACTGTAAAGTTTCAAGTCAATTGGTTAAAAAACAAAAAAGTTTCCCATACAACGGGTCAATTTTCGCTATAAGTGGGCGTGGCCATGCCCACTTTTTATCAAAATAGTTTTCATTCTTCCCTTAGAAAATAACTGCAAAGTTTCAAGTCAATTGGTTTAAAAACAAAAAAGTTTTCCATACAACGGGTCAATTTTCGCTATAAGTGGGCGTGGCCATGCCCACTTTTTATCAAAATAGTTTTCATTCTTCCCTAAGAGCATGACTCCAAAGTTTCAAGTCAACTGGTTGAAAAACAAAAAAGTTTTCCATACAACGGGTCAATTTTCGCTATAAAAGGGCGTGGCCACGCCCACTTTTGGTCAAAATAGTTTTCATTCCTTCCTAAGAACATAACTGTAAAGTTTCAAGTCAATTGGTTAAAAAACAAAAAAGTTTTCCATACAGCGGTTTAAGTTTTGCGATAAGTGGGCGTAGCCATGCCCACTTTTGGTCAAAATAGTTTTCATTCCTCCCTAAGAAGATAACTGTAAGGTTTCAAGTCAATTGGTCAATTTTCGCTAAAAAAAGGCGTGGCTACGCCCACTTTTGGTCAAAATAGTTTTCATTCCTCCCTAAGAACATAACTGTAAAGTTTCAAGTCAATTCGTTGAAAAACAAAAAAGTTTTCCATACAACGGGTCAATTTTCGCTATAAAAGGGCGTGGCCACGCCCACTTTTGGTCAAAATAGTTTTCATTCCTTCCTAAGAACATAACTGTAAAGTTTCAAGTCAATTGGTTAAAAAACAAAAAAGTTTTCCATACAGCGGTTTAAGTTTTGCGATAAGTGGGCGTAGCCATGCCCACTTTTGGTCAAAATAGTTTTCATTCCTCCCTAAGAACATAACTGCAAAGTTTCAAGTCAATTGGTTGAAAAACAAAAAAGTTGTCCATACAACGGGTCAAATTTCGCTAGAAGTGGGCGTGGCTACGCTCACTTTTGGTCAACATTGTTTTCATTCCTCCCTAAGAACATAACTGTAAAGTTTCAAGTCAATTGGTTAAAAAACAAAAAAGTTTTCCATACAACGGGTCAAATTTCGCTATAAAAGGGCGTGGCCGCGCCCACTTTTGGTCAAAATTGTTTTCATTCCTCCCTAAGAACATAACTGTAAAGTTTCAAGTCAATTGGTTAAAAAACACAAAAGTTTTCCATACAACGGGTCAAATTTCGCTATAAAAGGGCGTGGCTACGCCCACTTTTGGTCAAAATAGTTTTCATTCCTCCCTAAGAACATAACTGTAAAGTTTCAAGTCAATTCGTTGAAAAACAAAAAAGTTTTCCATACAACGGGTCAATTTTGCTATAAGTGGGCGTGGCTACGCCCACTTTTGGTCAAAATAGTTTTCATTCCTCCCTAAGAACATAACTGTAAAGTTTCAAGTCAATTGGTTAAAAAACAAAAAAGTTTTCCATACAACGGGTCAATTTTCGCTATAAGTGGGCGTGGCTACGCGTGGCTACGCCCACTTTTGGTCAAAATAGTTTTCATTCCTTCCTAAGAACATAACTTTAAAATTTCAAGTCAATTGGTTGAAAAACAAAAAAGTTTTTCATACAACGGGTCAATTTTCGCTAGAAGTGGGCGTGGCTACGCGTGGCTACGCCCATTTTTGGTCAAAATAGTTTTCATTCCTCCCCAAGAACATAACTTTAAAATTTCAAGTATATTGGTTGAAAAACAAAAAAGTTGTCCATACAACGACGTGAATATTGCTTCTCTTCCTCGTCTTCATTTTGTATGGGAGCTACCAGTTCCAGATGTCCAATCTCATTGAAACTTTCAGGCATGTAGTCGAACTATGTAGAACTACTATGTTTAAAATTTCAGCACTCTATCATACAAAATAAAAAAGTTTTCCATACAACGATTCAAGTTTTGTTCATTTTTCTTCTTCTTTTCGTATGGGGGCTACCAGTTCCAGTGGTCCGATATGGCTGGATCCGACAAATGAGTTGACTGCACGAATAAGAAGTCTCTGTGCAAAATTTCAGCTCGATATCTTAAAAACTGTGGGAGGAGATAGTATATATACAGACAGACGGACAGACGGACATGGCTAAATCAACTCGTCTTGTCGTCCTGATCAAGAATATATATACTTTATATAGTCGGAAATGAATATTTCGATCTGTTACAAACTTCAGCACAAAGTTATTATACTATTTCACATACGTGAAAAGTATAAAAATTTGGAAAAGGATAATTGTTACTTTCACTTAAAAATAACATTTCAATAGTAGATTATTGAATTTTTGAAATTTTTTTAAATGTTACCTATATACTGATTCTCAAACAATCCTTCTTCCATACCTTCAAGCCTTCAGTGCTCAAAAATCCGTATTGATAAAATATAAATTTTGAAAATTTTTATTGTTTCTCTCACTTAGGTTAGTATTAAATTCACTTAAAAATAACATTTCGATAGTAGATATTTGAATTTTTGAAATTTATTGAAATGTTTCCTGTATACTGATTCTCAAACAATCATTCTTCCATACCTTCAAGCCTTCAGTGCTCAAAAATCCGTATTGATAAAATATACATTTTGAAATGTTTTATTGTTTCTTAAACTTAGGTTAGTATTAAATTCACTCACAAATAACATTTCAATAGTAGATTTTTGAAATTTTTTGAAATGTTACCTATAAACTGATTCTCATATGATCATTCTTTCATACTTTCAAGCCTTCAGTGCTCAGAAATCCATATTAATAAAATTTAAATTTTGAAATGTGTTATTGTTTCTTTCACTTAAAAATAACATTTCAATAGTAGATTATTGAATTTTTGAAATTTTTTCAAATGTTACCTATAAACTGATTCTCATACGATCATTCCTCCATACCTTCAAGCCTTCAGTGCTCAGAAACCCATATTGATAAAATATAAATTTTGAAATGTGTTATTCTTTCTTTCACTTGAAAATAACATTTCAATAGCAGATTATTGAATTTTTGAAATTTGTTAAAATGTTACCTATAAACTGATTCTCATACGATCATTCTTCCATACGTTCAAGCCTTCAGTGCTCAAAAATCCATATTGATAAAATATAAATTTTGAAGTGTTTTATTGTTTCTTTTACTTAGGTTAGTATTAAATTCACTCACATATAACATTTCAATAGTAGATTTTTGAATTTATGAAATTTTTGAAACTGATTCTCATACGATCATTCTTTCATACCTTCAAGCCTACAGTGCTCAGAAATCCATATTAATAAAATTTAAATTTTGAAATGTTTTATTCTTTCTTTCACTTAAAAATAACATTTCAATAGTAGATTATTGAATTTTTGAAATTTTTTCAAATGTTACCTATAAACTGATTCTCATACGATCATTCCTCCATACCTTCAAGCTTTCAGTGCTCAGAAATCCATATTGATAAAATATAAATTTTGAAATGTGTTATTGTTTCCTTCACTTAAAAATAACATTTCAATAGTAGATTATTGAATTTTTGAAATTTTTTTAAATGTTACCTATATACTGATTCTCAAACAATCATTCTTCCATACGTTCAAGCCTTCAGTGCTCAAAAATCCATATTGATAAAATTTAAATTTTAAAATGTTTTATTGTTTCCTTCACTTTAAAATATTAATTCAATAGTAGATTTTTGAATTTTTGAAATTTTTTGAAATGTTACCTATATACTGATTCTCAAACAATCATTCTTCCATACGTTCAAGCCTTCAGTGCTCAAAAATCCATATTGATAAGATTTAAATTTTAAAATGTGTTATTCTTTCTTTCACTTGAAAATAACATTTCAATAGCAGATTATTGACTTTTTGAAATTTTTTAAAATGTTACCTATATACTGAATCTCATACGATCATTTTTCCATACGTTGAAACCTTCAGTGCTCAAAAATCCATAGTGATAAAATATAAATTTTGAAATGTTTTATTGTTTGTTTTACATAGGTTAGTATTAAATTCACTCACATATAACATTTCAATAGTAGATTTTTGAATTTTTGAAATTTTTTGAAATGTTACCTATATACTGATTCTCAAACAATAATTCTTCCATACGTTCAAGCCTTCAGTGCTCAAAAATCCATATTGATAAAATTTAAATTTTAAAATGTTTTATTGTTTCCTTCACTTTAAAATATCAATTCAATAGTAGATTTTTGAATTTTTGAAAATTTTCAAAATGTTACTTATATACTGATTCTCAAACGATCATTCTTCCACACGTTCAAACGTTCAGTGCTCAATAATCCATATTGATAAAATATAAATTTTGAAATGTTTTATTGTTTCTTAAACTTAGGTTAGTATTGAATTCACTCACAAATAACATTTCAATAGTAGATTTTTGAATTTTTGAAATTTTTTGAAATGTTACCTATATACTGATTCTCAAACGATCATTCTTCCATACGTTCAAGTCTTCAGTGCTCAGAAATCCATATTGATAAAATATAAATTTTGAAATGTGTTACTGTTTCTTTCACTTAAAAATAACATTTCAATAGTAGATTATTGCATTTTTGAAATTTTTTTAAATGTTACATATAAACTGATTCTCATACGATCCTTCTTCCATACCTTCAAGCCTTCATTGCTCAGAAATCCATATTGATAAAATATAAATTTTGAAATGTGTTACTGTTTCTTTCACTTAAAAATAACATTTCAATAGTAGATTATTGAATTTTTGAAATTTTTTTAAATGTTACCTATAAACTGATTCTCATACGATCATTCCTCCATACCTTCAAGCCTTCAGTGCTCAGAAATCCATATTGATAAAATATAAATTTTGAAATGTGTTATTCTTTCTTTCACTTGAAAATAACATTTCAATAGTAGATTATTGAATTTTTGAAATTTTTTTAAATGTTACCTATAAACTGATTCTCATACGATCCTTCTTCCATACCTTCAATACTTCAGTGCTCAGAAATCCATATTGATAAAATATAAATTTTGAAATGTGTTACTATTTCTTTCACTTGAAAATAACGTTTCAATAGTAGATTATTGAATTTTTGAAATTTTTTTAAATGTTACCTATAAACTGATTCTCATACGATCATTCCTCCATACCTTCAAGCCTTCAGTGCTCAGAAATCCATATTGATAAAATATAAATTTTGAAATGTGTTACTGTTTCTTTCACTTAAAAATAACATTTCAATAGTAGATTATAGAATTTTTGAAATTTTTTTAAATGTTACCTATAAACTGATTCTCATACGATCCTTCTTCCATACCTTCAAGCCTTCAGTGCTCAGAAATCCATATTGATAAAATATAAATTTTGAAATGTGTTACTGTTTCTTTCACTTGAAAATAACGTTTCAATAGTAGATTATTGAATTTTTGAAATTTTTTTAAATGTTACCTATAAACTGATTCTCATACGATCATTCCTCCATACCTTCAAGGCTTCAGTGCTCAGAAATCCATATTGATAAAATATAAATTTTGAAATGTGTTACTGTTTCTTTCACTTAAAAATAACATTTCAATAGTAGATTATTGAATTTTTGAAATTTTTTTTAAATGTTACCTATAAACTGATTCTCATACGATCCTTCTTCCATACCTTCAAGCCTTCAGTGCTCAGAAATTCATATTGATAAAATATAAATTTTGAAATGTGTTACTGTTTCTTTCACTTAAAAATAACATTTCAATAGTAGATTATTGAATTTTTGAAATTTTTTGAAATGTTACCTATAAACTGATTCTCATACGATCATTCCTCCATACCTTCAAGCCTTCAGTGCTCAGAAATCCATATTGATAAAATATAAATTTTGAAATGTGTTATTGTTTCTTTCACTTAAAAATAACATTTCGATAGCAGATTATTGAATTTTTTGAAATGTTACCTATATACTGATTCTCAAACGATCATTCTTCCATACGTTCAAGCCTTCAGTGCTCAAAAATCCATATTGATAAAATATAAATTTTGAAATGTTTTATTGTTTCTTTTACTTAGGTTAGTATTAAATTCACTCACATATAACATTTCAATAGTAGATTATTGAATTTTTGAAATTTTTTTAAATGTTACCTATAAACTGATTCTCATACGATCATTCCTCCATACCTTCAAGCCTTCAGTGCTCAAAAATCCATATTGATAAAATATAAATTTTGAAATGTGTTACTGTTTCTTTCACTTAAAAATAACATTTCAATAGTAGATTATTGAATTTTTGAAATTTTTTTAAATGTTACCTATAAACTGATTCTCATACGATCATTCCTCCATACCTTCAAGCCTTCAGTGCTCAGAAATCCATATTGATAAAATATAAATTTTGAAATGTGTTACTATTTCTTTCACTTGAAAATAACGTTTCAATAGTAGATTATTGAATTTTTGAAATTTTTTTAAATGTTACCTATAAACTGATTCTCATACGATCATTCCTCCATACCTTCAAGCCTTCAGTGCTCAGAAATCCATATTGATAAAATATAAATTTTGAAATGTGTTACTGTTTCTTTCACTTAAAAATAACATTTCAATAGTAGATTATTGAATTTTTGAAATTTTTTTAAATGTTACCTATAAACTGATTCTCATACGATCATTCCTCCATACCTTCAAGCCTTCAGTGCTCAAAAATCCATATTGATAAAATATAAATTTTGAAATGTGTTACTGTTTCTTTCACTTAAAAATAACATTTCAATAGTAGATTATTGAATTTTTGAAATTTTTTTAAATGTTACCTATAAACTGATTCTCATACGATCATTCCTCCATACCTTCAAGCCTTCAGTGCTCAGAAATCCATATTGATAAAATATAAATTTTGAAATGTGTTACTATTTCTTTCACTTGAAAATAACGTTTCAATAGTAGATTATTGAATTTTTGAAATTTTTTTAAATGTTACCTATAAACTGATTCTCATACGATCATTCCTCCATACCTTCAAGCCTTCAGTGCTCAGAAATCCATATTGATAAAATATAAATTTTGAAATGTGTTACTGTTTCTTTCACTTAAAAATAACATTTCAATAGTAGATTATAGAATTTTTGAAATTTTTTTAAATGTTACCTATAAACTGATTCTCATACGATCCTTCTTCCATACCTTCAAGCCTTCAGTGCTCAGAAATCCATATTGATAAAATATAAATTTTGAAATGTGTTACTGTTTCTTTCACTTGAAAATAACGTTTCAATAGTAGATTATTGAATTTTTGAAATTTTTTTAAATGTTACCTATAAACTGATTCTCATACGATCATTCCTCCATACCTTCAAGGCTTCAGTGCTCAGAAATCCATATTGATAAAATATAAATTTTGAAATGTGTTACTGTTTCTTTCACTTAAAAATAACATTTCAATAGTAGATTATTGAATTTTTGAAATTTTTTTTAAATGTTACCTATAAACTGATAGTCGGCGAAAAACTCCTCTGACTGAACCCTCCCCGAGGGTGCCGGCTGGGCAATGGATACTGCATTGTCTCGGGCAACCGAGGGATGCTAGCATCTCTTGCCTGTCCGCAGGACCTTGCAGTGTCTAGCAAAGGTGACGGACCCAAGTCTCTCAGACCTAGTCTGAGAGGCTTGGGCCCGAAGCCATGGTCAGAGGTACTTGGCAGCAAGTATAAACTGCATCACCCTTATGATGGGACGGAAGAACAGAAGAGAAGCACGGGCTGGGATGTCAGCCCAAACGTCGGTGGGAGGTGTGACCGCTACCACCGGCGGGCACGGGGAGGAGCAATCCTCTCTGCGTGTCGCCAGTGGTCACAGTGACGGAACGCGCGCGAGTGCGCTCCGTCGCCAGGAGGGTACAGAGCTGGAACCAACTGCCACAGAGTCGGAGTTTGTGTTCACAGGCCCATCGATGCCGGCTGCCGAGCTAGCGCTTGCGCTAGCGGAGCCGCCGCTAGACGATGAGTCATCGAGCACAGATGAAGGTGAAGTGACGGTTGTCCAGGGACAACCCAAAAAGACCATAGCAGACGATGATCTCAAACGCAAACGGCTGTCTGGGTACAAGACCTCTCTAAAGTTCCTTAAGGGACTGGAGGGTCGCGACCCGGGTTCGCTGAGCGGCCGAGAAAAGAGACTGCGCAAAAAGCATGAGTACAACGTGCGACTGTATCTGAGACTTGCTGGCCCGCCTGGTAACACTCAGACCGCCGCACAAAGTACGAGTGCTCTGTGCCGAGGGAAACCTGCCGCAGCCACACCCCCCGTAAAGGAGGGACCGGCTAGCAAGAGTACCGCACCGGCCAATAAGAGACAAAGGTCTGATGACTCGGCGAAGGCTTCGGAGAGCAAGCGGAAACGTCCAGGGGAATTTCTGGCAAGCTTAAGCTCGAAACCGGAGCTGCAGGTGGCCATTATCGATAGGAGGGACCCGGAAGGGAAACTCACTACCGAGAACTGGCTCATCCTTGAAGGGTCAATCAACCGGGCGATAGCAGATGCCATCACTCGGCCAGAAAATCCCTTCGTGGCAGAGTTTGACGGTATCAACTGGTACAAGGGTGTCAAGGTTGTGGCATGTGCCAATGAGGAGTCCCTGCGGCTCCTCAAGGACACATTGCTGGAACTAGACGCCCCCTGGCCGGGTGCTAAGATTGATGTCGTGGACCAAATTCCGGCTCGAACGATTATTAAGGTCTGGATCCCACCTCCAATTATGGAGGATCGAACCACCCTCTTACTGATCAAGAGCCAGAACGCGGACTGCGACACCGGGGATTGGACAATCAAGAGAGGGCTGGCCCGCGACAAGGGAAACGGCAAGGACCTCTGGATCAGTATTGGTCCGGAGTCCAGACGCCAACTCCTGAGCAGGCAGGGCCGTCTGAAGATGGGAATGGGTTGCCTTCGGGCAATCATTCCAGGAGGCGCCGGGCGCGAGGATGATAGGTCAACCGGAGAGACTTAAGGTGGTGCAGATTAATCTGCATCATTCAAGGGTCCCCTCGATCGACCTACTACGGTGGATGGACAGGGAGAGGGTAGACGTGGCTCTTATCCAGGAGCCCTGGATCGTGAGTGAAAGGGTTTGCGGTTTAGGTGCCCGCGGCTACAATCTCCTTGTCCCTACAACTGTAGGTAAGTCCAGAACCTGTATCGTGGTAAGAACCGGACTTAATGTTCTTTTCTCTTCCCGTTACAGCAACAACGACCTGACGGTAGTGTTATGCGAGCGAAGGAACGGTCCCAAACTATACCTGGCCTCGGCATATCTACCGTATGAAGAGAGGGATCCACCGTCAGAGAGCGTCCGAGCCCTTATTCGGCATGCGCAGGAGGAGGGCACGGACTTAATCCTGGGGTGTGATGCCAATGCTCACCATACTATGTGGGGAAGCAAGGATATTAACGCGAGAGGAGAATCGCTGTGTGAATTCATGTCGTGCACAAATCTTAATGTGTGTAACCGGGGTGACCACCCCACATTCCGCAATAAGAACCGTGCTGAGGTTATTGACATAACCCTAGCGACCAACAGTGACTCTCTCTCTGTTGTAGACTGGCACGTATCCACGGAATGTTCCTTCTCGGACCATTACAGGATAGTGTTCGAAGTAGAATGGTTCAGAGAGGCCAAACGCCCCTTCAGGAACCCAAAACGAACTGACTGGGTCAAGTTCTCTCAACTTGTCAAGGAGTTACTCCCAAACCACCCAGTGGGTAGGCTGGACAACCCGGACAAACTGGAGAAATCGACCAGGACCGTCACGGAAGCTCTGTGTAAGGCCTTCATCAAATCCTGTCCTATCAGCCGTCCTCCAAAGTCAAACCGCAACAGGTGGTGGACACCGGAGCTCGGAAGGATACGGAAGGAAACGAGAAGACTCTACAACAGAGCGAAAGACAGAAACTGCCAGGTGGACTGGGACGCCTACCACCTCAGTTTCAAAGTCTTCAAGAAAGAATGTAGGAAGGCCAAAAGAGATTCTTGGGCCGCTTTCTGCGAGGATCTGACCAGCACCACAGAAGCGTCCAGACTTCGAAGGTTGCTAGCGAAAGATCCAGCCACACCAGGCTTGCTTTGCGATCTGGATGGCAAATTCGCTAAAGACAGCCAGGAGTCTCTACAACTCCTCATGAACACACACTTTCGGGGATGCTTGGAAGCTGACGATGAACCTGGGTTTAGCATCAGCGAAGAGCCGGAACAGGCAGTGGACCTGGGGGGTGAGGCCGTAGTAAGGGAAATCCTTACCAAAGAAAAGATAATCTGGGCTATCAAGTCGTTCCATCCCAACAAATCAGCTGGACCGGATGACATCAGACCGGCCATGATGCAAGCGGTGAGTGAGCACCTGTCGCAATGGCTACTGGAAATCTTCAGGGGATGTCTCCTCACAGGATACATCCCAAGGTACTGGAGAGAAGTGAGGGTGGCTTTCATTCCCAAAGCAGGAAAGATCAACCATTGCTCACCAAAAGATTATAGGCCCATTAGTCTTTCATCGTTTTTATTGAAAACATTGGAGAGACTCCTGGACCTGCATCTCAGAAGTAAGCTGACACCTCACACTTTCAGCGGATCTCAACACGCCTATCTTAAGGGTAGATCAGTTGAGACCGCTTTGCACGAGGTAGTTAGCACAATTGAAAAAACATTGCGGAGAAAGGAGTTTACGTTGGCGGCTTTTCTGGACATAGAAGGTGCCTTCAACAATGTCAGGATCGAGTCTATTACGACTGCACTTGTCAAAATTGGCTCACACCCGACAATCACTCGATGGCTTAGCAACATGCTCAGCCACAGAGTGATAAACGCCCAACTCTGCGCCTCGACAATTAGGAGAAAGGTGGTCAGGGGAACTCCGCAAGGGGGTGTCATATCTCCCTTGCTGTGGAACCTTGTCCTTAATGATCTTCTCCTAAAACTGGAAAATAGGGGATGTAGAGTGACGGCCTATGCAGACGACCTGGTGCTTATGGTAACAGGCAGATTCCTGCCTACAATCAGTGAGCTCCTAAACGGCGCATTGGGCCTAACTCTTCGATGGGCAGAGCAGAACGGTCTGGGGGCCAACCCACAAAAGACCGAGCTGGTTCTGTTCACCCGGAAATATAAGATCCCAAGCTTCAAACTCCCGACACTGGGCGGAACGGAGCTTGTGCTTTCAAAGGAGGCCAAGTACCTTGGAGTAATCCTCGACTCTAAACTCTCCTGGAGGAGGAACTCGGAGGAGAGGATGAAAAAGGCACTACAGGCCTTTTTTGTATGCAAAAAGACTTTCGGTAAAGGATGGGGACTGCAACCGTATATCATTCATTGGTTTTACACAGCAGTCGTCAGACCTATACTTACTTATGGAGCGCTGGTTTGGTGGGAGGCGGGTCACACCAACTCCCATCTAAACAACCTCCGCAAGGTACAAAGACTCGCTTGCCTGGGAGTGACAGGATGCATTCGTTCTACCCCCCAGGCAGCGCTTGACGTGATGTTGAATCTGGAACCAATTGGAGTCTCCCTCAAGCACGTGGCAGCAAGAAGTGCAGTCAGGCTGCTAGCCCAGGGCCTTCTTAAGCCTTGTGTTGCGGGCCACAGTACCATCCTACGCTCAGTAGGAACCTCTGTGGCAGATGAGAACGACTACTGGGTTTCAGATCTCAAATGGGAAGACAAATTTACTGTCGAATTTCCTAATAGAGCAGATTGGCAACTCGAAACTCCCGTGAGGCAGAACGAGTTGTCAATCTATACAGACGGCTCGAAGACGAAGGAAGGAACTGGATCGGGGGTCTACTCTGATGACCCTTCGGTTCAACTCTCCTTTCGTCTTCCTGACTATTGCAGCGTGTTCCAAGCGGAGATCTACGCCGTTTGGCAGGCGGCTAAATTGATACACACCTTGAGTGAGAGCCCGAGGAACGTATCGATCTACGTTGATAGCCAAGCAGCGCTTAAAGCTCTCTCGTCGAACACGGTAAAGAGTAAACTCATCCGGGACACGGTTTTGGCACTGAACCGGTGTCAACCGCACTCAATCAGACTGGTCTGGGTGCCGGGCCACATGGGTGTGCCTGGTAACGAGGCGGCTGACGAGTGCGCTAGATCCGGTTCAGCGTTAGAAACAAGTCTCGTGGTGAAAGACATTAAAAGGCCAATCCAGTACGTCCTATCGGAACTTGACAGTACCATGAGGACTGTGGCTGCCGAACACTGGATAGCAGTACTGGGCTGCGAGGTGTCCAAGGCATTATGGCCAAGATACAATTCGAAGCGCACTTCCGAGCTCCTACACTTAACAAAGAACAGGATAAGGATGTTGACAGGAGTCTTAACGGGACACTGCTACATTGGGCGTATGGCCCAACGGTACGGCGTATCCCAACAAGACTACTGTCGTAGCTGTGAAAACGAAGATGAGATTGAGAGTGTCCAACACCTTCTCTGCGACTGCCCTGCACTTCTGAGGAGGAGAACCCAATTTTTGGGAAGACCCTTCTTTGACGAACTGGGCAGTCTAGCGAACGCGCACCTGGAGGACCTGGCACTCTTCCTGGATTCCACTGGGTGGTTCCGTGGGCTGCCGAAGCCCAGTGGGACTGGCCATTAGAACCAGGAAAAACGGAATGACCCTTCTCCCATCCATTATCCCAGCAACCCTACCCGATCCCATCTATCCCTCCAGTATATAAATCAGGCAACACAATGGACCTAATGGTCACTGGGTGCTCTCGACTTCGGTTGAGCTGCCTGTTCAACCTAACCTAACCTAACCTACCTATAAACTGATTCTCATACGATCCTTCTTCCATACCTTCAAGCCTTCAGTGCTCAGAAATTCATATTGATAAAATATAAATTTTGAAATGTGTTACTGTTTCTTTCACTTAAAAATAACATTTCAATAGTAGATTATTGAATTTTTGAAATTTTTTGAAATGTTACCTATAAACTGATTCTCATACGATCATTCCTCCATACCTTCAAGCTTTCAGTGCTCAGAAATCCATATTGATAAAATATAAATTTTGAAATGTGTTATTGTTTCTTTCACTTAAAAATAACATTTCAATAGTAGATTATTGAATTTTTGAAATTTTTTTAAATGTTACCTATATACTGATTCTCAAACAATCATTCTTCCATACCTTCAAGCCTTCAGTGCTCAAAAATCCGTATTGATAAAATATAAATTTTGAAATGTTTTATTGTTTCTCTCACTTAGGTTAGTATTAAATTCACTTAAAAATAACATTTCAATAGTAGATATTTGAATTTTTGAAATTTATTGAAATGTTACCTATATACTGATTCTCAAACAATCATTCTTCCATACGTTCAAGCCTTCAGTGCTCAAAAATCCATATTGATAAAATTTAAATTGTAAAATGTTTTGTTTCCTTCACTTTAAAATATTAATTCAATAGTAGATTTTTGAATTTTTTGAAATGTTACCTATATACTGATTCTCAAACAATCATTCTTCCATACGTTCAAGCCTTCAGTGCTCAAAAATCCATATTGATAGGATTTAAATTTTAAAATGTGTTATTCTTTCTTTCACTTGAAAATAACATTTCAATAGCAGATTATTGACTTTTTGAAATTTTTTAAAATGTTACCTATATACTGTTTCTCATACGATCATTCTTCCATACGTTCAAACCTTCAGTGCTCAAAAATCCATATTGATAAAATATAAATTTTGAAATGTGTTACTGTTTCTCTCACTTAAATATAACATTTCAATAGTAAATTATTGAATTTTTGAAATTTTTTGAAATGTTACCTATATACTGAATCTCATACGATCATTTGTCCATACGTTGAAACCTTCAGTGCTCAAAAATCCATATTGATAAAGTATAAATTTTGAAATGTTTTATTGTTTCTTTTACATAGGTTAGTATTAAATTCACTCACATATAACATTTCAATAGTAGATTTTTGAATTTTTGAAATTTTTTGAAATGTTACCTATGTATATACTGATTCTCAAACAATAATTCTTCCATACGTTCAAGCCTTCAGTGCTCAAAAATCCATATTGATAAAATTTAAATTTTAAAATGTTTTATTGTTTCCTTCACTTTAAAATATCAATTCAATAGTAGATTTTTGAATTTTTGAAATTTTTTGAAATGTTACCTATATACTGATTCTCAAACGATCATTCTTCCATACGTTCAAGTCTTCAGTGCTCAGAAATCCATATTGATAAAATATAAATTTTGAAATGTGTTACTGTTTCTTTCACTTAAAAATAACATTTCAATAGTAGATTATTGAATTTTTGAAATTTTTTTAAATGTTACCTATAAACTGATTCTCATACGATCCTTCTTCCATACCTTCAAGCCTTCAGTGCTCAGAAATCCATATTGATAAAATATAAATTTTGAAATGTGTTACTGTTTCTTTCACTTAAAAATAACATTTCAATAGTAGATTATTGAATTTTTGAAATTTTTTTAAATGTTACCCATAAACTGATTCTCATACGATCATTCCTCCATACCTTCAAGCCTTCAGTGCTCAGAAATCCATATTGATAAAATATAAATTTTGAAATGTGTTACTGTTTCTTTCACTTAAAAATAACATTTCAATAGTAGATTATTGAATTTTTGAAATTTTTTTAAATGTTACCTATAAACTGATTCTCATACGATCCTTCTTCCATACCTTCAAGCCTTCAGTGCTCAGAAATCCATATTGATAAAATATAAATTTTGAAATGTGTTACTGTTTCTTTCACTTGAAAATAACGTTTCAATAGTAGATTATTGAATTTTTGAAATTTTTTTAAATGTTACCTATAAACTGATTCTCACACGATCATTCCTCCATACCTTCAAGCCTTCAGTGCTCAGAAATCCATATTGATAAAATATAAATTTTGAAATGTGTTACTGTTTCTTTCACTTAAAAATAACATTTCAATAGTAGATTATTGAATTTTTGAAATTTTTTTAAATGTTACCTATAAACTGATTCTCATACGATCATTCCTCCATACCTTCAAGCCTTCAGTGCTCAGAAATCCATATTGATAAAATATAAATTTTGAAATGTGTTATTGTTTCTTTCACTTAAAAATAACATTTCAATAGCAGATTATTGAATTTTTCAAATTTTTTGAAATGTTACCTATATACTGATTTTCATACGATCATTCCTCCATACCTTCAAGCTTTCAGTGCTCAGAAATCCATATTGATAAAAAAAAAATTTGGAAAAGGATAATTGTTACTTTCACTTAAAAATAACATTTCAATAGTAGATTATTGAATTTTTGAAATTTTTTTAAATGTTACCTATATACTGATTCTCAAACAATCATTCTTCCATACCTTCAAGCCTTCAGTGCTCAAAAATCCGTATTGATAAAATATAAATTTTGAAAATTTTTATTGTTTCTCTCACTTACATTAGTATTAAATTCACTTAAAAATAACATTTCGATAGTAGATATTTTAATTTTTGAAATTTATTGTAATGTTACCTATATACTGATTCTCAAACAATCATTCTTCCATACCTTCAAGCCTTCAGTGCTCAAAAATCCGTATTGATAAAATATACATTTTGAAATGTTTTATTGTTTCTTAAACTTAGGTTAGTATTAAATTCACTCACAAATAACATTTCAATAGTAGATTTTTGAAATTTTTTGAAATGTTACCTATAAACTGATTCTCATACGATCATTCTTTCATACTTTCAAGCCTTCAGTGCTCAGAAATCCATATTAATAAAATTTAAATTTTGAAAGGTTTTATTGTTTCTTTCACTTAAAAATAACATTTCAATAGTAGATTATTGAATTTTTGAAATTTTTTGAAATGTTACCTATAATTCATTCTTTCATACTTTCAAGCCTTCAGTGCTCAGAAATCCATATCAATAAAATTTAAATTTTGAAAGGTTTTATTGTTTCTTTCACTTAAAAATAACATTTCAATAGTAGATTATTGAATTTTTGAAATTTTTTGAAATGTTACCTATAAACTGATTCTTATACGATCCTTCTTCCATACGTTCAAGCCTTCAGTGCTCAGAAATCCATATTGATAAAATATAAATTTTGAAATGTGTTACTATTTCTTTCACTTAAAAATAACATTTCAATAGTAAATTATTGAATTTTTGAAATTTATTTAAATGTTACCTATAAACTGATTCTCATACGATCATTCCTCCATACCTTCAAGCCTTCAGTGCTCAGAAATCCATATTGATAAAATATAAATTTTGAAATGTGTTATTGTTTCTTTCATTTAAAAAAAAACATTTCAATAGCAGATTATTGAATTTTGTCAAATTTTTTGAAATGTTACCTATATACTGATTTTCATACGATCATTCCTCCATACCTTCAAGATTTCAGTGCTCAGAAATCCATATTGATAAAATATAAATTTTTAAATGTGTTATTGTTTCTTTAACTTAAAAATAACATTTCAATAGTAGATTATTGAATTTTTGAAATTTTTTTAAATGTTACCTATAAACTGATTCTCATACGATCCTTCTTCCACACCTTCAAGCCTTCAGTGCTCAGAAATCCGTTTTGATAAAATATACATTTTGAAATGTTTTATTGTTTCTTAAACTTAGGTTAGTATTAAATTCACTCACAAATAACATTTCAATAGTAGATTTTTGAAATTTTTTTAAATGTTACCTATAAACTGATTCTCATACGATCCTTCTTCCATACGTTCAAGCCTTCAGTGCTCAGAAATCCATATTGATAAAATATAAATTTTGAAATGTGTTACTATTTCTTTCACTTAAAAATAACATTTCAATAGTAAATTATTGAATTTTTGAAATTTATTTAAATGTTACCTATAAACTGATTCTCATACGATCATTCCTCCATACCTTCAAGCCTTCAGTGCTCAGAAATCCATATTGATAAAATATAAATTTTGAAATGTGTTATTGTTTCTTTCATTAAAAAATAACATTTCAATAGCAGATTATTGAATTTTTCAAATTTTTTGAAATGTTACCTATATACTGATTTTCATACGATCATTCCTCCATACCTTCAAGATTTCAGTGCTCAGAAATCCATATTGATAAAATATAAATTTTGAAATGTTTTATTGTTTCTTTAACTTAAAAATAACATTTCAATAGTAGATTATTGAATTTTTGAAATTTTTTTAAATGTTACCTATAAACTGATTCTCATACGATCCTTCTTCCATACCTTCAAGCCTTCAGTGCTCAGAAATCCATATTGATAAAATATAAATTTTGAAATGTGTTATTGTTTCTTTCACTTAAAAATAACATTTCAATAGTAGATTATTGAATTTTTGTAATTTTTTGAAATGTTACCTATAAACTGATTCTCATACGATCATTCCTCCATACCTTCAAGCCTTTAGTGCTCAGAAACCCATATTGATAAAATATAAATTTTGAAATGTGTTATTCTTTCTTTCACTTGAAAATAACATTTCAATAGCAGATTATTGAATTTTTGAAATTTGTTAAAATGTTACCTATAAACTGATTCTCATACGATCATTCTTCCATACGTTCAAGCCTTCAGTGCTCAAAAATCCATATTGATAAAATATAAATTTTGAAATGTTTTATTGTTTCTTTTACTTAGGTTAGTATTAAATTCACTCACATATAACATTTCAATAGTAGATTTTTGAATTTATGAAATTTTTGAAACTGATTCTCATACGATCATTCTTTCATACCTTCAAGCTTTCAGTGCTCAGAAATCCATATTAATAAAATTTAAATTTTGAAATGTTTTATTGTTTCTTTCACTTAAAAATAACATTTCAATAGTAGATTATTGAATTTTTGAAATTTTTTGAAATGTTACCTATAAACTGATTCTCATACGATGCTTCTTCCATACCTTCAAGCCTTCAGTGCTCAGAAATCCATATTGATAAAATATAAATTTTGAAATGTGTTACTGTTTCTTTCACTTAAAAATAACATTTCAATAGTAGAATATTGAATTTTTGAAATTTTTTGAAATGTTACCTATATACTGATTCTCAAACAATCATTCTTCCATACCTTCAAGCCTTCAGTGCTCAAAAATCCGTATTGATAAAATATAAATTTTGAAATGTTTTATTGTTTCTCTCACTTAGGTAAGTATTAAATTCATTTAAAAATAACATTTGAATAGTAGATTTTTGAATTTTTGAAATTTTTTGAAATGTTACCTTTAAACTGAATATCATACGATCCTTCTTCCATACCTTCAAGCCTTCAGTGCTCAAAAATCCATATTGATAAAATATAAATTTTGAAATGTGTTACTGTTTCTTTCACTTAAAAATAACATTTCAATAGTAGATTTTTGAATTTTTGAAATTTTTTGAAATGTTACCTATAAACTGATTCTCATACGATCATTCCTCCATACCTTCAAGCCTTCAGTGCTCAGAAATCCATATTGATAAAATATAAATTTTGAAATGTGTTACTGTTTCTTTCACTTAAAAATAACATTTCAATAGTAGATTATTGAATTTTTGAAATTTTTTGAAATGTTACCTATAAACTGATTCTCATACGATGCTTCTTCCATACCTTCAAGCCTTCAGTGCTCAGAAATCCATATTGATAAAATATAAATTTTGAAATGTGTTACTGTTTCTTTCACTTAAAAATAACATTTCAATAGTAGAATATTGAATTTTTTAAATTTTTTGAAATGTTACCTATATACTGATTCTCAAACAATCATTCTTCCATACCTTCAAGCCTTCAGTGCTCAAAAATCTGTATTGATAAAATATAAATTTTGAAATGTTTTATTGTTTCTCTCACTTAGGTAAGTATTAAATTCATTTAAAAATAACATTTGAATAGTAAACTTTTGAATTTTTGAAATTTTTTGAAATGTTACCTTTAAACTGAATATCATACGATCCTTCTTCCATACCTTCAAGCCTTCAGTGCTCAAAAATCCATATTGATAAAATATAAATTTTGAAATGTGTTACTGTTTCTTTCACTTAAAAATAACATTTCAATAGTAGATTTTTGAATTTTTGAAATTTTTTGAAATGTTACCTATAAACTGATTCTCATACGATCATTCCTCCATACCTTCAAGCCTTCAGTGCTCAGAAATCCATATTGATAAAATATAAATTTTGAAATGTGTTACTGTTTCTTTCACTTAAAAATAACATTTCAATAATAGATTATTGAATTTTTGAAATTTTTTGAAATGTTACCTATAAACTGATTCTCATACGATCATTCCTCCATACCTTCAAGCCTTCAGTGCTCAGAAATCCATATTGATAAAATATAAATTTTGAAATGTGTTATTGTTTCTTTCACTTAAAAATAACATTTCAATAGTAGATTATTGAATTTTTGAAATTTTTTTAAATGTTACCTATAAACTGATTCTCATACGATCATTCCTCCATACCTTCAAGCCTTCAGTGCTCAGAAATCCATATTGATAAAATATAAATTTTGAAATGTGTTACTGTTTCTTTCACTTAAAAATAACATTTCAATAGTAGATTATTGAATTTTTGAAATTTTTTGAAATGTTACCTTTAAACTGAAGCTCATACGATCCTTCTTCCATACCTTCAAGCCTTCAGTGCTCAGAAATCCATATTGATAAAATATAAATTTTGAAATGTGTTACTGTTTCTTTCACTTAAAAATAACATTTCAATAGTAGATTATTGAATTTTTGAAATTTTTTTAAATGTTACCTATAAACTGATTCTCATACGATCCTGCTTCCATACCTTCAAGCCTTCAGTGCTCAGAAATCCATATTGATAAAATATAAATTGTGAAATGTGTTACTGTTTCTTTCACTTAAAAATAACATTTCAATAGTAGATTATTGAATTTTTGAAATTTTTTTAAATGTTACCTATAAACTGATTCTCATACGATCATTCCTCCATACCTTCAAGCCTTCAGTGCTCAGAAATCCATATTGATAAAATATAAATTTTGAAATGTTTTATTGTTTCTTTCACTTAAAAATAACATTTCAATAGTAGATTATTGAATTTTTGAAATTTTTTTAAATGTTACCTATAAACTGATTCTCATACGATCCTTCTTCCATACGTTCAAGCCTTCAGTGCTCAGAAATCCATATTGATAAAATATAAATTTTGAAATGTGTTACTATTTCTTTCACTTAAAAATAAAATTTCAATAGTAAATTATTGAATTTTTGAAATTGAAAAATAAAATTTCAATAGTAAATTATTGAATTTTTGAAATTTTTTTAAATGTTACCTATATACTGATTCTCAAACAATCATTCCTCCATACCTTCAAGCCTTCAGTGCTCAGAAATCCATATTAATAAAATTTAAATTTTGAAATGTTTTATTGTTTCTTTCACTTAAAAATAACATTTCAATAGTAGATATTTGAATTTTTGAAATTTTTTTAAATGTTACCTTTAAACTGAATCTCATACGATCCTTCTTCCATACGTTCAAACCTTCAGTGCTCAAAAATCCATATTGATAAAATATAAATTTTGAAATGTTTTATTTTTTCTTAAACTTAGGTTAGTATTAAATTCACTCACAAATAAATATTACCTATAAACTGATTCTCATACGATCATTCCTCCATACCTTCAAGCCTTCAGTGCTCAGAAATCCATATTGATAAAATATAAATTTTGAAATGTGTTATTGTTTCTTTCACTTAAAAATAACATTTCAATAGCCAGATTATTGAATTTTTGAAATTTTTTTAAATGTTACCTATAAACTGATTCTCATACGATCATTCTTCCATACGTTCAAGCCTTCAGTGCTCAAAAATCCATATTGATAAAATATAAATTTTGAAATGTTTTATTGTTTCCTTCACTTTAAAATATCAATTCAATAGTAGATTTTTGAAATTTTTTGAAATGTTACCTATGTACTTATTCTCAAACGATCATTCTTCCATACGCTCAAACCTTCAGTGCTCAAAAATCCATATTGATAAAATATAAATTTTGAAATGTTTTATTGTTTCTTAAACTTAGTAGTATTAAATTCACTCACAAATAACATTTCAATAGAAGATTTTTGAATTTTTGAAATTTTTTGAAATGTTACCTTTAAACTGAATCTCATACGATCCTTCTTCCATTTCTTCAAGCCTTCAGTGCTCAAAAATCCATATTGATAAAATATAAATTTTGAAATGTGTTACTATTTCTTTCACTTAAAAATAAAATTTCAATAGTAAATTATTGAATTTTTGAAATTGAAAAATAAAATTTCAATAGTAAATTATTGAATTTTTGAAATTTTTTTAAATGTTACCTTTAAACTGAATCTCATACGATCCTTCTTCCATACGTTCAAACCTTCAGTGCTCAAAAATCCATATTAATAAAATTTAAATTTTGAAATGTTTTATTGTTTCTTTCACTTAAAAATAACATTTCAATAGTAGATTATTGAATTTTTGAAATTTTTTTAAATGTTACCTATAAACTGATTCTCATACGATCCTTCTTCCATACGTTCAAGCCTTCAGTGCTCAGAAATCCATATTGATAAAATATAAATTTTGAAATGTGTTACTATTTCTTTCACTTAAAAATAAAATTTCAATAGTAAATTATTGAATTTTTGAAATTGAAAAATAAAATTTCAATAGTAAATTATTGAATTTTTGAAATTTTTTTAAATGTTACCTATAAACTGATTCTCATACGATCATTCCTCCATACCTTCAAGCCTTCAGTGCTCAGAAATCCATATTGATAAAATATAAATTTTGAAATATGTTATTGTTTCTTTCACTTAAAAATAAAATTTCAATAGCAGATTATTGAATTTTTCAAATTTTTTGAAATGTTACCTATATACTCAAACAATCATTCTTCCATACCTTCAAGCCTTCAGTGCTCAAAAATCCGTATTGATAAAATATAAATTTTGAAAATTTTTATTGTTTCTCTCACTTAGGTTAGTATGAAATTCACTTAAAAATAACATTTCAATAGTAGATATTTGAATTTTTGAATTTTTTTTAAATGTTACCTATAAACTGATTCTCATACGATCATTCATTCATACTTTCAAGCCTTCAGTGCTCAGAAATCCATATTAATAAAATTTAAATTTTGAAATGTTTTATTGTTTCTTTCACTTAAAAATAACATTTCAATAGCAGATTATTGAATTTTTCAAATTTTTTGAAATGTTACCTATATACTGATTTTCATACGATCATTCCTCCATACCTTCAAGCTTTCAGTGCTCAGAAATCCATATTGATAAAATATAAATTTTGAAATGTGTTATTGTTTCTTTCACTTAAAAATAACATTTCAATAGTAGATTATTGAATTTTTGAAATTTTTTTAAATGTTACCTATATACTCAAACAATCATCCTTCCATACCTTCAAGCCTTCAGTGCTCAAAAATCCGTATTGATAAAATATAAATTTTGAAAATTTTTATTGTTTCTCTCACTTAGGTTAGTATGAAATTCACTTAAAAATAACATTTCAATAGTAGATATTTGAATTTTTTTTAAATGTTACCTATAAACTGATTCTCATACGATCATTCATTCATACTTTCAAGCCTTCAGTGCTCAGAAATCCATATTAATAAAATTTAAATTTTGAAATGTTTTATTGTTTCTTTCACTTAAAAATAACATTTCAATAGTAGATTATTGAATTTTTGAAATTTTTTGAAATGTTACCTATAAACTGATTCTCATACGATCCTTCTTCCATACTTTCAAGCCTTCAGTGCTCAGAAATCCATATTGATAAAATATAAATTTTGAAATGTGTTACTATTTCTTTCACTTAAAAATAAAATTTCAATAGTAAATTATTGAATTTTTGAAATTGAAAAATAAAATTTCAATAGTAAATTATTGAATTTTTGAAATTTTTTTAAATGTTACCTATAAACTGATTCTCATACGATCATTCCTCCATACCTTCAAGCCTTCAGTGCTCAGAAATCCATATTGATAAAATATAAATTTTGAAATATGTTATTGTTTCTTTCACTTAAAAATAAAATTTCAATAGCAGATTATTGAATTTTTCAAATTTTTTGAAATGTTACCTATATACTCAAACAATCATTCTTCCATACCTTCAAGCCTTCAGTGCTCAAAAATCCGTATTGATAAAATATAAATTTTGAAAATTTTTATTGTTTCTCTCACTTAGGTTAGTATGAAATTCACTTAAAAATAACATTTCAACAGTAGATATTTGAATTTTTGAATTTTTTTTAAATGTTACCTATAAACTGATTCTCATACGATCATTCATTCATACTTTCAAGCCTTCAGTGCTCAGAAATCCATATTAATAAAATTTAAATTTTGAAATGTTTTATTGTTTCTTTCACTTAAAAATAACATTTCAATAGCAGATTATTGAATTTTTCAAATTTTTTGAAATGTTACCTATATACTGATTTTCATACGATCATTCCTCCATACCTTCAAGCTTTCAGTGCTCAGAAATCCATATTGATAAAATATAAATTTTGAAATATGTTATTGTTTCTTTCACTTAAAAATAACATTTCAATAGTAGATTATTGAATTTTTGAAATTTTTTTAAATGTTACCTATATACTCAAACAATCATCCTTCCATACCTTCAAGCCTTCAGTGCTCAAAAATCCGTATTGATAAAATATAAATTTTGAAAATTTTTATTGTTTCTCTCACTTAGGTTAGTATGAAATTCACTTAAAAATAACATTTCAATAGTAGATATTTGAATTTTTGAATTTTTTTTAAATGTTACCTATAAACTGATTCTCATACGATCATTCATTCATACTTTCAAGCCTTCAGTGCTCAGAAATCCATATTAATAAAATTTAAATTTTGAAATGTTTTATTGTTTCTTTCACTTAAAAATAACATTTCAATAGTAGATTATTGAATTTTTGAAATTTTTTGAAATGTTACCTATAAACTGATTCTCATACGATCCTTCTTCCATACTTTCAAGCCTTCAGTGCTCAGAAATCCATATTGATAAAATATAAATTTTGAAATGTGTTACTATTTCTTTCACTTAAAAATAAAATTTCAATAGTAAATTATTGAATTTTTGAAATTGAAAAATAAAATTTCAATAGTAAATTATTGAATTTTTGAAATTTTTTTAAATGTTACCTATATACTCAAACAATCATTCTTCCATACCTTCAAGCCTTCAGTGCTCAAAAATCCGTATTGATAAAATATAAATTTTGAAAATTTTTATTGTATCTCTCACTTAGGTTAGTATGAAATTCACTTAAAAATAACATTTCAATAGTAGATATTTGAATTTTTGAAATTTTTTTAAATGTTACCTATATACTGATTCTCAAACAATCATTCTTCCATACCTTCAAGCCTTCAGTGCTCAAAAATCCATATTGATAAAATATAAATTTTGAAATGTTTTATTGTTTCTTAAACTTAGGTTAGTATTAAATTCACTCACAAATAAATATTACCTATAAACTGATTCTCATACGATCATTCTTCCATACGTTCAAGCCTTCAGTGCTCAAAAATCCATATTGATAAAATATAAATTTTGAAATGTTTTATTGTTTCTCTCACTTAGGTTAGTATTAAATTCACTAAAAAATAACATTTCAATAGTAGATATTTGAATTTTTGAAATTTATTGAAATGTTACCTATATACTGATTCTCAAACAATCATTCTTCCATACCTTCAAGCCTTCAGTGCTCAAAAATCCATATTGATAAAATATAAATTTTGAAAATTTTTATTGTTTCTCTCACTTAGGTTAGTATGAAATTCACTTAAAAATAACATTTCAATAGTAGATATTTGAATTTTTGAATTTTTTTTAAATGTTACCTATAAACTGATTCTCATACGATCATTCATTCATACTTTCAAGCCTTCAGTGCTCAGAAATCCATATTAATAAAATTTAAATTTTGAAATGTTTTATTGTTTCTTAAACTTAGGTTAGTATTAAATTCACTCACAAATAAATATTACCTATAAACTGATTCTCATACGATCATTCTTCCATACGTTCAAGCCTTCAGTGCTCAAAAATCCATATTGATAAAATATAAATTTTGAAAATTTTTATTGTTTCTCTCACTTAGGTTAGTATGAAATTCACTTAAAAATAACATTTCAATAGTAGATATTTGAATTTTTGAATTTTTTTTAAATGTTACCTATAAACTGATTCTCATACGATCATTCATTCATACTTTCAAGCCTTCAGTGCTCAGAAATCCATATTAATAAAATTTAAATTTTGAAATGTTTTATTGTTTCTTTCACTTAAAAATAACATTTCAATAGTAGATTATTGAATTTTTGAAATTTTTTGAAATGTTACCTATAAACTGATTCTCATACGATCCTTCTTCCATACTTTCAAGCCTTCAGTGCTCAGAAATCCATATTGATAAAATATAAATTTTGAAATGTGTTACTATTTCTTTCACTTAAAAATAAAATTTCAATAGTAAATTATTGAATTTTTGAAATTGAAAAATAAAATTTCAATAGTAAATTATTGAATTTTTGAAATTTTTTTAAATGTTACCTATAAACTGATTCTCATACGATCATTCCTCCATACCTTCAAGCCTTCAGTGCTCAGAAATCCATATTGATAAAATATAAATTTTGAAATATGTTATTGTTTCTTTCACTTAAAAATAAAATTTCAATAGCAGATTATTGAATTTTTCAAATTTTTTGAAATGTTACCTATATACTCAAACAATCATTCTTCCATACCTTCAAGCCTTCAGTGCTCAAAAATCCGTATTGATAAAATATAAATTTTGAAAATTTTTATTGTTTCTCTCACTTAGGTTAGTATGAAATTCACTTAAAAATAACATTTCAATAGTAGATATTTGAATTTTTGAATTTTTTTTAAATGTTACCTATAAACTGATTCTCATACGATCATTCATTCATACTTTCAAGCCTTCAGTGCTCAGAAATCCATATTAATAAAATTTAAATTTTGAAATGTTTTATTGTTTCTTTCACTTAAAAATAACATTTCAATAGCAGATTATTGAATTTTTCAAATTTTTTGAAATGTTACCTATATACTGATTTTCATACGATCATTCCTCCATACCTTCAAGCTTTCAGTGCTCAGAAATCCATATTGATAAAATATAAATTTTGAAATGTGTTATTGTTTCTTTCACTTAAAAATAACATTTCAATAGTAGATTATTGAATTTTTGAAATTTTTTTAAATGTTACCTATATACTCAAACAATCATCCTTCCATACCTTCAAGCCTTCAGTGCTCAAAAATCCGTATTGATAAAATATAAATTTTGAAAATTTTTATTGTTTCTCTCACTTAGGTTAGTATGAAATTCACTTAAAAATAACATTTCAATAGTAGATATTTGAATTTTTGAATTTTTTTTAAATGTTACCTATAAACTGATTCTCATACGATCATTCATTCATACTTTCAAGCCTTCAGTGCTCAGAAATCCATATTAATAAAATTTAAATTTTGAAATGTTTTATTGTTTCTTTCACTTAAAAATAACATTTCAATAGTAGATTATTGAATTTTTGAAATTTTTTGAAATGTTACCTATAAACTGATTCTCATACGATCCTTCTTCCATACTTTCAAGCCTTCAGTGCTCAGAAATCCATATTGATAAAATATAAATTTTGAAATGTGTTACTATTTCTTTCACTTAAAAATAAAATTTCAATAGTAAATTATTGAATTTTTGAAATTGAAAAATAAAATTTCAATAGTAAATTATTGAATTTTTGAAATTTTTTTAAATGTTACCTATAAACTGATTCTCATACGATCATTCCTCCATACCTTCAAGCCTTCAGTGCTCAGAAATCCATATTGATAAAATATAAATTTTGAAATATGTTATTGTTTCTTTCACTTAAAAATAAAATTTCAATAGCAGATTATTGAATTTTTCAAATTTTTTGAAATGTTACCTATATACTCAAACAATCATTCTTCCATACCTTCAAGCCTTCAGTGCTCAAAAATCCGTATTGATAAAATATAAATTTTGAAAATTTTTATTGTTTCTCTCACTTAGGTTAGTATGAAATTCACTTAAAAATAACATTTCAATAGTAGATATTTGAATTTTTGAATTTTTTTTAAATGTTACCTATAAACTGATTCTCATACGATCATTCATTCATACTTTCAAGCCTTCAGTGCTCAGAAATCCATATTAATAAAATTTAAATTTTGAAATGTTTTATTGTTTCTTTCACTTAAAAATAACATTTCAATAGTAGATTATTGAATTTTTGAAATTTTTTGAAATGTTACCTATAAACTGATTCTCATACGATCCTTCTTCCATACTTTCAAGCCTTCAGTGCTCAGAAATCCATATTGATAAAATATAAATTTTGAAATGTGTTACTATTTCTTTCACTTAAAAATAAAATTTCAATAGTAAATTATTGAATTTTTGAAATTGAAAAATAAAATTTCAATAGTAAATTATTGAATTTTTGAAATTTTTTTAAATGTTACCTATATACTCAAACAATCATTCTTCCATACCTTCAAGCCTTCAGTGCTCAAAAATCCGTATTGATAAAATATAAATTTTGAAAATTTTTATTGTATCTCTCACTTAGGTTAGTATGAAATTCACTTAAAAATAACATTTCAATAGTAGATATTTGAATTTTTGAAATTTTTTTAAATGTTACCTATATACTGATTCTCAAACAATCATTCTTCCATACCTTCAAGCCTTCAGTGCTCAAAAATCCATATTGATAAAATATAAATTTTGAAATGTTTTATTGTTTCTTAAACTTAGGTTAGTATTAAATTCACTCACAAATAAATATTACCTATAAACTGATTCTCATACGATCATTCTTCCATTTCTTCAAGCCTTCAGTGCTCAAAAATCCATATTGATAAAATATAAATTTTGAAAATTTTTATTGTTTCTCTCACTTAGGTTAGTATGAAATTCACTTAAAAATAACATTTCAATAGTAGATATTTGAATTTTTGAATTTTTTTTAAATGTTACCTATAAACTGATTCTCATACGATCATTCATTCATACTTTCAAGCCTTCAGTGCTCAGAAATCCATATTAATAAAATTTAAATTTTGAAATGTTTTATTGTTTCTTTCACTTAAAAATAACATTTCAATAGTAGATTATTGAATTTTTGAAATTTTTTGAAATGTTACCTATAAACTGATTCTCATACGATCCTTCTTCCATACTTTCAAGCCTTCAGTGCTCAGAAATCCATATTGATAAAATATAAATTTTGAAATGTGTTACTATTTCTTTCACTTAAAAATAAAATTTCAATAGTAAATTATTGAATTTTTGAAATTGAAAAATAAAATTTCAATAGTAAATTATTGAATTTTTGAAATTTTTTTAAATGTTACCTATAAACTGATTCTCATACGATCATTCCTCCATACCTTCAAGCCTTCAGTGCTCAGAAATCCATATTGATAAAATATAAATTTTGAAATATGTTATTGTTTCTTTCACTTAAAAATAAAATTTCAATAGCAGATTATTGAATTTTTCAAATTTTTTGAAATGTTACCTATATACTCAAACAATCATTCTTCCATACCTTCAAGCCTTCAGTGCTCAAAAATCCGTATTGATAAAATATAAATTTTGAAAATTTTTATTGTTTCTCTCACTTAGGTTAGTATGAAATTCACTTAAAAATAACATTTCAATAGTAGATATTTGAATTTTTGAATTTTTTTTAAATGTTACCTATAAACTGATTCTCATACGATCATTCATTCATACTTTCAAGCCTTCAGTGCTCAGAAATCCATATTAATAAAATTTAAATTTTGAAATGTTTTATTGTTTCTTTCACTTAAAAATAACATTTCAATAGCAGATTATTGAATTTTTCAAATTTTTTGAAATGTTACCTATATACTGATTTTCATACGATCATTCCTCCATACCTTCAAGCTTTCAGTGCCCAGAAATCCATATTGATAAAATATAAATTTTGAAATGTGTTATTGTTTCTTTCACTTAAAAATAACATTTCAATAGTAGATTATTGAATTTTTGAAATTTTTTTATATGTTACCTATATACTCAAACAATCATCCTTCCATACCTTCAAGCCTTCAGTGCTCAAAAATCCGTATTGATAAAATATAAATTTTGAAAATTTTTATTGTTTCTCTCACTTAGGTTAGTATGAAATTCACTTAAAAATAACATTTCAATAGTAGATATTTGAATTTTTGAATTTTTTTTAAATGTTACCTATAAACTGATTCTCATACGATCATTCATTCATACTTTCAAGCCTTCAGTGCTCAGAAATCCATATTAATAAAATTTAAATTTTGAAATGTTTTATTGTTTCTTTCACTTAAAAATAACATTTCAATAGTAGATTATTGAATTTTTGAAATTTTTTGAAATGTTACCTATAAACTGATTCTCATACGATCCTTCTTCCATACTTTCAAGCCTTCAGTGCTCAGAAATCCATATTGATAAAATATAAATTTTGAAATGTGTTACTATTTCTTTCACTTAAAAATAAAATTTCAATAGTAAATTATTGAATTTTTGAAATTGAAAAATAAAATTTCAATAGTAAATTATTGAATTTTTGAAATTTTTTTAAATGTTACCTATAAACTGATTCTCATACGATCATTCCTCCATACCTTCAAGCCTTCAGTGCTCAGAAATCCATATTGATAAAATATAAATTTTGAAATATGTTATTGTTTCTTTCACTTAAAAATAAAATTTCAATAGCAGATTATTGAATTTTTCAAATTTTTTGAAATGTTACCTATATACTCAAACAATCATTCTTCCATACCTTCAAGCCTTCAGTGCTCAAAAATCCGTATTGATAAAATATAAATTTTGAAAATTTTTATTGTTTCTCTCACTTAGGTTAGTATGAAATTCACTTAAAAATAACATTTCAATAGTAGATATTTGAATTTTTGAATTTTTTTTAAATGTTACCTATAAACTGATTCTCATACGATCATTCATTCATACTTTCAAGCCTTCAGTGCTCAGAAATCCATATTAATAAAATTTAAATTTTGAAATGTTTTATTGTTTCTTTCACTTAAAAATAACATTTCAATAGCAGATTATTGAATTTTTCAAATTTTTTGAAATGTTACCTATATACTGATTTTCATACGATCATTCCTCCATACCTTCAAGCTTTCAGTGCTCAGAAATCCATATTGATAAAATATAAATTTTGAAATGTGTTATTGTTTCTTTCACTTAAAAATAACATTTCAATAGTAGATTATTGAATTTTTGAAATTTTTTTAAATGTTACCTATATACTCAAACAATCATCCTTCCATACCTTCAAGCCTTCAGTGCTCAAAAATCCGTATTGATAAAATATAAATTTTGAAAATTTTTATTGTTTCTCTCACTTAGGTTAGTATGAAATTCACTTAAAAATAACATTTCAATAGTAGATATTTGAATTTTTGAATTTTTTTTAAATGTTACCTATAAACTGATTCTCATACGATCATTCATTCATACTTTCAAGCCTTCAGTGCTCAGAAATCCATATTAATAAAATTTAAATTTTGAAATGTTTTATTGTTTCTTTCACTTAAAAATAACATTTCAATAGTAGATTATTGAATTTTTGAAATTTTTTGAAATGTTACCTATAAACTGATTCTCATACGATCCTTCTTCCATACTTTCAAGCCTTCAGTGCTCAGAAATCCATATTGATAAAATATAAATTTTGAAATGTGTTACTATTTCTTTCACTTAAAAATAAAATTTCAATAGTAAATTATTGAATTTTTGAAATTGAAAAATAAAATTTCAATAGTAAATTATTGAATTTTTGAAATTTTTTTAAATGTTACCTATATACTCAAACAATCATTCTTCCATACCTTCAAGCCTTCAGTGCTCAAAAATCCGTATTGATAAAATATAAATTTTGAAAATTTTTATTGTATCTCTCACTTAGGTTAGTATGAAATTCACTTAAAAATAACATTTCAATAGTAGATATTTGAATTTTTGAAATTTTTTTAAATGTTACCTATATACTGATTCTCAAACAATCATTCTTCCATACCTTCAAGCCTTCAGTGCTCAAAAATCCATATTGATAAAATATAAATTTTGAAATGTTTTATTGTTTCTTAAACTTAGGTTAGTATTAAATTCACTCACAAATAAATATTACCTATAAACTGATTCTCATACGATCATTCTTCCATACGTTCAAGCCTTCAGTGCTCAAAAATCCATATTGATAAAATATAAATTTTGAAATGTTTTATTGTTTCTCTCACTTAGGTTAGTATTAAATTCACTAAAAAATAACATTTCAATAGTAGATATTTGAATTTTTGAAATTTATTGAAATGTTACCTATATACTGATTCTCAAACAATCATTCTTCCATACCTTCAAGCCTTCAGTGCTCAAAAATCCTTATCGATAAAATATAAATTTTGAAATGTTTTATTGTTTCTCTCACTTAGGTTAGTATTAAATTCACTAAAAAATAACATTTCAATAGTAGATATTTGAATTTTTGAAATTTATTGAAATGTTACCTATATACTGATTCTCAAACAATCATTCCTCCATACCTTCAAGCCTTCAGTGCTCAGAAATCCATATTAATAAAATTTAAATTTTGAAATGTTTTATTGTTTCTTTCACTTAAAAATAACATTTCAATAGTAGATATTTGAATTTTTGAAATTTTTTTAAATGTTACCTTTAAACTGAATCTCATACGATCCTTCTTCCATACGTTCAAACCTTCAGTGCTCAAAAATCCATATTGATAAAATATAAATTTTGAAATGTTTTATTTTTTCTTAAACTTAGGTTAGTATTAAATTCACTCACAAATAAATATTACCTATAAACTGATTCTCATACGATCATTCCTCCATACCTTCAAGCCTTCAGTGCTCAGAAATCCATATTGATAAAATATAAATTTTGAAATGTGTTATTGTTTCTTTCACTTAAAAATAACATTTCAAGAGCAGATTATTGAATTTTTCAAATTTTTTGAAATGTTACCTATATACTGATTTTCATACGATCATTCTTCCATACCTTCAAGCCTTCAGTGCTCAAAAATCCGTATTGATAAAATATAAATTTTGAAATGTTTTATTGTTTCTCTCACTTAGGTTAGTATTAAATTCACTTAAAAATAACATTTCAATAGTAGATATTTGAATCTTTGAAATTTTTTTAAATGTTACCTATATACTGATTCTCAAACAATCATTCTTCGAAACCTTCAAGCCTTCAGTGCTCAAAAATCCGTATTGATAAAATATAAATTTTGAAATGTTTTATTGTTCTTCTCACTTAGGTTAGTATTAAATTCACTCACAAATAACATTTCAATAGAAGATTTTTTAATTTTTGAAATTTTTTGAAATGTTACCTTTAAACTGGATCTCATACGATCCTTCTTCCATACCTTCACTTTCACTTAAAAATAAAATTTCAATAGCAGATTATTGAATTTTTAAAATTTTTTGAAATGTTACCTATATACTGATTTTCATACGATCATTCCTCCATACCTTCAAGCTTTCAGTGCTCAGAAATCCATATTGATAAAATATAAATTTTGAAATGTGTTATTGTTTCTTTCACTTAAAAATAACATTTCAATAGTAGATTATTGAATTTTTGAAATTTTTTTAAATGTTACCTATATACTGATTCTCAAACAATCATTCTTCCATACCTTCAAGCCTTCAGTGCTCAAAAATCCGTATTGATAAAATATAAATTTTGAAAATTTTTATTGTTTCTCTCACTTAGGTAAGTATGAAATTCACTTAAAAATAACATTTCAATAGTAGATATTTGAATTTTTGAAATTTTTTTAAATGTTACCTATATACTGATTCTCAAACAATCATTCTTCCATACCTTCAAGCCTTCAGTGCTCAAAAATCCGTATTGATAAAATATAAATTTTGAAATGTTTTATTGTTTCTCTCACTTAGGTTAGTATTAAATTCACTTAAAAATAACATTTCAATAGTAGATACTTGAATTTTTGAAATTTATTGAAATGTTACCTATATACTGATTCTCAAACAATCATTCTTCCATACCTTCAAGCCTTCACTGCTCAAAAATCCGTATCGATAAAATATAGATTTTGAAATGTTTTATTGTTTCTCTCACTTAGGTTAGTATTAAATTCACTAAAAAATAACATTTCAATAGTAGATATTTGAATTTTTGAAATTTATTGAAATGTTACCTATATACTGATTCTCAAACAATCATTCCTCCATACCTTCAAGCCTTCAGTGCTCAGAAATCCATATTAATAAAATTTAAATTTTGAAATGTTTTATTGTTTCTTTCACTTAAAAATAACATTTCAATAGTAGATATTTGAATTTTTGAAATTTTTTTAAATGTTACCTTTAAACTGAATCTCATACGATCCTTCTTCCATACGTTGAAACCTTCAGTGCTCAAAAATCCATATTGATAAAATATAAATTTTGAAATGTTTTTTTTTTTCTTAAACTTAGGTTAGTATTAAATTCACTCACAAATAAATATTACCTATAAACTGATTCTCATACGATCATTCCTCCATACCTTCAAGCCTTCAGTGCTCAGAAATCCATATTGATAAAATATAAATTTTGAAATGTGTTATTGTTTCTTTCACTTAAAAATAACATTTCAATAGCCAGATTATTGAATTTTTGAAATTTTTTTAAATGTTACCTATAAACTGATTCTCATACGATCATTCTTCCATACGTTCAAGCCTTCAGTGCTCAAAAATCCATATTGATAAAATATAAATTTTGAAATGTTTTATTGTTTCCTTCACTTTAAAATATCAATTTAATAGTAGATTTTTGAAATTTTTTGAAATGTTACCTATGTACTTATTCTCAAACGATCATTCTTCCATACCTTCAAGCCTTCAGTGCTCAAAAAACCGTATTGATAAAATATAAATTTTGAAATGTCTTATTGTTTCTTAAACTTAGGTTAGTATTAAATTCACTCACAAATAACATTTCAATAGAAGATTTTTGAATTTTTGAAATTTTTTTAAATGTTACCTATATACTGATTCTCAAACAATCATTCTTCGAAACCTTCAAGCCTTCAGTGCTCAAAAATCCATATTGATAAAATATAAATTTTGAAATGTGTTACTGTTTCTTTCACTTAAAAATAACATTTCAAGAGCAGATTATTGAATTTTTCAAATTTTTTGAAATGTTACCTATATACTGATTTTCATACGATCATTCCTCCATACCTTCAAGCTTTCAGTGCTCAGAAATCCATATTGATAAAATATAAATTTTGAAATGTATTATTGTTTCTTTGACTTAAAAATAACATTTCAATAGTAGATTATTGAATTTTTGAAATTTTTTGAAATGTGCGAATTCCGTCAAGTACGGACGTGTTTTTCTTGTGCTCCGGAAAATTAACTTAAAACCCATCAGTGCAGTGAAAGATCTAATAATAATTAGTGTATATCGCGAAAAGACGCTTAGTGCGATAATTCGCACAAATCTATCAACTAATTAATCAATTGATTAGCCACAATAAACAATAAAAAACAATTAAAACCAAATCTCTATTAATACAATGAGTAAAAAAGAAATCGAAACTCGCAGTGAACTGCAGCGTAAGCAAGACGAGCGTCGGCTCTCTTTGCAACGGAACAACGCGTATTTCACCTATAACGCCGCGTCAACCGAAAATACTACAGCTCTAGAGCGATCGAGGGCAATGACCAATGTAGCGCACGAACTATTGCACGTAGCGAGCGGGAGAGCTCATCAGCAGATATGTACTGGCCAGAGAGACCTGTGCCCATCTACGACGACTAGTACAACAATGTCACTAACTACCTCAACAGTAAGTACAACAACAACTTCAACGGTATACCAGTCCAATTGCCAATGCAAATATATGCTCAAAAATCCGTATTGATAAAATATAAATTTTGAAATGTTTTATTGTTTCTCTCACTTAGGTTAGTATTAAATTCACTTAAAAATAACATTTGAATAGTAGATTTTTGAATTTTTGAAATTTTTTGAAATGTTACCTTTAAACTGAATCTCATACGATCCTTCTTCCATACCTTCAAGCCTTCAGTGCTCAGAAATCCATATTGATAAAATATAAATTTTGAAATGTGTTACTGTTTCTTTCACTTAAAAATAACATTTCAATAGTAGATTATTGAATTTTTGAAATTTTTTTAAATGTTACCTATAAACTGATTCTCATACGATGCTTCGTCCATACCTTCAAGCCTTCAGTGCTCAGAAATCCATATTAATAAAATATAAATTTTGAAATGTGTTACTGTTTCTTTCACTTAAAAATAACATTTCAATAGTAGATTATTGAATTTTTGAAATTTTTTTAAATGTTACCTATAAACTGATTCTCATACGATCAATCCTCCATACCTTCAAGCCTTCAGTGCTCAAAAATCCATATTGATAAAATATAAATTTTGAAATGTGTTATTGTTTCTTTCACTTAAAAATAACATTTCAAGAGTAGATTATTGAATTTTTGAAATTTTTTGAAATGTTACCTATATACTGATTTTCATACGATCATTCCTCCATACCTTCAAGCTTTCAGTGCTCAGAAATCCATATTGATAAAATATAAATTTTGAAATGTATTATTGTTTCTTTCACTTAAAAATAACATTTCAATAGCAGATTATTGAATTTTTCAAATTTTTTGAAATGTTACCTATATACTGATTCTCAAACAATCATTCTTCCATACCTTCAAGCCTTCAGTGCTCAAAAATCCGTATTGATAAAATGTAAATTTTGAAAATTTTTATTGTTTCTCTCACTTAGGTTAGTATTAAATTCACTCACAAATAACATTTCAATAGTAGATATTTGAATTTTTGAAATTTATTGAAATGTTACCTATATACTGATTCTCAAACAATCATTCCTCCATACCTTCAAGCCTTCAGTGCTCAGAAATCCATATTAATAAAATTTAAATTTTGAAATGTTTTATTGTTTCTTTCACTTAAAAATAACATTTCAATAGTAGATATTTGAATTTTTGAAATTTTTTTAAATGTTACCTTTAAACTGAATCTCATACGATCCTTCTTCCATACGTTGAAACCTTCAGTGCTCAAAAATCCATATTGATAAAATATAAATTTTGAAATGTTTTTTTTTTTCTTAAACTTAGGTTAGTATTAAATTCACTCACAAATAAATATTACCTATAAACTGATTCTCATACGATCATTCCTCCATACCTTCAAGCCTTCAGTGCTCAGAAATCCATATTGATAAAATATAAATTTTGAAATGTGTTATTGTTTCTTTCACTTAAAAATAACATTTCAATAGCCAGATTATTGAATTTTTGAAATTTTTTTAAATGTTACCTATAAACTGATTCTCATACGATCATTCTTCCATACGTTCAAGCCTTCAGTGCTCAAAAATCCATATTGATAAAATATAAATTTTGAAATGTTTTATTGTTTCCTTCACTTTAAAATATCAATTTAATAGTAGATTTTTGAAATTTTTTGAAATGTTACCTATGTACTTATTCTCAAACGATCATTCTTCCATACCTTCAAGCCTTCAGTGCTCAAAAAACCGTATTGATAAAATATAAATTTTGAAATGTCTTATTGTTTCTTAAACTTAGGTTAGTATTAAATTCACTCACAAATAACATTTCAATAGAAGATTTTTGAATTTTTGAAATTTTTTTAAATGTTACCTATATACTGATTCTCAAACAATCATTCTTCGAAACCTTCAAGCCTTCAGTGCTCAAAAATCCATATTGATAAAATATAAATTTTGAAATGTGTTACTGTTTCTTTCACTTAAAAATAACATTTCAAGAGCAGATTATTGAATTTTTCAAATTTTTTGAAATGTTACCTATATACTGATTTTCATACGATCATTCCTCCATACCTTCAAGCTTTCAGTGCTCAGAAATCCATATTGATAAAATATAAATTTTGAAATGTATTATTGTTTCTTTGACTTAAAAATAACATTTCAATAGTAGATTATTGAATTTTTGAAATTTTTTGAAATGTGCGAATTCCGTCAAGTACGGACGTGTTTTTCTTGTGCTCCGGAAAATTAACTTAAAACCCATCAGTGCAGTGAAAGATCTAATAATAATTAGTGTATATCGCGAAAAGACGCTTAGTGCGATAATTCGCACAAATCTATCAACTAATTAATCAATTGATTAGCCACAATAAACAATAAAAAACAATTAAAACCAAATCTCTATTAATACAATGAGTAAAAAAGAAATCGAAACTCGCAGTGAACTGCAGCGTAAGCAAGACGAGCGTCGGCTCTCTTTGCAACGGAACAACGCGTATTTCACCTATAACGCCGCGTCAACCGAAAATACTACAGCTCTAGAGCGATCGAGGGCAATGACCAATGTAGCGCACGAACTATTGCACGTAGCGAGCGGGAGAGCTCATCAGCAGATATGTACTGGCCAGAGAGACCTGTGCCCATCTACGACGACTAGTACAACAATGTCACTAACTACCTCAACAGTAAGTACAACAACAACTTCAACGGTATACCAGTCCAATTGCCAATGCAAATATATGCTCAAAAATCCGTATTGATAAAATATAAATTTTGAAATGTTTTATTGTTTCTCTCACTTAGGTTAGTATTAAATTCACTTAAAAATAACATTTGAATAGTAGATTTTTGAATTTTTGAAATTTTTTGAAATGTTACCTTTAAACTGAATCTCATACGATCCTTCTTCCATACCTTCAAGCCTTCAGTGCTCAGAAATCCATATTGATAAAATATAAATTTTGAAATGTGTTACTGTTTCTTTCACTTAAAAATAACATTTCAATAGTAGATTATTGAATTTTTGAAATTTTTTTAAATGTTACCTATAAACTGATTCTCATACGATGCTTCGTCCATACCTTCAAGCCTTCAGTGCTCAGAAATCCATATTAATAAAATATAAATTTTGAAATGTGTTACTGTTTCTTTCACTTAAAAATAACATTTCAATAGTAGATTATTGAATTTTTGAAATTTTTTTAAATGTTACCTATAAACTGATTCTCATACGATCAATCCTCCATACCTTCAAGCCTTCAGTGCTCAAAAATCCATATTGATAAAATATAAATTTTGAAATGTGTTATTGTTTCTTTCACTTAAAAATAACATTTCAAGAGTAGATTATTGAATTTTTGAAATTTTTTGAAATGTTACCTATATACTGATTTTCATACGATCATTCCTCCATACCTTCAAGCTTTCAGTGCTCAGAAATCCATATTGATAAAATATAAATTTTGAAATGTATTATTGTTTCTTTCACTTAAAAATAACATTTCAATAGCAGATTATTGAATTTTTCAAATTTTTTGAAATGTTACCTATATACTGATTCTCAAACAATCATTCTTCCATACCTTCAAGCCTTCAGTGCTCAAAAATCCGTATTGATAAAATGTAAATTTTGAAAATTTTTATTGTTTCTCTCACTTAGGTTAGTATTAAATTCACTCACAAATAACATTTCAATAGTAGATATTTGAATTTTTGAAATTTATTGAAATGTTACCTATATACTGATTCTCAAACAATCATTCTTCCATACCTTCAAGCCTTCAGTGCTCAAAAATCCGTATTGATAAAATATAAATTTTTAAATGTTTTATTGTTTCTCTCACTTAGGTTAGTATTAAATTCACTTAAAAATAACATTTGAATAGTAGATTTTTGAATTTTTGAAATTTTTTGAAATGCTACCTTTAAACTGAATCTCATACGATCCTTCTTCCATACCTTCAAGCCTTCAGTGCTCAGAAATCCATATTGATAAAATATAAATTTTGAAATGTGTTACTGTTTCTTTCACTTAAAAATAACATTTCAATAGTAGATTATTGAATTTTTGAAATTTTTTTAAATGTTACCTATAAACTGATTCTCATACGATGCTTCTTCCATACCTTCAAGCCTTCAGTGCTCAGAAATCCATATTGATAAAATATAAATTTTGAAATGTGTTACTGTTTCTTTCACTTAAAAATAACATTTCAATAGTAGATTATTGAATTTTTGAAATTTTTTTAAATGTTACCTATAAACTGATTCTCATACGATCATTCCTCCATACCTTCAAGCCTTCAGTGCTCAGAAATCCATATTGATAAAATATAAATTTTGAAATGTGTTATTGTTTCTTTCACTTAAAAATAACATTTCAATAGTAGATTATTGAATTTTTCAAATTTTTTTAAATGTTGCCTATATACTGATTTTCATACGATCATTCCTCCATACCTTCAAGCTTTCAGTGCTCAGAAATCCATATTGATAAAATATAAATTTTGAAATGTATTATTGTTTCTTTCACTTAAAAATAACATTTCAATAGTAGACTATTGAATTTTTGCAATTTTTTGAAATGTTACCTATATACTGATTCTCAAACAATCATTCTTCCATACCTTCAAGCCTTCAGTGCTCAAAAATCCGTATTGATAAAATATAAATTTTGAAAATTTTTATTGTTTCTCTCACTTAGGTTAGAATTAAATTCACTTAAAAATAACATTTCAATAGTAGATATTTGAATTTTTGAAATTTATTGAAATGTTACCTATATACTGATTCTCAAACAATCATTCTTCCATACCTTCAAGCCTTCACTGCTCAAAAATCCGTATTGATAAAATATAAATTTTGAAATGTTTTATTGTTTCTCTCACTTAGGTTAGTATTAAATTCACTTAAAAATAACATTTCAATAGTAGATATTTGAATCTTTGAAATTTTTTTAAATGATACCTTTAAACTGAATCTCATACGATCCTTCTTCCATACGTTCAAACCTTCAGTGCTCAAAAATCCATATTGATAAAGTATAAATTTTGAAATGTTTTATTGTCTCTTAAACTTAGGTTAGTATTAAATTCACTCACAAATAACATTTCAATAGTATATTTTTGAAATTTTTTGAAATGTTACCTATAAACTGATTCTCATACGATCATTCATTCATACTTTCAAGCCTTCAGTGCTCAGAAATCCATATTAATAAAATTTAAATTTTGAAATGTTTTATTGTTTCTTTCACTTGAAAATAACATTTGAATAGTAGATTTTTGAATTTTTGAAATTTTTTGAAATGTTACCTATAAACTGATTCTCATACGATCATTCCTCCATACCTTCAAGCCTTCAGTGCTCAGAAATCCATATTGATAAAATATAAATTTTGAAATGTGTTATTGTTTCTTTCACTTAAAAATAACTTTTCAATAGTAGATTATTGAATTTTTGAAATTTTTTTAAATGTTACCTATAAACTGATTCTCATACGATCATTCCTCTATACCTTCAAGCCTTCAGTGCTCAGAAATCCATATTGATAAAATATAAATTTTGAAATGTATTATTGCTTCTTTCAATTAAAAACAACATTTCAATAATAGATTATTGAATTTTTGTAATTTTTTGAAATGTTACCTATATACTGATTCTCAAACAATCATTCTTCCATACCTTCAAGCCTTCACTGCTCAAAAATCCGTATTGATAAAATATAAATTTTGAAATGTTTTATTGTTTCTCTCACTTAGGTTAGTATTAAATTCACTTAAAAATAACATTTCAATAGTAGATATTTGAATCTTTGAAATTTTTTTAAATGTTACCTTTAAACTGAATCTCATACGATCCTTCTTCCATACGTTCAAACCTTCAGTGCTCAGAAATCCATATTGATAAAATATAAATTTTGAAATGTATTATTGTTTCTTTCACTTAAAAATAACATTTCAATAGTAGACTATTGAATTTTTGAAATTTTTTGAAATGTTACCTATATACTGATTCTCAAACAATCATTCTTCCATACCTTCAAGCCTTCAGTGCTCAAAAATCCGTATTGATAAAATATAAATTTTGAAAATTTTTATTGTTTCTCTCACTTAGGTTAGTATTAAATTCACTTAAAAATAACATTTCAATAGTAGATATTTGAATTTTTGAAATTTATTGAAATGTTACCTATATACTGATTCTCAAACAATCATTCTTCCATACCTTCAAGCCTTCAGTGCTCAAAAATCCGTATTGATAAAATATAAATTTTCAAAATGTTTTATTGTTTCTCTCACTTAGGTTAGTATTAAATTCACTTAAAAATAACATTTCAATAGTAGATTTTTGAATTTTTGAAATTTTTTGAAATGTTACCTTTAAACTGATTTTCATACGATCATTCCTCCATACCTTCAAGCTTTCAGTGCTCAAAAATCCATATTGATAAAATATAAATTTTGAAATGTATTATTGTTTCTTTCACTTAAAAATAACATTTCAATAGTAGATTATTGAATTTTTGAAATTTTTTGAAATGTTACCTATATACTGATTCTCAAACAATCATTCTTCCATACCTTCAAGCCTTCAGTGCTCAAAAATCCGTATTGATACAATATAAATTTTGAAAATTTTTATTGTTTCTCTCACTTAGGTTAGTATTAAATTCACTTAAAAATAACATTTCAATAGTAGATATTTGAATTTTTGAAATTTATTGAAATGTTACCTATATACTGATTCTCAAACAATCATTCTTCCATACCTTCAAGCCTTCAGTGCTCAAAAATCCGTATTGATAAAATATAAATTTTGAAATATTTTATTGTTTCTCTCACTTAGGTTAGTATTAAATTCACTTAAAAATAACATTTCAATAGTAGATATTTGAATTTTTGAAATTTTTTTAAATGTTACCTTTAAACTAAATCTCATACGATCCTTCTTCCATACGTTCAAACCTTCAGTGCTCAAAAATCCATATTGATAAAATATAAATTTTGAAATGGGTTATTGTCTCTTAAACTTAGGTTAGTATTAAATTCACTCACAAATAACATTTCAATAGTATATTTTTGAAATTTTTTGAAATGTTACCTATAAACTGATTCTCATACGATCATTCATTCATACTTTCAAGCCTTCAGTGCTCAGAAATCCATATTAATAAAATTAAAATTTTGAAATGTTTTATTGTTTCTTTCACTTAAAAATAACATTTCAATAGCAGATTATTGACTTTTTGAAATTTTTTGAAATGTTACCTATATACTGATTTTCAAACAATCATTCTTCCATACCTTCAAGCCTTCAGTGCTCAAAAATCCGTATTGATAAAATATAAATTTTGAAAATTTTTATTGTTTCTCTCACTTAAGTTAGTATTAAATTCACTTAAAAATAACATTTCAATAGTAGATATTTGAATTTTTGAAATTTATTGAAATGTTACCTATATACTGATTCTCAAATGTTTTAATGTTTCTCTCACTTAGGTTAGTATTAAATTCACTTAAAAATAACATTTGAATAGTAGATTTTTGAATTTTTGAAATTTTTCGAAATGTTACCTTTAAACTGAATCTCATACGATCCTTCTTCCATACCTTCAAGCCTTCAGTGCTCAGAAATCCATATTGATAAAATATAAATTTTGAAATGTGTTACTGTTTCTTTCACTTAAAAATAACATTTCAATAGTAGATTATTGAATTTTAGAAATTTTTTTAAATGTTACCTATAAACTGATTCTCATACGATCCTTCTTCCATACCTTCAAGCCTTCAGTGCTCAGAAATCCATATTGATAAAATATAAATTTTGAAATGTGTTACTGTTTCTTTCACTTAAAAATAACATTTCAATAGTAGATTATTGAATTTTTGAAATTTTTTTAAATGTTACCTAGAAAATGATTCTCATACGATCATTCCTCCATACCTTCAAGCCTTCAGTGCTCAGAAATCCATATTGATAAAATATAAATTTTCAAATGTGTTACTGTTTCTTTCACTTAAAAATAACATTTCAATAGTAGATTATTGAATTTTTGAAATTTTTTTAAATGTTACCTATAAACTGATTCTCATACGATCCTTCTTCCATACCTTCAAGCCTTCAGTGCTCAGAAATCCATATTGATAAAATATAAATTTTGAAATGTGTTACTGTTTCTTTCACTTAAAAATAACATTTCAATAGTAGATTATTGAATTTTTGAAATTTTTTGAAATGTTACCTATATACTGATTTTCATACGATCATTCCTCCAAACCTTCAAGCTTTCAGTGCTCAGAAATCCATATTGATAAAATATAAATTTTGAAATGTATTATTGTTTCTTTCACTTAAAAATAACATTTATATAGCAGATTATTGAATTTTTCAAATTTTTTGAAATGTTACCTATATACTGATTTTCATACGATCATTCCTCCATACCTTCAAGCTTTCAGTGCTCAGAAATCCATATTGATAAAATATAAATTTTGAAATGTATTATTGTTTCTTTCACTTAAAAATAACATTTCAATAGTAGATTATTGAATTTTTGAAATTTTTTGAAATGTTACCTATATACTGATTCTCAAACAATCATTCTTCCATACCTTCAAGCCTTCAGTGCTCAAAAATCCGGTTTGATAAAATATAAATTTTGAAAATTTTTATTGTTTCTCTCACTTAGGTTAGTATTAAATTCACTTAAAAATAACATTTCAATAGTAGATATTTGAATTTTTGAAATTTATTGAAATGTTACCTATATACTGATTCCCAAACAATCATTCTTCCATACCTTCAAGCCTTCAGTGCTCAAAAATCCGTATTGATAAAATATAAATTTTGAAATGTTTTATTGTTTCTCTCACTTAGGTTAGTATTAAATTCACTTAAAAATAACATTTCAATAGTAGATATTTGAATTTTTGAAATTTATTGAAATGTTACCTATATACTGATTCTCAAACAATCATTCTTCCATACCTTCAAGCCTTCAGTGCTCAAAAATCCGTATTGATAAAATATAAATTTTGAAATGTTTTATTGTTTCTCTCACTTAGGTTAGTATTAAATTCACTCACAAATAACATTTCAATAGTATATTTTTGAAATTTTTTGAAATGTTACCTATAAACTGATTCTCATACGATCATTCATTCATACTTTCAAGCCTTCAGTGCTCAGAAATCCATATTAATAAAATTTAAATTTTGAAATGTTTTATTGTTTCTTTCACTTAAAAATAACATTTCAATAGTAGATTATTGAATTTTTGAAATTTTTTGAAATGTTACCTATAAACTGATTCTCATACGATCATTCCTCCATACTTTCAAGCCTTCAGTGCTCAGAAATCCATATTGATAAAATATAAATTTTGAAATGTGTTATTGTTTCTTTAACTTAAAAATAACATTTCAATTGTAGATTATTGAATTTTTGAAATTTTTTTAAATGTTACCTATAAACTGATTCTCATACGATCCTTCTTCCATACCTTCAAGCCTTCAGTGCTCAGAAATCCATATTGATAAAATATAAATTTTGAAATGTTTTATTGTTTCTTTCACTTAAAAATAACATTTCAATAGTAGATTATTGAATTTTTCAAATTTTTTGAAATGTTACCTATATACTGATTTTCAGACGATCATTCCTCCATACCTTCAAGCTTTCAGTGCTCAGAAATCCATATTGATAAAATATAAATTTTGAAATGTATTATTGTTTCTTTCACTTAAAAATAGCATTTCAATAGTAGATTATTGAATTTTTGAAATTTTTTTAAATGTTACCTATATACTGATTCTCAAACAATCATTCTTCCATACCTTCAAGCCTTCAGTGCTCAAAAATCCGTATCGATAAAATATAAATTTTGAAATGTTTTTTTGTTTCTCTCACTTAGGTTAGTATTAAATTCACTAAAAAATAACATTTCAATAGTAGATATTTGAATTTTTGAAATTTTTTTAAATGTTACCTTTAAACTGAATCTCATACGATCCTTCTTCCATACGTTCAAACCTTCAGTGCTCAAAAATCCATATTGATAAAATATAAATTTTGAAATGTTTTATTGTTTCTTAAACTTAGGTTAGTATTAAATTCACTCACAAATAAATGTTACCTATAAACTGATTCTCATACGATCATTCCTCCATACCTTCAAGCCTTCAGTGCTCAGAAATCCATATTGATAAAATATAAATTTTGAAATGTGTTATTCTTTCTTTCACTTAAAAATAACATTTCAATAGCCAGATTATTGAATTTTTGAAATTTTTTTAAATGTTACCTATAAACTGATTCTCATACGATCATTCCTCCATACGTTCAAGCCTTCAGTGCTCAAAAATCCATATTGATAAAATTTAAGTTTTAAAATGTTTTATTGTTTCCTTCACTTTAAAATATCAATTCAATAGTAGATTTTTGAATTTTTGAAATTTTTTCAAATGTTACCTATGTACTGATTCTCAAACGATCATTCTTCCATACGATCAAACCTTCAGTGCTCAAAAATCTATATTGATAAAATATAAATTTTGAAATGTTTTATTGTTTCTTTCACTTAAAAATAACATTTCAATAGTAGATTATTGAATTTTTGAAATTTTTTTAAATGTTACCTATAAACTGATTCTCATACGATCCTTCTTCCTTACCTTCAAGCCTTCAGTGCTCAGAAATCCATATTGATAAAATATAAATTTTGAAATGTGTTACTGTTTCTTTCACTTAAAAAGAACATTTCAATAGTAGATTATTGAATTTTTGAAATTTTTTGAAATGTTACCTTTAAACTGAATCTCATACGATCCTTCTTCCATACCTTCAAGCCTTCAGTGCTCAGAAATCCATATTGATAAAATATAAATTTTGAAATGTGTTACTGTTTCTTTCACTTAAAAATAACATTTCAATAGTGAATTTTTGAAATTTTTTGAAATGTTACCTTTAAACTGAATCTCATACGATCCTTTTTCCATACCTTCAAGCCTTCAGTGCTCAGAAATCCATATTGATAAAATATAAATTTTGAAATGTGTTATTGTTTCTTTCACTTAAAAATAACATTTCAATAGCAGATTATTGAATTTTTCAAATTTTTTGAAATGTTATTTATAAACTGATTCTCATATGATCATTCCTCCATACGTTCAAGCCTTCAGTGCTCAAAAATCCATATTGATAAAATTTAAATTTTAAAATGTTTTATTGTTTCCTTCACTTTAAAATATCAATTCAATAGTAGATTTTTGAATTTTTGAAATTTTTTGAAATGTTACCTATGTACTGATTCTCAAACGATCATTCTTCCATACGTTCAAACCTTCAGTGCTCAAAAATCCATATTGACAAAATATAAATTTTGAAATGTTTTATTGTTTCTTAAACTTAGGTTAGTATTTAATTCACTCACAAATAACAGTTCAATAGTAGATTTTTGAATTTTTGAAATTTTTTGAAATGTTACCTTTAAACTGAACCTCATACGATCCTTCTTCCATGCCTTCAAGCCTTCAGTGCTCAGAAATCCATATTGATAAAATATAAATTTTGAAATGTGTTACTGTTTCTTTCACTTAAAAATAACATTTCAATAGTAAATTATTGAATTTTTGAAATTTTTTAAATGTTACCTATAAACTGATTCTCATACGATCCTTGTTCCTTACCTTCAAGCCTTCAGTGCTCAGAAATCCATATTGATAAAATATAAATTTTGAAATGTGTTACTGTTTCTTTCACTTAAAAATAACATTTCAATAGTAGATTTTTGAATTTTTGAAATTTTTTGAAATGTTACCTTTAAACTGAATCTCATACGATCCTTCTTCCATACCTTCAAGCCTTCAGTGCTCAGAAATCCATATTGATAAAATATAAATTTTGAAATGTGTTACTGTTTCTTTCACTTAAAAATAACATTTCAATAGTAGATTATTGAATTTTTGAAATTTTTTTAAATGTTACCTATAAACTGATTCTCATACGATCATTCCTCCATACCTTCAAGCCTTCAGTGCTCAGAAATCCATATTGATAAAATATAAATTTTCAAATGTGTTATTGTTTCTTTCACTTAAAAATAACATTTCAATAGCAGATTATTGAATTTTTCAAATTTTTTGAAATGTTACCTATATACTGATTTTTATACGATCATTCCTCCATACCTTCAAGCTTTCAGTGCTCAGAAATCCATATTGATAAAATATAAATTTTGAAATGTGTTACTGTTTCTTTCACTTAAAAATAACATTTCAATAGTAGATTATTGAATTTTTGAAATTTTTTGAAATGTTACCTATAAACTGATTCTCATACGATCCTTTTTCCTTACCTTCAAGCCTTCAGTGCTCAGAAATCCATATTGATAAAATATAAATTTTGAAATGTGTTACTGTTTCTTTCACTTAAAAATAATATTTCAATAGTAGATTTTTGAATTTTTGAAATTTTTTGAAATATTACCTTTAAACTGAATCTCATACGATCCTTATTCCATACCTTCAAGCCTTCAGTGCTCAGAAATCCATATTGATAAAATATAAATTTTGAAATGTGTTACTGTTTCTTTCACTTAAAAATAACATTTCAATAGTAGATTATTGAATTTTTGAAATTTTTTTAAATGGTACCTATAAACTGATTCTCATACGATCATTCCTCCATACCTTCAAGCCTTCAGTGCTCAGAAATCCATACTGATAAAATTTAAATTTTGAAAGGTGTTATTGTTTCTTTCACTTAAAAATAACATTTCAATAGTAGATTATTGAATTTTTGAAATTTTTTTAAATGTTACCTATAAACTGATTCTCATACGATCCTTCTTCCATACCTTCAAGCCTTCAGTGCTCAGAAATCCATATTGATAAAATATAAATTTTGAAATGTTTTATTGTTTCTTAAACTAAGGTTAGTATTAAATTCACTCACAAATAACATTTCAATAGTAGATTTTTGAATTTTTGAAATTTTTTGAAATGTTACCTTTAAACTGATTCTCATACGATCCTTCTTCCATACCTTCAAGCCTTCAGTGCTCAGAAATCCATATTGATAAAGTATTGATTTTGAAATGTGTTATTGTTTCTTTCACTTAAAAATAACATTTCAATAGCAGATTATTGAATTTTTCAAATTTTTTGAAATGTTACCTATAAACTGATTCTCATACGATCATTCCTCCATACATTCAAGCGTTCAGTGCTCAAAAATCCATATTGATAAAATTTAAATTTTAAAATGTTTTATTGTTTCCTTCACTTTAAAATATCAATTCAATAGTAGATTATTGAATTTTTGAAATTTTTTGAAATTTTACCTATATACTGATTCTCAAACGATCATTCTTCCATACGTTCAAACCTTGAGTGCTCAAAAATCCATATTGACAAAATATAAATTTTGAAATGTTTTATTGTTTCTTAAACTAAGGTTAGTATTAAATTCACTCACAAATAACATTTCAATAGTAGATTTTTGAATTTTTGAAATTTTTTGAAATGTTACCTTTAAACTGATTCTCATACGATCCTTCTTCCATACCTTCAAGCCTTCAGTGCTCAGAAATCCATATTGATAAAGTATAGATTTTGAAATGTGTTACTGTTTCTTTCACTTAAAAATAACATTTCAATAGTAGATTATTGAATTTTTGAAATTTTTTTAAATGTTACCTATAAACTGATTCTCATACGATCCTTCTTCCATACCTTCAAGCCTTCAGTGCTCAGAAATCCATATTGATAAAATATAAATTTTGAAATGTGTTACTGTTTCTTTCACTTAAAAATAACATAGATTATTGAATTTTTGAAATTTTTTTAAATGTTACCTACAAACTGTTTCTCATACGATCATTCCTCCATACCTTCAAGCCTTCGGTGCTCAGAAATCCATATTGATAAAATATAAATTTTGAAATGTGTTATTGTTTCTTTCACTTAAAAATAACATTTCAATAGCAGATTATTGAATTTTTCAAATTTTTTTAAATGTTACCTATAAACTGATTCTCATACGATCATTCCTCCATACATTCAAGCCTTCAGTGCTCAAAAATCCATATTGATAAAATTTAAATTTTAAAATGTTTTATTGTTTCCTTCACTTTAAAATATCAATTCAATAGTAGATTTTTGAATTTTTGAAATTTTTTGAAATGTTATCTATATACTGATTTTCATACGATCATTCCTCCATACCTTCAAGCTTTCAGTGCTCAGAAATCCATATTGATAAAATATAAATTTTGAAATGTATTATTGTTTCTTTCACTTAAAAATAACATTTCAATAGTAGATTTTAGAATTTTTGAAATTTTTTGAAATGTTACCTTTAAACTGATTCTCAAACGATCATTTTTCCATACGTTCAAGCCTTCAGTGCTCAAAAATCCATATTGATAAAATTTAAATTTTAAAATGTTTTATTGTTTCCTTCACTTTAAAATATTAATTCAATAGTATTTTTTGAATTTTTGAAATTTTTTGAAATGTTACCTATATACTGATTCTCAAACAATCATTCTTCCATACGTTCAAGCCTTCAGTGCTCAAAAATCCATATTGATAAAATTTTATTTTTAAAATGTGTTATTCTTTCTTTCACTTGAAAATAACATATCAATAGCAGATTATTGAATTTTTGAAATTTTTTAAAATGTTACCTATATACTGATTCTCATACGATCATTCTTCCATACGTTGAAGCCTTCAGTGCTCAAAAATCCATACTGATAAAATTTAAATTTTGAAATGTTTTATTGTTTCCTTCACTTAGGTCAGTATTAAATTCACTCACAAATAACATTTCAATAGTAGATTATTGAATTTTTGAAATTTTTTTAAATAATACCTATAAACTGATTCTCATACGATCCTTCTTCCATACTTTCAAGCCTTCAGTGCTCAGAAATCCATATTGATAAAATATAAATTTTGAAATGTGTTATTGTTTCTTTAACTTAAAAATAACATTTCAATTGTAGATTATTGAATTTTTGAAATTTTTTTAAATGTTACCTATAAACTGATTCTCATACGATCCTTCTTCCATACCTTCAAGCCTTCAGTGCTCAGAAATCCATATTGATAAAATATAAATTTTGAAATGTGTTATTGTTTCTTTCACTTAAAAATAACATTTCAATAGTAGATTATTGAATTTTTGAAATTTTTTTAAATGTTACCTATATACTGATTCTCAAACAATCATTCTTCCATACCTTCAAGCCTTCAGTGCTCAAAAATCCGTATCGATAAAATATAAATTTTGAAATGTTTTTTTGTTTCTCTCACTTAGGTTAGTATTAAATTCACTAAAAAATAACATTTCAATAGTAGATATTTGAATTTTTGAAATTTTTTTAAATGTTACCTATAAACTGATTCTCATACGATCATTCCTCCATACTTTCAAGCCTTCAGTGCTCAGAAATCCATATTGATAAAATATAAATTTTGAAATGTGTTACTATTTCTTTCACTTAAAAATAACATTTCAATAGTAAATTATTGAATTTTTGAAATTTTTTTAAATGTTACCTATAAACTGATTCTCATACGATCATTCCTCCATACTTTCAAGCCTTCAGTGCTCAGAAATCCATATTGATAAAATATAAATTTTGAAATGTGTTATTGTTTCTTTAACTTAAAAATAACATTTCAATTGTAGATTATTGAATTTTTGAAATTTTTTGAAATGTTACCTATATACTGATTTTCAGACGATCATTCCTCCATACCTTCAAGCTTTCAGTGCTCAGAAATCCATATTGACAAAATATAAATTTTGAAATGTATTATTGTTTCTTTCACTTAAAAATAGCATTTCAATAGTAGATTATTGAATTTTTGAAATTTTTTTAAATGTTACCTATATACTGATTCTCAAACAATCATTCTTCCATACCTTCAAGCCTTCAGTGCTCAAAAATCCGTATCGATAAAATATAAATTTTGAAATGTTTTTTTGTTTCTCTCACTTAGGTTAGTATTAAATTCACTAAAAAATAACATTTCAATAGTAGATATTTGAATTTTTGAAATTTTTTTAAATGTTACCTTTAAACTGAATCTCATACGATCCTTCTTCCATACGTTCAAACCTTCAGTGCTCAAAAATCCATATTGATAAAATATAAATTTTGAAATGTTTTATTGTTTCTTAAACTTAGGTTAGTATTAAATTCACTCACAAATAAATGTTACCTATAAACTGATTCTCATACGATCATTCCTCCATACCTTCAAGCCTTCAGTGCTCAGAAATCCATATTGATAAAATATAAATTTTGAAATGTGTTATTCTTTCTTTCACTTAAAAATAACATTTCAATAGCCAGATTATTGAATTTTTGAAATTTTTTTAAATGTTACCTATAAACTGATTCTCATACGATCATTCCTCCATACGTTCAAGCCTTCAGTGCTCAAAAATCCATATTGATAAAATTTAAGTTTTAAAATGTTTTATTGTTTCCTTCACTTTAAAATATCAATTCAATAGTAGATTTTTGAATTTTTGAAATTTTTTCAAATGTTACCTATGTACTGATTCTCAAACGATCATTCTTCCATACGATCAAACCTTCAGTGCTCAAAAATCTATATTGATAAAATATAAATTTTGAAATGTTTTATTGTTTCTTTCACTTAAAAATAACATTTCAATAGTAGATTATTGAATTTTTGAAATTTTTTTAAATGTTACCTATAAACTGATTCTCATACGATCCTTCTTCCTTACCTTCAAGCCTTCAGTGCTCAGAAATCCATATTGATAAAATATAAATTTTGAAATGTGTTACTGTTTCTTTCACTTAAAAATAACATTTCAATAGTAGATTATTGAATTTTTGAAATTTTTTGAAATGTTACCTTTAAACTGAATCTCATACGATCCTTCTTCCATACCTTCAAGCCTTCAGTGCTCAGAAATCCATATTGATAAAATATAAATTTTGAAATATGTTACTGTTTCTTTCACTTAAAAATAACATTTCAATAGTGAATTTTTGAAATTTTTTGAAATGTTACCTTTAAACTGAATCTCATACGATCCTTTTTCCATACCTTCAAGCCTTCAGTGCTCAGAAATCCATATTGATAAAATATAAATTTTGAAATGTGTTATTGTTTCTTTCACTTAAAAATAACATTTCAATAGCAGATTATTGAATTTTTCAAATTTTTTGAAATGTTATTTATAAACTGATTCTCATATGATCATTCCTCCATACGTTCAAGCCTTCAGTGCTCAAAAATCCATATTGATAAAATTTAAATTTTAAAATGTTTTATTGTTTCCTTCACTTTAAAATATCAATTCAATAGTAGATTTTTGAATTTTTGAAATTTTTTGAAATGTTACCTATGTACTGATTCTCAAACGATCATTCTTCCATACGTTCAAACCTTCAGTGCTCAAAAATCCATATTGACAAAATATAAATTTTGAAATGTTTTATTGTTTCTTAAACTTAGGTTAGTATTTAATTCACTCACAAATAACAGTTCAATAGTAGATTTTTGAATTTTTGAAATTTTTTGAAATGTTACCTTTAAACTGAACCTCATACGATCCTTCTTCCATGCCTTCAAGCCTTCAGTGCTCAGAAATCCATATTGATAAAATATAAATTTTGAAATGTGTTACTGTTTCTTTCACTTAAAAATAACATTTCAATAGTAAATTATTGAATTTTTGAAATTTTTTAAATGTTACCTATAAACTGATTCTCATACGATCCTTGTTCCTTACCTTCAAGCCTTCAGTGCTCAGAAATCCATATTGATAAAATATAAATTTTGAAATGTGTTACTGTTTCTTTCACTTAAAAATAACATTTCAATAGTAGATTTTTGAATTTTTGAAATTTTTTGAAATGTTACCTTTAAACTGAATCTCATACGATCCTTCTTCCATACCTTCAAGCCTTCAGTGCTCAGAAATCCATATTGATAAAATATAAATTTTGAAATGTGTTACTGTTTCTTTCACTTAAAAATAACATTTCAATAGTAGATTATTGAATTTTTGAAATTTTTTTAAATGTTACCTATAAACTGATTCTCATACGATCATTCCTCCATACCTTCAAGCCTTCAGTGCTCAGAAATCCATATTGATAAAATATAAATTTTCAAATGTGTTATTGTTTCTTTCACTTAAAAATAACATTTCAATAGCAGATTATTGAATTTTTCAAATTTTTTGAAATGTTACCTATATACTGATTTTTATACGATCATTCCTCCATACCTTCAAGCTTTCAGTGCTCAGAAATCCATATTGATAAAATATAAATTTTGAAATGTGTTACTGTTTCTTTCACTTAAAAATAACATTTCAATAGTAGATTATTGAATTTTTGAAATTTTTTGAAATGTTACCTATAAACTGATTCTCATACGATCCTTTTTCCTTACCTTCAAGCCTTCAGTGCTCAGAAATCCATATTGATAAAATATAAATTTTGAAATGTGTTACTGTTTCTTTCACTTAAAAATAATATTTCAATAGTAGATTTTTGAATTTTTGAAATTTTTTGAAATATTACCTTTAAACTGAATCTCATACGATCCTTATTCCATACCTTCAAGCCTTCAGTGCTCAGAAATCCATATTGATAAAATATAAATTTTGAAATGTGTTACTGTTTCTTTCACTTAAAAATAACATTTCAATAGTAGATTATTGAATTTTTGAAATTTTTTTAAATGGTACCTATAAACTGATTCTCATACGATCATTCCTCCATACCTTCAAGCCTTCAGTGCTCAGAAATCCATACTGATAAAATTTAAATTTTGAAAGGTGTTATTGTTTCTTTCACTTAAAAATAACATTTCAATAGTAGATTATTGAATTTTTGAAATTTTTTTAAATGTTACCTATAAACTGATTCTCATACGATCCTTCTTCCATACCTTCAAGCCTTCAGTGCTCAGAAATCCATATTGATAAAATATAAATTTTGAAATGTTTTATTGTTTCTTAAACTAAGGTTAGTATTAAATTCACTCACAAATAACATTTCAATAGTAGATTTTTGAATTTTTGAAATTTTTTGAAATGTTACCTTTAAACTGATTCTCATACGATCCTTCTTCCATACCTTCAAGCCTTCAGTGCTCAGAAATCCATATTGATAAAGTATTGATTTTGAAATGTGTTATTGTTTCTTTCACTTAAAAATAACATTTCAATAGCAGATTATTGAATTTTTCAAATTTTTTGAAATGTTACCTATAAACTGATTCTCATACGATCATTCCTCCATACATTCAAGCCTTCAGTGCTCAAAAATCCATATTGATAAAATTTAAATTTTAAAATGTTTTATTGTTTCCTTCACTTTAAAATATCAATTCAATAGTAGATTATTGAATTTTTGAAATTTTTTGAAATTTTACCTATATACTGATTCTCAAACGATCATTCTTCCATACGTTCAAACCTTGAGTGCTCAAAAATCCATATTGACAAAATATAAATTTTGAAATGTTTTATTGTTTCTTAAACTAAGGTTAGTATTAAATTCACTCACAAATAACATTTCAATAGTAGATTTTTGAATTTTTGAAATTTTTTGAAATGTTACCTTTAAACTGATTCTCATACGATCCTTCTTCCATACCTTCAAGCCTTCAGTGCTCAGAAATCCATATTGATAAAGTATAGATTTTGAAATGTGTTACTGTTTCTTTCACTTAAAAATAACATTTCAATAGTAGATTATTGAATTTTTGAAATTTTTTTAAATGTTACCTATAAACTGATTCTCATACGATCATTCCTCCATACTTTCAAGCCTTCAGTGCTCAGAAATCCATATTGATAAAATATAAATTTTGAAATGTGTTACTATTTCTTTCACTTAAAAATAACATTTCAATAGTAAATTATTGAATTTTTGAAATTTTTTTAAATGTTACCTATAAACTGATTCTCATACGATCATTCCTCCATACTTTCAAGCCTTCAGTGCTCAGAAATCCATATTGATAAAATATAAATTTTGAAATGTGTTATTGTTTCTTTAACTTAAAAATAGCATTTCAATAGTAGATTATTGAATTTTTGAAATTTTTTTAAATGTTACCTATATACTGATTCTCAAACAATCATTCTTCCATACCTTCAAGCCTTCAGTGCTCAAAAATCCGTATCGATAAAATATAAATTTTGAAATGTTTTTTTGTTTCTCTCACTTAGGTTAGTATTAAATTCACTAAAAAATAACATTTCAATAGTAGATATTTGAATTTTTGAAATTTTTTTAAATGTTACCTTTAAACTGAATCTCATACGATCCTTCTTCCATACGTTCAAACCTTCAGTGCTCAAAAATCCATATTGATAAAATATAAATTTTGAAATGTTTTATTGTTTCTTAAACTTAGGTTAGTATTAAATTCACTCACAAATAAATGTTACCTATAAACTGATTCTCATACGATCATTCCTCCATACCTTCAAGCCTTCAGTGCTCAGAAATCCATATTGATAAAATATAAATTTTGAAATGTGTTATTCTTTCTTTCACTTAAAAATAACATTTCAATAGCCAGATTATTGAATTTTTGAAATTTTTTTAAATGTTACCTATAAACTGATTCTCATACGATCATTCCTCCATACGTTCAAGCCTTCAGTGCTCAAAAATCCATATTGATAAAATTTAAGTTTTAAAATGTTTTATTGTTTCCTTCACTTTAAAATATCAATTCAATAGTAGATTTTTGAATTTTTGAAATTTTTTCAAATGTTACCTATGTACTGATTCTCAAACGATCATTCTTCCATACGATCAAACCTTCAGTGCTCAAAAATCTATATTGATAAAATATAAATTTTGAAATGTTTTATTGTTTCTTTCACTTAAAAATAACATTTCAATAGTAGATTATTGAATTTTTGAAATTTTTTTAAATGTTACCTATAAACTGATTCTCATACGATCCTTCTTCCTTACCTTCAAGCCTTCAGTGCTCAGAAATCCATATTGATAAAATATAAATTTTGAAATGTGTTACTGTTTCTTTCACTTAAAAATAACATTTCAATAGTAGATTATTGAATTTTTGAAATTTTTTGAAATGTTACCTTTAAACTGAATCTCATACGATCCTTCTTCCATACCTTCAAGCCTTCAGTGCTCAGAAATCCATATTGATAAAATATAAATTTTTAAATATGTTACTGTTTCTTTCACTTAAAAATAACATTTCAATAGTGAATTTTTGAAATTTTTTGAAATGTTACCTTTAAACTGAATCTCATACGATCCTTTTTCCATACCTTCAAGCCTTCAGTGCTCAGAAATCCATATTGATAAAATATAAATTTTGAAATGTGTTATTGTTTCTTTCACTTAAAAATAACATTTCAATAGCAGATTATTGAATTTTTCAAATTTTTTGAAATGTTATTTATAAACTGATTCTCATATGATCATTCCTCCATACGTTCAAGCCTTCAGTGCTCAAAAATCCATATTGATAAAATTTAAATTTTAAAATGTTTTATTGTTTCCTTCACTTTAAAATATCAATTCAATAGTAGATTTTTGAATTTTTGAAATTTTTTGAAATGTTACCTATGTACTGATTCTCAAACGATCATTCTTCCATACGTTCAAACCTTCAGTGCTCAAAAATCCATATTGACAAAATATAAATTTTGAAATGTTTTATTGTTTCTTAAACTTAGGTTAGTATTTAATTCACTCACAAATAACAGTTCAATAGTAGATTTTTGAATTTTTGAAATTTTTTGAAATGTTACCTTTAAACTGAACCTCATACGATCCTTCTTCCATGCCTTCAAGCCTTCAGTGCTCAGAAATCCATATTGATAAAATATAAATTTTGAAATGTGTTACTGTTTCTTTCACTTAAAAATAACATTTCAATAGTAAATTATTGAATTTTTGAAATTTTTTAAATGTTACCTATAAACTGATTCTCATACGATCCTTGTTCCTTACCTTCAAGCCTTCAGTGCTCAGAAATCCATATTGATAAAATATAAATTTTGAAATGTGTTACTGTTTCTTTCACTTAAAAATAACATTTCAATAGTAGATTTTTGAATTTTTGAAATTTTTTGAAATGTTACCTTTAAACTGAATCTCATACGATCCTTCTTCCATACCTTCAAGCTTTCAGTGCTCAGAAATCCATATTGATAAAATATAAATTTTGAAATGTGTTACTGTTTCTTTCACTTAAAAATAACATTTCAATAGTAGATTATTGAATTTTTGAAATTTTTTTAAATGTTACCTATAAACTGATTCTCATACGATCATTCCTCCATACCTTCAAGCCTTCAGTGCTCAGAAATCCATATTGATAAAATATAAATTTTCAAATGTGTTATTGTTTCTTTCACTTAAAAATAACATTTCAATAGCAGATTATTGAATTTTTCAAATTTTTTGAAATGTTACCTATATACTGATTTTTATACGATCATTCCTCCATACCTTCAAGCTTTCAGTGCTCAGAAATCCATATTGATAAAATATAAATTTTGAAATGTGTTACTGTTTCTTTCACTTAAAAATAACATTTCAATAGTAGATTATTGAATTTTTGAAATTTTTTGAAATGTTACCTATAAACTGATTCTCATACGATCCTTTTTCCTTACCTTCAAGCCTTCAGTGCTCAGAAATCCATATTGATAAAATATAAATTTTGAAATGTGTTACTGTTTCTTTCACTTAAAAATAATATTTCAATAGTAGATTTTTGAATTTTTGAAATTTTTTGAAATATTACCTTTAAACTGAATCTCATACGATCCTTATTCCATACCTTCAAGCCTTCAGTGCTCAGAAATCCATATTGATAAAATATAAATTTTGAAATGTGTTACTGTTTCTTTCACTTAAAAATAACATTTCAATAGTAGATTATTGAATTTTTGAAATTTTTTTAAATGGTACCTATAAACTGATTCTCATACGATCATTCCTCCATACCTTCAAGCCTTCAGTGCTCAGAAATCCATACTGATAAAATTTAAATTTTGAAAGGTGTTATTGTTTCTTTCACTTAAAAATAACATTTCAATAGTAGATTATTGAATTTTTGAAATTTTTTTAAATGTTACCTATAAACTGATTCTCATACGATCCTTCTTCCATACCTTCAAGCCTTCAGTGCTCAGAAATCCATATTGATAAAATATAAATTTTGAAATGTTTTATTGTTTCTTAAACTAAGGTTAGTATTAAATTCACTCACAAATAACATTTCAATAGTAGATTTTTGAATTTTTGAAATTTTTTGAAATGTTACCTTTAAACTGATTCTCATACGATCCTTCTTCCATACCTTCAAGCCTTCAGTGCTCAGAAATCCATATTGATAAAGTATTGATTTTGAAATGTGTTATTGTTTCTTTCACTTAAAAATAACATTTCAATAGCAGATTATTGAATTTTTCAAATTTTTTGAAATGTTACCTATAAACTGATTCTCATACGATCATTCCTCCATACATTCAAGCCTTCAGTGCTCAAAAATCCATATTGATAAAATTTAAATTTTAAAATGTTTTATTGTTTCCTTCACTTTAAAATATCAATTCAATAGTAGATTATTGAATTTTTGAAATTTTTTGAAATTTTACCTATATACTGATTCTCAAACGATCATTCTTCCATACGTTCAAACCTTGAGTGCTCAAAAATCCATATTGACAAAATATAAATTTTGAAATGTTTTATTGTTTCTTAAACTAAGGTTAGTATTAAATTCACTCACAAATAACATTTCAATAGTAGATTTTTGAATTTTTGAAATTTTTTGAAATGTTACCTTTAAACTGATTCTCATACGATCCTTCTTCCATACCTTCAAGCCTTCAGTGCTCAGAAATCCATATTGATAAAGTATAGATTTTGAAATGTGTTACTGTTTCTTTCACTTAAAAATAACATTTCAATAGTAGATTATTGAATTTTTGAAATTTTTTTAAATGTTACCTATAAACTGATTCTCATACGATCCTTCTTCCATACCTTCAAGCCTTCAGTGCTCAGAAATCCATATTGATAAAATATAAATTTTGAAATGTGTTACTGTTTCTTTCACTTAAAAATAACATAGATTATTGAATTTTTGAAATTTTTTTAAATGTTACCTACAAACTGATTCTCATACGATCATTCCTCCATACCTTCAAGCCTTCGGTGCTCAGAAATCCATATTGATAAAATATAAATTTTGAAATGTGTTATTGTTTCTTTCACTTAAAAATAACATTTCAATAGCAGATTATTGAATTTTTCAAATTTTTTTAAATGTTACCTATAAACTGATTCTCATACGATCATTCCTCCATACATTCAAGCCTTCAGTGCTCAAAAATCCATATTGATAAAATTTAAATTTTAAAATGTTTTATTGTTTCCTTCACTTTAAAATATCAATTCAATAGTAGATTTTTGAATTTTTGAAATTTTTTGAAATGTTATCTATATACTGATTTTCATACGATCATTCCTCCATACCTTCAAGCTTTCAGTGCTCAGAAATCCATATTGATAAAATATAAATTTTGAAATGTATTATTGTTTCTTTCACTTAAAAATAACATTTCAATAGTAGATTTTAGAATTTTTGAAATTTTTTGAAATGTTACCTTTAAACTGATTCTCAAACGATCATTTTTCCATACGTTCAAGCCTTCAGTGCTCAAAAATCCATATTGATAAAATTTAAATTTTAAAATGTTTTATTGTTTCCTTCACTTTAAAATATCAATTCAATAGTAGATTTTTGAATTTTTGAAATTTTTTGAAATGTTACCTATATACTGATTCTCAAACGATTATTCTTCGATACCTTCAAGCCTTCAGTGCTCAAAAATCCTTATTGATAAAATTTTATTTTTAAAATGTGTTATTCTTTCTTTCACTTGAAAATAACATATCAATAGCAGATTATTGAATTTTTGAAATTTTTTAAAATGTTACCTATATACTGATTCTCATACGATCATTCTTCCATACGTTGAAGCCTTCAGTGCTCAAAAATCCATACTGATAAAATTTAAATTTTGAAATGTTTTATTGTTTCCTTTACTTAGGTCAGTATTAAATTCACTCACAAATAACATTTCAATAGTAGATTATTGAATTTTTGAAATTTTTTTAAATAATACCTATAAACTGATTCTCATACGATCCTTCTTCCATACTTTCAAGCCTTCAGTGCTCAGAAATCCATATTGATAAAATATAAATTTAGGTTAGTATTAAATTCACTTAAAAATAACATTTCAATAGTAGATATTTGAATTTTTGAAATTTATTGAAATGTTACCTATATACTGATTCTCAAACGATCATTCTTCCATACGTTCAAGCCTTCAGTGCTCAAAAATCCATATTGATAAAATATAAATTTTGAAATGTTTTATTGTTTCGCTCACTTAGGTTAGTATTAAATTCTCTTAAAAATAACATTTCAATAGTAGATATTTGAATTTTTGAAATTTTTTGAAATGTTACCTATAAACTGATTCTCATACGATCCTTCTTCCATACCTTCAAGCCTTCAGTGCTCAGAAATCCATATTGATAAAATATAAATTTTGAAATGTTTTATTGTTTCTTTCACTTAGGTTAGTATTAAATTCACTTAAAAATAACATTTCAATAGTAGATATTTGAATTTTTGAAATTTATTGAAATGTTACCTATATACTGATTCTCAAACAATCATTCTTCCATACCTTCAAGCCTTCAGTGCTCAAAAATCCGTATTGATAAAATATAAATTTTGAAATGTTTTATTGTTTCGCTCATTTAGGTTAGTATTAAATTCACTTAAAAATAACATTTCAATAGTAGATATTTGAAATTTTGAAATTTATTGAAATGTTACCTATATACTGATTCTCAAACAATCATTCTTCCATACGTTCAAGCCTTCAGTGCTCAAAAATCCATATTGATAAAATTTAAATTTTAAAATGTTTTATTGTTTCCTTCACTTTAAAATATTAATTCAATAGTAGATTTTTGAATTTTTGAAATTTTTTTAAATGTTACCTATATACTGATGCTCAAACAATCATTCTTCCATACGTTCAAGCCTTCAGTGCTCAAAAATCCATATTGATAAAATTTAAATTTTAAAATGTGTTATTCTTTCTTTCACTTGAAAATAACATATCAATAGCAGATTATTGAATTTTTGAAATTTTTTAAAATGTTACCTATATACTGATTCTCATACGATAATTCTTCCATACGTTCAAGCCTTCAGTGCTCAAAAATCCATACTGATAAAATTTAAATTTTGAAATGTGTTATTCTTTCTTTCACTTAAAAATAACATTTCAATAGAAGATTATTGAATTTTGGAATTTTTTTGAAATGTTACCTACAAACTGATTCTCATACGATCCTTCTTCCATACCTTCAAGCCTTCAGTGCTCAGAAACCCATATTGATAAAATATAAATTTTGAAATGTGTTACTGTTTCTCTCACTTAAAAATATCAATTCAATAGTAAATTATTGAATTTTCGAAATTTTTTGAAATGTTACCTTTAAACTGATTCTCATACGATCATGCTTCCATACGTTCAAGCCTTCAGTGCTCAAAAATCCATACTGATAAAATTTAAATTTTGAAATGTGTTACTGTTTCTTTCACTTAAAAATAACATATCAATAGCAGATTATTGAATTTTTGAAATTTTTTAAAATGTTACCTATATACTGATTCTCATACGATCATTATTCCATACGTTCAAGCCTTCAGTGCTCAAAAATCCATACTGATAAAATTTAAATTTTGAAATGTGTTACTGTTTCTCTCACATAAATATAACATTTCAATAGTAGATTATTGAATTTTTGAAATTTTTTGAAATGTTACCTTTAAACTGATTCTCATACGATTATTCTTCGATACCTTCAAGCCTTCAGTGCTCAAAAATCCTTATTGATAAAATTTAAATTTTGAAACGTTTTATTGTTTCTTTCACTTAAAAATAACATTTCAATAGTAAATTATTGAATTTTTGAAATTTTTTGAAATGTTACCTATATACTGATTCTCAAACAATCATTCTTCCATACGTTCAAGCCTTCAGTGCTCAAAAATCCATATTAATAAAATTTAAATTTTAAAATGTGTTATTCTTTCTTTCACTTGAAAATAACATTTCAATAGCAGATTATTGAATTTTTGAAATTTTTTAAAATGTTACCTATAAACTGATTCTCATACGATCATTCTTCCATACGTTCAAGCCTTCAGTGCTCAAAAATCCATACTGATAAAATTTAAATTTTGCAATGTGTTACTGTTTCTCTCACTTGAAAATATAAATTCAATAGTAAATTATTGAATTTTCGAAATTTTTTGAAATGTTACCTATATACTGATTCTCAAACAATCATTCTTCCATACGTTCAAGCCTTCAGTGCTCAAAAATCCATATTGATAAAAATTAAATTTTGAAATGTGTTATTCTTTCTTTCACTTGAAAATAACATTTCAATAGCAGATTATTGAATTTTTGAAATTTTTTGAAATGTTACCTATATACTGAATCTCATACGATCATTTTTCCATACGTTCAAGCCTTCAGTGCTCAAAAATCCATATTGATAAAATATAAATTTTGAAATGTTTTATTGTTTCTTTTACTTAGGTTAGTATTAAATTCACTCACATATAACATTTCAATAGTAGATTTTTGAATTTTTGAAATTTTTTGAAATGTTACCTATATACTGATTCTCAAACAATAATTCTTCCATACATTCAAGCCTTCAGTGCTCAAAAATCCATATTGATAAAATTTAAATTTTAAAATGTTTTATTGTTTCCTTCACTTTAAAATATCAATTCAATAGTAGATTTTTGAATTTTTGAAATTTTTTGAAATGTTACCTATATACTGATTCTCAAACGATTATTCTTCGATACCTTCAAGCCTTCAGTGCTCAAAAATCCTTATTGATAAAATTTAAATTTTGAAACGTTTTATTGTTTCTTTCACTTAAAAATAACATTTCAATAGTAAATTATTGAATTTTTGAAATTTTTTGAAATGTTACCTATATACTGATTCTCAAACAATCATTCTTCCATACGTTCAAGCCTTTAGTGGTCAAAAATCCATATTGATAAAATTTAAATTTTAAAATGTGTTATTCTTTCTTTCACTTGAAAATAACATTTCAATAGCAGATTATTGAATTTTTGAAATTTTTTAAAATGTTACCTATAAACTGATTCTCATACGATCATTCTTCCATACGTTCAAGCCTTCAGTGCTCAAAAATCCATATTGATAAAATTTAAATTTTAAAATGTGTTATTCTTTCTTTCACTTGAAAATAACATTTCAATAGCAGATTATTGAATTTTTGAAATTTTTTAAAATGTTACCTATAAACTGATTTTCATACGATCATTCTTCCATACGTTCAAGCCTTCAGTGCTCAAAAATCCATACTGATAAAATTTAAATTTTGAAATGTGTTACTGTTTCTCTCACTTAAAAATATCAATTCAATAGTAAATAATTGAATTTTCGAAATTTTTTGAAATGTTACCTATATACTGATTCCAAAACAATCATTCTTCCATACGTTCAAGCCTTCAGTGCTCAAAAATCCATATTGATAAAATTTAAATTTTGAAATGTTTTATTGTTTCTTTCACTTAAAAATAACATTTCAATAGTAAATTATTGAATTTTAGAAATTTTTTGAAATGTTACCTATATACTGAATCTCATACGATTATTCTTCGATACCTTCAAGCCTTCAGTGCTCAAAAATCCTTATTGATAAAATTTAAATTTTGAAACGTTTTATTGTTTCTTTCACTTAAAAATTACATTTCAATAGTAAATTATTGAATTTTTGAAATCTTTTTAAATGTTACCTATAAACTGATTCTCATACGATCCTTCTTCCATACCTTCAAGCCTTCAGTGCTCAGAAATCCTTATTGATAAAATTTAAATTTTTAAACGTTTTATTGTTTCTTTCACTTAAAAATAACATTTCAATAGTAAATTATTGAATTTGTGAAATTTTTTGAAATGTTACCTATATACTGATTCTCGAACAATCATTCTTCCATACGTTCAGCCTTCAGTGCTCAAAAATCCATATTGATAGAATTTAAATTTTGAAATGTTTTATTGTTTCTTTCACTTAAAAACAACATTTCAATAATAGATTATTGAATTTTTGAAATTTTTTGAAATGTTACCTTTAAACTGATTCTCATACGATTATTCTTCGATACGTTCAAGCCTTCAGTGCTCAAAAATCCATATTGATAAAATATAAATTTTGAAATGTTTTATTGTTTCTTTTACTTAGGTTAGTATTAAATTCACTCACATATAAATTTAAATAGTAGATTTTTGAATTTTTGAAATTTTTTGAAATGTTACCTATATACTGATTCTCAAACAATAATTCTTCCATACATTCAAGCCTTCAGTGCTCAAAAATCCATATTGATAAAATTTAAATTTTAAAATGTCTTATTGTTTCCTTCACTTTAAAAAATCAATTCAATAGTAGATTTTTGAATTTTTGAAATTTTTTGAAATGTTACCTATATACTGATTCTCAAACGATTATTCTTCGATACCTTCAAGCCTTCAGTGCTCAAAAATTCTTATTGATAAAATTTAAATTTTGAAACGTTTTATTGTTTCTTTCACTTAAAAATAACATTTCAATAGTAAATTATTGAATTTTTGAAATTTTTTGAAATGTTACCTATATACTGATTCTCAAACAATCATTCTTCCATACGTTCAAGCCTTCAGTGCTCAAAAATCCATATTGATAAAATTTAAATTTTAAAATGTTTTATTCTTTCTTTCACTTGAAAATAACATTTCAATAGCAGATTATTGAATTTTTGAAATTTTTTAAAATGTTACCTATAAACTGATTCTCATACGATCATTCTTCCATACGTTCAAGCCTTCAGTGCTCAAAAATCCATATTGATAAAATTTAAATTTTAAAATGTGTTATTCTTTCTTTCACTTGAAAATAACATTTCAATAGCAGATTATTGAATTTTTGAAATTTTTTAAAATGTTACCTATAAACTGATTCTCATACGATCATTCTTCCATACGTTCAAGCCTTCAGTGCTCAAAAATCCATACTGATAAAATTTAAATTTAGAAATGTGTTACTGTTTCTCTCACTTAAAAATATTAATTCAATAGTAAATAATTGAATTTTCGAAATTTTTTGAAATGTTACCTATATACTGATTCTCAAACAATCATTCTTCCATACGTTCAAGCCTTCAGTGCTCAAAAATCCATATTGATAAAATTTAAATTTTGAAATGTTTTATTGTTTCTTTCACTTAAAAATAACATTTCAATAGTAAATTATTGAATTTTAGAAATTTTTTGAAATGTTACCTATATACTGAATCTCATACGATTATTCTTCGATACCTTCAAGCCTTCAGTGCTCAAAAATCCTTATTGATAAAATTTAAATTTTGAAACGTTTTATTGTTTCTTTCACTTAAAAATAACATTTCAATAGTAAATTATTGAATTTTTGAAATTTTTTTAAATGTTACCTATAAACTGATTCTCATACGATCCTTCTTCCATACCTTCAAGCCTTCAGTGCTCAGAAATCCTTATTGATAAAATTTAAATTTTTAAACGTTTTATTGTTTCTTTCACTTAAAAATAACATTTCAATAGTAAATTATTGAATTTTTGAAATTTTTTGAAATGTTACCTATATACTGATTCTCAAACAATCATTCTTCCATACGTTCAAGCCTTCAGTGCTCAAAAATCCATACTGATAAAATTTAAATTTTGAAATGTGTTACTGTTTCTCTCACTTAAAAATATCAATTCAATAGTAAATTATTGAATTTTCGAAATTTTTTGAAATGTTACCTATATACTGATTCTCAAACAATCATTCTTCCATAAGTTCAGCCTTCAGTGCTCAAAAATCCATATTGATAGAATTTAAATTTTGAAATGTTTTATTGTTTCTTTCACTTAAAAATAACATTTCAATAGTAAATTATTGAATTTTTGAAATTTTTTGAAATGTTACCTATATACTGATTCTCAAACGATTATACTTCGATACCTTCAAGCCTTCAGTGCTCAAAAATTCTTATTGATAAAATTTAAATTTTGAAACGTTTTATTGTTTCTTTCACTTAAAAATAACATTTCAATAGTAAATTATTGAATTTTTGAAATTTTTTGAAATGTTACCTATATACTGATTCTCAAACAATCATTCTTCCATACGTTCAAGCCTTCAGTGCTCAAAAATCCATATTGATAAAATTTAAATTTTAAAATGTGTTATTCTTTCTTTCACTTGAAAATAACATTTCAATAGCAGATTATTGAATTTTTGAAATTTTTTAAAATGTTACCTATAAACTGATTCTCATACGATCATTCTTCCATACGTTCAAGCCTTCAGTGCTCAAAAATCCATATTGATAAAATTTAAATTTTAAAATGTGTTATTCTTTCTTTCACTTGAAAATAACATTTCAATAGCAGATTATTGAATTTTTGAAATTTTTTAAAATGTTACCTATAAACTGATTCTCATACGATCATTCTTCCCTACGTTCAAGCCTTCAGTGCTCAAAAATCCATACTGATAAAATTTAAATTTTGAAATGTGTTACTGTTTCTCTCACTTAAAAATATCAATTCAATAGTAATTTATTGAATTTTCGAAATTTTTTGAAATGTTACCTTTAAACTGATTCTCATACGATTATTCTTCGATACCTTCAAGCCTTCAGTGCTCAAAAATCCTTATTGATAAAATTTAAATTTTGAAACGTTTTATTGTTTCTTTCACTTAAAAATAACATTTCAATAGTAAATTATTGAATTTTTGAAATTTTTTGAAATGTTACCTATATACTGAATCTCATACGATCATTTTTCCATACGTTCAAGCCTTCAGTGCTCAAAAATCCAAATTGATAAAATATAAATTTTGAAATGTTTTATTGTTTCTTTTACTTAGGTTAGTATTAAATTCACTCACATATAACATTTCAATAGTAGATTTTTGAATTTTTGAAATTTTTTGAAATGCTACCTATATACTGATTCTCAAACAATAATTCTTCCATACATTCAAGCCTTCAGTGCTCAAAAATCCATATTGATAACATTTAAATTTTAAAATGTTTTATTGTTTCCTTCACTTTAAAATATCAATTCAATAGTAGATTTTTGAATTTTTGAAATTTTTTGAAATGTTACCTATATACTGATTCTCAAACGATTATTCTTCGATACCTTCAAGCCTTCAGTGCTCAAAAATCCTTATTGATAAAATTTAAATTTTGAAACGTTTTATTGTTTCTTTCACTTAAAAATAACATTTCAATAGTAAATTATTGAATTTTTGAAATTTTTTGAAATGTTACCTATATACTGATTCTCAAACAATCATTCTTCCATACGTTCAAGCCTTCAGTGCTCAAAAATCCATATTGATAAAATTTAAATTTTAAAATGTGTTATTCTTTCTTTCACTTGAAAATAACATTTCAATAGCAGATTATTGAATTTTTGAAATTTTTTAAAATGTTACCTATAAACTGATTCTCATACGATCATTCTTCCATACGTTCAAGCCTTCAGTGCTCAAAAATCCATATTGATAAAATTTAAATTTTAAAATGTGTTATTCTTTCTTTCACTTGAAAATAACATTTCAATAGCAGATTATTGAATTTTTGAAATTTTTTAAAATGTTACCTATAAACTGATTTTCATACGATCATTCTTCCATACGTTCAAGCCTTCAGTGCTCAAAAATCCATACTGATAAAATTTAAATTTTGAAATGTGTTACTGTTTCTCTCACTTAAAAATATCAATTCAATAGTAAATAATTGAATTTTCGAAATTTTTTGAAATGTTACCTATATACTGATTCCAAAACAATCATTCTTCCATACGTTCAAGCCTTCAGTGCTCAAAAATCCATATTGATAAAATTTAAATTTTGAAATGTTTTATTGTTTCTTTCACTTAAAAATAACATTTCAATAGTAAATTATTGAATTTTAGAAATTTTTTGAAATGTTACCTATATACTGAATCTCATACGATTATTCTTCGATACCTTCAAGCCTTCAGTGCTCAAAAATCCTTATTGATAAAATTTAAATTTTGAAACGTTTTATTGTTTCTTTCACTTAAAAATTACATTTCAATAGTAAATTATTGAATTTTTGAAATCTTTTTAAATGTTACCTATAAACTGATTCTCATACGATCCTTCTTCCATACCTTCAAGCCTTCAGTGCTCAGAAATCCTTATTGATAAAATTTAAATTTTTAAACGTTTTATTGTTTCTTTCACTTAAAAATAACATTTCAATAGTAAATTATTGAATTTTTGAAATTTTTTGAAATGTTACCTTTATACTGATTCTCAAACAATCATTCTTCCATACGTTCAGCCTTCAGTGCTCAAAAATCCATATTGATAGAATTTAAATTTTGAAATGTTTTATTGTTTCTTTCACTTAAAAATAACATTTCAATAGTAAATTATTGAATTTTTGAAATTTTTTGAAATGTTACCTATATACTGATTCTCAAACGATTATACTTCGATACCTTCAAGCCTTCAGTGCTCAAAAATTCTTATTGATAAAATTTAAATTTTGAAACGTTTTATTGTTTCTTTCACTTAAAAATAACATTTCAATAGTAAATTATTGAATTTTTGAAATTTTTTGAAATGTTACCTATATACTGATTCTCATACGATCATTATTCCATACGTTCAAGCCTTCAGTGCTCAAAAATCCATACTGATAAAATTTAAATTTTGAAATGTGTTACTGTTTCTCTCACTTAAATATAACATTTCAATAGTAGATTATTGAATTTTTGAAATTTTTTGAAATGTTACCTTTAAACTGATTCTCATACGATTATTCTTCGATACCTTCAAGCCTTCAGTGCTCAAAAACCCTTATTGATAAAATTTAAATTTTGAAACGTTTTATTGTTTCTTTCACTTAAAAATAACATTTCAATAGTAAATTATTGAATTTTTGAAATTTTTTGAAATGTTACCTATATACTGATTCTCAAACAATCATTCTTCCATACGTTCAAGCCTTCAGTGCTCAAAAATCCATATTGATAAAATTTAAATTTTAAAATGTGTTATTCTTTCTTTCACTTGAAAATAACATTTCAATAGCAGATTATTGAATTTTTGAAATTTTTTAAAATGTTACCTATAAACTGATTCTCATACGATCATTCTTCCATACGTTCAAGCCTTCAGTGCTCAAAAATCCATACTGATAAAATTTACATTTTGAAATGTGTTACTGTTTCTCTCACTTAAAAATATCAATTCAATAGTAAATTATTGAATTTTCGAAATTTTTTGAAATGTTACTTATATACTGATTCTAAAACAATCATTCTTCCATACGTTCAAGCCTTCAGTGCTCAAAAATCCATATTGATAAAATTTAAATTTTGAAATGTTTTATTGTTTCTTTCACTTAAAAATAACATTTCAATAGTAAATTATTGAATTTTTGAAATTTTTTGAAATGTTACCTATATACTGAATCTCATACGATCATTTTTCCATACGTTCAAGCCTTCAGTGCTCAAAAATCCATATTGATAAAATATAAATTTTGAAATGTTTTATTGTTTCTTTTACTTAGGTTAGTATTAAATTCACTCACATATAAATTTCAATAGTAGATTTTTGAATTTTTGAAATTCTTTGAAATGTTACCTTTATACTGATTCTCAAACAATAATTCTTCCATACATTCAAGCCTTCAGTGCTCAAAAATCCATATTGATAAAATTTAAATTTTAAAATGTTTTATTGTTTCCTTCACTTTAAAAAATCAATTCAATAGTAGATTTTTGAATTTTTGAAATTTTTTGAAATGTTACCTATATACTGATTCTCAAACGATTATTCTTCGATACCTTCAAGCCTTCAGTGCTCAAAAATTCTTATTGATAAAATTTAAATTTTGAAACGTTTTATTGTTTCTTTCACTTAAAAATAACATTTCAATAGTAAATTATTGAATTATTGAAATTTTTTGAAATGTTACCTATATACTGATTCTCAAACAATCATTCTTCCATACGTTCAAGCCTTCAGTGCTCAAAAATCCATATTGATAAAATTTAAATTTTAAAATGTTTTATTGTTTCTTTCACTTGAAAATAACATTTCAATAGCAGATTATTGAATTTTTGAAATTTTTTAAAATGTTACCTATAAACTGATTCTCATACGATCATTCTTCCATACGTTCAAGCCTTCAGTGCTCAAAAATCCATATTGATAAAATTTAAATTTTAAAATGTGTTATTCTTTCTTTCACTTGAAAATAACATTTCAATAGCAGATTATTGAATTTTTGAAATTTTTTAAAATGTTACCTATAAACTGATTCTCATACGATCATTCTTCCATACGTTCAAGCCTTCAGTGCTCAAAAATCCATACTGATAAAATTTAAATTTAGAAATGTGTTACTGTTTCTCTCACTTAAAAATATTAATTCAATAGTAAATAATTGAATTTTCGAAATTTTTTGAAATGTTACCTATATACTGATTCTCAAACAATCATTCTTCCATACGTTCAAGCCTTCAGTGCTCAAAAATCCATATTGATAAAATTTAAATTTTGAAATGTTTTATTGTTTCTTTCACTTAAAAATAACATTTCAATAGTAAATTATTGAATTTTAGAAATTTTTTGAAATGTTACCTATATACTGAATCTCATACGATTATTCTTCGATACCTTCAAGCCTTCAGTGCTCAAAAATCCTTATTGATAAAATTTAAATTTTGAAACGTTTTATTGTTTCTTTCACTTAAAAATAACATTTCAATAGTAAATTATTGAATTTTTGAAATTTTTTTAAATGTTACCTATAAACTGATTCTCATACGATCCTTCTTCCATACCTTCAAGCCTTCAGTGCTCAGAAATCCTTATTGATAAAATTTAAATTTTTAAACGTTTTATTGTTTCTTTCACTTAAAAATAACATTTCAATAGTAAATTATTGAATTTTTGAAATTTTTTGAAATGTTACCTATATACTGATTCTCAAACAATCATTCTTCCATACGTTCAAGCCTTCAGTGCTCAAAAATCCATACTGATAAAATTTAAATTTTGAAATGTGTTACAGTTTCTCTCACTTAAAAATATCAATTCAATAGTAAATTATTGAATTTTCGAAATTTTTTGAAATGTTACCTATATACTGATTCTCAAACAATCATTCTTCCATAAGTTCAGCCTTCAGTGCTCAAAAATCCATATTGATAGAATTTAAATTTTGAAATGTTTTATTGTTTCTTTCACTTAAAAATAACATTTCAATAGTAAATTATTGAATTTTTGAAATTTTTTGAAATGTTACCTATATACTGATTCTCAAACGATTATACTTCGATACCTTCAAGCCTTCAGTGCTCAAAAATCCTTATTGATAAAATTTAAATTTTGAAACGTTTTATTGTTTCTTTCACTTAAAAATAACATTTCAATAGTAAATTATTGAATTTTTGAAATTTTTTGAAATGTTACCTATATACTGATTCTCAAACAATCATTCTTCCATACCTTCAAGCCTTCAGTGCTCAAAAATCCATATTGATAAAATTTAAATTTTAAAATGTGTTATTCTTTCTTTCACTTGAAAATAACATTTCAATAGCAGATTATTGAATTTTTGAAATTTTTTAAAATGTTACCTATAAACTGATTCTCATACGATCATTCTTCCATACGTTCAAGCCTTCAGTGCTCAAAAATCCATATTGATAAAATTTAAATTTTAAAATGTGTTATTCTTTCTTTCACTTAAAAATAACATTTCAATAGTAAATTATTGAATTTTTGAAATTTTTTAAAATGTTACCTATAAACTGATTCTCATACGATCATTCTTCCATACGTTCAAGCCTTCAGTGCTCAAAAATCCATATTGATAAAATTTAAATTTTAAAATGTGTTATTCTTTCTTTCACTTGAAAATAACATTTCAATAGCAGATTATTGAATTTTTGAAATTTTTTAAAATGTTACCTATAAACTGATTCTCATACGATCATTCTTCCATACGTTCAAGCCTTCAGTGCTCAAAAATCCATACTGATAAAATTTAAATTTAGAAATGTGTTACTGTTTCTCTCACTTAAAAATATTAATTCAATAGTAAATAATTGAATTTTCGAAATTTTTTGAAATGTTACCTATATACTGATTCTCAAACAATCATTCTTCCATACGTTCAAGCCTTCAGTGCTCAAAAATCCATATTGATAAAATTTAAATTTTGAAATGTTTTATTGTTTCTTTCACTTAAAAATAACATTTCAATAGTAAATTATTGAATTTTAGAAATTTTTTGAAATGTTACCTATATACTGAATCTCATACGATTATTCTTCGATACCTTCAAGCCTTCAGTGCTCAAAAATCCTTATTGATAAAATTTAAATTTTGAAACGTTTTATTGTTTCTTTCACTTAAAAATAACATTTCAATAGTAAATTATTGAATTTTTGAAATTTTTTTAAATGTTACCTATAAACTGATTCTCATACGATCCTTCTTCCATACCTTCAAGCCTTCAGTGCTCAGAAATCCTTATTGATAAAATTTAAATTTTTAAACGTTTTATTGTTTCTTTCACTTAAAAATAACATTTCAATAGTAAATTATTGAATTTTTGAAATTTTTTGAAATGTTACCTATATACTGATTCTCAAACAATCATTCTTCCATACGTTCAAGCCTTCAGTGCTCAAAAATCCATACTGATAAAATTTAAATTTTGAAATGTGTTACTGTTTCTCTCACTTAAAAATATCAATTCAATAGTAAATTATTGAATTTTCGAAATTTTTTGAAATGTTACCTATATACTGATTCTCAAACAATCATTCTTCCATAAGTTCAGCCTTCAGTGCTCAAAAATCCATATTGATAGAATTTAAATTTTGAAATGTTTTATTGTTTCTTTCACTTAAAAATAACATTTCAATAGTAAATTATTGAATTTTTGAAATTTTTTGAAATGTTACCTATATACTGATTCTCAAACGATTATACTTCGATACCTTCAAGCCTTCAGTGCTCAAAAATCCTTATTGATAAAATTTAAATTTTGAAACGTTTTATTGTTTCTTTCACTTAAAAATAACATTTCAATAGTAAATTATTGAATTTTTGCAATTTTTTGAAATGTTACCTATATACTGATTCTCAAACAATCATTCTTCCATACCTTCAAGCCTTCAGTGCTCAAAAATCCATATTGATAAAATTTAAATTTTAAAATGTGTTATTCTTTCTTTCACTTGAAAATAACATTTCAATAGCAGATTATTGAATTTTTGAAATTTTTTAAAATGTTACCTATAAACTGATTCTCATACGATCATTCTTCCATACGTTCAAGCCTTCAGTGCTCAAAAATCCATATTGATAAAATTTAAATTTTAAAATATGTTATTCTTTCTTTCACTTAAAAATAACATTTCAATAGTAAATTATTGAATTTTTGAAATTTTTTAAAATGTTACCTATAAACTGATTCTCATACGATCATTCTTCCATACGTTCAAGCCTTCAGTGCTCAAAAATCCTTATTGATAAAATATAAATTTTGAAATGTGTTACTGTTTCTCTCACTTAAATATAACATTTCAATAGTAGATTATTGAATTTTTGAAATTTTTTGAAATGTTACCTTTAAACTGATTCTCATACGATTATTCTTCGATACCTTCAAGCCTTCAGTGCTCAAAAATCCTTATTGATAAAATTTAAATTTTGAAACGTTTTATTGTTTCTTTCACTTAAAAATAACATTTCAATAGTAAATTATTGAATTTTTGAAATTTTTTGAAATGTTACCTATATACTGAATCTCATACGATCATTTTTCCATACGTTCAAGCCTTCAGTGCTCAAAAATCCAAATTGATAAAATATAAATTTTGAAATGTTTTATTGTTTCTTTTACTTAGGTTAGTATTAAATTCACTCACATATAACATTTCAATAGTAGATTTTTGAATTTTTGAAATTTTTTGAAATGTTACCTATATACTGATTCTCAAACAATAATTCTTCCATACATTCAAGCCTTCAGTGCTCAAAAATCCATATTGATAACATTTAAATTTTAAAATGTTTTATTGTTTCCTTCACTTTAAAATATCAATTCAATAGTAGATTTTTGAATTTTAGAAATTTTTTGAAATGTTACCTATATACTGATTCTCAAACGATCATTCTTCCATACGTTCAAGTCTTAAGTGCTCAAAAATCCATATTGATAAAATTTAAATTTTGAAATGTTTTATTGTTTCTTTCACTTGAAAATAACATTTGAATAGTAGATTTTTGAATTTTTGAAATTTTTTAAAATGTTTCCTTTAAACTGAATCTCATACGATCCTTCTTCCATACCTTCAAGCCTTCAGTGCTCGGAAATCCATATTGATAAAATATAAATTTTGAAATGTGTTACTGTTTCTTTCACTTAAAAATAACATTTCAATAGTAGATTATTGAATTTTTGAAATTTTTTTAAATGTTACCTATAAACTGATTCTCATACGATCCTTCTTCCATACGTTCAAACCTTGAGTGCTCAGAAATCCATATTGATAAAATATAAATTTTGAAATGTGTTACTGTTTCTTTCACTTAAAAATAACATTTCAATAGTAGATTATTGAATTTTTGAAATTTTTTTAAATGTTACCTATAAACTGATTCTCATACGATCATTCCTCCATACCTTCAAGCCTTCAGTGCTCAGAAATCCATATTGATAAAATATAAATTTTGAAATGTGTTACTGTTTCTTTCACTTAAAAATAACATTTCAATAGTAGATTATTGAATTTTTGAAATTTTTTTGAATGTTACCTATAAACTGATTCTCATACGATCATTCCTCCATACCTTCAAGCCTTCAGTGCTCAAAAATCCATATTGATAAAATATAAATTTCGAAATGTGTTATTGTTTCTTTCACTTAAAAATAACATTTCAATAGCAGATTATTGAATTTTTCAAATTTTTTGAAATGTTACCTATATACTGATTTTCATACGATCATTCCTCCATACCTTCAAGCCTTCAGTGCTCAGAAATCCATATTGATAAAATATAAATTTTGAAATGTATTATTGTTTCTTTCATTAAAAATAACATTTCAATAGTAGATTATTGAATTTTTGAAATTTTTTTAAATGTTACCTATAAACTGATTCTCAAACAATCATTCTTCCATACCTTCAAGCCTTCAGTGCTCAAAAATCCTTATTGATAAACTATAAATTTTGAAATGTTTTATTGTTTCTCTCACTTAGGTTAGTATTAAATTCACTTAAAAATAACATTTCAATAGTAGATATTTGAATTTTTGAAATTTATTGAAATGTTACCTATATACTGATTCTCAAACAATCATTCTTCCATACCTTCAAGCCTTCAGTGCTCAAAAATCCGTATTGATAAAATATAAATTTTGAAATATTTTATTGTTTCTCTCACTTAGGTTAGTATAAAATTCATTTAAAAATAACATTTCAATAGTAGATATTTGAATTTTTGAAATATTTTAAATGTTACCTATATACTGATTCTCAAACAATCATTCTTCCATACGTTCAAGCCTTCAGTGCTCAAAAATCCATATTGATAAAATTTAAATTTTGAAATGTTTTATTGTTTCTTTCACTTAAAAATAACATTTCAATAGCAGATTATTGAATTTTTGAAATTTTTTAAAATGTTACCTATAAACTGATTCTCATACGATCATTCTTCCATACGTTCAAGCCTTCAGTGCTCAAAAATCCATACTGATAAAATTTAAATTTAGAAATGTGTTACTGTTTCTCTCACTTAAAAATATTAATTCAATAGTAAATAATTGAATTTTCGAAATTTTTTGAAATGTTACCTATATACTGATTCTCAAACAATCATTCTTCCATACGTTCAAGCCTTCAGTGCTCAAAAATCCATATTGATAAAATTTAAATTTTAAAATGTTTTATTGTTTCCTTCACTTTAAAAAATCAATTCAATAGTAGATTTTTGAATTTTTGAAATTTTTTGAAATGTTACCTATATACTGATTCTCAAACGATTATTCTTCGATACCTTCAAGCCTTCAGTGCTCAAAAATTCTTATTGATAAAATTTAAATTTTGAAACGTTTTATTGTTTCTTTCACTTAAAAATAACATTTCAATAGTAAATTATTGAATTTTTGAAATTTTTTGAAATGTTACCTATATACTGATTCTCAAACAATCATTCTTCCATACGTTCAAGCCTTCAGTGCTCAAAAATCCATATTGATAAAATTTAAATTTTAAAATGTTTTATTCTTTCTTTCACTTGAAAATAACATTTCAATAGCAGATTATTGAATTTTTGAAATTTTTTAAAATGTTACCTATAAACTGATTCTCATACGATCATTCTTCCATACGTTCAAGCCTTCAGTGCTCAAAAATCCATATTGATAAAATTTAAATTTTAAAATGTGTTATTCTTTCTTTCACTTGAAAATAACATTTCAATAGCAGATTATTGAATTTTTGAAATTTTTTAAAATGTTACCTATAAACTGATTCTCATACGATCATTCTTCCATACGTTCAAGCCTTCAGTGCTCAAAAATCCATACTGATAAAATTTAAATTTAGAAATGTGTTACTGTTTCTCTCACTTAAAAATATTAATTCAATAGTAAATAATTGAATTTTCGAAATTTTTTGAAATGTTACCTATATACTGATTCTCAAACAATCATTCTTCCATACGTTCAAGCCTTCAGTGCTCAAAAATCCATATTGATAAAATTTAAATTTTGAAATGTTTTATTGTTTCTTTCACTTAAAAATAACATTTCAATAGTAAATTATTGAATTTTAGAAATTTTTTGAAATGTTACCTATATACTGAATCTCATACGATTATTCTTCGATACCTTCAAGCCTTCAGTGCTCAAAAATCCTTATTGATAAAATTTAAATTTTGAAACGTTTTATTGTTTCTTTCACTTAAAAATAACATTTCAATAGTAAATTATTGAATTTTTGAAATTTTTTTAAATGTTACCTATAAACTGATTCTCATACGATCCTTCTTCCATACCTTCAAGCCTTCAGTGCTCAGAAATCCTTATTGATAAAATTTAAATTTTTAAACGTTTTATTGTTTCTTTCACTTAAAAATAACATTTCAATAGTAAATTATTGAATTTTTGAAATTTTTTGAAATGTTACCTATATACTGATTCTCAAACAATCATTCTTCCATACGTTGAAGCCTTCAGTGCTCAAAAATCCATACTGATAAAATTTAAATTTTGAAATGTGTTACTGTTTCTCTCACTTAAAAATATCAATTCAATAGTAAATTATTGAATTTTCGAAATTTTTTGAAATGTTACCTATATACTGATTCTCAAACAACCATTCTTCCATAAGTTCAGCCTTCAGTGCTCAAAAATCCATATTGATAGAATTTAAATTTTGAAATGTTTTATTGTTTCTTTCACTTAAAAATAACATTTCAATAGTAAATTATTGAATTTTTGAAATTTTTTGAAATGTTACCTATATACTGATTCTCAAACGATTATACTTCGATACCTTCAAGCCTTCAGTGCTCAAAAATCCTTATTGATAAAATTTAAATTTTAAAATGTGTTATTCTTTCTTTCACTTGAAAATAACATTTCAATAGCAGATTATTGAATTTTTGAAATTTTTTAAAATGTTACCTTTAAACTGATTCTCATACGATCATTCTTCCATACGTTCAAGCCTTCAGTGCTCAAAAATCCATATTGATAAAATTTAAATTTTAAAATGTGTTATTCTTTCTTTCACTTAAAAATAACATTTCAATAGTAAATTATTGAATTTTTGAAATTTTTTAAAATGTTACCTATAAACTGATTCTCATACGATCATTCTTCCATACGTTCAAGCCTTCAGTGCTCAAAAATCCATATTGATAAAATTTAAATTTTAAAATGTGTTATTCTTTCTTTCACTTGAAAATAACATTTCAATAGCAGATTATTGAATTTTTGAAATTTTTTAAAATGTTACCTATAAACTGATTCTCATACGATCATTCTTCCATACGTTCAAGCCTTCAGTGCTCAAAAATCCATACTGATAAAATTTAAATTTAGAAATGTGTTACTGTTTCTCTCACTTAAAAATATTAATTCAATAGTAAATAATTGAATTTTCGAAATTTTTTGAAATGTTACCTATATACTGATTCTCAAACAATCATTCTTCCATACGTTCAAGCCTTCAGTGCTCAAAAATCCATATTGATAAAATTTAAATTTTGAAATGTTTTATTGTTTCTTTCACTTAAAAATAACATTTCAATAGTAAATTATTGAATTTTAGAAATTTTTTGAAATGTTACCTATATACTGAATCTCATACGATTATTCTTCGATACCTTCAAGCCTTCAGTGCTCAAAAATCCTTATTGATAAAATTTAAATTTTGAAACGTTTTATTGTTTCTTTCACTTAAAAATAACATTTCAATAGTAAATTATTGAATTTTTGAAATTTTTTTAAATGTTACCTATAAACTGATTCTCATACGATCCTTCTTCCATACCTTCAAGCCTTCAGTGCTCAGAAATCCTTATTGATAAAATTTAAATTTTTAAACGTTTTATTGTTTCTTTCACTTAAAAATAACATTTCAATAGTAAATTATTGAATTTTTGAAATTTTTTGAAATGTTACCTATATACTGATTCTCAAACAATCATTCTTCCATACGTTGAAGCCTTCAGTGCTCAAAAATCCATACTGATAAAATTTAAATTTTGAAATGTGTTACTGTTTCTCTCACTTAAAAATATCAATTCAATAGTAAATTATTGAATTTTCGAAATTTTTTGAAATGTTACCTATATACTGATTCTCAAACAATCATTCTTCCATAAGTTCAGCCTTCAGTGCTCAAAAATCCATATTGATAGAATTTAAATTTTGAAATGTTTTATTGTTTCTTTCACTTAAAAAAAACATTTCAATAGTAAATTATTGAATTTTTGAAATTTTTTGAAATGTTACCTATATACTGATTCTCAAACGATTATACTTCGATACCTTCAAGCCTTCAGTGCTCAAAAATCCTTATTGATAAAATTTAAATTTTGAAACGTTTTATTGTTTCTTTCACTTAAAAATAACATTTCAATAGTAAATTATTGAATTTTTGAAATTTTTTGAAATGTTACCTATATACTGATTCTCAAACAATCATTCTTCCATACCTTCAAGCCTTCAGTGCTCAAAAATCCATATTGATAAAATTTAAATTTTAAAATGTGTTATTCTTTCTTTCACTTGAAAATAACATTTCAATAGCAGATTATTGAATTTTTGAAATTTTTTAAAATGTTACCTATAAACTGATTCTCATACGATCATTCTTCCATACGTTCAAGCCTTCAGTGCTCAAAAATCCATATTGATAAAATTTAAATTTTAAAATGTGTTATTCTTTCTTTCACTTAAAAATAACATTTCAATAGTAAATTATTGAATTTTTGAAATTTTTTAAAATGTTACCTATAAACTGATTCTCATACGATCATTCTTCCATACGTTCAAGCCTTCAGTGCTCAAAAATCCTTATTGATAAAATATAAATTTTGAAATGTGTTACTGTTTCTCTCACTTAAATATAACATTTCAATAGTAGATTATTGAATTTTTGAAATTTTTTGAAATGTTACCTTTAAACTGATTCTCATACGATTATTCTTCGATACCTTCAAGCCTTCAGTGCTCAAAAATCCTTATTGATAAAATTTAAATTTTGAAACGTTTTATTGTTTCTTTCACTTAAAAATAACATTTCAATAGTAAATTATTGAATTTTTGAAATTTTTTGAAATGTTACCTATATACTGAATCTCATACGATCATTTTTCCATACGTTCAAGCCTTCAGTGCTCAAAAATCCAAATTGATAAAATATAAATTTTGAAATGTTTTATTGTTTCTTTTACTTAGGTTAGTATTAAATTCACTCACATATAACATTTCAATAGTAGATTTTTGAATTTTTGAAATTTTTTGAAATGTTACCTATATACTGATTCTCAAACAATAATTCTTCCATACATTCAAGCCTTCAGTGCTCAAAAATCCATATTGATAACATTTAAATTTTAAAATGTTTTATTGTTTCCTTCACTTTAAAATATCAATTCAATAGTAGATTTTTGAATTTTAGAAATTTTTTGAAATGTTACCTATATACTGATTCTCAAACGATCATTCTTCCATACGTTCAAGTCTTAAGTGCTCAAAAATCCATATTGATAAAATTTAAATTTTGAAATGTTTTATTGTTTCTTTCACTTGAAAATAACATTTGAATAGTAGATTTTTGAATTTGTGAAATTTTTTAAAATGTTTCCTTTAAACTGAATCTCATACGATCCTTCTTCCATACCTTCAAGCCTTCAGTGCTCGGAAATCCATATTGATAAAATATAAATTTTGAAATGTGTTACTGTTTCTTTCACTTAAAAATAACATTTCAATAGTAGATTATTGAATTTTTGAAATTTTTTTAAATGTTACCTATAAACTGATTCTCATACGATCCTTCTTCCATACGTTCAAACCTTGAGTGCTCAGAAATCCATATTGATAAAATATAAATTTTGAAATGTGTTACTGTTTCTTTCACTTAAAAATAACATTTCAATAGTAGATTATTGAATTTTTGAAATTTTTTTAAATGTTACCTATAAACTGATTCTCATACGATCATTCCTCCATACCTTCAAGCCTTCAGTGCTCAGAAATCCATATTGATAAAATATAAATTTTGAAATGTGTTACTGTTTCTTTCACTTAAAAATAACATTTCAATAGTAGATTATTGAATTTTTGAAATTTTTTTGAATGTTACCTATAAACTGATTCTCATACCATCATTCCTCCATACCTTCAAGCCTTCAGTGCTCAAAAATCCATATTGATAAAATATAAATTTCGAAATGTGTTATTGTTTCTTTCACTTAAAAATAACATTTCAATAGCAGATTATTGAATTTTTCAAATTTTTTGAAATGTTACCTATATACTGATTTTCATACGATCATTCCTCCATACCTTCAAGCCTTCAGTGCTCAGAAATCCATATTGATAAAATATAAATTTTGAAATGTATTATTGTTTCTTTCACTTAAAAATAACATTTCAATAGTAGATTATTGAATTTTTGAAATTTTTTTAAATGTTACCTATAAACTGATTCTCAAACAATCATTCTTCCATACCTTCAAGCCTTCAGTGCTCAGAAATCCATATTGATAAAATTTAAATTTTGAAATGTGTTATTGTTTCTTTCACTTAAAAACAACATTTCAATAGTAGATTATTGAATTTTTGAAATTTTTTTAAATGTTACCTATAAACTGATTCTCAAACAATCATTCTTCCATACCTTCAAGCCTTCAGTGCTCAAAAATGCATATTGATAAAATTTAAATTTTGAAATGTGTTATTATACTTTTCACGTATGTGAAATAGTATATTAACTTTGTCACGGAGTTTGTAACAGATCGAAATATTAATTTCCGACTATATAAAGTATATATATTCTTGATCAGGACGACAAGACGAGTTGATTTAGCTCTGTCCGTCTGTCCGTCTGTCTGTCTGTCTGTCTGTATGTATGCAAACTAGTCCCTCAGTTTTGAAGCTATCGAGCTGAAACTTTGCACAGAGTCTTAGAATTTATTACGATGAATCATTCGTCGGAACCAGCATGATCGGATTATTGGAACAGGTAGCTCCCATACGAAAAGAAGAAGAAAAGTGAACAAAACTTGAATCGTTGTATGGAAAACTTTTTTGTTTTTTCAATAGAGTGCTGAAATTTTAAACATAGTAGTTTTACATGGTCCGACTACATGCCTGAAAGTTTCAGTGAGATTGGACATCTGGAACTGGTAGCTCCCATACAAAATGAAGAAGAGGAAGACAAGCCATATTCACGTCGTTGTATCGAAAACTTTTTTGTTTCTTAACCAATTGACTTGAAATTTTAAAGTTATGTTCTTAGGGAGGAATGAAAACTATTTTGACCAAAAGTGGGCGTAACCACGCGTAGCCACGCCCACTTATAGCTTAACTTGACCCTTTGTATGGAAAACTTTTTTGTTTTTTAATCAATTGACTTGAAACTTTACAGTTATGTTCTTAGGGAGGAATGAACTCTATTTTGACGAAAAGTGGGCGTAGCCACGCCCTTTTATAGCGAAAATTTACACGTTGTATGGAAAACTTTTTTGTTTTTTAACCAATTGACTTGAAACTTTACAGTTATGTTCTTAGGGAGGAATGAAAACTATTTTGACCAAAAGTGGGCGTAGCCACGCGTTGCCACGCCCACTTATAGCGAAAATTTACCCGTTGTATGGAAAACTTTTTTGTTTTTTAACCAATTGACTTGAAACTTTGCAGTTGTGCTCTTAGGGAGGAATGAAAACTATTTTGATCAAAAGTGGGCATGGCCACGCCCACTTATAGCTTAACTTGACGCTTTGTATGGAAAACTTTTTTGTTTTTTTAACCAATTGACTTAAAACTTTACAGTTATGTTCCTAAGGAGGAATGAAAACTATTTTGACCAAAAGTGGGCTTAGCCACGCCTACTTAAAGCAAAAATTGATCCGTTGTATGGAAAACTTTTTTGTTTTTTAACCAATTGACTTGAAACTTTGCAGTTATGCTCTTAGGGAGGAATGAAAACTATTTTGATCAAAAGTGGGCGTGGCCACGCCCTTTTATAGCGAAAATTGACCCTTTGTATGGAAAACTTTTTTGTTTTTTAACCAATTGACTTGAAACTTTACAGTTATGTTCTTAGGGAGGAATAAAAACTATTTTGACCAAATGTGGGCATGGCTACGCCCACATATCGCAATACTTAAACCGTTGTATGGAAAATTTTTTTGTTTTTTAACCAATTGACTTGAAACTTTGCAGTTATGCTCTTAGGGAGGAATGAAAACTATTTTGATCAAAAGTGGGCATGGCCACGCCCACTTATAGCTTAACTTGACCCTTTGTATGGAAAACTTTTTTGTTTTTTAATCAATTGACTTGAAACTTTACAGTTATGTAATATTATATATGTTAGGGAGGCATGAAAGCTATTCATTTAGTTTTTTTTATAGTGACACAAAGTGAAAAGTATTATAGCTTCAGCCTTGCTGAAGATAGCGTCCTTACTGGTTTTTTCTTTCACTTAAAAATAACATTTCAATAATAGATTATTAAATTTTTGAAATTTTTTTAAATGTTACCTATAAACTGATTCTCATACGATCATTCCTCCATACGTTCAAGCCTTCAGTGCTCAAAAATCCATATTGATAAAATTTAAATTTTAAAATTTTTTATTGTTTCTTTCACTTTAAAATATCAATTCAATAGTAGATTTTTGAATTTTAGAAATTTTTTGAAATGTTACCTATGTACTGATTCTCAAACGATCATTCTTCCATACGTTCAAACCTTCAGTGCTCAAAAATCCATATTGATAAAATATAAATTTTGAAATGTTTTATTGTTTCTTAAACTTAGGTTAGTATTAAATTCACTCACAAATAACATTTCAATAGTAGATTTTTGAATTTTTGAAATTTTTTGAAATGTTACCTTTAAACTGAATCTCATACGATCCTTCTTCCATACCTTCAAGCCTTCAGTGCTCGGAAATCCATATTGATAAAATATAAATTTTGAAATGTGTTACTGTTTCTTTCACTTAAAAATAACATTTCAATAGTAGATTATTGAATTTTTGAAATTTTTTTAAATGTTACCTATAAACTGATTCTCATACGATCCTTCTTCCATACCTTCAAGCCTTCAGTGCTCAGAAATCCATATTGAAAAAATATAAATTTTGAAATGTGTTACTGTTTCTTTCACTTAAAAATAACATTTCAATAGTAGATTATTGAATTTTTGAAATTTTTTGAAATGTTACCTATATACTGATTCTCAAACAATAATTCTTCCATACATTCAAGCCTTCAGTGCTCAAAAATCCATATTGATAAAATTTAAATTTTAAAATGTTTTATTGTTTCCTTCACTTTAAAATATCAATTCAATAGTAGATTTTTGAATTTTAGAAATTTTTTGAAATGTTACCTATATACTGATTCTCAAACGATCATTCTTCCATACGTTCAAGTCTTAAGTGCTCAAAAATCCATATTGATAAAATTTAAATTTTGAAATGTTTTATTGTTTCTTTCACTTGAAAATAACATTTGAATAGTAGATTTTTGAATTTTTGAAATTTTTTAAAATGTTTCCTTTAAACTAAATCTCATACGATCCTTCTTCCATACCTTCAAGCCTTCAGTGCTCGGAAATCCATATTGATAAAATATAAATTTTGAAATGTGTTACTGTTTCTTTCACTTAAAAATAACATTTCAATAGTAGATTATTGAATTTTTTAAATTTTTTTAAATGTTACCTATAAACTGATTCTCATACGATCATTCCTCCATACCTTCAAGCCTTCAGTGCTCAGAAATCCATATTGATAAAATATAAATTTTGAAATGTGTTACTGTTTCTTTCACTTAAAAATAACATTTCAATAGTAGATTATTGAATTTTTGAAATTTTTTTAAATGTTCGATCATTCCTCCATACCTTCAAGCCTTAAGTGCTCAGAAATCCATATTGATAAAATATAAATTTTGAAATGTGTTACTGTTTCTTTCACTTAAAAATAACATTTCAATAGTAGATTATTGAATTTTTGAAATTTTTTTGAATGTTACCTATAAACTGATTCTCATACGATCATTCCTCCATACCTTCAAGCTTTCAGTGCTCAGAAATCCATATTGATAAAATATAAATTTTGAAATGTATTATTGTTTCTTTCACTTAAAAATAACATTTCAATAGTAGATTATTGAATTTTTGAAATTTTTTTAAATGTTACCTATAAACTGATTCTCAAACAATCATTCTTCCATACCTTCAAGCCTACAGTGCTCAAAAATCCGTATTGATAAAATATAAATTTTGAAAATTTTTATTGTTTCTCTCACTTAGGTTAGTATTAAATTCACTTAAAAATAACATTTCGATAGTAGATATTTGAATTTTTGAAATTTTTTTAAATGTTACCTATATACTGATTCTCAAACAATCATTCTTCCATACCTTCAAGCCTTCAGTGCTCAAAAATCCTTATTGATAAACTATAAATTTTGAAATGTTTTATTGTTTCTCTCACTTAGGTTAGTATTAAATTCACTTAAAAATAACATTTCGATAGTAGATATTTGAATTTTTGAAATTTTTTTAAATGTTACCTTTAAACTGAATCTCATACGATCCTTCTTCCATACGTTTTTTTATTGTTTCTTTCACTTAAAAATAACATTTCAATAGTAGATATTTGAATTTTTAATAATTTTTAAATGTTACCTTTAAACAGAATCTCATACGATCCTTCTTCCATGCGTTCAAGCCTTCAGTGCTCAAAAATCCATATTGATAAAATATAAATTTTGAAATGTTTTATTGTTTCTTAAACTTAGGTTAGTATTAAATTCACTCACAAATAAATGTTACCTATAAACTGATTCTCATACGATCATTCCTCCATACCTTCAAGCCTTCAGTGCTCAAAAATCCGTATTGATAAAATATAAATTTTGAAATGTTTTATTGTTTCTCTCACTTAGGTTAGTATTAAATTCACTTAAAAATAACATTTCAATAGCAGATTATTGAATTTTTGAAATTTTTTGAAATGTTACCTATATACTGATTCTCAAACAATCATTCCTCCATACCTTCAAGCCTTCAGTGCTCAAAAATGCATATTGATAAAATTTAAATTTTGAAATGTGTTATTATACTTTTCACGTATGTGAAATAGTATATTAACTTTGTCACGGAGTTTGTAACAAATCGAAATATTAATTTCCGACTATATAAAGTATATATATTCTTGATCAGGACGACAAGACGAGTTGATTTAGCTATGTCCGTCTGTCCGTCTGTCTGTCTGTCTGTATGTATGCAAACGAGTCCCTCAGTTTTGAAGCTATCGAGCTGAAACTTTGCACAGAGTCTTAGAATTTATTACGATGAATCATTCGTCGGAACCAGCATGATCTGATTATTGGAACAGGTAGCTCCCATACGAAATGAAGAAGAAAAGTGAACAAAACTGGAATCGTTGTATGGAAAACTTTTTTGTTTTGTACAATAGAGTGCTGAAATTTTAAACATAGTAGTTTTACATGGTCCGACTACATGCCTGAAAGTTTCATTGAGATTGGACATCTGGAACTGGTAGCTCCCATACAAAATGAAGAAGAGGAAGACAAGCCATATTCACGTCGTTGTATCGAAAACTTTTTTGTTTCTTAACCAATTGACTTGAAATTTTAAAGTTATGTTCTTAGGGAGGAATGAAAACTATTTTGACCAAAAGTGGGCGTAACCACGCGTAGCCACGCCCACTTATAGCTTAACTTGACCCTTTGTATGGAAAACTTTTTTGTTTTTTAATCAATTGACTTGAAACTTTACAGTTATGTTCTTAGGGAGGAATGAACTCTATTTTGACGAAAAGTGGGCGTAGCCACGCCCTTTTATAGCGAAAATTGACCCTTTGTATGGAAAACTTTTTTGTTTTTTAACCAATTGACTTGAAACTTTGCAGTTGTGCTCTTAGGGAGGAATGAAAACTATTTTGATCAAAAGTGGGCATGGCCACGCCCACTTATAGCTTAACTTGACGCTTTGTATGGAAAACTTTTTTGTTTTTTAACCAATTGACTTGAAACTTTACAGTTATGTTCTTAGGGAGGAATGAAAACTATTTTGACCAAAAGTGGGCGTAGCCACGCGTTGCCACGCCCACTTATAGCGAAAATTTACCCGTTGTATGGAAAACTTTTTTGTTTTTTAACCAATTGACTTGAAACTTTGCAGTTGTGCTCTTAGGGAGGAATGAAAAATATTTTGATCAAAAGTGGGCATGGCCACGCCCACTTATAGCTTAACTTGACGCTTTGTATGGAAAACTTTTTTGTTTTTTTAACCAATTGACTTAAAACTTTACAGTTATGTTCCTAAGGAGGAATGAAAACTATTTTGACCAAATGTGGGCATGGCTACGCCCACTTATCGCAAAACTTGAACCGTTGTATGGAAAAATTTTTTGTTTTTTAACGAATTGACTTGAAACATTACAGTTATGTAATATTATATATGTTAGGGAGGCATGAAAGCTATTCATTTAGTTTTTTTTATAGTGACACAAAATGAAAAGTATTATAGCTTCAGCCTTGCTGAAGATAGCGTCCTTACTGGTTTCTTTCACTTAAAAATAACATTTCAATAGTAGATTATTAAATTTTTGAAATTTTTTTAAATGTTACCTATAAACTGATTCTCATACGATCATTCCTCCATACGTTCAAGCCTTCAGTGCTCAAAAATCCATATTGATAAAATTTAAATTTTAAAATTTTTTATTGTTTCTTTCACTTTAAAATATCAATTCAATAGTAGATTATTAAATTTTTGAAATGTTTTTAAATGTTACCTATAAACTGATTCTCATACGATCATTCCTCCATACGTTCAAGCCTTCAGTGCTCAAAAATCCATATTGATAAAATTTAAATTTTAAAATTTTTTATTGTTTCTTTCACTTTAAAATATCAATTCAATAGTAGATTTTTGAATTTTTGAAATTTTTTGAAATGTTACCTATGTACTGATTCTCAAACGATCATTCTTCCATACGTTCAAACCTTCAGTGCTCAAAAATCCATATTGATAAAATATAAATTTTGAAATGTTTTATTGTTTCTTAAACTTAGGTTAGTATTAAATTCACTCACAAATAACATTTCAATAGTAGATTTTTGAATTTTTGAAATTTTTTGAAATGTTACCTTTAAACTGAATCTCATACGATCCTTCTTCCATACCTTCAAGCCTTCAGTGCTCGGAAACCCATATTGATAAAATATAAATTTTGAAATGTGTTACTGTTTCTTTCACTTAAAAATAACATTTCAATAGTAGATTATTGAATTTTTGAAATTTTTTTAAATGTTACCTATAAACTGATTCTCATACGATCCTTCTTCCTTACCTTCAAGCCTTCAGTGCTCAGAAATCCATATTGATAAAATATAATTTTTGAAATGTGTTACTGTTTCTTTCACTTAAAAATAACATTTCAATAGTAGATTTTTGAATTTTTTAAATTTTTTGAAATGTTACCTTTAAACTGAATCTCATACGATCCTTCTTCCATACCTTCAAGCCTTCAGTGCTCAGAAATCCATATTGATAAAGTATAAATTTTGAAATGTGTTACTGTTTCTTTCACTTAAAAATAACATTTCAATAGCAGATTATTGAATTTTTCAAATTTTTTGAAATGTTACCTATATACTGATTTTCATACGATCATTCCTCCATACCTTCAAGCTTTCAGTGCTCAGAAATCCATATTGATAAAATATAAATTTTGAAATGTGTCATTGTTTCTTTCACTTAAAAATAACATTTCAATAGTAGATTATTGACTTTTTGAAATTTTTTGAAATGTTACCTATAAACTGATTCTCATACGATCATTCCTCCATACCTTCAAGCCTTCAGTGCTCAGAAATCCATATTGATAAAATATAAATTTTGAAATGTGTTATTGTTTCTTTCACTTAGAAATAACATTTCAATAGCAGATTATTGAATTTTTCAAATTTTTTGAAATGTTACCTATATACTGAATCTCATACGATCATTTTTCCATACGTTCAAGCCTTCAGTGCTCAAAAATCCATATTGATAAAATATAAATTTTGAAATGTTTTATTGTTTCTTTTACTTAGGTTTGTATTAAATTCACTCACAAATAACATTTCAATATTAGATTTTTGAATTTTTGAAATTTTTTGAAATGTTACCTATATACTGATTCTCAAACAATCATTCTTCCATACCTTCAAGCCTTCAGTGCTCCAAAAACCGTATTGATAAAATATAAATTTTGAAATGTTTTATTGTTTCTCTCACTTAGGTTAGTGTTAAATTCACTCACAAATAACATTTCAATAGTAAATTTTTGAATTTTTGAAATTTTTTGATATGTTACCTATAAACTGATTCTCATACGATCCGTCTTCCATACCTTCAAGCCTTCAGTGCTCAGAAACGCATATTGATAAAATATAAATTTTGAAATATAACATTTCAATAGCAGATTATTGAATTTTTGAAATTTTTTTAAATGTTACCTATATACTGATTCTCATACGATCATTCTTCCGTACGTTCAAGCCTTCAGTGCTCAGAAATCCATATTGATAAAATATAAATTTTGAAATGTGTTATTGTTTCTTTCACTTAAAAATAACATTTCAAGAGCAGATTATTGAATTTTTCAAATTTTTTGAAATGTTACCTATATACTGATTTTCATACGATCATTCCTCCATACCTTCAAGCTTTCAGTGCTCAGAAATCCATATTGATAAAATATAAATTTTGAAATGTTTTATTGTTTCTCTCACTTAGGTTAGTATTAAATTCACTCACAAATAACATTTCAATAGAAGATTTTTGAATTTTTGAAATTTTTTTAAATGTTACCTATATACTGATTCTCAAACAATCATTCTTCCATACCTTCAAGCCTTCAGTGCTCAAAAAACCGTATTGATAAAATATAAATTTTGAAATGTTTTATTGTTTCTCTCACTTAGGTTAGTATTAAATTCACTCACAAATAACATTTCAATGGAAGATTTTTGAATTTTTGAAATTTTTTTAAATGTTACCTATATACTGATTCTCAAACAATCATTCTTCGAAACCTTCAAGCCTTCAGTGCTCAAAAATCCATATTGATAAAATATAAATTTTGAAATGTGTTACTGTTTCTTTCACTTAAAAATAACATTTCAATAGTAGATTATTGAATTTTTGAAATTTTTTGAAATGTTACCTATAAACTGATTCTCATACGATCATTCCTCCATACCTTCAAGCCTTCAGTGCTCAGAAATCCATATTGATAAAATATAAATTTTGAAATGTGTTATTGTTTCTTTCACTTAAAAATAACATTTCAAGAGCAGATTATTGAATTTTTCAAATTTTTTGAAATGTTACCTATATACTGATTTTCATACGATCATTCCTCCATACCTTCAAGCTTTCAGTGCTCAGAAATCCATATTGATAAAATATAAATTTTGAAATGTATTATTGTTTCTTTGACTTAAAAATAACATTTCAATAGTAGATTATTGAATTTTTGAAATTTTTTGAAATGTGCGAATTCCGTCAAGTACGGACGTGTTTTTCTTGTGCTCCGGAAAATTAACTTAAAACCCATCAGTGCAGTGAAAGATCTAATAATAATTAGTGTATATCGCGAAAAGACGCTTAGTGCGATAATTCGCACAAATCTATCAACTAATTAATCAATTGATTAGCCACAATAAACAATAAAAAACAATTAAAACCAAATCTCTATTAATACAATGAGTAAAAAAGAAATCGAAACTCGCAGTGAACTGCAGCGTAAGCAAGACGAGCGTCGGCTCTCTTTGCAACGGAACAACGCGTATTTCACCTATAACGCCGCGTCAACCGAAAATACTACAGCTCTAGAGCGATCGAGGGCAATGACCAATGTAGCGCACGAACTATTGCACGTAGCGAGCGGGAGAGCGCGTTCTTGCTCTCTGTCGCTACCGTCTACGTCTCAAACGCCACAGAGCGCCGTGTCCGCTCATCAGCAGATATGTACTGGCCAGAGAGACCTGTGCCCATCTACGACGACTAGTACAACAATGTCACTAACTACCTCAACAGTAAGTACAACAACAACTTCAACGGTATCAACTGCCAGTCCAATTGCCAATGCAAATATATGCTCAAAAATCCGTATTGATAAAATATAAATTTTGAAATGTTTTATTGTTTCTCTCACTTAGGTTAGTATTAAATTCACTTAAAAATAACATTTGAATAGTAGATTTTTGAATTTTTGAAATTTTTTGAAATGTTACCTTTAAACTGAATCTCATACGATCCTTCTTCCATACCTTCAAGCCTTCAGTGCTCAGAAATCCATATTGATAAAGTATAAATTTTGAAATGTGTTACTGTTTCTTTCACTTAAAAATAACATTTCAATAGTAGATTATTGAATTTTTGAAATTTTTTTAAATGTTACCTATATACTGATTCTCATACGATCCGTCTTCCATACCTTCAAGCCTTCAGTGCTCAGAAATCCATATTGATAAAATATAAATTTTGAAATGTGTTACTGTTTCTTTCACTTAAAAATAACATTTCAATAGTAGATTATTGAATTTTTGAAATTTTTTTAAATGTTATCATTCCTCCATACCTTCAAGCCTTCAGTGCTCAGAAATCCATATTGATAAAATATAAATTTTGAAATGTGTTACTGTTTCTTTCACTTAAAAATAACATTTCAATAGAAGATTATTGAATTTTTAAAATTTTTTTAAATGTTATCATTCCTCCATACCTTCACGCCTTCAGTGTTCAGAAATCCATATTGATAAAATATAAATTTTGAAATGTGTTACTGTTTCTTTCACTTAAAAATAACATTTCAATAGTAGATTATTGAATTTCTTAATTTTTTTTAAATGTTACCTATAAACTGATTCTCATACGATCATTCTTCCATACCTTCAAGCCTTCAGTGCTCAAAAAACCGTATTGATAAAATATAAATTTTGAAATGTTTTATTGTTTCTCTCACTTAGGTTAGTATTAAATTCACTTAAAAATAACATTTCAATAGTAGATATTTGAATTTTTGAAATTTTTTTAAATGTTACCCATATACTGATTCTCAAACAATCATTCTTCCATACCTTCATAGCCTTCAGTGCTCAAAAATCCGTATTGATAAAATATAAATTTTGAAATGTTTTATTGTTTCTCTCACTTAGGTTAGTATTAAATTCACTTAAAGATAACATTTCAATAGTAGATATTTGAATTTTTGAAATTTTTTTAAATGTTACCTTTAAACTGAATCTCATACGATCCTTCTTCCATACGTTCAAACCTTCAGTGCTCAAAAATCCATACTGATAAGATATAAATTTTGAAATGTTTTATTGTTTCTTAAACTTAGGTTAGTATTAAATTCACTCACAAATAACATTTCAATAGTAGATTTTTGAAATTTTTTGAAATGTTACCTATAAACTGATTCTCATACGATCATTCTTTCATACTTTCAAGCCTTCAGTGCTCAGAAATCCATATTAATAAAATTTAAATTTTGAAATGTTTTATTGTTTCTTTCACTTAAAAATAACATTTCAATAGTAGATTATTGAATTTTTGAAATGTTTTGAAATGTTACCTATAAACTGATTCTCATACGATCCTTCTTCCATACATTCAAGCCTTCAGTGCTCAGAAATCCATATTGATAAAATATAAATTTTGAAATGTGTTATTGTTTCTTTCACTTAAAAATAACATTTCAATAGCAGACTATTGAATGTTTCAAATTTTTTGAAATATTACCTATATACTGATTTTCATACGATCATTCCTCCAAACCTTCAAGCTTTCAGTGCTCAGAAATCCATATTGATAAAATATAAATTTTAAATGTGTTATTGTTTCTTTCACTTAAAAATAACATTTCAATAGTAGATTATTGAATTTTTGAAATTTTTTTAAATGTTACCTTAAAACTGATTCTCATTCGATCATTCTTCGATACCTTCAAGCCTTCAGTGCTCAAAAATCCGTAGTGATAAAATTTAAATTTTGAAATGTTTTATTGTTTCTTTCACTTAAAAATAACATTTCAATAGTAAATTATTGAATTTTTGCAATTTTTTGAAATGTTACCTATATACTGAATCTCATACGATCATTTTTCCATACGTTCAAGCCTTCAGTGCTCAAAAATCCATATTGATAAAATTTAAATTTTAAAATGTGTTATTCTTTCCTTCACTTGAAAATAACATTTCAATAGCAGATTATTGAATTTTTGAAATTTTTTTAAATGTTAACTATATACTGATTCTCATACGATCATTTTTCCATACGTTCAAGCCTTCAGTGCTCAAAAATCCATACTGATAAAATTTAAATTTTGAAATGTGTTACTGTTTCTTTCACTTAGGTTAGTATTAAATTCACTCACAAATAACATTTCAATAGTAAATTTTTGAATTTGTGAAATTTTTTGATATGTTACCTATAAACTGATTCTCATACGATCCGTCTTCCATACCTTCAAGCCTTCAGTGCTCAGAAACGCATATTGATAAAATATAAATTTTGAAATATAACATTTCAATAGCAGATTATTGAATTTTTGAAATTTTTTTAAAGGTTACCTTTAAACTGATTCTCATTCGATCATTCTTCGATACCTTCAAGCCTTCAGTGCTCAAAAATCCGTAGTGATAAAATTTAAATTTTGAAATGTTTTATTGTTTCTTTCACTTAAAAATAACATTTCAATAGCAGATTATTGAAATTTTCAAATTTTTTAAAATGTTACCTATACACTGATTCTCATACGATCATTCTTCCATACGTTCAAGCCTTCAGTGCTCAAAAATCCACACTGATAAAATTTAAATTTTGAAATGTGTTACTATTTCTTTCACTTAAAAATAACATTTCAATAGCAGATTATTGAATTTTTGAAATTTTTTAAAATGTTACCTATACACTGATTCTCATACGATCATTCTTCCATACCTTCAAGCCTTCAGTGCTCAAAAATCTATATTGATAAAGTATAAATTTTGAAATGTTTTATTGTTTCTTTCACTTAAAAATAACATTTCAATAGCAGATTATTGAATTTTTCAAATTTTTTAAAATGTTACCTATACACTGATTCTCATACGATCATTCTTCCGTACGTTCAAGCCTTCAGTGCTCAAAAATCCACACTGATAAAATTTAAATTTTGAAATGTGTTACTGTTTCTTTCACTTACAAATAACATTTCAATAGCAGATTATTGAATTTTTGAAATTTTTTAAAATGTTACCTATAAACTGATTGTCATACGATCATTCTTTCGTACTTTCAAGCCTTCAGTGCTCAGAAATCCATATTAATAAAATTTAAATTTTGAAATGTTTTATTGTTTCTTTCACTTAAAAATAACATTTCAACAGCAGATTATTGAATTTTTGAAATTTTTTAAAATGTTACCTATAAACTGATTCTCATACGATCATTCTTTCATACTTTCAAGCCTTCAGTGCTCAGAAATCCATCTTAATAAAATTTAAATTTTGAAATGTTTTATTGTTTCTTTCACTTAAAAATAACATTTCAATAGCAGATTATTGAATTTTTGAAATTTTTTAAAATGTTACCTATATACTGATTCTCATACGATCCTTCTTCCATACCTTCAAGCCTTCAGTGCTCAAAAATCCGTATTGATAAAATATAAATTTTGAAATGTTTTATTGTTTCTTAAACTTAGGTTATTATTAAATTCACTCACAAATAACATTTCAATAGTAGATTTTTGAAATTTTTTGAAATATTACCTATAAACTGATTCTCATACGATCATTCTTTCATACTTTCAAGCCTTCAGTGCTCAGAAATCCATATTAATAAAATTTAAATTTTGAAATGTTTTATTGTTTCTTTCACTTGAAAATAACATTTCAATAGCAGATTATTGAATTTTTGAAATTTTTTAAAATGTTACCTATATACTGATTCTCATACGATCATTCTTCCATACGTTCAAGCCTTCAGTGCTCAAAAATCCATACTGATAAAATTTAAATTTTGAAATGTGTTACTGTTTCTTTCACTTAGGTTAGTATTAAATTCACTCACAAATAACATTTCAATAGTAAATTTTTTAATTTTTGAAATTTTTTGATATGTTACCTATAAACTGATTCTAATACGATCATTATTTCATACCTTCAAGCCTTCAGTGCTCAGAAATCCATAGTAATAAAATTTAAATTTTTAAATGTTTTATTGTTTCTTTCACTTAAAAATAACATTTCAATAGCAGATTATTCAATCTTTGAAATTTTTTAAAATGTTACCTATAAACTGATTCTCATACGATCATTCTTTCATACTTTCAAGCCTTCAGTGCTCAGAAATCCATATTAATAAAATTTAAATTTTGAAATGTTTTATTGTTTCTTAAACTTAGGTTAGTATTAAATTCACTCACAAATAACATTTCAATAGTAGATTCTTGAAATTTTTTGAAATGTTACCTATAAACTGATTTTCATACGATCATTCTTTCATACTTTCAAGCCTTCAGTGCTCAGAAATCCATATTAATAAAATTTAAATTTTGAAATGTTTTATTGTTTCTTTCACTTAAAAATAACATTTCAATAGCAGATTATTGAAACTTTGAAATTTTTTAAAATGTTACCTATATACTGATTCTCATACGATCATTCTTTCATACTTTCAAGCCTTCAGTGCTCAGAAATCCATATTAATAAAATTTAAATTTTGAAATGTTTTATTGTTTCTTTCACTTAAAAATAACATTTCAATAGCAGCTTATTGAATTTTTGAAATTTTTTAAAATGTTACCTATAAACTCATTCTCATACGATCCTTCTTCCATACCTTCAAGCCTTCAGTGCTCAAAAATCCGTATTGATAAAATATAAATTTTGAAATGTTTTATTGTTTCTTAAACTTAGGTTAGTATTAAATTCACTCACAAATAACATTTCAATAGTAGATTTTTGAAATTTTTTGAAATGTTACCTAAAACTGATTTTCATACGATCATTCTTTCATACTTTCAAGCCTTCAGTGCTCAGAAATCCATATTAATAAAATTTAAATTTTGAAATGTTTTATTGTTTCTTTCACTTAAAAATAACATTTCAATAGCAGATTATTGAATCTTTGAAATTTTTTAAAATGTTACCTATAAACCGATTCTCATACGATCATTCTTTCATACTTTCAAGCCTTCAGTGCTCAGAAATCCATATTAATAAAATTTAAATTTTGAAATGTTTTATTGTTTCTTTCACTTAAAAATAACATTTCAATAGCAGATTATTGAATTTTTGAAATTTTTTAAAATGTTACCTATAAACTGATTCTCATACGATCCTTCTTCCATACCTTCAAGCCTTCAGTGCTCAAAAATCCGTAGTGATAAAATATAAATTTTGAAATGTTTTATTGTTTCTTAAACTTAGGTTAGTATTAAATTCACTCCCAAATAACATTTCAATAGTAGATTTTTGAAATTTTTTGAAATGTTACCTATAAACTGATTCTCATACGATCATTCTTTCATACTTTCAAGCCTTCAGTGCTCAGAAATCCATATTAATAAAATTTAAATTTTGAAATGTTTTATTGTTTCTTTCACTTAAAAATAACATTTCAATAGCAGATTATTGAATTTTTGAAATTTTTTAAAATGTTACCTATATACTGATTCTCATACGATCATTTTTCCATACGTTCAAGACTTCAGTGCTCAAAAATCCATACTGATAAAATTTAAATTTTGAAATGTGTTACTGTTTCTTTCACTTATGTTAGTATTAAATTCACTCACAAATAACATTTCAACACTAAATTTTTGAATTTTTGAAATTTTTTGATATGTTACCTATAAACTGATTCTAATACGATCATTATTTCATACCTTCAAGCCTTCAGTGCTCAGAAATCCATATTGATAAAATATAAATTTTGAAATGTTTTATTGTTTCTTAAACTTAGGTTAGTATTAAATTCACTCACAAATAACATTTCAATAAAAGATTTTTGAAATTTTTTGAAATGTTACCTATAAACTGATTCTCATACGATCACTCTTTCATACTTTCAAGCCTTCAGTGCTCAGAAATCCATATTAATAAAATTTAAATTTTGAAATGTATTATTGTTTCTTAAACTTAGGTTAGTATTAAATTCACTCACAAATAACATTTCAATAGTAGATTTTTGAAATTTTTTGAAATGTTACCTATAAACTGATTCTCATACGATCATTCTTTCATACTTTCAAGCCTTCAGTACTCAGAAATCCATATTGATAAAATATAAATTTTTAAATGTTTTATTGTTTCTTAAACTTAGGTTAGTATTAAATTCACTCACAAATAATATTTCAATAGTAGATTTTTGAAATTTTTTGAAATGTTACCTATAAACTGATTCTCATACGATCATTCTTTCATACTTTCAAGCCTTCAGTGCTCAGAAATCCATATTAATAAAATATAAATTTTGAAATGTTTTATTGTTTCTTTCACTTAAAAATAACATTTCAATAGTAGATTATTGAATTTTTGAAATGTTTTCAAATGTTACCCATATACTGATTCTCAAACAATTATTCTTCTATACCTTCAAGCCTTCAGTGCTCAAAAATCCGTATTGATAAAATATAAATTTTGAAATGTTTTATTGTTTCTCTCACTTAGGTTAGTATTAAATTCACTTAAAAACCAGTAAGGGCGGTATAGTCGAGTATACTCGACAATATAATACCCTGCACACATGGTAGGCGGTGCCACACCTTCAAGTTACAAAAACATATTGATCTGACGTCGCATATTCAAATAGTGTTCAAAATATCAAGAAAATCGGTCAAAAAATGTGGATTTTACGAAAAATTTAAGTTTGTCGGCCTCTGAGGGGTAGCCATCAAAGAGGGGGGAAGTTTGTGGTATGCAGTTTTTAAGATGTGTTATCACTGAGCTTGTATAATTTTCAGGGTCGTACCTTTGTTAATTTTGGAGATATAACAATTTTTAGAAACTAACTGGGGGAGGGGAAATAAAAAGCAGGGGGGATTTTGTGGTATGCAGTTTTGTAGGGCTATACATACTGAGTCTACATACCGATTTTCATGTTTCTATCTCTTTGGATGTTTGAGTTATAGGTATTTAAAAAAGTGGGTGTGGCTGGATGGGCGGGAAGGAGTGGGCGTGGCAAAAAAAAAAAATAAACTTGATCTGCTGCCGAGCATCACGAGTCTACCCTCCAAATTTCAAGTCTCTAGCTCTTATAGTTTCCGAGAACCGTTGGTGAGGACGGACGGACGGACAGACGGACAGACGGACGGACATGGCTCAATCAATTTCTCTTGTCGTCCTGATCAAGAATATATATACTTTATGGGGTCCCCCTCCCCTCCTTCTGTGCGTTACATACATTTCGCTCAAACAAACACAATATACCCTGATACACAGTATGTGTACAGGGTATAATAACATTTCAATAGTAGATATTTGAATTTTTGAAATTTATTGAAATGTTACCTATATACTGATTCTCAAACAATCATTCTTCCATACCTTCAAGCCTTCAGTGCTCAAAAATCCGTATTGATAAAATATAAATTTTGAAATGCTTTATTGTTTCTCTCACTTAGGTTAGTATTAAATTCACTTAAAAATAACATTTCAATAGTAGATATTTGAATTTTTGAAATTTTTTTAAATGTTACCTTTAAATTGAATCTCATACGATCCTTCTTCCATACGTTCAAACCTTCAGTGCTCAAAAATCCATATTGATAAGATATAAATTTTGAAATGTTTTATTGTTTCTTAAACTTAGGTTAGTATTAAATTCACTCACAAATAACATTTCAATAGTAGATTTTTGAAATTTTTTGAAATGTTACCTATAAACTGATTCTCATACGATCATTCTTTCATACTTTCAAGCCTTCAGTGCTCAGAAATCCATATTAATAAAATTTAAATTTTGAAATGTTTTATTGTTTCTTTCAGTTAAAAATAACATTTCAATAGCAGATTATTGAATTTTTGAAATTTTTTAAAATGTTACCTATAAACTGATTCTCATACGATCATTCTTTCATACTTTCAAGCCTTCAGTGCTCAGAAATCCATATTAATAAAATTTAAATTTTGAAATGTTTTATTGTTTCTTTCAGTTAAAAATAACATTTCAATAGTAAATTTTTGAATTTTTGAAATTTTTTGATATGTTACCTATAAACTGATTCTAATACGATCATTATTTCATACCTTCAAGCCTTCAGTGCTCAGAAATCCATATTGATAAAATATAAATTTTGAAATGATTTGTTGTTTCTTAAACTTAGGTTAGTGTTAAATTCACTCACAAATAACATTTCAATAAAAGATTTTTGAAATTTTTTGAAATGTTACCTATAAACTGATTCTCATACGATCACTCTTTCATACTTTCAAGCCTTCAGTGCTCAGAAATCCATATTAATAAAATTTAAATTTTGAAATGTTTTATTGTTTCTTTCACTTAAAAACAACATTTCAATAGTAGATTATTGAATTTTTAAAATGTTTTGAAATGTTACCCATATACTGATTCTCAAACAATAATTCTTCCATACCTTCAAGCCTTCAGTGCTCAGAAATCCATATTGATAAAATATAAATTTTGAAATGTTTTATTGTTTCTTAAACTTAGGTTAGTATTAAATTCACTCACAAATAACATTTCAATAGTAGATTTTTGAAATTTTTTGATATGTTACCTATAAACTGATTCTAATACGATCAATATCATTATTTAATACCTTCAAGCCTTCAGTGCTCAGAAATCCGTATTGATAAAATATAAATTTTGAAATGTTTAATTGTTTCTTAAACTTAGGTTAGTATTTAATTCACTCACAAATAACATTTCAATAGTAGATTTTTGAAATTTTTTGAAATGTTACCTATAAACTGATTCTCATACGATCATTCTTTCATACTTTCAAGCCTTCAGTGCTCAGAAATCCATATTAATAAAATTTAAATTTTGAAATGTTCTATTGTTTCTTTCACTTAAAAATAACATTTCAATAGTAGATTATTGAATTTTTGAAATGTTTTCAAATGTTACCCATATACAGATTCTCAAACAATCATTCTTCCATACCTTCAAGCCTTCAGTGCTCAAAAATCCGTATTGATAAAATATAAATTTTGAAATGTTTTATTGTTTCTCTCACTTAGGTTAGTATTAAATTCACTTAAAAATAACATTTCAATAGTAGATATTTGAATTTTTGAAATTTTTTTAAATGTTACCTTTAAACTGAATCTCATACGATCCTTCTTCCATACGTTCAAACCTTCAGTGCTCAAAAATCCATATTGATAAGATATAAATTTTGAAATGTTTTATTGCTTCTTAAACTTAGGTTAGTATTAAATTCACTCACAAATAACATTTCAATAGTAGATCTCATACGATCCTTCTTCCATACGTTCAAACCTTCAGTGCCCAAAGTCCATATTGATAAGATATAAATCTTGAAATGTTTTATTGTTTCTTAAACTTAGGTTAGTATTAAATTCACTCACAAATAACATTTCAATAGTAGATTTTTGAATTTTTGAAATTTTTTGAAATGTTACCTATAAACTGATTCTCGTACGATCATTCTTTCATACTTTCAAGCCATCAGTGCTCAGAAATCCATATTAATAAAATTTAAATTTTGAAATGTTTTATTGTTTCTTTCACTTAAAAACAACATTTCAATAGTAGATTATTGAATTTTTGAAATGTTTTGAAATGTTACCTATAAACTGATTCTCATACGATCCTTCTTCCATACCTTCAAGCCTTCAGTGCTCAGAAATCCATATTGATAAAATATAAATTTTGAAATGTGTTACTGTTTCTTTCACTTAAAAATAACATTTCAATAGTAGATTATTGAATTTTTGAAATTTTTTTAAATGTTACCTATAAACTGATTCTCATACGATCATTCCTCCATACCTTCAAGCCTTCAGTGCTCAGAAATCCATATTGATAAAATTTAAATTTTGAAATGTGTTATTGTTTCTTTCACTTAAAAACAACATTTCAATAGCAGATTATTGAATTTTTGAAATTTTTTGAAATGTTACCTATAAACTGATTTTCATACGATCATTCCTCCATACCTTCAAGCTTTCAGTGCTCAGAAATCCATATTGATAAAATATAAATTTTGAAATGTTTTATTGTTTCTCTCACTAAGGTTAGTATTAAATTCACTTAAAAATAACATTTCAATAGTAGGTATTTGAATTTTTGAAATTTATTGAAATGTTACCTATATACTGATTCTCAAACAATCATTCTTCCATACCTTCAAGCCTTCAGTGCTCAAAAATCCGTATTGATAAAATATAAATTTTGAAATGTTTTATTGTTTCTCTCAGTTAGGTTAGTATTAAATTCACTTAAAAATAACATTTCAATAGTAGATATTTGAATTTTTGAAATTTTTTTAAATGTTACCTTTAAACTGAATCTCATACGATCCTTCTTCCATACGTTCAAACCTTCAGTGCTCAAAAATCCATATTGATAAGATATAAATTTTGAAATGTTTTATTGTTTCTTAAACTTAGGTTAGTATTAAATTCACTCACAAATAACATTTCAATAGTAGATTTTTGAAATTTTTTGAAATGTTACCTATAAACTGATTCTCATACGATCATTCTTTCATACTTTCAAGCCATCAGTGCTCAGAAATCCATATTAATAAAATTTAAATTTTGAAATGTTTTATTGTTTCTTTCACTTAAAAATACCATTTCAATAGTAGATTATTGAATTTTTGAAATGTTTTGAAATGTTACCTATAAACTGATTCTCATACTGATGAAAGTCCGATTTATTTGGATCTTAGCGTTTTAAGTAAAAAACAGCTATAGCCTTTTTAATATAGTAATCCGTTTATTATAAAAGTACGTGTGTTCTGTTAGGAGGATTATAAGCGAGTGGGACTGCGTTTATTGAGCATGAATAAATGTATGTATGTATGGTAGTGTTACCATTTCTTAAAAACAAAAAACTACTTTATATACCAACACTTCCCCTTAAAGTAGTGTGACATTACTTATTAATTACTCCTAAAGCTAACATACATCTGTTGTGTTTTGCTTGTGTCAAACCTTTAAGTAAGTAAGTCTGCAGGCATGTCTTCAGTGCGTTGGTACTCTACAATTATGGATCCGTCTTGATGTTTTTCTTTGATAAAATGATGTCTGATGTCAATATGTTTTGTTCGAGGATGATAACCAAAACCGGTAATCAGCGTTTGTGCGCTTTGACTGTCATTATATATCTTAACAGAATGAATATTGTCGCCGATTTGTCTGCATATCTCTTTTAGATAGACTGCTTCTTTTGTGGCATCAGACATTGCAAGATACTCGGATTCTGTGCTGGAAAGCGCAACTGTCCGTTGCTTTCTCGATTGCCAACTTATTGCTGCGCCAGCCAATATAAATGCGAATCCTGAGTATGACCGCCTATCAGTCATATTAGATCCCCAATCTGCGTCGACGGTTCCATATAGTTCTTCACCAGTTCGTCGAAAAAGCAAACCATTGCTTTTTGTGCCGCTCAAGTAACGCAATATACGTTTTGCCGCCTTCCAGTGGTCGCTGTTATAATTCGTGTTGAATTGACTTAAGAAGTTCACTGCGTATGCTATGTCCGGTCGAGTGTTCACTGCCAAAAACATCAATGCGCCAATTAGATTTTGATATGGATATTTCTTCATTTCGTTCGTATCTAATTTCTCAGGCTTTGCTAGCTTGCAGTTCGCTTCGATTGGTGTCTGCGATGCCTTGCATGATTGCATTCCGAATCGCTTTAATATATCTTGCATATATTGCTGCTGGGATAGAAATACAGTGTGTTGTACTAAATCTTGTTTGAATTCTGTGCCCAAACAAGTTTTTACACGACCCAAATCTTTCATTTCAAATTTTTCGCTCAATCGCTTTTTCACTTCGTCTAGCCAATTTTTGTCGTTAGAAGCGAGTAGAAGGTCATCTACGTAGATTGTTATCAACATTGTCTTCTTATTTCTTGTTGATATAAACAAGCAGGGGTCTTGTGTGATGGGTTCAAATCCGATTTGTTTCAAAACTGATGTTAACTTACAGTACCATTGCAAGCCGGATTGCTTCAATCCATACAACGCCTTTTTAATCAAACAAACAGGATCATTGGTATTTTTCAGACATGTATACCACTCGTTGATTGTGTTGAGGATGCTTTGGTCTGGTAGTATCCCTTCTGTGCCGATTTTCTCGCCAGATTTAACCTTTTCGATGAACGCCTTTAAATGTTCAGGAACTAGCATGTATACGCTCTCGTTCAGCTCTCCGTTTAGGTATGCTATCACAACGTCCATTTGGTGAATTTCAAAATCTTTTTCAGCAGCTATGGCTGCCAGTAATCGGATACTCGTTGTTCTTACGACGGGAGAATATTTTTCGTGAAAGTCTTCACCAGGTCGTTGTGCACATCCTTTGGCAACCAGTCTTACTTTCTTCGTGCCGTCTGCTTTTGTTCTTAGGACAAGTCTGTTTGCGATGATTTTTCTCTTTGCTGGTTTTTCGACGATTTCCCATGTTTTGTTTCGTACTTGTGCTAAATATTCATCTTCTAATGACTTTGTCCAAACTTCTTTGTCTTGCTGTGGTATTCCATCGATGTCATCATTATAGTTATGGCTAAAATAAGCCATTTCACATTCTTCAAAGTTTTCTTTGTCGCTCTCGACTTCAATCTCGTTTTGCGTTTCGATTTCAGCGTCGTTTTGCGTTTCAATTTCAGTGTCGTTTTGCGTTTCGATTTCAGCGTCATTTTGCGTTTCAATTTCGACTTCACTTAATGAGTCACTTCGTGTTGATCGAAGGTCAACCTCTTCCACCCGTTCTATCCAATTTTGGACGCCCTTTGCCTCGTTTCTGCTCTGAACATTCCAAAATAGGTTTTCTCTCATTGTTGCTGTTGCCATCTTTACTATGTTGTAGAGTGCAGAGTAACCTACCAGAATGCATTCTTCTGATCGTGAATCAAACTTGCCTTTATTCTTGTTCTTTTCCAGAACAAATACTTTCGAACCAAATATTCGCATATGTGCGACTGACGGAGTTTTTCCTGTCCATAATGCATATGGGATCATTCCTCCTGTTGCTCTCGTTGGGCATCTATTACGCGTATAACAAGCCGTGTTAATCGCTTCTGCCCAAAATCGTGCTGGTGCTTTTGATTCTTTCATCAAACATCGTGCCATTTCGACAAGCGTTCGATTCATTCTCTCAGCTATACCGTTTTGCTGTGGAGTGTAGGGTGCTGAGAATCTGCGTTTGATGCCATTATTTGTCATAAATTTGTTGAACTCTGTGTTGTTATATTCTGTCCCGTTATCAGACTGGAGTGCTTGTAGCTTCATTCCAGTATGTTTCTCCGCTGCTGCTTTGTATTTCTTAAACACTTCAAAAACTTCGGATTTATGTTTAATGAAGTAGGTTTCGGAGTAACGTGATTTATCGTCAATGAATGTTACACAATATTTCGCTCCTGAAAAAGATGTCGTGCGCAAACAAACGTCGCTGTGTACAATTTCGAGCAGATTGTTTGTTCGTTTATCTGTTGCCTTGTGGAACGGTGTTGCGCTTTGCTTTTCGCGTAGACATGTTTCGCAATCTCTCATTTTGTCATTATACTTTTCACTTATGTGAAATAGTATAATAACTTTGTCACGGAGTTTGTAACAGATCGAAATATTAATTTCCGACTATATAAAGTATATATATTGTTGATCAGGACGACAAGACGAGTTGATTTAGCCATGTCTGTCTGTCCGTCTGTCTGTCTGTCTGTATGTATGCAAACTAGTCCCTCAGTTTTGAAGCTATCGAGCTGAAACTTTGCACAGAGTCTTAGAATTTATTACGATGAATCATTCGTCGGAACCAGCATGATCGGATTATTGGAACAGGTAGCTCCCATACGAAAAGAAGAAGAAAAGTGAACAAAACTTGAATCGTTGTATGGAAAACTTTTTTGTTTTGTACAATAGAGTGCTGAAATTTTAAACATAGTAGTTTTACATAGTCCGACTACATGCCTGAAAGTTTCATTGAGATTGGACATCTGGAACTGGTAGCTCCCATACAAAATGAAGAAGAGGAAGAGAAGGAATATTCTCGTCGTTGTATGGAAAACTTTTTTGTTTCTTAACCAATTGACTTGAAATTTTAAAGTTATGTTCTTAGGGAGGAATGAAAACTATTTTGACCAAAAGTGGGCGTAGCCACGCCCACTTATAGCGAAAATTTACCCGTTGTATGGAAAACTTTTTTGTTTTTTAACCAATTGACTTGAAACTTTACAGTTATGTTCTTAGGGAGGAATGAAAACTATTTTAACCAAGAGTGGGCGTAGCCACGCCCACTTATAGCGAAAATTGACCCGTTGTATGGAAAACTTTTTTGTTTTTTAACCAATTGACTTGAAACTTTGCAGTTATGCTCTTAGGAAGGAATGAAAACTATTTTGATCAAAAGTGGGCATGGCCACGCCCACTTATAGCTTAACTTGACCCTTTGTATGGAAAATTTTTTTGTTTTTTAACCAATTGACTTGAAACTTAACAATTATGTTCTTTGGGAGGAATGAAAACTATTTTGACCAAATGTGGGCATGGATACGCCCACTTATCGCAAAACTTGAACCGTTGTATGGAAAAATTTTTTGTTTTTTAACGAATTGACTTGAAACATTACAGTTATGTTGTTAGGGAGGCATGAAAACTATTCATTTAGTTTTTTTTATAGTGACACAAAGTGAAAAGTATTATAGCTTCAGCCTTGCTGAAGAAAGCGTCCTTACTGGTTTAAGTTGAATTTAATTCCGTGTACCAAGCTATTCTTACTCATTTCCTTAAGGTCAACTTCATTTACATGACCCATTCGTTTGTGCCACGTTTCCAGATTGGAATTGTTTTCAAAACTTAATTCGCAATTTTTTGCGCTGTAATTTTCACTTTCCAGAAAATATAAATTTCCATATCTTTTAGCTTTTAAAAAAACTTTTCCGTTTTCGCGTACAATAAGTGCGTCATTTTTTCTGAAACGTACTTCATAACCTTTTTCGGTTATCTTTGCCACTGACAATAAATTTTGTCTTAAGTTTGGCACATAACACACTTCTTTCACATCAACCGTTTCTTTGCTACCATAATTTTCGATTTTTATTTTAACGTCGCCAATTCCGTTGATCGTTGATGTGTTATCAGTATCTAATTTCAGAACTTTACTTTTTTCAAGTAGACTCTCGAAGCTTTGCTTATTCATACTCATATGTGCTGTACAACCGCTGTCGAGGCACCAATAGTTATCCTTGTTCTTCATGATGTCTTCTTCGCTGGCTCTAAGTGCTGTGTTAACTTTTTCTTCGTTTTTCATTTTTCATTTCATACTGTTTTGTCAATTGCTTCTTTTGACAATTTCGTGCGAAGTGTCCCGCTTTACCACAATTGTAACACTTTTTGCTACGGTTGACACCTTCGTTGTTGTTATACCCTGTACACATACTGTGTATCAGGGTATATTGTGTTTGTGCAAAAGCCAAATGTATGTAACGCATAGAAGGAGGGTCGGGGGACCCCATAAAGTATATATATTCTTGATCGGGATGACAAGAGAAGTTGATTAGGCCATGTCCGTCCGTCTGTCCGTCCGTCCGTCCGTCCTCACCAATGGTTCTCGGAAACTATAAGAGCTAGAGACTTGAAATTTGGTGGGTAGACTCGTGATGCTCGGCAGCAGATCAAGTTTGAATGGTTTTGTGCCACGCCCACTCCTTCCCGCCCATCCAGCACCGCCCACTTTTTGAAAACGCTATAACTCGAACATCCAAAAAGATAGAAACATGAAAGTCGGTATGTAGACTCAGTATGAGTAACTCTACAAAACTGCATACCAAAAATTTCCCCCCTCCCCTTGATTTCCCGTCACCCAGTTGTTTTCTATAAAAAGCAATATCTCCAAAACTAACAAAGGTATGAACCTGAAATTTTGTATACAAGCTCAGTGATAATACATCTTAAAAACTGCATACCACAAATTTCCCCTCTCTTTGATGGCTACCCCTCAGAGGCCTACAAACTTAAATTTTTCGTAAAATCCACATTTTTTGACCGATTTTCTTGATATTTTGAACATTATTTGAATAGGCGACGTCAGATCAATATGTTATTGTAGATTGAGGGTGTGGCACCGCCTACCATGTGTGGAGGGTATTATATTGTCGAGTATACTCGACTATACCGCCCTTACTGGTTTTTATTTTGCATTTTCTGCATGTTTGCCCTCATTGCGGAGTTCTCCAAGTTATCCTCCTTAGCTCTGCGTGACTCTGCTTCCTCTAATATTTTTATGCGTAGTACGTCTGGCGTTGGTAACTCATCTCTTGTCTCCAGTGCGCATCTGAACGTCTCGTATGATTCCGGCAAACTATATAGCAGTAATATAGCTAATAGCTCGTCGCCGATCACTACCTTGATTTCTTTAAGCTTTTTCACAGCTTCAAAGAAGTTTTTTATATGATCACGCACTTTTTCGCCTTCTTTCATCCCTGCTAAAGCTACTTTTTTCAGTAGTGTTGCCTTTCTGGCTGGTCCTTTGGTTTGAAATGAAGACTTTAATTTCAACCACATTTTCTGCGATGTTGTGCACTCTTCTATTAATGAAAACTCTTGTGCACTTATCGCCAACAGAATATCCGCACACGCTTTATCATCAAATGTTTTCCAATTGTTTTGTTCGGCTTCTTCCACTGGACACTTTATCACGCCACTAACATATGACCACAAATCATTATACTCTTCACGCAAGTGAATAGTATTATAACTTTGTCCTGAAGTTTGTAACAGCAAGAAGGAGGGGAGGGGGACCCCATAAAGTATATATATTCTTGATCAGCTCGACAAGACGAGTTGATATAGCCATGTCCGTCTGTCCATCCGTCCGTCCGTCTGTCTGAGTATATGCTATCTCCTCCTACAGTTTTGAAGATATCGAGCTGAAATTTTGCAGGGAGACTTCTCTAATGTGTGGTCAAATCATTGGTCGGAACCGGCCATATCGGATTATTGGAACTGGTACCCCCCATACGAAATGAAGAAGAAAAACAAATTTGAATCGTTGTATGGAAAACTTTTTTGTTTCTTAACCAATTGACATGAAACTTCGCAGTTATGTTCTTGGGGAGGCATTAAAACTATTTTGAAAAAAATGGGCATAGTTATGACCACTTTTACCAAAAATCAATAATTTGCATATCTCCGGTACCCAATGAGCAAAAACAATGATAATTTGTATATAGGCTAATAAGATGAAGAGAAAATATATTCAGTCAAAAAAATAGGCGTGGCACAAGAAATAAGTGTGAAGAGTATTTGAGCTTCAGCCTTGCTGAAGTTAGCGTCCTTACTGGTTTTTAATTAAAATGGCTCGCATTTGCAACTTCCAAGTGTCGTAATTATCCGCGTTTAGCGGATCAATCCGCATCATAAGCCCTGCCATATTACTATCTTTCACTTTCTATCTGGGCCCATAACCTGATGAAAGTCCGATTTATTTGGATCTTAGCGTTTTAAATAAAAAACAGCTATAGCCTTTTTAATATAGTAATCCGTTTATTATAAAAGTACGTGTGTTCTGTTAGGAGGATTATAAGCGAGTGGGACTGCGTTTATTGAGCATGAATAAATGTATGTATGTATGGTAGGGTTACCATTTCTTAAAAACAAAAAACTACTTTATATACCAACACATACGATCCTTCTTCCATACCTTCAAGTCTTCAGTGCTCAGAAATCCGTATTGATAAAATATAAATTTTGAAATGTGTTACTGTTTCTTTCACTTAGAAATAACATTTCAATAGAAGATTATTGAATTTTTGAAATTTTTTTAAATGTTACCTATAAACTGATTCTCATACGATTATTCCTCCATACCTTCAAGCCTTCAGTGCTCAGAAATCCATATTGATAAAATATAAATTTTGAAATGTGTTATTGTTTCTTTCACTTAAAAATAACATTTCAATAGCAGATTATTGAATTTTTGAAATTTTTTGAAATGTTACCTATATACTGATTCTCATACGATCATTCTTCCATACGTTCAAGCCTTCAGTGCTCAAAAATCCGTATTGATAAAATTTAAAGTTTGAAATGTTTTATTGTTTCTTTCACTTAGGTCAGTATTAAATTCACTCACAAATAACATTTCAATAGTAGATTTTTGAATTTTTGAAATTTTTTTAAATGTTACCTTTAAACTGATTCTCATACGATCATTCTTCGATACCTTCAAGCCTTCAGTGCTCAAAAATCCGTATTGATAAAATTTAAATTTTGAAATGTATTATTTTTTCTTTCACTTAAAAATAACATTTCAATAGAAGATTATTGAATTTTTGAAATTTTTTTAAATGTTACCTATATACTGAATCTCATACGATCATTCTTCCATACGTTCAAGCCTTCAGTGCTCAAAAATCCATATTGATAAAATTTAAATTTTGAAATGTTTTATTGTTTCTTTAACTTAGGTTAGTATTAAATTCTCTCACAAATAACATTTCAAATTAGATTGTGAATTTTTGAAATTTTTTGAAATGTTACCTTTAAACTGATTCTCATACGATCATTCTTCCTTACCTTCAAGCCTTCAGTGCTCAGAAATCCATATTGATAAAATATAAATTTTGAAATGTGTTACTGTTTCTTTCACTTAAAAATAACATTTCAATAGTAGATTTTTGAATTTTTGGAATTTTTTGAAATGTTACCTTTAAACTGATTCTCATACGATCATTCTTCCATACGTTCAAGCCTTCAGTGCTGAAAAATCCATATTGATAAAATTTAAATTTTGAAATATTTTATTGTTTCTTTATTTTAGGTAAGTATTAAATTTAAATTTTGAAATATTTTATTGTTTCTTTAACTTAGGTAAGTATTAAATTCACTCACAAATAACATTTCAAAAGTAGATATTTGAATTTTTGAATTTTTTCTTTCACTTAAAAATAACATTTCAATAGCAGATTATTGAATTTTTGAAATTTTTTGAAATGTTACCTATATACTGATTCTCATACGATCATTCTTCTATACGTTCAAGCCTTCAGTGCTCAAAAATCCGTATTGATAAAATTTAAAGTTTGAAATGTTTTATTGTTTCTTTCACTTAGGTCAGTATTAAATTCACTCACAAATAACATTTCAATAGTAGATTTTTGAATTTTTGAAATTTTTTTAAATGTTACCTTTAAACTGATTCTCATACGATCATTCTTCGATACCTTCAAGCCTTCAGTGCTCAAAAATCCGTATTGATAAAATTTAAATTTTGAAATGTATTATTTTTTCTTTCACTTAAAAATAACATTTCAATAGAAGATTATTGAATTTTTGAAATTTTTTTAAATGTTACCTATATACTGAATCTCATACGATCATTCTTCCATACGTTCAAGCCTTCAGTGCTCAAAAATCCATATTGATAAAATTTAAATTTTGAAATGTTTTATTGTTTCTTTAACTTAGGTTAGTATTAAATTCACTCACAAATAAAATTTCAAATTAGATTTTTGAATTTTTGAAATTTTTTGAAATGTTACCTTTAAACTGATTCTCATACGATCATTCTTCCTTACCTTCAAGCCTTCAGTGCTCAGAAATCCATATTGATAAAATATAAATTTTGAAATGTGTTACTGTTTCTTTCACTTAAAAATAACATTTCAATAGTAGATTTTTGAATTTTTGGAATTTTTTGAAATGTTACCTTTAAACTGATTCTCATACGATCATTCTTCCATACGTTCAAGCCTTCAGTGCTGAAAAATCCATATTGATAAAATTTAAATTTTGAAATATTTTATTGTTTCTTTAACTTAGGTAAGTATTAAATTTAAATTTTGAAATATTTTATTGTTTCTTTAACTTAGGTAAGTATTAAATTCACTCACAAATAACATTTCAAAAGTAGATATTTGAATTTTTGAAATTTTTTGAAATGTTACCTTTAAACTGATTCTCATACGATCATTCTTCGATACCTTCAAGCCTTAAGTGCTCAAAAATCCGTATTGATAAAATTTAAATTTTGAAATGTTTAATTGTTTCTTTCACTTAAAAATAACACTTCAATAGTAGATTTTTGAATTATTGAAATTTTTTGAAATGTTACCTATATACTGATTCTCAAACAATCATTCTTCCATACGTTCAAGCCTTCAGTGCTCAAAAATCCATATTGATAACATGTAAATTTTAAAATGTGTTATTCTTTCTTTCACTTGAAAATAACATTTCAATAGCAGATTATTGAATTTTTGAAATTTTTTAAAATGTTACCTATATACTGATTCTCATACGATCATTCTTCCATACGTTCAAGCCTTCAGTGCTCAAAAATCCGTATTGATAAAATTTAAAGTTTGAAATGTTTTATTGTTTCTTTAACTTAGGTTAGTAATAAATTCACTCACAAATAACATTTCAATAGTAGATTTTTGAATTTTTGAAATTATTTGAAATGTTACCAATATACTGATTCTCAAACGATCATTCTTCGATACCTTCAAGCCTTAAGTGCTCAAAAATCCGTATTGATAAAATTTAAATTTTGAAATGTTTTATTGTTTCTTTCACTTGAAAATAACATTTGAATAGTAGATTTTTGAATTTTTGAAATTTTTTGAAATGTTAACTATGTACTGAATCTCATACGATCATTCTTCCATACGTTCAAGCCTTCAGTGCTCAAAAATCCGTATTGATAAAATATAAATTTTGAAATGTTTTATTGTTTCTATCACTTAGGTAAGCATTAAATTCACTTAAAAATAACATTTCAATAGTAGATATTTGAATTTTTGAAATTTATTGAAATGTTACCTATATACTGATTCTCAAACAATCATTCTTCCATACGTTCAAGCCTTCAGTGCTCAAAAATCCATATTGATAACATGTAAATTTTAAAATGTGTTATTCTTTCTTTCACTTGAAAATAACATTTCAATAGCAGATTATTGAATTTTTGAAATTTTTTAAAATGTTACCTATATACTGATTCTCATACGATCCTTCTTCCATACCTTCAAGCCTTCAGTGCTCAGAAACCCATATTGATAAAATATAAATTTTGAAATGTGTTACTGTTTCTTTCACTTAGGTCAGTATTAAATTCACTCACAAATAACATTTCAATAGTAGGTTTTTGAATTTTTGAAATTTTTTTAAATGTTACCTTTAAACTGATTCTCATAGATCATTCTTCCATACCTTCAAGCCTTAAGTGCTCAAAAATCAATATTGATAAAATATAAATTTTGAAATGTTTTATTGTTTCTTTCACTTAAAAATAACATTTCAAAGGATTATTGAATTTTTGAAATTTTTTGAAATGTTACCTATATACTGATTCTCATACGATCATTCTTCCATACCTTCAAGCCTTCAGTGCTCAAAAATCCGTATTGATAAAATTTAAAGTTTGAAATGTTTTATTGTTTCTTTAACTTAGGTTAGTATTAAATTCACTCACAAATAACATTTCAATAGTAGATTTTTGAATTTTTCAAATTTTTTGCAATGTTACCTATAAACTGATTCTCATACGATCATTCTTCGATACCTTCAAGCCTTAAGTGCTCCAAAATCCGTATTAATAAAATCTAAATTTTGAAATGTTTTATTGTTTCTTTCACTTGAAAATAACATTTGAATAGTAGATTTTTGAATTTTTGAAATTTATTGAAATGTTACCTATATACTGATTCTCAAACAATCATTCTTCCATACGTTCAAGCCTTCAGTGCTCAAAAATCCATATTGATAACATGTAAATTTTAAAATGTGTTATTCTTTCTTTCACTTGAAAATAACATTTCAATAGCAGATTATTGAATTTTTGAAATTTTTTAAAATGTTACCTATATACTGATTCTCATACGATCCTTCTTCCATACCTTCAAGCCTCAGTGCTCAGAAACCCATATTGATAAAATATAAATTTTGAAATGTGTTACTGTTTCTTTCACTTAGGTCAGTATTAAATTTACTCACAAATAACATTTCAATAGTAGATTTTTGAATTTTTGAAATTTTTTTAAATGTTACCTTTAAACTGATTCTCATACGATCATTCTTCCATACGTTCAAGCCTTCAGTGCTAAAAAATCCATACTGATAAAATTTAAATTTTGAAATGTATTATTTTTTCTTTCACTTAAAAATAACATTTCAATAGAAGATTATTGAATTTTTGAAATTTCTTGAAATGTTAACTATATACTGAATCTCATACGATCATTCTTCCATACGTTCAAGCCTTCAGTGCTCAAAAATCCATATTGATAAAATTTAAATTTTGAAATGTTTTATTGTTTCTTTAACTTAGGTTAGTATTAAATTCACTCACAAATAACATTTCAATAGTAGATTTTTGAATTATTGAAATTTTTTGAAATGTTACCTTTAAACTGATTCTCATACGATCATTCTTCGATACCTTCAAGCCTTAAGTGCTCAAAAATCCGTATTGATAAAATTTAAATTTTGAAATGTATTATTGTTTCTTTCACTTAAAAATAACATTTCAATAGAAGATTATTGAATTTTTGAAATTTTTTGAAATGTTAACTATATACCGAATCTCATACGATCATTCTTCCATACGTTCAAGCCTTCAGTGCTCAAAAATCCGTATTGATAAAATATAAATTTTGAAATGTTTTATTGTTTCTCTCACTTAGGTAAGTATTAAATTCACTTAAAAATAACATTTCAATAGTAGATATTTGAATTTTTGAAATTTTTTGAAATGTTAACTATATACCGAATCTCATACGATCATTCTTCCATACGTTCAAGCCTTCAGTGCTCAAAAATCCGTATTGATAAAATATAAATTTTGAAATGTTTTATTGTTTCTCTCACTTAGGTAAGTATTAAATTCACTTAAAAATAACATTTCAAAAGTAGATATTTGAATTTTTGAAATTTTTTGAAATGTTACCTTTAAACTGATTCTCATACGATCATTCTTCGATACCTTCAAGCCTTAAGTGCTCAAAAATCCGTATTGATAAAATTTAAATTTTGAAATGTTTAATTGTTTCTTTCACTTAAAAATAACACTTCAATAGTAGATTTTTGAATTATTGAAATTTTTTGAAATGTTACCTATATACTGATTCTCAAACAATCATTCTTCCATACGTTCAAGCCTTCAGTGCTCAAAAATCCATATTGATAACATGTAAATTTTGAAATGTATTATTGTTTCTTTCACTTAAAAATAACATTTCAATAGAAGATTATTGAATTTTTGAAATTTTTTGAAATGTTAACTATATACCGAATCTCATACGATCATTCTTCGATACCTTCAAGCCTTAAGTGCTCAAAAATCCGTATTGATAAAATTTAAATTTTGAAATGTTTAATTGTTTCTTTCACTTAAAAATAACATTTCAATAGCAGATTATTGAATTTTTGAAATTTTTTAAAATGTTACCTATATACTGATTCTCATACGATCCTTCTTCCATACCTTCAAGCCTTAAGTGCTCAAAAATCCGTATTGATAAAATTTAAATTTTGAAATGTATTATTGTTTCTTTCACTTAAAAATAACATTTCAATAGAAGATTATTGAATTTTTGAAATTTTTTGAAATGTTAACTATATACCGAATCTCATACGATCATTCTTCCATACGTTCAAGCCTTCAGTGCTCAAAAATCTGTATTGATAAAATATAAATTTTGAAATGTTTTATTGTTTCTCTCACTTAGGTAAGTATTAAATTCACTTGAAAATAACATTTCAATAGCAGATTATTGAATTTTTGAAATTTTTTAAAATGTTACCTATATACTGATTCTCATACGATCATTCTTCCATACGTTCAAGCCTTCAGTGCTCAAAAATCCGTATTGATAAAATTTAAAGTTTGAAATGTTTTATTGTTTCTTTAACTTAGGTTAGTAATAAATTCACTCACAAATAACATTTCAATAGTAGATTTTTGAATTTTTGAAATTATTTGAAATGTTACCAATATACTGATTCTCAAACGATCATTCTTCGATACCTTCAAGCCTTAAGTGCTCAAAAATCCGTATTGATAAAATTTAAATTTTGAAATGTTTTATTGTTTCTTTCACTTGAAAATAACATTTGAATAGTAGATTTTTGAATTTTTGAAATTTTTTGAAATGTTAACTATATACTGAATCTCATACGATCATTCTTCCATACGTTCAAGCCTTCAGTGCTCAAAAATCCGTATTGATAAAATATAAATTTTGAAATGTTTTATTGTTTCTATCACTTAGGTAAGCATTAAATTCACTTAAAAATAACATTTCAATAGTAGATATTTGAATTTTTGAAATTTATTGAAATGTTACCTATATACTGATTCTCAAACAATCATTCTTCCATACGTTCAAGCCTTCAGTGCTCAAAAATCCATATTGATAACATGTAAATTTTAAAATGTGTTATTCTTTCTTTCACTTGAAAATAACATTTCAATAGCAGATTATTGAATTTTTGAAATTTTTTAAAATGTTACCTATATACTGATTCTCATACGATCCTTCTTCCATACCTTCAAGCCTTCAGTGCTCAGAAACCCATATTGATAAAATATAAATTTTGAAATGTGTTACTGTTTCTTTCACTTAGGTCAGTATTAAATTCACTCACAAATAACATTTCAATAGTAGGTTTTTGAATTTTTGAAATTTTTTTAAATGTTACCTTTAAACTGATTCTCATAGATCATTCTTCCATACCTTCAAGCCTTAAGTGCTCAAAAATCAATATTGATAAAATATAAATTTTGAAATGTTTTATTGTTTCTTTCACTTAAAAATAACATTTCAAAGGATTATTGAATTTTTGAAATTTTTTGAAATGTTACCTATAAACTGATTCTCATACGATCATTCTTCGATACCTTCAAGCCTTAAGTGCTCAAAAATCCGTATTGATAAAATCTAAATTTTGAAATGTTTTATTGTTTCTTTCACTTGAAAATAACATTTGAATAGTAGATTTTTGAATTTTTGAAATTTATTGAAATGTTACCTATATACTGATTCTCAAACAATCATTCTTCCATACGTTCAAGCCTTCAGTGCTCAAAAATCCATATTGATAACATGTAAATTTTAAAATGTGTTATTCTTTCTTTCACTTGAAAATAACATTTCAATAGCAGATTATTGAATTTTTGAAATTTTTTAAAATGTTACCTATATACTGATTCTCATACGATCCTTCTTCCATACCTTCAAGCCTCAGTGCTCAGAAATCCATATTGATAAAATATAAATTTTGAAATGTGTTACTGTTTCTTTCACTTAGGTCAGTATTAAATTTACTCACAAATAACATTTCAATAGTAGATTTTTGAATTTTTGAAATTTTTTTAAATGTTACCTTTAAACTGATTCTCATACGATCATTCTTCCATACGTTCAAGCCTTCAGTGCTAAAAAATCCATACTGATAAAATTTAAATTTTGAAATGTATTATTTTTTCTTTCACTTAAAAATAACATTTCAATAGAAGATTATTGAATTTTTGAAATTTCTTGAAATGTTAACTATATACTGAATCTCATACGATCATTCTTCCATACGTTCAAGCCTTCAGTGCTCAAAAATCCATATTGATAAAATTTAAATTTTGAAATGTTTTATTGTTTCTTTAACTTAGGTTAGTATTAAATTCACTCACAAATAACATTTCAATAGTAGATTTTTGAATTTTTGAAATTTTTTGAAATGTTACCTTTAAACTGATTCTCATACGATCATTCTTCGATACCTTCAAGCCTTAAGTGCTCAAAAATCCGTATTGATAAAATTTAAATTTTGAAATGTATTATTGTTTCTTTCACTTAAAAATAACATTTCAATAGAAGATTATTGAATTTTTGAAATTTTTTGAAATGTTAACTATATACCGAATCTCATACGATCATTCTTCCATACGTTCAAGCCTTCAGTGCTCAAAAATCCGTATTGATAAAATATAAATTTTGAAATGTTTTATTGTTTCTCTCACTTAGGTAAGTATTAAATTCACTTAAAAATAACATTTCAATAGTAGATATTTGAATTTTTGAAATTTATTGAAATGTTACCTATATACTGATTCTCAAACAATCATTCTTCCATACGTTCAAGCCTTCAGTGCTCAAAAATCCATATTGATAACATGTAAATTTTAAAATGTGTTATTCTTTCTTTCACTTGAAAATAACATTTCAATAGCAGATTATTGAATTTTTGAAATTTTTTAAAATGTTACCTATATACTGATTCTCATACGATCCTTCTTCGATACCTTCAAGCCTTCAGTGATCAGAAACCCATATTGATAAAATATAAATTTTGAAATGTGTTACTGTTTCTCTCACTTAAATATAACATTTCAATAGTAGATTATTGAATTTTTGAAATTTTTTGAAATGTTACCTTTAAACTGATTCTCATACGATCATTCTTCCATACGTTCAAGCCTTCAGTGCTGAAAAATCCATATTGATAAAATTTTAATTTTGAAATATTTTATTGTTTCTTTAACTTAGGTAAGTATTAAATTCACTCACAAATAACATTTCAAAAGTAGATTTTTGAATTTTTGAAATTTTTTGAAATGTTACCTATATACTGATTCTCAAACAATCATTCTTCCATACGTTCAAGCCTTCAGTGCTCAAAAATCCATATTGATAACATGTAAATTTTAAAATGTGTTATTCTTTCTTTCACTTGAAAATAACATTTCAATAGCAGATTATTGAATTTTTGAAATTATTTGAAATGTTACCTATATACTGATTCTCAAACGATCATTCTTCCATACGTTCAAGCCTTCAGTGCTCAAAAATCCATATTGATAAAATATAAATTTTGAAATGTTTTATTGTTTCTTTCACTTAGGTTAGTATTAAATTCACTCAAAAATAACATTTCAATAGTAGATTTTTGAATTTTTGAAATTATTTGAAATGTTACCTATATACTGATTCTCAAACGATCATTCTTCTACACGTTCAAGTCTTAAGTGCTCAAAAATCCGTATTGATAAAATTTAAATTTTGAAATGTTTTATTGTTTCTCTCACTTAGGTAAGCATTAAATTCACTTAAAAATAACATTTCAATAGTAGATATTTGAATTTTTGAAATTTATTGAAATGTTACCTATATACTGATTCTCAAACAATCATTCTTCCATACGTTCAAGCCTTCAGTGCTCAAAAATCCATATTGATAACATGTAAATTTTAAAATGTGTTATTCTTTCTTTCACTTGAAAATAACATTTCAATAGCAGATTATTGAATTTTTGAAATTTTTTAAAATGTTACCTATATACTGATTCTCATACGATTCTTCTTCCATACCTTCAAGCCTTCAGTGCTCAGAAACCCATATTGATAAAATATAAATTTTGAAATGTGTTACTGTTTCTTTCACTTAGGTCAGTATTAAATTCACTCACAAATAACATTTCAATAGTAGGTTTTTGAATTTTTGAAATTTTTTTAAATGTTACCTTTAAACTGATTCTCATACGATCATTCTTCGATACGTTCAAGCCTTAAGTGCTCAAAAATCCATATTGATAAAATATAAATTTTGAAATGTTTTATTGTTTCTTTCACTTAAAAATAACATTTCAATAGATTATTGAATTTTTGAAATTTTTTGAAATGTTACCTATATACTGATTCTCATACGATCATTCTTCCATACGTTCAAGCCTTCAGTGCTGAAAAATCCATATTGATAAAATTTTAATTTTGAAATATTTTATTGTTTCTTTAACTTAGGTAAGTATTAAATTCACTCACAAATAACATTTCAAAAGTAGATTTTTGAATTTTTGAAATTTTTTGAAATGTTACCTATATACTGATTCTCAAACAATCATTCTTCCATACGTTCAAGCCTTCAGTGCTCAAAAATCCATATTGATAACATGTAAATTTTAAAATGTGTTATTCTTTCTTTCACTTGAAAATAACATTTCAATAGCAGATTATTGAATTTTTGAAATTATTTGAAATGTTACCTATATACTGATTCTCAAACGATCATTCTTCCATACGTTCAAGCCTTCAGTGCTCAAAAATCCATATTGATAAAATATAAATTTTGAAATGTTTTATTGTTTCTTTCACTTAGGTTAGTATTAAATTCACTCAAAAATAACATTTCAATAGTAGATTTTTGAATTTTTGAAATTATTTGAAATGTTACCTATATACTGATTCTCAAACGATCATTCTTCTACACGTTCAAGTCTTAAGTGCTCAAAAATTCGTATTGATAAAATTTAAATTTTGAAATGTTTTATTGTTTCTCTCACTTAGGTAAGCATTAAATTCACTTAAAAATAACATTTCAATAGTAGATATTTGAATTTTTGAAATTTATTGAAATGTTACCTATATACTGATTCTCAAACAATCATTCTTCCATACGTTCAAGCCTTCAGTGCTCAAAAATCCATATTGATAACATGTAAATTTTAAAATGTGTTATTCTTTCTTTCACTTGAAAATAACATTTCAATAGCAGATTATTGAATTTTTGAAATTTTTTAAAATGTTACCTTTATACTGATTCTCATACGATTCTTCCTCCATACCTTCAAGCCTTCAGTGCTCAGAAACCCATATTGATAAAATATAAATTTTGAAATGTGTTACTGTTTCTTTCACTTAGGTCAGTATTAAATTCACTCACAAATAACATTTCAATAGTAGGTTTTTGAATTTTTGAAATTTTTTTAAATGTTACCTTTAAACTGATTCTCATACGATCATTCTTCCATACCTTCAAGCCTTAAGTGCTCAAAAATCCATATTGATAAAATATAAATTTTGAAATGTTTTATTGTTTCTTTCACTTAAAAATAACATTTCAATAGATTATTGAATTTTTGAAATTTTTTGAAATGTTACCTATATACTGATTCTCATACGATCATTCTTCCATACGTTCAAGCCTTCAGTGCTCAAAAATCCGTATTGATAAAATTTAAAGTTTGAAATGTTTTATTGTTTCTTTAACTTAGGTTAGTATGAAATTCACTCACAAATAACATTTCAATAGTAGATTTTTGAATTTTTCAAATTTTTTGCAATGTTACCTATAAACTGATTCTCATACGATCATTCTTCGATACCTTCAAGCCTTAAGTGCTCAAAAATCCGTATTGATAAAATTTAAATTTTGAAATGTTTTATTGTTTCTTTCACTTGAAAATAACATTTGAATAGTAGATTTTTGAATTTTTGTAATTTATTGAAATGTTACCTATATACTGATTCTCAAACAATCATTCTTCCATACGTTCAAGCCTTCAGTGCTCAAAAATCCATATTGATAACATGTAAATTTTAAAATGTGTTATTTTTTCTTTCACTTGAAAATAACATTTCAATAGCAGATTATTGAATTTTTGAAATTTTTTGAAATGTTACCTATATACTGATTCTCATACGATCCTTCTTCCATACGTTCAAGCCTTCAGTGCTAAAAAATCCATACTGATAAAATTTAAATTTTGAAATGTATTATTTTTTCTTTCACTTAAAAATAACATTTCAATAGAAGACTATTGAATTTTTGAAATTTTTTGAAATGTTAACTATATACTGAATCTCATACGATCATTCTTCCATACCTTCAAGCCTTCAGTGCTCAGAAACCCATATTGATAAAATATAAATTTTGAAATGTGTTACTGTTTCTTTCACTTAGGTCAGTATTAAATTCACTCACAAATAACATTTCAATAGTAGGTTTTTGAATTTTTGAAATTTTTTTAAATGTTACCTTTAAACTGATTCTCATACGATCATTCTTCCATACCTTCAAGCCTTAAGTGCTCAAAAATCCATATTGATAAAATATAAATTTTGAAATGTTTTATTGTTTCTTTCACTTAAAAATAACATTTCAATAGATTATTGAATTTTTGAAATTTTTTGAAATGTTACCTATATACTGAATCTCATACGATCATTCTTCCATACGTTCAAGCCTTCAGTGCTCAAAAACCCATATTGATAAAATATAAATTTTGAAATGTGTTACTGTTTCTTTCACTTAGGTCAGTATTAAATTTACTCACAAATAACATTTCAATAGTAGATTTTTGAATTTTTGAAATTTTTTTAAATGTTACCTTTAAACTGATTCTCATACGATCATTCTTCCATACGTTCAAGCCTTCAGTGCTAAAAAATCCATACTGATAAAATTTAAATTTTGAAATGTATTATTTTTTCTTTCACTTAAAAATAACATTTCAATAGAAGACTATTGAATTTTTGAAATTTTTTGAAATGTTAACTATATACTGAATCTCATACGATCATTCTTCCATACGTTCAAGCCTTCAGTGCTCAAAAATCCATATTGATAAAATTTAAATTTTGAAATGTTTTATTGTTTCTTTAACTTAGGTTAGTATTAAATTCACTCACAAATAACATTTCAATAGTAGATTTTTGAATTTTTGAAATTTTTTGAAATGTTACCTTTAAACTGATTCTCATACGATCATTCTTCGATACCTTCAAGCCTTAAGTGCTCAAAAATCCGTATTGATAAAATTTAAATTTTGAAATGTATTATTGTTTCTTTCACTTAAAAATAACATTTCAATAGAAGATTATTGAATTTTTGAAATTTTTTGAAATGTTAACTATATACCGAATCTCATACGATCATTCTTCCATACGTTCAAGCCTTCAGTGCTCAAAAATCCGTATTGATAAAATATAAATTTTGAAATGTTTTATTGTTTCTCTCACTTAGGTAAGTATTAAATTCACTTAAAAATAACATTTCAATAGTAGATATTTGAATTTTTGAAATTTATTGAAATGTTACCTATATACTGATTCTCAAACGATCATTCTTCTACACGTTCAAGTCTTAAGTGCTCAAAAATCCGTATTGATAAAATTTAAATTTTGAAATGTTTTATTGTTTCTTTCACTTAGGTAAGCATTAAATTCACTTAAAAATAACATTTCAATAGTAGATATTTGAATTTTTGAAATTTATTGAAATGTTACCTATATACTGATTCTCAAACAATCATTCTTCAATACGTTCAAGCCTTCAGTGCTCAAAAATCCATATTGATAACATGTAAATTTTAAAATGTGTTATTCTTTCTTTCACTTGAAAATAACATTTCAATAGCAGATTATTGAATTTTTGAAATTTTTTAAAATGTTACCTATATACTGATTCTCATACGATTCTTCTTCCATACCTTCAAGCCTTCAGTGCTCAGAAACCCATATTGATAAAATATAAATTTTGAAATGTGTTACTGTTTCTTTCACTTAGGTCAGTATTAAATTCACTCACAAATAACATTTCAATAGTAGGTTTTTGAATTTTTGAAATTTTTTTAAATGTTACCTTTAAACTGATTCTCATACGATCATTCTTCCATACCTTCAAGCCTTAAGTGCTCAAAAATCCATATTGATAAAATATAAATTTTGAAATGTTTTATTGTTTCTTTCACTTAAAAATAACATTTCAATAGATTATTGAATTTTTGAAATTTTTTGAAATGTTACCTATATACTGATTCTCATACGATCATTCTTCCATACGTTCAAGCCTTCAGTGCTCAAAAATCCGTATTGATAAAATTTAAAGTTTGAAATGTTTTATTGTTTCTTTAACTTAGGTTAGTATTAAATTCACTCACAAATAACATTTCAATAGTAGATTTTTGAATTTTTCAAATTTTTTGCAATGTTACCTATAAACTGATTCTCATACGATCATTCTTCGATACCTTCAAGCCTTAAGTGCTCAAAAATCCGTATTGATAAAATTTAAATTTTGAAATGTTTTATTGTTTCTTTCACTTGAAAATAACATTTGAATAGTAGATTTTTGAATTTTTGAAATTTATTGAAATGTTACCTATATACTGATTCTCAAACAATCATTCTTCCATACGTTCAAGCCTTCAGTGCTCAAAAATCCATATTGATAATATGTAAATTTTAAAATGTGTTATTCTTTCTTTCACTTGAAAATAACATTTCAATAGCAGATTATTGAATTTTTGAAATTTTTTGAAATGTTACCTATATACTGATTCTCATACGATCCTTCTTCCATACGTTCAAGCCTTCAGTGCTAAAAAATCCATACTGATAAAATTTAAATTTTGAAATGTATTATTTTTTCTTTCACTTAAAAATAACATTTCAATAGAAGATTATTGAATTTTTGAAATTTTTTGAAATGTTAACTATATACTGAATCTCATACGATCATTCTTCCATACGTTCAAGCCTTCAGTGCTCAAAAACCCATATTGATAAAATATAAATTTTGAAATGTGTTACTGTTTCTTTCACTTAGGTCAGTATTAAATTTACTCACAAATAACATTTCAATAGTAGATTTTTGAATTTTTGAAATTTTTTTAAATGTTACCTTTAAACTGATTCTCATACGATCATTCTTCCATACGTTCAAGCCTTCAGTGCTAAAAAATCCATACTGATAAAATTTAAATTTTGAAATGTATTATTTTTTCTTTCACTTAAAAATAACATTTCAATAGAAGATTATTGAATTTTTGAAATTTTTTGAAATGTTAACTATATACTGATTCTCATACGATCATTCTTCCATACGTTCAAGCCTTCAGTGCTCAAAAATCCGTATTGATAAAATTTAAAGTTTGAAATGTTTTATTGTTTCTTTAACTTAGGTTAGTATTAAATTCACTCACAAATAACATTTCAATAGTAGATTTTTGAATTTTTCAAATTTTTTGCAATGTTACCTATAAACTGATTCTCATACGATCATTCTTCGATACCTTCAAGCCTTAAGTGCTCAAAAATCCGTATTGATAAAATTTAAATTTTGAAATGTTTTATTGTTTCTTTCACTTGAAAATAACATTTGAATAGTAGATTTTTGAATTTTTGAAATTTATTGAAATGTTACCTATATACTGATTCTCAAACAATCATTCTTCCATACGTTCAAGCCTTCAGTGCTCAAAAATCCATATTGATAATATGTAAATTTTAAAATGTGTTATTCTTTCTTTCACTTGAAAATAACATTTCAATAGCAGATTATTGAATTTTTGAAATTTTTTGAAATGTTACCTATATACTGATTCTCATACGATCCTTCTTCCATACGTTCAAGCCTTCAGTGCTAAAAAATCCATACTGATAAAATTTAAATTTTGAAATGTATTATTTTTTCTTTCACTTAAAAATAACATTTCAATAGAAGATTATTGAATTTTTGAAATTTTTTGAAATGTTAACTATATACTGAATCTCATACGATCATTCTTCCATACGTTCAAGCCTTCAGTGCTCAAAAACCCATATTGATAAAATATAAATTTTGAAATGTGTTACTGTTTCTTTCACTTAGGTCAGTATTAAATTTACTCACAAATAACATTTCAATAGTAGATTTTTGAATTTTTGAAATTTTTTTAAATGTTACCTTTAAACTGATTCTCATACGATCATTCTTCCATACGTTCAAGCCTTCAGTGCTAAAAAATCCATACTGATAAAATTTAAATTTTGAAATGTATTATTTTTTCTTTCACTTAAAAATAACATTTCAATAGAAGATTATTGAATTTTTGAAATTTTTTGAAATGTTAACTATATACCGAATCTCATACGATCATTCTTCCATACGTTCAAGCCTTCAGTGCTCAAAAATCCGTATTGATAAAATATAAATTTTGAAATGTTTTATTGTTTCTCTCACTTAGGTAAGTATTAAATTCACTTAAAAATAACATTTCAATAGTAGATATTTGAATTTTTGAAATTTATTGAAATGTTACCTATATACTGATTCTCAAACGATCATTCTTCTACACGTTCAAGTCTTAAGTGCTCAAAAATCCGTATTGATAAAATTTAAATTTTGAAATGTTTTATTGTTTCTTTCACTTAGGTAAGCATTAAATTCACTTAAAAATAACATTTCAATAGTAGATATTTGAATTTTTGAAATTTATTGAAATGTTACCTATATACTGATTCTCAAACAATCATTCTTCAATACGTTCAAGCCTTCAGTGCTCAAAAATCCATATTGATAACATGTAAATTTTAAAATGTGTTATTCTTTCTTTCACTTGAAAATAACATTTCAATAGCAGATTATTGAATTTTTGAAATTTTTTAAAATGTTACCTATATACTGATTCTCATACGATTCTTCTTCCATACCTTCAAGCCTTCAGTGCTCAGAAACCCATATTGATAAAATATAAATTTTGAAATGTGTTACTGTTTCTTTCACTTAGGTCAGTATTAAATTCACTCACAAATAACATTTCAATAGTAGGTTTTTGAATTTTTGAAATTTTTTTAAATGTTACCTTTAAACTGATTCTCATACGATCATTCTTCCATACCTTCAAGCCTTAAGTGCTCAAAAATCCATATTGATAAAATATAAATTTTGAAATGTTTTATTGTTTCTTTCACTTAAAAATAACATTTCAATAGATTATTGAATTTTTGAAATTTTTTGAAATGTTACCTATATACTGATTCTCATACGATCATTCTTCCATACGTTCAAGCCTTCAGTGCTCAAAAATCCGTATTGATAAAATTTAAAGTTTGAAATGTTTTATTGTTTCTTTAACTTAGGTTAGTATTAAATTCACTCACAAATAACATTTCAATAGTAGATTTTTGAATTTTTCAAATTTTTTGCAATGTTACCTATAAACTGATTCTCATACGATCATTCTTCGATACCTTCAAGCCTTAAGTGCTCAAAAATCCGTATTGATAAAATTTAAATTTTGAAATGTTTTATTGTTTCTTTCACTTGAAAATAACATTTGAATAGTAGATTTTTGAATTTTTGAAATTTATTGAAATGTTACCTATATACTGATTCTCAAACAATCATTCTTCCATACGTTCAAGCCTTCAGTGCTCAAAAATCCATATTGATAATATGTAAATTTTAAAATGTGTTATTCTTTCTTTCACTTGAAAATAACATTTCAATAGCAGATTATTGAATTTTTGAAATTTTTTGAAATGTTACCTATATACTGATTCTCATACGATCCTTCTTCCATACGTTCAAGCCTTCAGTGCTAAAAAATCCATACTGATAAAATTTAAATTTTGAAATGTATTATTTTTTCTTTCACTTAAAAATAACATTTCAATAGAAGATTATTGAATTTTTGAAATTTTTTGAAATGTTAACTATATACTGAATCTCATACGATCATTCTTCCATACGTTCAAGCCTTCAGTGCTCAAAAACCCATATTGATAAAATATAAATTTTGAAATGTGTTACTGTTTCTTTCACTTAGGTCAGTATTAAATTTACTCACAAATAACATTTCAATAGTAGGTTTTTGAATTTTTGAAATTTTTTTAAATGTTACCTTTAAACTGATTCTCATACGATCATTCTTCCATACCTTCAAGCCTTAAGTGCTCAAAAATCCGTATTGATAAAATCTAAATTTTGAAATGTTTTATTGTTTCTTTCACTTGAAAATAACATTTGAATAGTAGATTTTTGAATTTTTGAAATTTATTGAAATGTTACCTATATACTGATTCTCAAACAATCATTCTTCCATACGTTCAAGCCTTCAGTGCTCAAAAATCCATATTGATAACATGTAAATTTTAAAATGTGTTATTCTTTCTTTCACTTGAAAATAACATTTCAATAGCAGATTATTGAATTTTTGAAATTTTTTAAAATGTTACCTATATACTGATTCTCATACGATCCTTCTTCCATACCTTCAAGCCTCAGTGCTCAGAAATCCATATTGATAAAATATAAATTTTGAAATGTGTTACTGTTTCTTTCACTTAGGTCAGTATTAAATTTACTCACAAATAACATTTCAATAGTAGATTTTTGAATTTTTGAAATTTTTTTAAATGTTACCTTTAAACTGATTCTCATACGATCATTCTTCCATACGTTCAAGCCTTCAGTGCTAAAAAATCCATACTGATAAAATTTAAATTTTGAAATGTATTATTTTTTCTTTCACTTAAAAATAACATTTCAATAGAAGATTATTGAATTTTTGAAATTTCTTGAAATGTTAACTATATACTGAATCTCATACGATCATTCTTCCATACGTTCAAGCCTTCAGTGCTCAAAAATCCATATTGATAAAATTTAAATTTTGAAATGTTTTATTGTTTCTTTAACTTAGGTTAGTATTAAATTCACTCACAAATAACATTTCAATAGTAGATTTTTGAATTTTTGAAATTTTTTGAAATGTTACCTTTAAACTGATTCTCATACGATCATTCTTCGATACCTTCAAGCCTTAAGTGCTCAAAAATCCGTATTGATAAAATTTAAATTTTGAAATGTATTATTGTTTCTTTCACTTAAAAATAACATTTCAATAGAAGATTATTGAATTTTTGAAATTTTTTGAAATGTTAACTATATACCGAATCTCATACGATCATTCTTCCATACGTTCAAGCCTTCAGTGCTCAAAAATCCGTATTGATAAAATATAAATTTTGAAATGTTTTATTGTTTCTCTCACTTAGGTAAGTATTAAATTCACTTAAAAATAACATTTCAATAGTAGATATTTGAATTTTTGAAATTTATTGAAATGTTACCTATATACTGATTCTCAAACAATCATTCTTCCATACGTTCAAGCCTTCAGTGCTCAAAAATCCATATTGATAACATGTAAATTTTAAAATGTGTTATTCTTTCTTTCACTTGAAAATAACATTTCAATAGCAGATTATTGAATTTTTGAAATTTTTTAAAATGTTACCTATATACTGATTCTCATACGATCCTTCTTCGATACCTTCAAGCCTTCAGTGATCAGAAACCCATATTGATAAAATATAAATTTTGAAATGTGTTACTGTTTCTCTCACTTAAATATAACATTTCAATAGTAGATTATTGAATTTTTGAAATTTTTTGAAATGTTACCTTTAAACTGATTCTCATACGATCATTCTTCCATACGTTCAAGCCTTCAGTGCTGAAAAATCCATATTGATAAAATTTTAATTTTGAAATATTTTATTGTTTCTTTAACTTAGGTAAGTATTAAATTCACTCACAAATAACATTTCAAAAGTAGATTTTTGAATTTTTGAAATTTTTTGAAATGTTACCTATATACTGATTCTCAAACAATCATTCTTCCATACGTTCAAGCCTTCAGTGCTCAAAAATCCATATTGATAACATGTAAATTTTAAAATGTGTTATTCTTTCTTTCACTTGAAAATAACATTTCAATAGCAGATTATTGAATTTTTGAAATTATTTGAAATGTTACCTATATACTGATTCTCAAACGATCATTCTTCCATACGTTCAAGCCTTCAGTGCTCAAAAATCCATATTGATAAAATATAAATTTTGAAATGTTTTATTGTTTCTTTCACTTAGGTTAGTATTAAATTCACTCAAAAATAACATTTCAATAGTAGATTTTTGAATTTTTGAAATTATTTGAAATGTTACCTATATACTGATTCTCAAACGATCATTCTTCTACACGTTCAAGTCTTAAGTGCTCAAAAATCCGTATTGATAAAATTTAAATTTTGAAATGTTTTATTGTTTCTCTCACTTAGGTAAGCATTAAATTCACTTAAAAATAACATTTCAATAGTAGATATTTGAATTTTTGAAATTTATTGAAATGTTACCTATATACTGATTCTCAAACAATCATTCTTCCATACGTTCAAGCCTTCAGTGCTCAAAAATCCATATTGATAACATGTAAATTTTAAAATGTGTTATTCTTTCTTTCACTTTAAAATAACATTTCAATAGCAGATTATTGAATTTTTGAAATTTTTTAAAATGTTACCTATATACTGATTCTCATACGATTCTTCTTCCATACCTTCAAGCCTTCAGTGCTCAGAAACCCATATTGATAAAATATAAATTTTGAAATGTGTTACTGTTTCTTTCACTTAGGTCAGTATTAAATTCACTCACAAATAACATTTCAATAGTAGGTTTTTGAATTTTTGAAATTTTTTTAAATGTTACCTTTAAACTGATTCTCATACGATCATTCTTCCATACCTTCAAGCCTTAAGTGCTCAAAAATCCATATTGATAAAATATAAATTTTGAAATGTTTTATTGTTTCTTTCACTTAAAAATAACATTTCAATAGATTATTGAATTTTTGAAATTTTTTGAAATGTTACCTATATACTGATTCTCATACGATCATTCTTCCATACGTTCAAGCCTTCAGTGCTGAAAAATCCATATTGATAAAATTTTAATTTTGAAATATTTTATTGTTTCTTTAACTTAGGTAAGTATTAAATTCACTCACAAATAACATTTCAAAAGTAGATTTTTGAATTTTTGAAATTTTTTGAAATGTTACCTATATACTGATTCTCAAACAATCATTCTTCCATACGTTCAAGCCTTCAGTGCTCAAAAATCCATATTGATAACATGTAAATTTTAAAATGTGTTATTCTTTCTTTCACTTGAAAATAACATTTCAATAGCAGATTATTGAATTTTTGAAATTATTTGAAATGTTACCTATATACTGATTCTCAAACGATCATTCTTCCATACGTTCAAGCCTTCAGTGCTCAAAAATCCATATTGATAAAATATAAATTTTGAAATGTTTTATTGTTTCTTTCACTTAGGTTAGTATTAAATTCACTCAAAAATAACATTTCAATAGTAGATTTTTGAATTTTTGAAATTATTTGAAATGTTACCTATATACTGATTCTCAAACGATCATTCTTCTACACGTTCAAGTCTTAAGTGCTCAAAAATTCGTATTGATAAAATTTAAATTTTGAAATGTTTTATTGTTTCTCTCACTTAGGTAAGCATTAAATTCACTTAAAAATAACATTTCAATAGTAGATATTTGAATTTTTGAAATTTATTGAAATGTTACCTATATACTGATTCTCAAACAATCATTCTTCCATACGTTCAAGCCTTCAGTGCTCAAAAATCCATATTGATAACATGTAAATTTTAAAATGTGTTATTCTTTCTTTCACTTGAAAATAACATTTCAATAGCAGATTATTGAATTTTTGAAATTTTTTAAAATGTTACCTATATACTGATTCTCATACGATTCTTCCTCCATACCTTCAAGCCTTCAGTGCTCAGAAACCCATATTGATAAAATATAAATTTTGAAATGTGTTACTGTTTCTTTCACTTAGGTCAGTATTAAATTCACTCACAAATAACATTTCAATAGTAGGTTTTTGAATTTTTGAAATTTTTTTAAATGTTACCTTTAAACTGATTCTCATACGATCATTCTTCCATACCTTCAAGCCTTAAGTGCTCAAAAATCCATATTGATAAAATATAAATTTTGAAATGTTTTATTGTTTCTTTCACTTAAAAATAACATTTCAATAGATTATTGAATTTTTGAAATTTTTTGAAATGTTACCTATATACTGATTCTCATACGATCATTCTTCCATACGTTCAAGCCTTCAGTGCTCAAAAATCCGTATTGATAAAATTTAAAGTTTGAAATGTTTTATTGTTTCTTTAACTTAGGTTAGTATGAAATTCACTCACAAATAACATTTCAATAGTAGATTTTTGAATTTTTCAAATTTTTTGCAATGTTACCTATAAACTGATTCTCATACGATCATTCTTCGATACCTTCAAGCCTTAAGTGCTCAAAAATCCGTATTGATAAAATTTAAATTTTGAAATGTTTTATTGTTTCTTTCACTTGAAAATAACATTTGAATAGTAGATTTTTGAATTTTTGTAATTTATTGAAATGTTACCTATATACTGATTCTCAAACAATCATTCTTCCATACGTTCAAGCCTTCAGTGCTCAAAAATCCATATTGATAACATGTAAATTTTAAAATGTGTTATTTTTTCTTTCACTTGAAAATAACATTTCAATAGCAGATTATTGAATTTTTGAAATTTTTTGAAATGTTACCTATATACTGATTCTCATACGATCCTTCTTCCATACGTTCAAGCCTTCAGTGCTAAAAAATCCATACTGATAAAATTTAAATTTTGAAATGTATTATTTTTTCTTTCACTTAAAAATAACATTTCAATAGAAGACTATTGAATTTTTGAAATTTTTTGAAATGTTAACTATATACTGAATCTCATACGATCATTCTTCCATACCTTCAAGCCTTCAGTGCTCAGAAACCCATATTGATAAAATATAAATTTTGAAATGTGTTACTGTTTCTTTCACTTAGGTCAGTATTAAATTCACTCACAAATAACATTTCAATAGTAGGTTTTTGAATTTTTGAAATTTTTTTAAATGTTACCTTTAAACTGATTCTCATACGATCATTCTTCCATACCTTCAAGCCTTAAGTGCTCAAAAATCCATATTGATAAAATATAAATTTTGAAATGTTTTATTGTTTCTTTCACTTAAAAATAACATTTCAATAGATTATTGAATTTTTGAAATTTTTTGAAATGTTACCTATATACTGAATCTCATACGATCATTCTTCCATACGTTCAAGCCTTCAGTGCTCAAAAACCCATATTGATAAAATATAAATTTTGAAATGTGTTACTGTTTCTTTCACTTAGGTCAGTATTAAATTTACTCACAAATAACATTTCAATAGTAGATTTTTGAATTTTTGAAATTTTTTTAAATGTTACCTTTAAACTGATTCTCATACGATCATTCTTCCATACGTTCAAGCCTTCAGTGCTAAAAAATCCATACTGATAAAATTTAAATTTTGAAATGTATTATTTTTTCTTTCACTTAAAAATAACATTTCAATAGAAGACTATTGAATTTTTGAAATTTTTTGAAATGTTAACTATATACTGAATCTCATACGATCATTCTTCCATACGTTCAAGCCTTCAGTGCTCAAAAATCCATATTGATAAAATTTAAATTTTGAAATGTTTTATTGTTTCTTTAACTTAGGTTAGTATTAAATTCACTCACAAATAACATTTCAATAGTAGATTTTTGAATTTTTGAAATTTTTTGAAATGTTACCTTTAAACTGATTCTCATACGATCATTCTTCGATACCTTCAAGCCTTAAGTGCTCAAAAATCCGTATTGATAAAATTTAAATTTTGAAATGTATTATTGTTTCTTTCACTTAAAAATAACATTTCAATAGAAGATTATTGAATTTTTGAAATTTTTTGAAATGTTAACTATATACCGAATCTCATACGATCATTCTTCCATACGTTCAAGCCTTCAGTGCTCAAAAATCCGTATTGATAAAATATAAATTTTGAAATGTTTTATTGTTTCTCTCACTTAGGTAAGTATTAAATTCACTTAAAAATAACATTTCAATAGTAGATATTTGAATTTTTGAAATTTATTGAAATGTTACCTATATACTGATTCTCAAACGATCATTCTTCTACACGTTCAAGTCTTAAGTGCTCAAAAATCCGTATTGATAAAATTTAAATTTTGAAATCTTTTATTGTTTCTTTCACTTAGGTAAGCATTAAATTCACTTAAAAATAACATTTCAATAGTAGATATTTGAATTTTTGAAATTTATTGAAATGTTACCTATATACTGATTCTCAAACAATCATTCTTCAATACGTTCAAGCCTTCAGTGCTCAAAAATCCATATTGATAACATGTAAATTTTAAAATGTGTTATTCTTTCTTTCACTTGAAAATAACATTTCAATAGCAGATTATTGAATTTTTGAAATTTTTTAAAATGTTACCTATATACTGATTCTCATACGATTCTTCTTCCATACCTTCAAGCCTTCAGTGCTCAGAAACCCATATTGATAAAATATAAATTTTGAAATGTGTTACTGTTTCTTTCACTTAGGTCAGTATTAAATTCACTCACAAATAACATTTCAATAGTAGGTTTTTGAATTTTTGAAATTTTTTTAAATGTTACCTTTAAACTGATTCTCATACGATCATTCTTCCATACCTTCAAGCCTTAAGTGCTCAAAAATCCATATTGATAAAATATAAATTTTGAAATGTTTTATTGTTTCTTTCACTTAAAAATAACATTTCAATAGATTATTGAATTTTTGAAATTTTTTGAAATGTTACCTATATACTGATTCTCATACGATCATTCTTCCATACGTTCAAGCCTTCAGTGCTCAAAAATCCGTATTGATAAAATTTAAAGTTTGAAATGTTTTATTGTTTCTTTAACTTAGGTTAGTATTAAATTCACTCACAAATAACATTTCAATAGTAGATTTTTGAATTTTTCAAATTTTTTGCAATGTTACCTATAAACTGATTCTCATACGATCATTCTTCGATACCTTCAAGCCTTAAGTGCTCAAAAATCCGTATTGATAAAATTTAAATTTTGAAATGTTTTATTGTTTCTTTCACTTGAAAATAACATTTGAATAGTAGATTTTTGAATTTTTGAAATTTATTGAAATGTTACCTATATACTGATTCTCAAACAATCATTCTTCCATACGTTCAAGCCTTCAGTGCTCAAAAATCCATATTGATAATATGTAAATTTTAAAATGTGTTATTCTTTCTTTCACTTGAAAATAACATTTCAATAGCAGATTATTGAATTTTTGAAATTTTTTGAAATGTTACCTATATACTGATTCTCATACGATCCTTCTTCCATACGTTCAAGCCTTCAGTGCTAAAAAATCCATACTGATAAAATTTAAATTTTGAAATGTATTATTTTTTCTTTCACTTAAAAATAACATTTCAATAGAAGATTATTGAATTTTTGAAATTTTTTGAAATGTTAACTATATACTGAATCTCATACGATCATTCTTCCATACGTTCAAGCCTTCAGTGCTCAAAAACCCATATTGATAAAATATAAATTTTGAAATGTGTTACTGTTTCTTTCACTTAGGTCAGTATTAAATTTACTCACAAATAACATTTCAATAGTAGATTTTTGAATTTTTGAAATTTTTTTAAATGTTACCTTTAAACTGATTCTCATACGATCATTCTTCCATACGTTCAAGCCTTCAGTGCTAAAAAATCCATACTGATAAAATTTAAATTTTGAAATGTATTATTTTTTCTTTCACTTAAAAATAACATTTCAATAGAAGATTATTGAATTTTTGAAATTTTTTGAAATGTTAACTATATACTGATTCTCATACGATCATTCTTCCATACGTTCAAGCCTTCAGTGCTCAAAAATCCGTATTGATAAAATTTAAAGTTTGAAATGTTTTATTGTTTCTTTAACTTAGGTTAGTATTAAATTCACTCACAAATAACATTTCAATAGTAGATTTTTGAATTTTTCAAATTTTTTGCAATGTTACCTATAAACTGATTCTCATACGATCATTCTTCGATACCTTCAAGCCTTAAGTGCTCAAAAATCCGTATTGATAAAATTTAAATTTTGAAATGTTTTATTGTTTCTTTCACTTGAAAATAACATTTGAATAGTAGATTTTTGAATTTTTGAAATTTATTGAAATGTTACCTATATACTGATTCTCAAACAATCATTCTTCCATACGTTCAAGCCTTCAGTGCTCAAAAATCCATATTGATAATATGTAAATTTTAAAATGTGTTATTCTTTCTTTCACTTGAAAATAACATTTCAATAGCAGATTATTGAATTTTTGAAATTTTTTGAAATGTTACCTATATACTGATTCTCATACGATCCTTCTTCCATACGTTCAAGCCTTCAGTGCTAAAAAATCCATACTGATAAAATTTAAATTTTGAAATGTATTATTTTTTCTTTCACTTAAAAATAACATTTCAATAGAAGATTATTGAATTTTTGAAATTTTTTGAAATGTTAACTATATACTGAATCTCATACGATCATTCTTCCATACGTTCAAGCCTTCAGTGCTCAAAAACCCATATTGATAAAATATAAATTTTGAAATGTGTTACTGTTTCTTTCACTTAGGTCAGTATTAAATTTACTCACAAATAACATTTCAATAGTAGATTTTTGAATTTTTGAAATTTTTTTAAATGTTACCTTTAAACTGATTCTCATACGATCATTCTTCCATACGTTCAAGCCTTCAGTGCTAAAAAATCCATACTGATAAAATTTAAATTTTGAAATGTATTATTTTTTCTTTCACTTAAAAATAACATTTCAATAGAAGATTATTGAATTTTTGAAATTTTTTGAAATGTTAACTATATACCGAATCTCATACGATCATTCTTCCATACGTTCAAGCCTTCAGTGCTCAAAAATCCGTATTGATAAAATATAAATTTTGAAATGTTTTATTGTTTCTCTCACTTAGGTAAGTATTAAATTCACTTAAAAATAACATTTCAATAGTAGATATTTGAATTTTTGAAATTTATTGAAATGTTACCTATATACTGATTCTCAAACGATCATTCTTCTACACGTTCAAGTCTTAAGTGCTCAAAAATCCGTATTGATAAAATTTAAATTTTGAAATGTTTTATTGTTTCTTTCACTTAGGTAAGCATTAAATTCACTTAAAAATAACATTTCAATAGTAGATATTTGAATTTTTGAAATTTATTGAAATGTTACCTATATACTGATTCTCAAACAATCATTCTTCAATACGTTCAAGCCTTCAGTGCTCAAAAATCCATATTGATAACATGTAAATTTTAAAATGTGTTATTCTTTCTTTCACTTGAAAATAACATTTCAATAGCAGATTATTGAATTTTTGAAATTTTTTAAAATGTTACCTATATACTGATTCTCATACGATTCTTCTTCCATACCTTCAAGCCTTCAGTGCTCAGAAACCCATATTGATAAAATATAAATTTTGAAATGTGTTACTGTTTCTTTCACTTAGGTCAGTATTAAATTCACTCACAAATAACATTTCAATAGTAGGTTTTTGAATTTTTGAAATTTTTTTAAATGTTACCTTTAAACTGATTCTCATACGATCATTCTTCCATACCTTCAAGCCTTAAGTGCTCAAAAATCCATATTGATAAAATATAAATTTTGAAATGTTTTATTGTTTCTTTCACTTAAAAATAACATTTCAATAGATTATTGAATTTTTGAAATTTTTTGAAATGTTACCTATATACTGATTCTCATACGATCATTCTTCCATACGTTCAAGCCTTCAGTGCTCAAAAATCCGTATTGATAAAATTTAAAGTTTGAAATGTTTTATTGTTTCTTTAACTTAGGTTAGTATTAAATTCACTCACAAATAACATTTCAATAGTAGATTTTTGAATTTTTCAAATTTTTTGCAATGTTACCTATAAACTGATTCTCATACGATCATTCTTCGATACCTTCAAGCCTTAAGTGCTCAAAAATCCGTATTGATAAAATTTAAATTTTGAAATGTTTTATTGTTTCTTTCACTTGAAAATAACATTTGAATAGTAGATTTTTGAATTTTTGAAATTTATTGAAATGTTACCTATATACTGATTCTCAAACAATCATTCTTCCATACGTTCAAGCCTTCAGTGCTCAAAAATCCATATTGATAATATGTAAATTTTAAAATGTGTTATTCTTTCTTTCACTTGAAAATAACATTTCAATAGCAGATTATTGAATTTTTGAAATTTTTTGAAATGTTACCTATATACTGATTCTCATACGATCCTTCTTCCATACGTTCAAGCCTTCAGTGCTAAAAAATCCATACTGATAAAATTTAAATTTTGAAATGTATTATTTTTTCTTTCACTTAAAAATAACATTTCAATAGAAGATTATTGAATTTTTGAAATTTTTTGAAATGTTAACTATATACTGAATCTCATACGATCATTCTTCCATACGTTCAAGCCTTCAGTGCTCAAAAACCCATATTGATAAAATATAAATTTTGAAATGTGTTACTGTTTCTTTCACTTAGGTCAGTATTAAATTTACTCACAAATAACATTTCAATAGTAGGTTTTTGAATTTTTGAAATTTTTTTAAATGTTACCTTTAAACTGATTCTCATACGATCATTCTTCCATACCTTCAAGCCTTAAGTGCTCAAAAATCCATATTGATAAAATATAAATTTTGAAATGTTTTATTGTTTCTTTCACTTAAAAATAACATTTCAATAGATTATTGAATTTTTGAAATTTTTTGAAATGTTACCTATATACTGAATCTCATACGATCATTCTTCCATACGTTCAAGCCTTCAGTGCTCAAAAACCCATATTGATAAAATATAAATTTTGAAATGTGTTACTGTTTCTTTCACTTAGGTCAGTATTAAATTTACTCACAAATAACATTTCAATAGTAGATTTTTGAATTTTTGAAATTTTTTTAAATGTTACCTTTAAACTGATTCTCATACGATCATTCTTCCATACGTTCAAGCCTTCAGTGCTAAAAAATCCATACTGATAAAATTTAAATTTTGAAATGTATTATTTTTTCTTTCACTTAAAAATAACATTTCAATAGAAGACTATTGAATTTTTGAAATTTTTTGAAATGTTAACTATATACTGAATCTCATACGATCATTCTTCCATACGTTCAAGCCTTCAGTGCTCAAAAATCCATATTGATAAAATTTAAATTTTGAAATGTTTTATTGTTTCTTTAACTTAGGTTAGTATTAAATTCACTCACAAATAACATTTCAATAGTAGATTTTTGAATTTTTGAAATTTTTTGAAATGTTACCTTTAAACTGATTCTCATACGATCATTCTTCGATACCTTCAAGCCTTAAGTGCTCAAAAATCCGTATTGATAAAATTTAAATTTTGAAATGTATTATTGTTTCTTTCACTTAAAAATAACATTTCAATAGAAGATTATTGAATTTTTGAAATTTTTTGAAATGTTAACTATATACCGAATCTCATACGATCATTCTTCCATACGTTCAAGCCTTCAGTGCTCAAAAATCCGTATTGATAAAATATAAATTTTGAAATGTTTTATTGTTTCTCTCACTTAGGTAAGTATTAAATTCACTTAAAAATAACATTTCAATAGTAGATATTTGAATTTTTGAAATTTATTGAAATGTTACCTATATACTGATTCTCAAACGATCATTCTTCTACACGTTCAAGTCTTAAGTGCTCAAAAATCCGTATTGATAAAATTTAAATTTTGAAATGTTTTATTGTTTCTTTCACTTAGGTAAGCATTAAATTCACTTAAAAATAACATTTCAATAGTAGATATTTGAATTTTTGAAATTTATTGAAATGTTACCTATATACTGATTCTCAAACAATCATTCTTCAATACGTTCAAGCCTTCAGTGCTCAAAAATCCATATTGATAACATGTAAATTTTAAAATGTGTTATTCTTTCTTTCACTTGAAAATAACATTTCAATAGCAGATTATTGAATTTTTGAAATTTTTTAAAATGTTACCTATATACTGATTCTCATACGATTCTTCTTCCATACCTTCAAGCCTTCAGTGCTCAGAAACCCATATTGATAAAATATAAATTTTGAAATGTGTTACTGTTTCTTTCACTTAGGTCAGTATTAAATTCACTCACAAATAACATTTCAATAGTAGGTTTTTGAATTTTTGAAATTTTTTTAAATGTTACCTTTAAACTGATTCTCATACGATCATTCTTCCATACCTTCAAGCCTTAAGTGCTCAAAAATCCATATTGATAAAATATAAATTTTGAAATGTTTTATTGTTTCTTTCACTTAAAAATAACATTTCAATAGATTATTGAATTTTTGAAATTTTTTGAAATGTTACCTATATACTGATTCTCATACGATCATTCTTCCATACGTTCAAGCCTTCAGTGCTCAAAAATCCGTATTGATAAAATTTAAAGTTTGAAATGTTTTATTGTTTCTTTAACTTAGGTTAGTATTAAATTCACTCACAAATAACATTTCAATAGTAGATTTTTGAATTTTTCAAATTTTTTGCAATGTTACCTATAAACTGATTCTCATACGATCATTCTTCGATACCTTCAAGCCTTAAGTGCTCAAAAATCCGTATTGATAAAATTTAAATTTTGAAATGTTTTATTGTTTCTTTCACTTGAAAATAACATTTGAATAGTAGATTTTTGAATTTTTGAAATTTATTGAAATGTTACCTATATACTGATTCTCAAACAATCATTCTTCCATACGTTCAAGCCTTCAGTGCTCAAAAATCCATATTGATAATATGTAAATTTTAAAATGTGTTATTCTTTCTTTCACTTGAAAATAACATTTCAATAGCAGATTATTGAATTTTTGAAATTTTTTGAAATGTTACCTATATACTGATTCTCATACGATCCTTCTTCCATACGTTCAAGCCTTCAGTGCTAAAAAATCCATACTGATAAAATTTAAATTTTGAAATGTATTATTTTTTCTTTCACTTAAAAATAACATTTCAATAGAAGATTATTGAATTTTTGAAATTTTTTGAAATGTTAACTATATACTGAATCTCATACGATCATTCTTCCATACGTTCAAGCCTTCAGTGCTCAAAAACCCATATTGATAAAATATAAATTTTGAAATGTGTTACTGTTTCTTTCACTTAGGTCAGTATTAAATTTACTCACAAATAACATTTCAATAGTAGATTTTTGAATTTTTGAAATTTTTTTAAATGTTACCTTTAAACTGATTCTCATACGATCATTCTTCCATACGTTCAAGCCTTCAGTGCTAAAAAATCCATACTGATAAAATTTAAATTTTGAAATGTATTATTTTTTCTTTCACTTAAAAATAACATTTCAATAGAAGATTATTGAATTTTTGAAATTTTTTGAAATGTTAACTATATACTGAATCTCATACGATCATTCTTCCATACGTTCAAGCCTTCAGTGCTCAAAAATCCATATTGATAAAATTTAAATTTTGAAATGTTTTATTGTTTCTTTAACTTAGGTTAGTATTAAATTCACTCACAAATAACATTTCAATAGTAGATTTTTGAATTTTTGAAATTTTTTGAAATGTTACCTTTAAACTGATTCTCATACGATCATTCTTCGATACCTTCAAGCCTTAAGTGCTCAAAAATCCGTATTGATAAAATTTAAATTTTGAAATGTATTATTGTTTCTTTCACTTAAAAATAACATTTCAATAGAAGATTATTGAATTTTTGAAATTTTTTGAAATGTTAACTATATACCGAATCTCATACGATCATTCTTCCATACGTTCAAGCCTTCAGTGCTCAAAAATCCGTATTGATAAAATATAAATTTTGAAATGTTTTATTGTTTCTCTCACTTAGGTAAGTATTAAATTCACTTAAAAATAACATTTCAATAGTAGATATTTGAATTTTTGAAATTTATTGAAATGTTACCTATATACTGATTCTCAAACGATCATTCTTCTACACGTTCAAGTCTTAAGTGCTCAAAAATCCGTATTGATAAAATTTAAATTTTGAAATGTTTTATTGTTTCTTTCACTTAGGTAAGCATTAAATTCACTTAAAAATAACATTTCAATAGTAGATATTTGAATTTTTGAAATTTATTGAAATGTTACCTATATACTGATTCTCAAACAATCATTCTTCAATACGTTCAAGCCTTCAGTGCTCAAAAATCCATATTGATAACATGTAAATTTTAAAATGTGTTATTCTTTCTTTCACTTGAAAATAACATTTCAATAGCAGATTATTGAATTTTTGAAATTTTTTAAAATGTTACCTATATACTGATTCTCATACGATCCTTCTTCCATACCTTCAAGCCTTCAGTGCTCAGAAACCCATATTGATAAAATATAAATTTTGAAATGTGTTACTGTTTCTTTCACTTAGGTCAGTATTAAATTCACTCACAAATAACATTTCAATAGTAGGTTTTTGAATTTTTGAAATTTTTTTAAATGTTACCTTTAAACTGATTCTCATACGATCATTCTTCCATACCTTCAAGCCTTAAGTGCTCAAAAATCCATATTGATAAAATATAAATTTTGAAATGTTTTATTGTTTCTTTCACTTAAAAATAACATTTCAACAGTAGATTATTGAATTTTTGAAATTTTTTGAAATGTTACCTATATACTGATTCTCATACGATCATTCTTCCATACGTTCAAGCCTTCAGTGCTCAAAAATCCGTATTGATAAAATTTAAAGTTTGAAATGTTTTATTGTTTCTTTAACTTAGGTTAGTATTAAATTCACTCACAAATAACATTTCAATAGTAGATTTTTGAATTTTTCAAATTTTTTGCAATGTTACCTATAAACTGATTCTCATACGATCATTCTTCGATACCTTCAAGCCTTAAGTGCTCAAAAATCCGTATTGATAAAATTTAAATTTTGAAATGTCTTATTGTTTCTTTCACTTGAAAATAACATTTCAATAGTAGATATTTGAATTTTTGAAATTTATTGAAATGTTACCTATATACTGATTCTCAAACAATCATTCTTCAATACGTTCAAGCCTTCAGTGCTCAAAAATCCATATTGATAACATGTAAATTTTAAAATGTGTTATTCTTTCTTTCACTTGAAAATAACATTTCAATAGCAGATTATTGAATTTTTGAAATTTTTTAAAATGTTACCTATATACTGATTCTCATACGATCCTTCTTCCATACCTTCAAGCCTTCAGTGCTCAGAAACCCATATTGATAAAATATAAATTTTGAAATGTGTTACTGTTTCTTTCACTTAGGTCAGTATTAAATTCACTCACAAATAACATTTCAATAGTAGGTTTTTGAATTTTTGAAATTTTTTTAAATGTTACCTTTAAACTGATTCTCATACGATCATTCTTCCATACCTTCAAGCCCTAAGTGCTCAAAAATCCATATTGATAAAATATAAATTTTGAAATGTTTTATTGTTTCTTTCACTTAAAAATAACATTTCAACAGTAGATTATTGAATTTTTGAAATTTTTTGAAATGTTACCTATATACTGATTCTCATACGATCATTCTTCCATACGTTCAAGCCTTCAGTGCTCAAAAATCCGTATTGATAAAATTTAAAGTTTGAAATGTTTTATTGTTTCTTTAACTTAGGTTAGTATTAAATTCACTCACAAATAACATTTCAATAGTAGATTTTTGAATTTTTCAAATTTTTTGCAATGTTACCTATAAACTGATTCTCATACGATCATTCTTCGATACCTTCAAGCCTTAAGTGCTCAAAAATCCGTATTGATAAAATTTAAATTTTGAAATGTTTTATTGTTTCTTTCACTTGAAAATAACATTTGAATAGTAGATTTTTGAATTTTTGAAATTTATTGAAATGTTACCTATATACTGATTCTCAAACAATCATTCTTCAATACGTTCAAGCCTTCAGTGCTCAAAAATCCATATTGATAACATGTAAATTTTAAAATGTGTTATTCTTTCTTTCACTTGAAAATAACATTTCAATAGCAGATTATTGAATTTTTGAAATTTTTTAAAATGTTACCTATATACTGATTCTCATACGATCCTTCTTCCATACCTTCAAGCCTTCAGTGCTCAGAAACCCATATTGATAAAATATAAATTTTGAAATGTGTTACTGTTTCTTTCACTTAGGTCAGTATTAAATTCACTCACAAATAACATTTCAATAGTAGGTTTTTGAATTTTTGAAATTTTTTTAAATGTTACCTTTAAACTGATTCTCATACGATCATTCTTCCATACCTTCAAGCCTTAAGTGCTCAAAAATCCATATTGATAAAATATAAATTTTGAAATGTTTTATTGTTTCTTTCACTTAAAAATAACATTTCAACAGTAGATTATTGAATTTTTGAAATTTTTTGAAATGTTACCTATATACTGATTCTCATACGATCATTCTTCCATACGTTCAAGCCTTCAGTGCTCAAAAATCCGTATTGATAAAATTTAAAGTTTGAAATGTTTTATTGTTTCTTTAACTTAGGTTAGTATTAAATTCACTCACAAATAACATTTCAATAGTAGATTATTGAATTTTTGAAATTTTTTAAAATGTTACCTATATACTGATTCTCATACGATCCTTCTTCCATACCTTCAAGCCTTAAGTGCTCAAAAATCCATATTGATAAAATATAAATTTTGAAATGTTTTATTGTTTCTTTCACTTAAAAATAACATTTCAACAGTAGATTATTGAATTTTTGAAATTTTTTGAAATGTTACCTATATACTGATTCTCATACGATCATTCTTCCATACGTTCAAGCCTTCAGTGCTCAAAAATCCGTATTGATAAAATTTAAAGTTTGAAATGTTTTATTGTTTCTTTAACTTAGGTTAGTATTAAATTCACTCACAAATAACATTTCAATAGTAGATTTTTGAATTTTTCAAATTTTTTGCAATGTTACCTATAAACTGATTCTCATACGATCATTCTTCCATACGTTCAAGCCTTCAGTGCTCAGAAACCCATATTGATAAAATATAAATTTTGAAATGTGTTACTGTTTCTTTCACTTAGGTCAGTATTAAATTCACTCACAAATAACATTTCAATAGTAGGTTTTTGAATTTTTGAAATTTTTTTAAATGTTACCTTTAAACTGATTCTCATACGATCATTCTTCCATACCTTCAAGCCTTAAGTGCTCAAAAATCCATATTGATAAAATATAAATTTTGAAATGTTTTATTGTTTCTTTCACTTAAAAATAACATTTCAACAGTAGATTATTGAATTTTTGAAATTTTTTGAAATGTTACCTATATACTGATTCTCATACGATCATTCTTCCATACGTTCAAGCCTTCAGTGCTCAAAAATCCGTATTGATAAAATTTAAATTTTGAAATGTTTAATTGTTTCTTTCACTTGAAAATAACATTTGAATAGTAGATTTTTGAATTTTTGAAATTTATTGAAATGTTACCTATATACTGATTCTCAAACAATCATTCTTCCATACGTTCAAGCCTTCAGTGCTCAAAAATCCATATTGATAACATGTAAATTTTAAAATGTGTTATTCTTTCTTTCACTTGAAAATAACATTTCAATAGCAGATTATTGAATTTTTGAAATTTTTTTAAATGTTACCTATATACTGATTCTCATACGATCCTTCTTCCATACGTTCAAGCCTTCAGTGCTAAAAAATCCATACTGATAAAATTTAAATTTTGAAATGTATTATTTTTTCTTTCACTTAAAAATAACATTTCAATAGAAGATTATTGAATTTTTGAAATTTTTTGAAATGTTAACTATATACTGAATCTCATACGATCATTCTTCCATACGTTCAAGCCTTCAGTGCTCAAAAACCCATATTGATAAAATATAAATTTTGAAATGTGTTACTGTTTCTTTCACTTAGGTCAGTATTAAATTTACTCACAAATAACATTTCAATAGTAGATTTTTGAATTTTTGAAATTTTTTTAAATGTTACCTTTAAACTGATTCTCATACGATCATTCTTCCATACGTTCAAGCCTTCAGTGCTAAAAAATCCATACTGATAAAATTTAAATTTTGAAATGTATTATTGTTTCTTTCACTTAAAAATAACACTTCAATAGTAGATTATTGAATTTTTGAAATTTTTTGAAATGTTACCTATATACCGAATCTCATACGATCATTCTTCCATACGTTCAAGCCTTCAGTGCTCAAAAATCCATATTGATAACATGTAAATTTTAAAATGTGTTATTCTTTCTTTCACTTGAAAATAACATTTCAATAGCAGATTATTGAATTTTTGAAATTTTTTAAAATGTTACCTATATACTGATTCTCATACGATCATTCTTCCATACGTTCAAGCCTTCAGTGCTCAAAAACCCATATTGATAAAATATAAATTTTGAAATGTGTTACTGTTTCTTTAACTTAGGTTAGTATTAAATTCACTCACAAATAACATTTCAATAGTAGATTTTTGAATTTTTGAAATTTTTTGAAATGTTACCTTTAAACTGATTCTCATACGATCATTCTTCGATACCTTCAAGCCTTAAGTGCTCAAAAATCCGTATTGATAAAATTTAAATTTTGAAATGTATTATTGTTTCTTTCACTTAAAAATAACATTTCAATAGAAGATTATTGAATTTTTGAAATTTTTTGAAATGTTAACTATATACCGAATCTCATACGATCATTCTTCCATACGTTCAAGCCTTCAGTGCTCAAAAATCCATATTGATAACATGTAAATTTTAAAATGTGTTATTCTTTCTTTCACTTGAAAATAACATTTCAATAGCAGATTATTGAATTTTTGAAATTTTTTAAAATGTTACCTATATACTGATTCTCATACGATCCTTCTTCGATACCTTCAAGCCTTCAGTGCTCAGAAACCCATATTGATAAAATATAAATTTTGAAATGTGTGACTGTTTCTCTCACTTAAATATAACATTTCAATAGTAGATTATTGAATTTTTGAAATTTTTTGAAATGTTACCTTTAAACTGATTCTCATACGATCATTCTTCGATACCTTCAAGCCTTCAGTGCTCAAAAATCCTTATTGATAAAATTTAAATTTTGAAATGTTTTATTGTTTCTTTCACTTAAAAATGACATTTCAATACTAAATTATTGAATTTTTGAAATTTTTTGAAATGTTACCTATATACTGATTCTCAAACAATCATTCTTCCATACGTTCAAGCCTTCAGTGCTCAAAAATCCATATTGATAACATTTAAATTTTAAAATGTGTTATTCTTTCTTTCACTTGAAAATAACATTTCAATAGCAGATTATTGAATTTTTGAAATTTTTTAAAATGTTACCTATATACTGATTCTCATACGATCATTCTTCCATACGTTCAACCCTTCAGTGCTCAAAAATCCATACTGATAAAATTTAAATTTTGAAATGTGTTACTGTTTCTCGCACTTAAATATAACATTTCAATAGTAGATTATTGAATTTTTGAAATTTTTTGAAATGTTACCTATATACTGATTCTCAAACAATCATTCTTCCATACGTTCAAGCCTTCAGTGCTGAAAAATCCATATTGATAAAATTTAAATTTTGAAATATTTTATTGTTTCTTTAACTTAGGTAAGTATTAAATTCATTCACAAATAACATTTCAAAAGTAGATTTTTGAATTTTTGAAATTTTTTGAAATGTTACCTTTAAACTGATTCTCATACGATCATTCTTCGATACCTTCAAGCCTTAAGTGCTCAAAAATCCGTATTGATAAAATTTAAATTTTGAAATGTTTTATTGTTTCTTTCACTTAAAAATAACACTTCAATAGTAGATTTTTGAATTTTTGAAATTTTTTGAAATGTTACCTATATACTGATTCTCAAACAATCATTCTTCCATACGTTCAAGCCTTCAGTGCTCAAAAATCCATATTGATAACATGTAAATTTTAAAATGTGTTATTCTTTCTTTCACTTGAAAATAACATTTCAATAGCAGATTATTGAATTTTTGAAATTTTTTAAAATGTTACCTATATACTGATTCTCATACAATCCTTCTTCCATACCTTCAAGCCTTCAGTGCTCAGAAACCCATATTGATAAAATATAAATTTTGAAATGTGTTACTGTTTCTTTCACTTAGGTCAGTATTAAATTCACTCACAAATAACATTTCAATAGTAGATTTTTGAATTTTTGAAATTTTTTTAAATGTTACCTTTAAACTGATTCTCATACGATCATTCTTCCATACCTTCAAGCCTTAAGTGCTCAAAAATCCATATTGATAAAATATAAATTTTGAAATGTTTTATTGTTTCTTTCACTTAAAAATAACATTTCAATAGATTATTGAATTTTTGAAATTTTTTGAAATGTTACCTATATACTGATTCTCATACGATCATTCTCCATACGTTCAAGCCTTCAGTGCTAAAAAATCCATACTGATAAAATTTAAATTTTGAAATGTATTATTTTTTCTTTCACTTAAAAATAACATTTCAATAAAAGATTATTGAATTTTTGAAATTTTTTGAAATGTTAACTATATACTGAATCTCATACGATCATTTTTCCATACGTTCAAGCCTTCAGTGCTCAAAAATCCATATTGATAAAATTTAAATTTTGAAATGTTTTATTGTTTCTTTAACTTAGGTTAGTATTAAATTCACTCACAAATAACATTTCAATAGTAGATTTTTGAATTTTTGAAATTTTTTGAAATGTTACCTTTAAACTGATTCTCATACGATCATTCTTCGATACCTTCAAGCCTTAAGTGCTCAAAAATCCGTATTGATAAAATTTAAATTTTGAAATGTATTATTGTTTCTTTCACTTAAAAATAACATTTCAATAGAAGATTATTGAATTTTTGAAATTTTTTGAAATGTTAACTATATACTGAATCTCATACGATCATTCTTCCAAACGTTCAAGCCTTCAGTGCTCAAAAATCCGTATTGATAAAATATAAATTTTGAAATGTTTTATTGTTTCTCTCACTTAGGTAAGTATTAAATTCACTTAAAAATAACATTTCAATAGTAGATATTTGAATTTTTGAAATTTGTTGAAATGTTACCTATATACTGATTCTCAAACAATCATTCTTCCATACGTTCAAGCCTTCAGTGCTCAAAAATCCATATTGATAACATGTAAATTTTAAAATGTGTTATTCTTTCTTTCACTTAAAAATAACATTTCAATAGCAGATTATTGAATTTTTGAAATTTTTTAAAATGTTACCTATATACTGATTCTCATACGTCCTTCTTCCATACCTTCAATCCTTCAGTGCTCAGAAACCCATATTGATAAAATATAAATTTTGAAATGTGTTACTGTTTCTTTCACTTAGGTCAGTATTAAATTCACTCACAAATAACATTTCAATAGTAGATTTTTGAATTTTTGAAATTTTTTTAAATGTTACCTTTAAACTGATTCTCATACGATCATTCTTCCATACCTTCAAGCCTTAAGTGCTCAAAAATCCATATTGATAAAATATAAATTTTGAAATGTTTTATTGTTTCTTTCACTTAAAAATAACATTTCAATAGATTATTGAATTTTTGAAATTTTTTGAAATGTTACCTATATACTGATTCTCATACGATCATTCTTCCATATGTTCAAGCCTTCAGTGCTAAAAAATCCATACTGATAAAATTTAAATTTTGAAATGTATTATTTTTTCTTTCACTTAAAAATAACATTTCAATAGAAGATTATTGAATTTTTGAAATTTTTTGAAATGTTAACTATATACTGAATCTCATACGATCATTCTTCCATACGTTCAAGCCTTCAGTGCTCAAAAATCCATATTGATAAAATTTAAATTTTTAAATGTTTTATTGTTTCTTTAACTTAGGTTGGTATTAAATTCACTCACAAATAACATTTCATTAGTAGATTTTTGAATTTTTGAAATTTTTTGAAATGTTACCTTTAAACTGATTCTCATACGATCATTCTTCGATACCTTCAAGCCTTCAGTGCTCAAAAATCCTTATTGATAAAAGTTAAATTTTGAAATGTTTTATTGTTTCTTTCACTTAAAAATGACATTTCAATAGAAGATTATTGAATTTTTGAAATTTTTTGAAATGTTAACTATATACTGAATCTCATACGATCATTCTTCCATATGTTCAAGCCTTCAGTGCTCAAAAATCCGTATTGATAAAATTTAAATTTTGAAATGTATTATTTTTTCTTTCACTTAAAAATAACATTTCAATAGAAGATTATTGAATTTTTGAAATTTTTTGAAATGTTAACTATATACTGAATCTCATACGATCATTCTTCCATACGTTCAAGCCTTCAGTGCTCAAAAATCCGTATTGATAAAAAATAAATTTTGAAATGTTTTATTGTTTCTCTCACTTAGGTAAGTATTAAATTCACTTAAAAATAACATTTCAATAGTAGATATTTGAATTTTTGAAATTTATTGAAATGTTACCTATATACTGATTCTCAAACAATCATTCTTCTATACGTTCAAGCCTTCAGTGCTCAAAAATCCATATTGATAACATGTAAATTTTAAAATGTGTTATTCTTTCTTTCACTTGAAAATAACATTTCAATAGCAGATTATTGAATTTTTGAAATTTTTTGAAATGTTACCTATATACTGAATCTCATTCGATCATTTTTCCATACGTTCAAGCCTTCAGTGCTCAAAAATCCGTATTGATAAAATATAAATTTTGAAATGTTATATTGTTTCTTTTACTAAGGTTAGTATTAAATTCACTCACATATAACATTTCAATAGTAGATTTTTGAATTTTTGAAATTTTTTGAAATGTTACCTATATACTGATTCTCAAACGATCATTCTTCCATACGTTCAAACCTTCAGTGCTCAAAAATCCATATTGATAAAATATACATTTTGAAATGTTTTATTGTTTCTCAAACTTAGGTTAGTATTAAATTCACTCACAAATAACATTTCAATAGTAGATTTTTGAATTTTTGAAATTTTTTGAAATGTTACCTATATACTGATTCTCAAACGATCGATCTTCCATACGTTCAAGTCTTAAGGGGGTATTCTAGTGTAGAAGCCTCAATTTTAGTCGTTTTTCATCGCACGATAAAAAAAAATATAAAAATATTTTTAGTATTCGGTTTTTTGCAAAGTATTTTTTGATATTTCAAGAATACAAGAAAATTTTCCCCAAAAAAAAAAAAAGCTATATTTATCGAGTTATAATGTCGCAAAGTAGAGGCCAAAAAAAAAGGTGGGGTCATGGTTGGCAGGATTCCAATCCTTGTAGTGTCCGAAAAAAAAAAAACAAAAACGCAGTTATTCTCAGGAAAGACATCGCTATCGTCCCTACCTCGGGTAAAAAATTAAAAAAAAATTTCACAAAATGGCGACGATTTAAAAATGAAAAATGTTTTTTTACCTCTTTTTTTTGCCTTCATGGATTTTTTAAAAATAGTTAAACTAATTGTATTGCATTATCCGAGGTAGGGACGATAGAGGGATGCATTAAGAAAGTTCACTCAAAATTTCTAGTCAATCGAATAATTAGAACTCGAGATATCCTGCCAACTATGTCGAAAAAAGTAGTTTCGAGAAAATCGCGTTTAAAGTTTTGTTCAGCGTAAAGCGACACTAGTACCTTTCATCACAAAAACGCTTATAACTCCGTAAATATTTCGAATTTTGAAAAACCCTTTTAGGCACATATTCTAAAGGGTTTGGACCTTAAGAAAATGTAAAAAAAAAAAAATGATTTTTTCAAAATCCTACACTAGAATACCCCCTTAAGTGCTCAAAAATCCGTATTGATAAAATTTAAATTTTGAAATGTGTTACTGTTTCGTTCACTTAAAAATAACATTTCAATAGTAGATTATTGAATTTTTAAAATTTTTTTAAATGTTACCTATACACTGATTCTCATACGATCATTCCTCCATACCTTCAAGCCTTCAGTGCTCAGAAATCCATATTGATAAAATATAAATTTTGAAATGTGTTACTGTTTCTTTCACTTAAAAATAACATTTCAATAGTAGATTATTGAATTTTTGAAATTTTTTTAAATGTTACCTATAAACTGATTCTCATACGATCCTTCTTCCATACCTTCAAGCCTTCAGTGCTCAGAAATCCATATTGATAAAATATAAATTTTGAAATGTGTTACTGTTTCTTTCACTTAAAAATAACATTTCAATAGTAGATTATTGAATTTTTGAAATTTTTTTAAATGTTACCTATAAACTGATTCTCATACGATCATTCCTCCATACCTTCAGTGCTCAGAAATCCATATTGATAAAATATAAATTTTGAAATGTGTTATTGTTTCTTTCACTTAGGTCAGTATTAAATTCACTTAAAAATAACATTTCAATAGTAGATATTTGAATTTTTGAAATTTATTGAAATGTTACCTATATACCGATTCTCAAACAATCATTCTTCCATACCTTCAAGCCTTCAGTGCTCAAAAATCCGTATTGGTAAAATTTAAAGTTTGAAATGTTTTATTGTTTCTTTCACTTAGGTCAGTATTAAATTCACTTAAAAATAACATTTCAATAGTAGATATTTGAATTTTTGAAATTTATTGAAATGTTACCTATATACCAATTCTCAAACAATCATTCTTCCATACCTTCAAGCCTTCAGTGCTCAAAAATCCGTATTGATAAAATATAAATATTTAAATGTTTTATTGTTTCTCTCACTTAGGTTAGTATTAAATTCACTTAAAAATAACATTTCAATAGTAGATATTTGAATTTTTGAAATTTTTTTAAATGTTACCTATATACTGATTCTCAAACAATCATTCTTCCATACCTTCAAGCCTCCAGTGCTCAAAAATCCGTATTGATAAACTATAAATTTTGAAATATTTTATTGTTTCTCTCACTTAGGTTAGTATTAAATTCACTTAAAAATAACATTTCAATAGTAGATATTTGAATTTTTGAAATTTTTTGAAATGTTACCTTTAAAATGAATCTCATACGATCCTTCTGCCATACTTCAAGACTTCAGTGCTCAGAAATCCATATTGATAAAATATAAATTTTGAAATGTGTTATTGTTTCTCTCACTTAGGTTAGTATTAAATTCACTTAAAAATAACATTTCAATAGTAGATATTTGAATTTTTGAAATTTTTTTAAATGTTACCTATAAACTGATTCTCATACGATCATTCCTCCATACCTTCAAGCCTTCAGTGCTCAGAAATCCATATTGATAAAATATAAATTTTGAAATGTGTTATTGTTTCTTTAACTTAAAAATAACATTTCAATAGAAGATTATTGAATTTTTGAAATTTTTTTAAATGTTACCTATAAACTGATTCTCATACGATCCTTCTTCCATACCTTCAAGCCTTCAGTGCTCAGAAATCCATATTGATAAAATATAAATTTTGAAATGTTTTACTGTTTCTTTCACTTAAAAATAACATTTCAATAGTAGATTATTGAATTTTTGAAATTTTTTTAAATGTTACCTATAAACTGATTCTGATACGATCATTCCTCCATACCTTCAAGCCTTCAGTGCTCAGAAATCCATATTGATAAAATATAAATTTTGAAATGTGTTACTGTTTCTTTCACTTAAAAATAACATTTCAATAGTAGATTATTGAATTTTTGAAATTTTTTTAAATGTTACCTATAAACTGATTCTCATACGATCCTTCTTCCGTACCTTCAAGCCTTCAGTGCTCAGAAATCCATATTGATAAAATATAAATTTTGAATGTGTTACTGTTTCTTTCACTTAAAAATAACATTTCAATAGTAGATTATTGAATTTTTGAAATTTTTTTAAATGTTACCTATAAACTGATTCTCATACGATCATTCCTCCATACCTTCAAGCCTTCAGTGCTCAAAAATCCATATTGATAAAATTTAAAGTTTGAAATGTTTTATTGTTTCTTTAACTTAGGTCAGTATTAAATTCACTCACAAATAACATTTCAATAGTACATTTTTGAATTTTTGAAATTTTTTTAAATGTTACCTTTAAACTGATTCTCATACGATCATTCTTCGATACCTTCAAGCCTTCAGTGCTCAAAAATCCGTATTGATAAAATTTAAATTTTGAAATGTATTATTTTTTCTTTCACTTAAAAATAACATTTCAATAGAAGATTATTGAATTTTTGAAAGTTTTTGAAATGTTACCTATATACTGATTCTCAAACGATCATTCTTCCATACGTTCAAGCCTTCAGTGCTCAAAAATCCCTATTGATAAAATTTAAATTTTGAAATGTTTTATTGTTTCTTTAATTTAGGTTAGTATTAAATTCACTCACAAATAACATTTCAATAGTAGATTTTTGAATTTTTGAAATTTTTTGAAATGTTACCTTTAAACTGATTCTCATACGATCATTCTTCCATACGTTCAAGCCTTCAGTGCTGAAAAATCCATATTGATAAAATTTAAATTTTGAAATGTTTTTTGTTTCTTTTACTTAAAAATGACATTTCAATAGTAAATTATTGAATTTTTGAAATTTTTTGAAATGTTACCTATATACTGATTCTCAAACAATCATTCTTCCATACGTTCAAGCCTTCAGTGCTCAAAAATCCATAGTGATAAAATTTAAATTTTAAAATGTGTTATTCTTTCTTTCACTTGAAAATAACATTTCAATAGCAGATTATTGAATTTTTGAAATTTTTTAAAATGTTACCTATAAACTGATTCTCATACGATCATTCTTCCATACGTTCAAGCCTTCAGTGCTAAAAAATCCATACTGATAAAATTTAAATTTTGAAATATGTTACTGTTTCTTTCACTTAAAAATATCAATTCAATAGTAAATTATTGAATTTTTGAAATTTTTTGAAATGTTACCTATACACTGAATCTCATACGATCATTCTTCCATACGTTCAAACCTTCAGTGCTCAAAAACCCATATTGATAAAATATACATTTTGAAATGTTTTATTGTTTCTCAAACTTAGGTTAGTATTAAATTCACTCACAAATAACATTTCAATAGTAGATTTTTGAATTTTTGAAATTTTTTGAAATGTTACCTATATACTGATTCTCAAACGATGGTTCTTCCATACGTTCAAGTCTTAAGTGCTCAAAAATCCGTATTGATAAAATTTAAATTTTGAAATGTTTTATTGTTTCTTTCACTTGAAAATAACATTTGAATAGTAGACTTTTTAATTTTTGAAATTTTTGAAAATATTACCTTTAAACTGAATCTCATACGATCCTTCTTCCATACCTTCAAGCCTTCAGTGCTCAGAAATCCATATTGATAAAATATAAATTTTGAAATGTGTTACTGTTTCTTTCACTTAAAAATAACATTTCAATAGTAGATTATTGAATTTTTGAAATTTTTTTAAATGTTACCTATAAACTGATTCTCATACGATCCTTCTTCCATACCTTCAAGCCTTCAGTGCTCAGAAATCCATATTGATAAAATATAAATTTTGAAATGTGTTACCATTTCTTTCACTTAAAAATAACATTTCAATAGTAGATTATTGAATTTTTGAAATTTTTTTAAATGTTACCTATAAACTGATTCTCATACGATCCTTCTTCGATACCTTCAAGCCTTCAGTGCTCAGAAATCCATATTGATAAAATATAAATTTTGAAATATGTTATTGTTTCTTTCACTTAAAAATAATATTTCAATAGTAGATTATTGAATTTTTGAAATTTTTTGAAATGTTACCTATAAACTGATTCTCATACGATCATTCCTCCATACCTTCAAGCCTTCAGTGCTCAGAAATCCATATTGATAAAATATAAATTTTGAAATGTTTTATTGTTTCTTTCACTTAAAAATAACATTTCAATAGTAGATTATTGAATTTTTGAAATTTTTTGAAATGTTACCTATAAACTGATTCTCATACGATCCTTCTTCGATACCTTCAAGCCTTCAGTGCTCAGAAATCCATATTGATAAAATATAAATTTTGAAATTGTTACCATTTCTTTCACTTAAAAATAACATTTCAATAGTAGATTTTTGAATTTTTGAAATTTTTTGAAATATTACCTTTAAACTGAATCTCATACGATCCTTCTTCCATACCTTCAAGCCTTCAGTGCTCAGAAATCCATATTGATAAAATATAAATTTTGAAATGTGTTACTGTTTCTTTCACTTAAAAATAACATTTCAATAGTAGATTATTGAATTTTCGAAATTTTTTTAAATGTTACCTATAAACTGATTCTCATACGATCCTTCTTCGATACCTTCAAGCCTTCAGTGCTCAAAAATCCCTATTGATAAAATTTAAATTTTGAAATGTTTTATTGTTTCTTTAACTTAGGTTAGTATTAAATTCACTCACAAATAACATTTCAATAGTAGATTTTTGAATTTTTGAAATTTTTTGAAATGTTACCTTTAAACTGATTCTCATACGATCATTCTTCCATACGTTCAAGCCTTCAGTGCTGAAAAATCCATATTGATAAAATTTAAATTTTGAAATGTTTTATTGTTTCTTTCACTTAAAAATGACATTTCAATAGTAAATTATTGAATTTTTGAAATTTTTTGAAATTTTACCTATATACTGATTCTCAAACAATCATTCTTCCATAGGTTCAAGCCTTCAATGCTCAAAAATCCATATTGATAAAATTTAAATTTTAAAATGTGTTATTCTTTCTTTCACTTGAAAATAACATTTCAATAGCAGATTATTGAATTTTTGAAATTTTTTAAAATGTTACCTATAAACTGATTCTCATACGATCATTCTTCCATACGTTCAAGCCTTCAGTGCTAAAAAATCCATACTGATAAAATTTAAATTTTGAAATATGTTACTGTTTCTTTCACTTAAAAATATCAATTCAATAGTAAATTATTGAATTTTTGAAATTTTTTGAAATGTTACCTATACACTGAATCTCATACGCCCATTCTTCCATACGTTCAAACCTTCAGTGCTCAAAAATCCATATTGATAAAATATACATTTTGAAATGTTTTGTTGTTTCTCAAACTAAGGTTAGTATTAAATTCAATCACAAATAACATTTCAATAGTAGATTTTTGAATTTTTGAAATTTTTTGAAATGTTACCTATATACTGATTCTCAAACGATGGTTCTTCCATACGTTCAAGTCTTAAGTGCTCAAAAATCCGTATTGATAAAATTTAAATTTTGAAATGTTTTATTGTTTCTTTCACTTGAAAATAACATTTGAATAGTAGATTTTTGAATTTTTGAAATTTTTTGAAATATTACCTTTAAACTGAATCTCATACGATCCTTCTTCCATACCTTCAAGCCTTCAGTGCTCAGAAATCCATATTGATGAAATATAAAATGTTATTGTTTCTTTCACTTAGGTCAGTATTAAATTCACTCACAAATAACATTTCAATAGTAGATTTTTGAATTTTTGAAATTTTTTTAAATGTTACCTTTAAACTGATTCTCATACGATCCTTCTTCGATACCTTCAAGCCTTCAGTGCTCAAAAATCCGTATTGATAAAATTTAAATTTTGAAATGTATTATTTTTTCTTTCACTTAAAAATAACATTTCAATAGAAGATTATTGAATTTTTGAAATTTTTTGAAATGTTTCCTATATACTGAATCTCATGCGATCATTCTTCCATACGTTCAAGCCTTCAGTGCTCAAAAATCCCTATTGATAAAATTTAAATTTTGAAATGTTTTATTGTTTCTTTAACTTAGGTTAGTATTAAATTCACTCACAAATAACATTTCAATAGTAGATTTTTGAATTTTTTAAATTTTTTGAAATGTTACCTTTAAACTGATTCTCATACGATCATTCTTCCATACGTTCAAGCCTTCAGTGCTGAAAAATCCATATTGATAAAATTTAAATTTTGAAATGTTTTATTGTTTCTTTAACTTAGGTTAGTATTAAATTCACTCACAAATAACATTTCAATAGTAGATTTTTGAATTTTTTAAATTTTTTGAAATGTTACCTTTAAACTGATTCTCATACGATCATTCTTCCATACGTTCAAGCCTTCAGTGCTGAAAAATCCATATTGATAAAATTTAAATTTTGAAATGTTTTATTGTTTCTTTCACTTAAAAATGACATTTCAATAGTAAATTATTGAATTTTTGAAATTTTTTGAAATGTTACCTATATACTGATTCTCAAACAATCATTCTTCCATACGTTCAAGCCTTCAGTGCTCAAAAATCCATATTGATAAAATTTAAATTTTAAAATGTGTTATTCTTTCTTTCACTTGAAAATAACATTTCAATAGCAGATTATTGAATTTTTGAAATTTTTAAAAATGTTACCTATAAACTGATTCTCATACGATCATTCTTCCATACGTTCAAGCCTTCAGTGCTAAAAAATCCATACTGATAAAATTTAAATTTTGAAATATGTTACTGTTTCTTTCACTTAAAAATATCAATTCAATAGTAAATTATTGAATTTTTGAAATTTTTTGAAATGTTACCTATACACTGAATCTCATACGATCATTCTTCCATACGTTCAAACCTTCAGTGCTCAAAAATCCATATTGATAAAATATACATTTTGAAATGTTTTATTGTTTCACAAACTTAGGTTAGTATTAAATTCACTCACAAATAACATTTCAATAGTAGATTTTTGAATTTTTGAAATTTTTTGAAATGTTACCTATATACTGATTCTCAAACGATGGTTCTTCCATACGTTCAAGTCTTAAGTGCTCAAAAATCCGTATTGATAAAATTTAAATTTTGAAATGTTTTATTGTTTCTTTCACTTGAAAATAACATTTGAATAGTAGACTTTTTAATTTTTGAAATTTTTGAAAATATTACCTTTAAACTGAATCTCATACGATCCTTCTTCCATACCTTCAAGCCTTCAGTGCTCAGAAATCCATATTGATAAAATATAAATTTTGAAATGTGTTACTGTTTCTTTCACTTAAAAATAACATTTCAATAGTAGATTATTGAATTTTTGAAATTTTTTTAAATGTTACCTATAAACTGATTCTCATACGATCCTTCTTCCATACCTTCAAGCCTTCAGTGCTCAGAAATCCATATTGATAAAATATAAATTTTGAAATGTGTTACCATTTCTTTCACTTAAAAATAACATTTCAATAGTAGATTATTGAATTTTTGAAATTTTTTTAAATGTTACCTATAAACTGATTCTCATACGATCCTTCTTCGATACCTTCAAGCCTTCAGTGCTCAGAAATCCATATTGATAAAATATAAATTTTGAAATATGTTATTGTTTCTTTCACTTAAAAATAATATTTCAATAGTAGATTATTGAATTTTTGAAATTTTTTTAAATGTTACCTATAAACTGATTCTCATACGATCATTCCTCCATACCTTCAAGCCTTCAGTGCTCAGAAATCCATATTGATAAAATATAAATTTTGAAATGTTTTATTGTTTCTTTCACTTAAAAATAACATTTCAATAGTAGATTATTGAATTTTTGAAATTTTTTTAAATGTTACCTATAAACTGATTCTCATACGATCCTTCTTCGATACCTTCAAGCCTTCAGTGCTCAGAAATCCATATTGATAAAATATAAATTTTGAAATGTGTTACCATTTCTTTCACTTAAAAATAACATTTCAATAGTAGATTATTGAATTTTTGAAATTTTTTTAAATGTTACCTATAAACTGATTCTCATACGATCCTTCTTCGATACCTTCAAGCCTTCAGTGCTCAGAAATCCATATTGATAAAATATAAATTTTGAAATTGTTACCATTTCTTTCACTTAAAAATAACATTTCAATAGTAGATTTTTGAATTTTTGAAATTTTTTGAAATATTACCTTTAAACTGAATCTCATACGATCCTTCTTCCATACCTTCAAGCCTTCAGTGCTCAGAAATCCATATTGATAAAATATAAATTTTGAAATGTGTTACCATTTCTTTCACTCACAAATAACATTTCAATAGTAGATTTTTGAATTTTTGAAATTTTTTTAAATGTTACCTTTAAACTGATTCTCATACGATCATTCTTCCATACGTTCAAGCCTTCAGTGCTGAAAAATCCATATTGATAAAATTTAAATTTTGAAATGTTTTATTGTTTCTTTCACTTAAAAATGACATTTCAATAGTAAATTATTGAATTTTTGAAATTTTTTGAAATGTTACCTATATACTGATTCTCAAACAATCATTCTTCCATACGTTCAAGCCTTCAGTGCTCAAAAATCCATATTGATAAAATTTAAATTTTAAAATGTGTTATTCTTTCTTTCACTTGAAAATAACATTTCAATAGCAGATTATTGAATTTTTGAAATTTTTTAAAATGTTACCTATAAACTGATTCTCATACGATCATTCTTCCATACGTTCAAGCCTTCAGTGCTGAAAAATCCATATTGATAAAATTTAAATTTTGAAATGTTTTATTGTTTCTTTCACTTAAAAATGACATTTCAATAGTAAATTATTGAATTTTTGAAATTTTTTGAAATGTTACCTATATACTGATTCTCAAACAATCATTCTTCCATACGTTCAAGCCTTCAGTGCTCAAAAATCCATATTGATAAAATTTAAATTTTAAAATGTGTTATTCTTTCTTTCACTTGAAAATAACATTTCAATAGCAGATTATTGAATTTTTGAAATTTTTTAAAATGTTACCTATAAACTGATTCTCATACGATCATTCTTCCATACGTTCAAGCCTTCAGAGCTAAAAAATCCATACTGATAAAATTTAAATTTTGAAATATGTTACTGTTTCTTTCACTTAAAAATATCAATTCAATAGTAAATTATTGAATTTTTGAAATTTTTTGAAATGTTACCTATACACTGAATCTCATACGATCATTCTTCCATACGTTCAAACCTTCAGTGCTCAAAAATCCATATTGATAAAATATACATTTTGAAATGTTTTATTGTTTCTCAAACTTTGGTTAGTATTAAATTCACTCACAAATAACATTTCAATAGTAGATTTTTGAATTTTTGAAATTTTTTGAAATGTTACCTATATACTGATTCTCAAACGATGGTTCTTCCATACGTTCAAGTCTTAAGTGCTCAAAAATCCGTATTGATAAAATTTAAATTTTGAAATGTTTTATTGTTTCTTTCACTTGAAAATAACATTTGAATAGTAGATTTTTGAATTTTTGAAATTTTTTGAAATATTACCTTTAAACTGAATCTCATACGATCCTTCTTCCAGACCTTCAAGCCTTCAGTGCTCAGAAATCCATATTGATAAAATATAAATTTTGAAATGTGTTACTGTTTCTTTCACTTAAAAATAACATTTCAATAGTAGATTATTGAATTTTTGAAATTTTTTTAAATGTTACCTATAAACTGATTCTCATACGATCCTTCTTCCATACCTTCAAGCCTTCAGTGCTCAGAAATCCATATTGATAAAATATAAATTTTGAAATGTGTTACCATTTCTTTCACTTAAAAATAACATTTCAATAGTAGATTATTGAATTTTTGAAATTTTTTTAAATGTTACCTATAAACTGATTCTCATACGATCCTTCTTCGATACCTTCAAGCCTTCAGTGCTCAGAAATCCATATTGATAAAATATAAATTTTGAAATATGTTACTGTTTCTTTCACTTAAAAATATCAATTCAATAGTAAATTATTGAATTTTTGAAATTTTTTGAAATGTTACCTTTAAACTGATTCTCATACGATCATTCTTCCATACGTTCAAGCCTAAAGTGCTCAAAAATCCATATTGATAAAATATACATTTTGAAATGTTTTATTGTTTCTCAAACTTTGGTTAGTATTAAATTCACTCACAAATAACATTTCAATAGTAGATTTTTGAATTTTTGAAATTTTTTGAAATGTTACCTATATACTGATTCTCAAACGATGGTTCTTCCATACGTTCAAGTCTTAAGTGCTCAAAAATCCGTATTGATAAAATTTAAATTTTGAAATGTTTTATTGTTTCTTTCACTTGACAATAACATTTGAATAGTAGATTTTTGAATTTTTGAAATTTTTTGAAATATTACCTTTAAACTGAATCTCATACGATCCTTCTTCCAGACCTTCAAGCCTTCAGTGCTCAGAAATCCATATTGATAAAATATAAATTTTGAAATGTGTTACTGTTTCTTTCACTTAAAAATAACATTTCAATAGTAGATTATTGAATTTTTGAAATTTTTTTAAATGTTACCTATAAACTGATTCTCATACGATCCTTCTTCCATACCTTCAAGCCTTCAGTGCTCAGAAATCCATATTGATAAAATATAAATTTTGAAATGTGTTACCATTTCTTTCACTTAAAAATAACATTTCAATAGTAGATTATTGAATTTTTGAAATTTTTTTAAATGTTACCTATAAACTGATTCTCATACGATCCTTCTTCGATACCTTCAAGCCTTCAGTGCTCAGAAATCCATATTGATAAAATATAAATTTTGAAATATGTTATTGTTTCTTTCACTTAAAAATAACATTTCAATAGTAGATTATTGAATTTTTGAAATTTTTTGAAATGTTACCTATAAACTGATTCTCATACGATCATTCCTCCATACCTTCAAGCCTTCAGTGCTCGGAAATCCATATTGATAAAATATAAATTTTGAAATGTTTTATTGTTTCTTTCACTTAAAAATAACATTTCAATAGTAGATTATTGAATTTTTGAAATTTTTTTAAATGTTACCTATAAACTGATTCTCATACGATCCTTCTTCGATACCTTCAAGCCTTCAGTGCTCAGAAATCCATATTGATAAAATATAAATTTTGAAATGTGTTACCATTTCTTTCACTTAAAAATAACATTTCAACAGTAGATTATTGAATTTTTGAAATTTTTTTAAATGTTACCTATAAACTGATTCTCATACGATCCTTCTTCGATACCTTCAAGTTTTCAGTGCTCAGAAATCCATATTGATAAAATATAAATTTTGAAATGTGTTACCATTTCTTTCACTTAAAAATAACATTTCAATAGTAGATTTTTGAATTTTTGAAATTTTTTGAAATATTACCTTTAAACTGAATCTCATACGATCCTTCTTCCATACCTTCAAGCCTTCAGTGCTCAGAAATCCATATTGATAAAATATAAATTTTGAAATGTTTTATTGTTTCTTTCACTTAAAAATAACATTTCAATAGTAGATTATTGAATTTTTGAAATTTTTTGAAATGTTACCTATATACTAATTCTCATACGATCATTCTTCCATACGTTCAAGCCTTCAGTGCTCAAAAATCCGTATTGGTAAAATTTAAAGTTTGAAATGTTTTATTGTTTCTTTCACTTAGGTCAGTATTAAATTCACTCACAAATAACATTTCAATAGTAGATTTTTGAATTTCTGAAATTTTTTTAAATGTTACCTTTAAACTGATTCTCATACGATCCTTCTTCCATACCTTCAAGCCTTCAGTGCTCAGAAATCCATATTGATAAAATATAAATTTTGAAATGTGTTACTGTTTCTTTCACTTAAAAATAACATTTCAATAGTAGATTATTGAATTTTTGAAATTTTTTTAAATGTTACCTATAAACTGATTCTCATACGATCCTTCTTCCATACCTTCAAGCCTTCAGTGCTCAGAAATCCATATTGATAAAATATAAATTTTGAAATGTGTTACCATTTCTTTCACTTAAAAATAACATTTCAATAGTAGATTATTGAATTTTTGAAATTTTTTTAAATGTTACCTATAAACTGATTCTCATACGATCCTTCTTCGATACCTTCAAGCCTTCAGTGCTCAGAAATCCATATTGATAAAATATAAATTTTGAAATATGTTATTGTTTCTTTCACTTAAAAATAACATTTCAATAGTAGATTATTGAATTTTTGAAATTTTTTGAAATGTTACCTATAAACTGATTCTCATACGATCATTCCTCCATACCTTCAAGCCTTCAGTGCTCAGAAATCCATATTGATAAAATATAAATTTTGAAATGTGTTACTGTTTCTTTCACTTAAAAATAACATTTCAATAGTAGATTATTGAATTTTTGAAATTTTTTTAAATGTTACCTATAAACTGATTCTCATACGATCCTTCTTCGATACCTTCAAGCCTTCAGTGCTCAGAAATCCATATTGATAAAATATAAATTTTGAAATATGTTATTGTTTCTTTCACTTAAAAATATTATTTTAATAGTAGATTATTGAATTTTTGAAATTTTTTGAAATGTTACCTTTAAAATGAATCTCATACGATCATTCCTCCATACCTTCAAGCCTTCAGTGCTCAGAAATCCATATTGATAAAATTTAAATTTTGAAATGTTTTATTGTTTCTTTCACTTAAAAATAACATTTCAATAGTAGATTATTGGATTTTTGAAATTTTTTGAAATGTTACCTATATACTGATTATCATACGATCATTTTTCCATACGTTCAAGCCTTCAGTGCTCAAAAATCCGTATTGGTAAAATTTAAAGTTTGAAATGTTTTATTGCTTCTTTCACTTGAAAATAACATTTGAATAGTAGATTTTTGAATTTTTGAAATTTTTTGAAATATTACCTTTAAACTGAATCTCATACGATCCTTCTTCCATACCTTCAAGCCTTCAGAAATCCATATTGATAAAATATAAATTTTGAAATGTGTTACTGTTTCTTTCACTTAAAAATAACATTTCAATAGTAGATTATTGAATTTTTGAAATTTTTTTAAATGTTACCTATAAACTGATTCTCATACGATCATTCCTCCATACCTTCAAGCGTTCAGTGCTCAGAAATCCATATTGATAAAATATAAATTTTGAAATGTGTTACTGTTTCTTTCACTTAAAAATAACATTTCAATAGTAGATTATTGAATTTTTGAAATTTTTTGAAATGTTACCTATAAACTGATTCTCATACGATCATTCCTCCATACCTTCAAGCCTTCAGTGCTCAGAAATCCATATTGATAAAATATAAATTTTGAAATATGTTATTGTTTCTTTCACTTAAAAATAACATTTCAATAGTAGATAATTGAATTTTTGAAATTTTTTTAAATGTTACCTTTAAAATGAATCTCATACGATCCTTCTTCCATACTTCAAGACTTCAGTGCTCAGAAATCCATATTGATAAAATATAAATTTTGAAATGTGTTATTGTTTCTTTTACTTAAAAATAACAATTCAATTGAAGATTATTGAATTTTTGAAATTTTTTTAAATGTTACCTATAAACTGATTCTCATACGATCCTTCTTCCATACCTTCAAGCCTTCAGTGCTCAGAAATCCATATTGATTAAATATAAATTTTGAATGTGTTACTGTTTCTTTCACTTAAAAATAACATTTCAATAGTAGATTATTGAATTTTTGAAATTTTTATAAATGTTACCTATAAACTGATTCTGATACGATCATTCCTCCATACCTTCAAGCCTTCAGTGCTCAGAAATCCATATTGATAAAATATAAATTTTGAAATGTTTTGTTGTTTCTTTCACTTAAAAATAACATTTCAATAGTAGATTATTGAATTTTTGAAATTTTTTGAAATGTTACCTATAAACTGATTCTCATACGATCATTCTTCCATACCTTCAAGCCTTAAGTGCTCAAAAATCCATATTGATAAAATATAAATTTTGAAATGTTTTATTGTTTTTTTCACTTAAAAATAACATTTCAATAGTAGATTATTGAATTTTTGAAATTTTTTGAAATGTTACCTATATACTGATTCTCATACGATCATTCTTCCATACGTTCAAGCCTTCAGTGCTCAAAAATCCGTATTGATAAAATTTAAAGTTTGAAATGTTTTATTGTTTCTTTCACTTAGGTCAGTATTAAATTCACTCACAAATAACATTTCAATAGTAGATTTTTGAATTTTTGAAATTTTTTTAAATGTTACCTTTAAACTGATTCTCATACGATCATTCTTCGATACCTTCAAGCCTTCAGTGCTCAAAAATCCGTATTGATAAAATTTAAATTTTGAAATGTATTATTTTTTCTTTCACTTAAAAATAACATTTCAATAGAAGATTATTGAATTTTTGAAATTTTTTGAAATGTTACCTATATACTGAATCTCATACGATCATTCCTCCATACCTTCAAGCGTTCAGTGCTCAGAAATCCATATTGATAAAATATAAATTTTGAAATGTGTTACTGTTTCTTTCACTTAAAAATAACATTTCAATAGTAGATTATTGAATTTTTGAAATTTTTTTAAATGTTACCTATAAACTGATTCTCATACGATCCTTCTTCGATACCTTCAAGCCTTCAGTGCTCAGAAATCCATATTGATAAAATATAAATTTTGAAATATGTTATTGTTTCTTTCACTTAAAAATAACATTTCAATAGTAGATTATTGAATTTTTGAAATTTTTTGAAATGTTACCTATAAACTGATTCTCATACGATCATTCCTCCATACCTTCAAGCCTTCAGTGCTCAGAAATCCATATTGATAAAATATAAATTTTGAAATGTGTTACTGTTTCTTTCACTTAAAAATAACATTTCAATAGTAGATTATTGAATTTTTGAAATTTTTTTAAATGTTACCTATAAACTGATTCTCATACGATCCTTCTTCGATACCTTCAAGCCTTCAGTGCTCAGAAATCCATATTGATAAAATATAAATTTTGAAATATGTTATTGTTTCTTTCACTTAAAAATATTATTTTAATAGTAGATTATTGAATTTTTGAAATTTTTTGAAATGTTACCTTTAAAATGAATCTCATACGATCATTCCTCCATACCTTCAAGCCTTCAGTGCTCAGAAATCCATATTGATAAAATTTAAATTTTGAAATGTTTTATTGTTTCTTTCACTTAAAAATAACATTTCAATAGTAGATTTTTGAATTTTTGAAATTTTTTGAAATGTTACCTATATACTGATTCTCAAACGATCGTTCTTCCATACGTTCAAGTCTTAAGTGCTCAAAAATCCGTATTGATAAAATTTAAATTTTGAAATGTTTTATTGCTTCTTTCACTTGAAAATAACATTTGAATAGTAGATTTTTGAATTTTTGAAATTTTTTGAAATATTACCTTTAAACTGAATCTCATACGAACCTTCTTCCATACCTTCAAGCCTTCAGAAATCCATATTGATAAAATATAAATTTTGAAATGTGTTACTGTTTCTTTCACTTAAAAATAACATTTCAATAGTAGATTATTGAATTTTTGAAATTTTTTTAAATGTTACCTATAAACTAATTCTCATACGATCATTCCTCCATACCTTCAAGCGTTCAGTGCTCAGAAATCCATATTGATAAAATATAAATTTTGAAATGTGTTACTGTTTCTTTCACTTAAAAATAACATTTCAATAGTAGATTATTGAATTTTTGAAATTTTTTGAAATGTTACCTATAAACTGATTCTCATACGATCATTCCTCCATACCTTCAAGCCTTCAGTGCTCAGAAATCCATATTGATAAAATATAAATTTTGAAATATGTTATTGTTTCTTTCACTTAAAAATAACATTTCAATAGTAGATTATTGAATTTTTGAAATTTTTTTAAATGTTACCTTTAAAATGAATCTCATACGATCCTTCTTCCATACTTCAAGACTTCAGTGCTCAGAAATCCATATTGATAAAATATAAATTTTGAAATGTGTTATTGTTTCTTTTACTTAAAAATAACAATTCAATTGAAGATTATTGAATTTTTGAAATTTTTTTAAATGTTACCTATAAACTGATTCTCATACGATCCTTCTTCCATACCTTCAAGCCTTCAGTGCTCAGAAATCCATATTGATAAAATATAAATTTTGAAATGTGTTACTGTTTCTTTCACTTAAAAATAACATTTCAATAGTAGATTATTGAATTTTTGAAATTTTTTGAAATGTTACCTATAAACTGATTCTCATACGATCATTCTTCCATACCTTCAAGCCTTAAGTGCTCAAAAATCCATATTGATAAAATATAAATTTTGAAATGTTTTATTGTTTTTTTCACTTAAAAATAACATTTCAATAGTAGATTATTGAATTTTTGAAATTTTTTGAAATGTTACCTATAAACTGATTCTCATACGATCATTCTTCCATACCTTCAAGCCTTAAGTGCTCAAAAATCCATATTGATAAAATATAAATTTTGAAATGTTTTATTGTTTTTTTCACTTAAAAATAACATTTCAATAGTAGATTATTGAATTTTTGAAATTTTTTGAAATGTTACCTATATACTGATTCTCATACGATCATTCTTCCATACGTTCAAGCCTTCAGTGCTCAAAAATCCGTATTGATAAAATTTAAAGTTTGAAATGTTTTATTGTTTCTTTCACTTAGGTCAGTATTAAATTCACTCACAAATAACATTTCAATAGTAGATTTTTGAATTTTTGAAATTTTTTTAAATGTTACCTTTAAACTGATTCTCATACGATCATTCTTCGATACCTTCAAGCCTTCAGTGCTCAAAAATCCGTATTGATAAAATTTAAATTTTGAAATGTATTATTTTTTCTTTCACTTAAAAATAACATTTCAATAGAAGATTATTGAATTTTTGAAATTTTTTGAAATGTTACCTATATACTGAATCTCATACGATCATTCTTCCATACGTTCAAGCCTTCAGTGCTCAAAAATCCATATTGATAAAATTTAAATTTTGAAATGTTTTATTGTTTCTTTAACTTAGGTTAGTATTAAATTCATTCACAAATAACATTTCAATAGTAGATTTTTGAATTTTTGAAAATTTTTGAAATGTTACCTTTAAACTGATTCTCATACGATCATTCTTCCATACCTTCAAGCCTCAAAAATCCATATTGATAAAATATAAATTTTGAAATGTTTTATTGTTTCTTTCACTTAAAAATAACATTTCAATAGTAGATTATTGAATTTTTGAAATTTTTTGAAATGTTACCTATATACAGATTCTCATACGATCATTCTTCCATACGTTCAAGCCTTCAGTGCTCAAAAATCCGTATTGGTAAAATTTAAAGTTTGAAATGTTTTATTGTTTCTTTCACTTAGGTCAGTATTAAATTCACTCACAAATAACATTTCAATAGTAGATTTTTGAATTTTTGAAATTTTTTTAAATGTTACCTTTAAACTGATTCTCATACGATCATTCTTCGATACCTTCAAGCCTTCAGTGCTCAAAAATCCGTATTGATAAAATTTAAATTTTGAAATGTATTATTTTTTCTTTCACTTAAAAATAACATTTCAATAGAAGATTATTGAATTTTTGAAATTTTTTGAAATGTTACCTATATACTGAATCTCATACGATCATTCTTCCATACCTTCAAGCGTTAAGTGCTCAAAAATCCATATTGATAAAATTTAAATTTTGAAATGTTTTATTGTTTCTTTAACTTAGGTTAGTATTAAATTCACTCACAAATAACATTTCAATAGTAGATTTTTGAATTTTTGAAATTTTTTGAAATGTTACCTTTAAACTGATTCTCATACGATCATTCTTCCATACCTTCAAGCCTTAAGTGCTCAAAAATCCATATTGATAAAATTTAAATTTTGAAATGTTTTATTGTTTCTTTAACTTAGGTTAGTATTAAATTCACTCACAAATAACATTTCAATAGTAGATTTTTGAATTTTTGAAATTTTTTGAAATGTTACCTTTAAACTGATTCTCATACGATCCTTCTTCCATACCTTCAAGCCTTAAGTGCTCAAAAATCCATATTGATAAAATATAAATTTTGAAATGTTTTATTGTTTCTTTCACTTAAAAATAACATTTCAATAGTAGATTTTTGAATTTTTGAAATTTTTTGAAATGTTACCTATATACTGATTCTCATACAATCATTCTTCCATACGTTCAAGCCTTCAGTGCTCAAAAATCCGTATTGATAAAATTTAAAGTTTGAAATGTTTTATTGTTTCTTTCACTTAAGTCAGTATTAAATTCACTCACAAATAACATTTCAATAGTAGATTTTTGAATTTTTGAAATTTTTTTAAATGTTACCTTTAAACTGATTCTCATACGATCATTCTTCGATACGTTCAAGCCTTCAGTGCTCAAAAATCCATATTGATAAAATTTAAATTTTGAAATGTTTTATTGTTTCTTTAACTTAGGTTAGTATTAAATTCACTCACAAATAACATTTCAATAGTAGATTTTTGAATTTTTGAAAATTTTTGAAATGTTACCTTTAAACTGATTCTCATACGATCATTCTTCCATACGTTCAAGCCTTCAGTGCTCAAAAATCCGTATTGATAAAATTTAAATTTTGAAATGTATTATTTTTTCTTTCACTTAAAAATAACATTTCAATAGAAGATTATTGAATTTTTGAAATTATTTGAAATGTTACCTATATACTGAATCTCATACGATCATTCTTCCATACGTTCAAGCCTTCAGTGCTCAAAAATCCATATTGATAAAATTTAAATTTTGAAATGTTTTATTGTTTCTTTAACTTAGGTTAGTATTAAATTCACTCACAAATAACATTTCAATAGTAGATTTTTGAATTTTTGAAAATTTTTGAAATGTTACCTTTAAACTGATTCTCATACGATCATTCTTCCATACCTTCAAGCCTCAAAAATCCATATTGATAAAATATAAATTTTGAAATGTTTTATTGTTTCTTTCACTTAAAAATAACATTTCAATAGTAGATTATTGAATTTTTGAAATTTTTTGAAATGTTACCTATATACTGATTCTCATACGATCATTCTTCCATACGTTCAAGCCTTCAGTGCTCAAAAATCCGTATTGGTAAAATTTAAAGTTTGAAATGTTTTATTGTTTCTTTCACTTAGGTCAGTATTAAATTCACTCACAAATAACATTTCAATAGTAGATTTTTGAATTTTTGAAATTTTTTTAAATGTTACCTTTAAACTGATTCTCATACGATCATTCTTCGATACCTTCAAGCCTTCAGTGCTCAAAAATCCGTATTGATAAAATTTAAATTTTGAAATGTATTATTTTTTCTTTCACTTAAAAATAACATTTCAATAGTAGATTATTGAATTTTTGAAATTTTTTGAAATGTTACCTATATACTGATTCTCATACGATCATTCTTCGATACCTTCAAGCGTTAAGTGCTCAAAAATCCATATTGATAAAATTTAAATTTTGAAATGTTTTATTGTTTCTTTAACTTAGGTTAGTATTAAATTCACTCACAAATAACATTTCAATAGTAGATTTTTGAATTTTTGAAATTTTTTGAAATGTTACCTTTAAACTGATTCTCATACGATCATTCTTCCATACCTTCAAGCCTTAAGTGCTCAAAAATCCATATTGATAAAATTTAAATTTTGAAATGTTTTATTGTTTCTTTAACTTAGGTTAGTATTAAATTCACTCACAAATAACATTTCAATAGTAGATTTTTGAATTTTTGAAATTTTTTGAAATGTTACCTTTAAACTGATTCTCATACGATCATTCTTCCATACCTTCAAGCCTTAAGTGCTCAAAAATCCATATTGATAAAATATAAATTTTGAAATGTTTTATTGTTTCTTTCACTTAAAAATAACATTTCAATAGATTATTGAATTTTTGAAATTTTTTGAAATGTTACCTATATACTGATTCTCATACATTCATTCTTCCATACGTTCAAGCCTTCAGTGCTCAAAAATCCGTATTGATAAAATTTAAATTTTGAAATGTTTTATTGTTTCTTTAACTTAGGTCAGTATTAAATTCACTCACAAATAACATTTCAATAGTAGATTTTTGAATTTTTGAAATTTTTTGAAATGTTACCTTTAAACTGATTCTCATACGATCATTCTTCCATACGTTCAAGCCTTCAGTGCTGAAAAATCCATATTGATAAAATTTAAATTTTGAAATATTTTATTGTTTCTTTAACTTAGGTAAGTATTAAATTCACTCACAAATAACATTTCAAAAGTAGATTTTTGAATTTTTGAAATTTTTTGAAATATTACCTTTAAACTGATTCTCATACGATCGTTCTTCGATACCTTCAAGCCTTAAGTGCTCAAAAATCCGTATTGATAAAATTTAAACTTTGAAATGTTTTATTGTTTCTTTCACTTAAAAATAACACTTCAATAGTAGATTATTGAATTTTTGAAATTTTTTGAAATGTTACCTATATACTGATTCTCAAACAATCATTCTTCCATACGTTCAAGCCTTCAGTGCTCAAAAATCCATATTGATAACATGTAAATTTTAAAATGTGTTATTCTTTCTTTCACTTGAAAATAACATTTCAATAGCAGATTATTGAATTTTTGAAATTTTTTAAAATGTTACCTATATACTGATTCTCATACGATCCTTCTTCCATACCTTCAAGCCTTTAGTGCTCAGAAACCCATATTGATAAAATATAAATTTTGAAATGTTTTACTGTTTCTTTCACTTAGCTCAGTATTAAATTCACTCACAAATAACATTTCAATAGTAGATTTTTGAATTTTTGAAATTTTTTTAAATGTTACCTTTAAACTGATTCTCATACGATCATTCTTCCATACCTTCAAGCGTTAAGTGCTCAAAAATCCATATTGATAAAATATAAATTTTGAAATGTTTTATTGTTTCTTTCACTTAAAACTAACATTTCAATAGATTATTGAATTTTTGAAATTTTTTGAAATGTTACCTATATACTGATTCTCATACGATCATTCTTCCATACGTTCAAGCCTTCAGTGCTCAAAAATCCGTATTGATAAAATTTAAAGTTTGAAATGTTTTATTGTTTCTTTCACTTAGGTCAGTATTAAATTCACTCACAAATAACATTTCAATTTTAGATTTTTGAATTTTTGAAATTTTTTTAAATGTTACCTTTAAACTGATTCTCATACGATCATTCTTCCATACGTTCAAGCCTTCAGTGCTCAAAAATCCATATTGATAAAATTTAAATTTTGAAATGTATTATTTTTTCTTTCACCTAAAAATAACATTTCAATAGAAGATAATTGAATTTTTGAAATTTTTTGAAATGTTACCTATATACTGAATCTCATACGATCATTCTTCCATACGTTCAAGCCTTCAGTGCTCAAAAATCCATATTGATAAAATTTAAATTTTGAAATGTTTTATTGTTTCTTTAACTTAGGTTAGTATTAAATTCACTCACAAATAACATTTCAATAGTAGATTTTTGAATTTTTGAAATTTTTTGAAATGTTACCTATAAACTGATTCTCATACGATCATTCTTCGATACCTTCAAGCCTTAAGTGCTCAAAAATCCGTATTGATAAAATTTAAATTTTGAAATGTATTATTTTTTCTTTCACTTAAAAATAACATTTCAATAGAAGATTATTGAATTTTTGAAATTTTTTGAAATGTTAACTATATACTGAATCTCATACGATCATTCTTCCATACGTTCAAGCCTTCAGTGTTCAAAAATCCGTATTGATAAAATATAAATTTTGAAATGTTTTATTGTTTCTCTCACTTAGGTAAGTATTAAATTCACTTAAAAATAACATTTCAATAGTAGATATTTGAATTTTTGAAATTTATTGAAATGTTACCTATATACTGATTCTCAAACAATCATTCTTCCATACGTTCAAGCCTTCAGTGCTCAAAAATCCATATTGATAACATGTAAATTTTAAAATGTGTTATTCTTTCTTTCACTTGAAAATAACATTTCAATAGCAGATTATTGAATTTTTGAAATTTATTGAAATGTTACCTATATACTGATTCTCAAACAATCATTCTTCCATACGTTCAAGCCTTCAGTGCTCAAAAATCCATATTGATAACATGTAAATTTTAAAATGTGTTATTCTTTCTTTCACTTGAAAATAACATTTCAATAGCAGATAATTGAATTTTTTAAATTTTTTGAAATGTTACCTATATACTGAATCTCATACGATCATTCTTCCATACGTTCAAGCCTTCAGTGCTCAAAAATCCATATTGATAAAATTTAAATTTTTAAATGTTTTATTGTTTCTTTAACTTAGGTTAGTATTAAATTCACTCACAAATAACATTTCAATAGTAGATTTTTGAATTTTTGAAATTTTTTGAAATGTTACCTATAAACTGATTCTCATACGATCATTCTTCGATACCTTCAAGCCTTAAGTGCTCAAAAATCCGTATTGATAAAATTTAAATTTTGAAATGTATTATTTTTTCTTTCACTTAAAAATAACATTTCAATAGAAGATTATTGAATTTTTGAAATTTTTTGAAATGTTAACTATATACTGATTCTCATACGATCCTTCTTCCATACCTTCAAGCCTTCAGTGCTCAGAAACCCATATTGATAAAATATAAATTTTGAAATGTTTTATTGTTTCTCTCACTTAGGTAAGTATTAAATTCACTTAAAAATAACATTTCAATAGTAGATATTTGAATTTTTGAAATTTATTGAAATGTTACCTATATACTGATTCCCAAACAATCATTCTTCCATACGTTCAAGCCTTCAGTGCTCAAAAATCCATATTGATAACATGTAAATTTTAAAATGTGTTATTCTTTCTTTCACTTGAAAATAACATTTCAATAGAAGATTATTGAATTTTTGAAATTTTTTGAAATGTTAACTATATACTGAATCTCATACGATCATTCTTCCATACGTTCAAGCCTTCAGTGCTTAAAAATCCGTATTGATAAAATATAAATTTTGAAATGTTTTATTGTTTCTCTCACTTAGGTCAGTATTAAATTCACTTAAAAATAACATTTCAATAGTAGATATTTGAATTTTTGAAATTTATTGAAATGTTACCTATATACTGATTCCCAAACAATCATTCTTCCATACGTTCAAGCCTTCAGTGCTCAAAACTCCATATTGATAAAATTTAAATTTTAAAATGTGTTATTCCTTCTTTCACTTGAAAATAACATTTCAATAGCAGATTATTGAATTTTTAAAATTTTTTAAAATGTTACCTATAAACTGATTCTCATACGATCATTCTTCCATACGTTCAAGCCTTCAGTGCTGAAAAATCCATATTGATAAAATTTAAATTTTGAAATATTTTATTGTTTCTTTAACTTAGGTAAGTATTAAATTCACTCACAAATAACATTTCAAAAGTAGATTTTTGAATTTTTGAAATTTTTTGAAATGTTACCTTTAAACTGATTCTCATACGATCATTCTTCGATACCTTCAAGCCTTAAGTGCTCAAAAATCCGTATTGATAAAATTTAAATTTTGAAATGTTTTATTGTTTCTTTCACTTAAAAATAACACTTCAATAGTAGATTTTTGAATTTTTGAAATTTTTTGAAATGTTACCTATATACTGATTCTCAAACAATCATTCTTCCATACGTTCAAGCCTTCAGTGCTCAAAAATCCATATTGATAACATGTAAATTTTAAAATGTGTTATTCTTTCTTTCACTTGAAAATAACATTTCAATAGCAGATTATTGAATTTTTGAAATTTTTTAAAATGTTACCTATATACTGATTCTCATACGATCCTTCTTCCATACCTTCAAGCCTTCAGTGCTCAGAAATCCATATTGACAAAATATAAATTTTGAAATGTGTTACTGTTTCTTTCACTTAGGTCAGTATTAAATTCACTCACAAATAACATTTCAATAGTAGATTTTTGAATTTTTGAAATTTTTTTAAATGTTACCTTTAAACTGATTCTCATACGATCATTCTTCCATACGTTCAAGCCTTCAGTGCTCAAAAATCCGTATTGATAAAATTTAAATTTTGAAATGTATTATTTTTTCTTTAACTTAGGTTAGTATTAAATTCACTCACAAATAACATTTCAATAGTAGATTTTTGAATTTTTGAAATTTTTTGAAATGTTACCTTTAAACTGATTTTCATACGATCATTCTTCGATACCTTCAAGCCTTAAGTGCTCAAAAATCCGTATTGATAAAATTTAAATTTTGAAATGTATTATTTTTTCTTTCACTTAAAAATAACATTTCAATAGAAGATTATTGAATTTTTGAAATTTTTTGAAATGTTAACTATATACTGAATCTCATACGATCATACGTTCAAGCCTTCAGTGCTCAAAAATCCGTATTGATAAAATATAAATTTTGAAATGTTTTATTGTTTCTCTCACTTAGGTCAGTATTAAATTCACTCACAAATAACATTTCAATAGTAGATTTTTGAATTTTTGAAATTTTTTAAAATGTTACCTTTAAACTGATTCTCATACGATCATTCTTCGATACCTTCAAGCCTTAAGTGCTCAAAAATCCGTATTGATAAAATTTAAATTTTGAAATGTTTTATTGTTTCTTTCACTTAAAAATAACATTTCAATAGATTATTGAATTTTTGAAATTTTTTGAAATGTTACCTATATACTGATTCTCATACGATCATTCTTCCATACGATCAAGCCTTCAGTGCTCAAAAATCCGTACTGATAAAATTTAAAGTTTGAAATGTTTTATTGTTTCTTTCACTTAGGTCAGTATTAAATTCACTCACAAATAACATTTCAATAGTAGATTTTTGAATTTTTGAAATTTTTTTAAATGTTACCTTTAAACTGATTCTCATACGATCATTCTTCCATACGTTCAAGCCTTCAGTGCTCAAAAATCCGTATTGATAAAATTTAAATTTTGAAATGTATTATTTTTTCTTTAACTTAGGTTAGTATTAAATTCACTCACAAATAACATTTCAATAGTAGATTTTTGAATTTTTGAAATTTTTTGAAATGTTACCTTTAAACTGATTTTCATACGATCATTCTTCGATACCTTCAAGCCTTAAGTGCTCAAAAATCCGTATTGATAAAATTTAAATTTTGAAATGTATTATTTTTTCTTTCACTTAAAAATAACATTTCAATAGAAGATTATTGAATTTTTGAAATTTTTTGAAATGTTAACTATATACTGAATCTCATACGATCATACGTTCAAGCCTTCAGTGCTCAAAAATCCGTATTGATAAAATATAAATTTTGAAATGTTTTATTGTTTCTCTCACTTAGGTCAGTATTAAATTCACTCACAAATAACATTTCAATAGTAGATTTTTGAATTTTTGAAATTTTTTTAAATGTTACCTTTAACCTGATTCTCATACGATCATTCTTCCATATGTTCAAGCCTTCAGTGCTCAAAAATCCGTATTGATAAAATTTAAATTTTGAAATGTATTATTTTTTCTTTAACTTAGGTTAGTATTAAATTCACTCACAAATAACATTTCAATAGTAGATTTTTGAATTTTTGAAATTTTTTGAAATGTTACCTTTAAACTGATTCTCATACGATCATTCTTCGATACCTTCAAGCCTTAAGTGCTCAAAAATCCGTATTGATAAAATTTAAATTTTGAAATGTATTATTTTTTCTTTAACTTAGGTTAGTATTAAATTCACTCACAAATAACATTTCAATAGTAGATTTTTGAATTTTTGAAATTTTTTAAAATGTTACCTTTAAACTGATTCTCATACGATCATTCTTCGATACCTTCAAGCCTTAAGTGCTCAAAAATCCGTATTGATAAAATTTAAATTTTGAAATGTATTATTTTTTCTTTCACTTAAAAATAACATTTCAATAGAAGATTATTGAATTTTTGAAATTTTTTGAAATGTTACCTATATACTGATTCTCAAACAATCATTCTTCCATACGTTCAAGCCTTCAGTGCTCAAAAATCCATATTGATAACATGTAAATTTTAAAATGTGTTATTCTTTCTTTCACTTGAAAATAACATTTCAATAGCAGATTATTGAATTTTTGAAATTTTTTAAAATGTTACCTATATACTGATTCTCATACGATCCTTCTTCCATACCTTCAAGCCTTCAGTGCTCAGAAACCCATATTGATAAAATATAAATTTTGAAATGTGTTACTGTTTCTCTCACTTAAATATAACATTTCAATAGTAGATTATTGAATTTTTGAAATTTTTTGAAATGTTAACTATATACTGAATCTCATACGATCATTCTTCGATACCTTCAAGCCTTCAGTGCTCAAAAATCCTTATTGATAAAATTTAAATTTTGAAATGTTTTATTGTTTCTTTCACTTAAAAATGACATTTCAATAGTAAATTATTGAATTTTTGAAATTTTTTAAAATGTTACCTATATACTTATTCTAAAACAATCATTCTTCCATACGTTCAAGCCTTCAGTGCTCAAAAATCCATATTGATAAAATTTAAATTTTAAAATGTGTTATTCTTTCTTTCACTTGAAAATAACATTTCAATAGCAGATTATTGAATTTTTGAAATTTTTTAAAATGTTACCTATAAACTGATTCTCATACGATCATTCTTCCATACGTTCAAGCCTTCAGTGCTAAAAAATCCATACTGATAAAATTTAAATTTTGAAATATGTTACTGTTTCTTTCACTTAAAAATATCAATTCAATAGTAAATTATTGAATTTTTGAAATTTTTTGAAATGTTGACTATATACTGAATCTCATACGATCATTTTTCCATACGTTCAAGCCTTCAGTGCTCAAAAATCCGTATTGATAAAATATAAATTTTGAAATGTTTTATTGTTTCTTTTACTTAGGTTAGTATTAAATTCACTCACATATAACATTTCAATAGTAGATTTTTGAATTTTTGAAATTTTTTGAAATGTTACCTATATACTGATTCTCAAACGATCATTCTTCCATACGTTCAAGCCTTCAGTGCTCAAAAATCCAAATTGATAAAATATACATTTTGAAATGTTTTGTTGTTTCTCAAACTTAGGTTAGTATTAAATTCACTCACAAATAACATTTCAATAGTAGATTTTTGAATTTTTGAAATTTTTTGAAATGTTACCTTTAAACTGAATCTCATACGATCCTTCTTACATACCTTCAAGCCTTCAGTGCTCAGAAATCCATATTGATAAAATATAAATTTTGAAATGTGTTACTGTTTCTTTCACTTAAAAATAACATTTCAATAGTAGATTATTGAATTTTTGAAATTTTTTTAAATGTTACCTATAAACTGATTCTCATACGATCATTCCTCCATACCTTCAAGCTTTCAGTGCTCAGAAATCCATATTGATAAAATATAAATTTTGAAATGTGTTACCATTTCTTTCACTTAAAAATAACATTTCAATAGTAGATTTTTGAATTTTTGAAATTTTTTGAAATATTACCTTTAAACTGAATCTCATACGATCCTTCTTCCATACCTTCAAGCCTTCAGTGCTCAGAAATCCATATTGATAAAATATAAATTTTGAAATGTTTTATTGTTTCTTTCACTTAAAAATAACATTTCAATAGTAGATTATTGAATTTTTGAAATTTTTTGAAATGTTACCTATATACTGATTCTCATACGATCATTCTTCCATACGTTCAAGCCTTCAGTGCTCAAAAATCCGTATTGGTAAAATTTAAAGTTTGAAATGTTTTATTGTTTCTTTCACTTAGGTCAGTATTAAATTCACTCACAAATAACATTTCAATAGTAGATTTTTGAATTTTTGAAATTTTTTTAAATGTTACCTTTAAACTGATTCTCATACGATCCTTCTTCCATACCTTCAAGCCTTCAGTGCTCAGAAATCCATATTGATAAAATATAAATTTTGAAATGTGTTACTGTTTCTTTCACTTAAAAATAACATTTCAATAGTAGATTATTGAATTTTTGAAATTTTTTTAAATGTTACCTATAAACTGATTCTCATACGATCCTTCTTCCATACCTTCAAGCCTTCAGTGCTCAGAAATCCATATTGATAAAATATAAATTTTGAAATGTGTTACCATTTCTTTCACTTAAAAATAACATTTCAATAGTAGATTATTGAATTTTTGAAATTTTTTTAAATGTTACCTATAAACTGATTCTCATACGATCCTTCTTCGATACCTTCAAGCCTTCAGTGCTCAGAAATCCATATTGATAAAATATAAATTTTGAAATATGTTATTGTTTCTTTCACTTAAAAATAACATTTCAATAGTAGATTATTGAATTTTTGAAATTTTTTGAAATGTTACCTATAAACTGATTCTCATACGATCATTCCTCCATACCTTCAAGCCTTCAGTGCTCAGAAATCCATATTGATAAAATATAAATTTTGAAATGTGTTACTGTTTCTTTCACTTAAAAATAACATTTCAATAGTAGATTATTGAATTTTTGAAATTTTTTTAAATGTTACCTATAAACTGATTCTCATACGATCCTTCTTCGATACCTTCAAGCCTTCAGTGCTCAGAAATCCATATTGATAAAATATAAATTTTGAAATATGTTATTGTTTCTTTCACTTAAAAATATTATTTTAATAGTAGATTATTGAATTTTTGAAATTTTTTGAAATGTTACCTATAAACTGATTCTCATACGATCATTCCTCCATACCTTCAAGCCTTCAGTGCTCAGAAATCCATATTGATAAAATTTAAATTTTGAAATGTTTTATTGTTTCTTTCACTTAAAAATAACATTTCAATAGTAGATTTTTGAATTTTTGAAATTTTTTGAAATGTTACCTATATACTGATTCTCAAACGATCGTTCCTCCATACGTTCAAGTCTTAAGTGCTCAAAAATCCGTATTGATAAAATTTAAATTTTGAAATGTTTTATTGTTTCTTTCACTTGAAAATAACATTTGAATAGTAGATTTTTGAATTTTTGAAATTTTTTGAAATATTACCTTTAAACTGAATCTCATACGATCCTTCTTCCATACCTTCAAGCCTTCAGTGCTCAGAAATCCATATTGATAAAATATAAATTTTGAAATGTGTTACTGTTTCTTTCACTTAAAAATAACATTTCAATAGTAGATTATTGAATTTTTGAAATTTTTTTAAATGTTACCTATAAACTGATTCTCATACGATCATTCCTCCATACCTTCAAGCCTTCAGTGCTCAGAAATCCATATTGATAAAATATAAATTTTGAAATGTGTTACTGTTTCTTTCACTTAAAAATAACATTTCAATAGTAGATTATTGAATTTTTGAAATTTTTTGAAATGTTACCTATAAACTGATTCTCATACGATCATTCCTCCATACCTTCAAGCCTTCAGTGCTCAGAAATCCATATTGATAAAATATAAATTTTGAAATATGTTATTGTTTCTTTCACTTAAAAATAACATTTCAATAGTAGATTATTGAATTTTTGAAATTTTTTTAAATGTTACCTTTAAAATGAATCTCATACGATCCTTCTTCCATACTTCAAGACTTCAGTGCTCAGAAATCCATATTGATAAAATATAAATTTTGAAATGTGTTATTGTTTCTTTTACTTAAAAATAACATTTCAATTGAAGATTATTGAATTTTTGAAATTTTTTTAAATGTTACCTATAAACTGATTCTCATACGATCCTTCTTCCATACCTTCAAGCCTTCAGTGCTCAGAAATCCATATTGATAAAATATACATTTTGAAATGTGTTACTGTTTCTTTCACTTAAAAATAACATTTCAATAGTAGATTATTGAATTTTTGAAATTTTTATAAATGTTACCTATAAACTGATTCTGATACGATCATTCCTCCATACCTTCAAGCCTTCAGTGCTCAGAAATCCATATTGATAAAATATAAATTTTGAAATGTTTTTTTGTTTCTTTCACTTAAAAATAACATTTCAATAGTAGATTATTGAATTTTTGAAATTTTTTGAAATGTTACCTATAAACTGATTCTCATACGATCATTCTTCCATACCTTCAAGCCTTCAGTGCTCAAAAATCCGTATTGATAAAATTTAAAGTTTGAAATGTTTTATTGTTTCTTTCACTTAGGTCAGTATTAAATTCACTCACAAATAACATTTCAATAGTAGATTTTTGAATTTTTGAAATTTTTTTAAATGTTACCTTTAAACTGATTCTCATACGATCATTCTTCGATACCTTCAAGCCTTAAGTGCTCAAAAATCCATATTGATAAAATATAAATTTTGAAATGTTTTATTGTTTCTTTCACTTAAAAATAACATTTCAATAGAAGATTATTGAATTTTTGAAATTTTTTGAAATGTTACCTATATACTGAATCTCATACGATCATTCTTCCATACGTTCAAGCCTTCAGTGCTCAAAAATCCATATTGATAAAATTTAAATTTTGAAATGTTTTATTGCTTCTTTAACTTAGGTTAGTATTAAATTCATTCACAAATAACATTTCAATAGTAGATTTTTGAATTTTTGAAAATTTTTGAAATGTTACCTTTAAACTGATTCTCATACGATCATTCTTCCATACCTTCAAGCCTTCAGTGCTCAAAAATCCATATTGATAAAATATAAATTTTGAAATGTTTTATTGTTTCTTTCACTTAAAAATAACATTTCAATAGTAGATTATTGAATTTTTGAAATTTTTTGAAATGTTACCTATATACAGATTCTCATACGATCATTCTTCCATACGTTCAAGCCTTCAGTGCTCAAAAATCCGTATTGGTAAAATTTAATATTTGAAATGTTTTATTGTTTCTTTCACTTAGGTCAGTATTAAATTCACTCACAAATAACATTTCAATAGTAGATTTTTGAATTTTTGAAATTTTTTTAAATGTTACCTTTAAACTGATTCTCATACGATCATTCTTCGATACCTTCAAGCCTTCAGTGCTCAAAAATCCGTATTGATAAAATTTAAATTTTGAAATGTATTATTTTTTCTTTCACTTAAAAATAACATTTCAATAGAAGATTATTGAATTTTTGAAATTTTTTGAAATGTTACCTATATACAGATTCTCATACGATCATTCTTCCATACGTTCAAGCCTTCAGTGCTCAAAAATCCGTATTGGTAAAATTTAATATTTGAAATGTTTTATTGCTTCTTTAACTTAGGTTAGTATTAAATTCACTCACAAATAACATTTCAATAGTAGATTTTTGAATTTTTGAAATTTTTTGAAATGTTACCTTTAAACTGATTCTCATACGATCCTTCTTCCATACCTTCAAGCCTTAAGTGCTCAAAAATCCATATTGATAAAATATAAATTTTGAAATGTTTTATTGTTTCTTTCACTTAAAAATAACATTTCAATAGATTATTGAATTTTTGAAATTTTTTGAAATGTTACCTATATACTGATTCTCATACAATCATTCTTCCATACGTTCAAGCCTTCAGTGCTCAAAAATCCGTATTGATAAAATTTAAAGTTTGAAATGTTTTATTGTTTCTTTCACTTAGGTCAGTATTAAATTCACTCACAAATAACATTTCAATAGTAGATTTTTGAATTTTTGAAATTTTTTTAAATGTTACCTTTAAACTGATTCTCATACGATCATTCTTCGATACGTTCAAGCCTTCAGTGCTCAAAAATCCATATTGATAAAATTTAAATTTTGAAATGTTTTATTGTTTCTTTAACTTAGGTTAGTATTAAATTCACTCACAAATAACATTTCAATAGTAGATTTTTGAATTTTTGAAAATTTTTGAAATGTTACCTTTAAACTGATTCTCATACGATCATTCTTCCATACCTTCAAGCCTCAAAAATCCATATTGATAAAATATAAATTTTGAAATGTTTTATTGTTTCTTTCACTTAAAAATAACATTTCAATAGTAGATTATTGGATTTTTGAAATTTTTTGAAATGTTACCTATATACTGATTATCATACGATCATTTTTCCATACGTTCAAGCCTTCAGTGCTCAAAAATCCGTATTGGTAAAATTTAAAGTTTGAAATGTTTTATTGTTTCTTTCACTTAGGTCAGTATTAAATTCACTCACAAATAACATTTCAATAGTAGATTTTTGAATTTTTGAAATTTTTTTAAATGTTACCTTTAAACTGATTCTCATACGATCATTCTTCGATACCTTCAAGCGTTCAGTGCTCAAAAATCCGTATTGATAAAATTTAAATTTTGAAATGTATTATTTTTTCTTTCACTTAAAAATAACATTTCAATAGAAGATTATTGAATTTTTGAAATTTTTTGAAATGTTACCTATATACTGAATCTCATACGATCATTCTTCCATACCTTCAAGCGTTAAGTGCTCAAAAATCCATATTGATAAAATTTAAATTTTGAAATGTTTTATTGTTTCTTTAACTTAGGTTAGTATTAAATTCACTCACAAATAACATTTCAATAGTAGATTTTTGAATTTTTGAAATTTTTTGAAATGTTACCTCTAAACTGATTCTCATACGATCATTCTTCCATACCTTCAAGCCTTAAGTGCTCAAAAATCCATATTGATAAAATTTAAATTTTGAAATGTTTTATTGTTTCTTTAACTTAGGTTAGTATTAAATTCACTCACAAATAACATTTCAATAGTAGATTTTTGAATTTTTGAAATTTTTTGAAATGTTACCTTTAAACTGATTCTCATACGATCATTCTTCCATACCTTCAAGCCTTAAGTGCTCAAAAATCCATATTGATAAAATATAAATTTTGAAATGTTTTATTGTTTCTTTCACTTAAAAATAACATTTCAATAGATTATTGAATTTTTGAAATTTTTTGAAATGTTACCTATATACTGATTCTCATACATTCATTCTTCCATACGTTCAAGCCTTCAGTGCTCAAAAATCCGTATTGATAAAATTTAAATTTTGAAATGTTTTATTGTTTCTTTAACTTAGGTCAGTATTAAATTCACTCACAAATAACATTTCAATAGTAGATTTTTGAATTTTTGAAATTTTTTGAAATGTTACCTTTAAACTGATTCTCATACGATCATTCTTCCATACGTTCAAGCCTTCAGTGCTGAAAAATCCATATTGATAAAATTAAAATTTTGAAATATTTTATTGTTTCTTTAACTTAGGTAAGTATTAAATTCACTCACAAATAACATTTCAAAAGTAGATTTTTGAATTTTTGAAATTTTTTGAAATATTACCTTTAAACTGATTCTCATACGATCGTTCTTCGATACCTTCAAGCCTTAAGTGCTCAAAAATCCGTATTGATAAAATTTAAACTTTGAAATGTTTTATTATTTCTTTCACTTAAAAATAACACTTCAATAGTAGATTTTTGAATTTTTGAAATTTTTTGAAATGTTACCTATATACTGATTCTCAAACAATCATTCTTCCATACGTTCAAGCCTTCAGTGCTCAAAAATCCATATTGATAACATGTAAATTTTAAAATGTGTTATTCTTTCTTTCACTTGAAAATAACATTTCAATAGCAGATTATTGAATTTTTGAAATTTTTTAAAATGTTACCTATATACTGATTCTCATACGATCCTTCTTCCATACCTTCAAGCCTTTAGTGCTCAGAAACCCATATTGATAAAATATAAATTTTGAAATGTTTTACTGTTTCTTTCACTTAGCTCAGTATTAAATTCACTCACAAATAACATTTCAATAGTAGATTTTTGAATTTTTGAAATTTTTTTAAATGTTACCTTTAAACTGATTCTCATACGATCATTCTTCCATACGTTCAAGCCTTCAGTGCTCAAAAATCCATATTGATAAAATTTAAATTTTGAAATGTATTATTTTTTCTTTCACCTAAAAATAACATTTCAATAGAAGATAATTGAATTTTTGAAATTTTTTGAAATGTTACCTATATACTGAATCTCATACGATCATTCTTCCATACGTTCAAGCCTTCAGTGCTCAAAAATCCATATTGATAAAATTTAAATTTTGAAATGTTTTATTGTTTCTTTAACTTAGGTTAGTATTAAATTCACTCACAAATAACATTTCAATAGTAGATTTTTGAATTTTTGAAATTTTTTGAAATGTTACCTATAAACTGATTCTCATACGATCATTCTTCGATACCTTCAAGCCTTAAGTGCTCAAAAATCCGTATTGATAAAATTTAAATTTTGAAATGTATTATTTTTTCTTTCACTTAAAAATAACATTTCAATAGAAGATTATTGAATTTTTGAAATTTTTTGAAATGTTAACTATATACTGAATCTCATACGATCATTCTTCCATACGTTCAAGCCTTCAGTGCTCAAAAATCCGTATTGATAAAATATAAATTTTGAAATGTTTTATTGTTTCTCTCACTTAGGTAAGTATTAAATTCACTTAAAAATAACATTTCAATAGTAGATATTTGAATTTTTGAAATTTATTGAAATGTTACCTATATACTGATTCTCAAACAATCATTCTTCCATACGTTCAAGCCTTCAGTGCTCAAAAATCCATATTGATAACATGTAAATTTTAAAATGTGTTATTCTTTCTTTCACTTGAAAATAACATTTCAATAGCAGATTATTGAATTTTTGAAATTTATTGAAATGTTACCTATATACTGATTCTCAAACAATCATTCTTCCATACGTTCAAGCCTTCAGTGCTCAAAAATCCATATTGATAACATGTAAATTTTAAAATGTGTTATTCTTTCTTTCACTTGAAAATAACATTTCAATAGCAGATAATTGAATTTTTTAAATTTTTTGAAATGTTACCTATATACTGAATCTCATACGATCATTCTTCCATACGTTCAAGCCTTCAGTGCTCAAAAATCCATATTGATAAAATTTAAATTTTTAAATGTTTTATTGTTTCTTTAACTTAGGTTAGTATTAAATTCACTCACAAATAACATTTCAATAGTAGATTTTTGAATTTTTGAAATTTTTTGAAATGTTACCTATAAACTGATTCTCATACGATCATTCTTCGATACCTTCAAGCCTTAAGTGCTCAAAAATCCGTATTGATAAAATTTAAATTTTGAAATGTATTATTTTTTCTTTCACTTAAAAATAACATTTCAATAGAAGATTATTGAATTTTTGAAATTTTTTGAAATGTTAACTATATACTGATTCTCATACGATCCTTCTTCCATACCTTCAAGCCATCAGTGCTCAGAAACCCATATTGATAAAATATAAATTTTGAAATGTTTTATTGTTTCTCTCACTTAGGTAAGTATTAAATTCACTTAAAAATAACATTTCAATAGTAGATATTTGAATTTTTGAAATTTATTGAAATGTTACCTATATACTGATTCTCAAACAATCATTCTTCCATACGTTCAAGCCTTCAGTGCTCAAAAATCCATATTGATAACATGTAAATTTTAAAATGTGTTATTCTTTCTTTCACTTGAAAATAACATTTCAATAGAAGATTATTGAATTTTTGAAATTTTTTGAAATGTTAACTATATACTGAATCTCATACGATCATTCTTCCATACGTTCAAGCCTTCAGTGCTCAAAAATCCGTATTGATAAAATATAAATTTTGAAATGTTTTATTGTTTCTCTCACTTAGGTAAGTATTAAATTCACTTAAAAATAACATTTCAATAGTAGATATTTGAATTTTTGAAATTTATTGAAATGTTACCTATATACTGATTCCCAAACAATCATTCTTCCATACGTTCAAGCCTTCAGTGCTCAAAACTCCATATTGATAAAATTTAAATTTTAAAATGTGTTATTCTTTCTTTCACTTGAAAATAACATTTCAATAGCAGATTATTGAATTTTTTAAATTTTTTAAAATGTAACCTATAAACTGATTCTCATACGATCATTCTTCCATACGTTCAAGCCTTCAGTGCTCAAAAATCCATATTGATAACATGTAAATTTTAAAATGTGTTATTCTTTCTTTCACTTGAAAATAACATTTCAATAGCAGATTATTGAATTTTTGAAATTTTTTAAAATGTTACCTATATACTGATTCTCATACGATCCTTCTTCCATACCTTCAAGCCTTCAGTGCTCAGAAATCCATATTGACAAAATATAAATTTTGAAATGTGTTACTGTTTCTTTCACTTAGGTCAGTATTAAATTCACTCACAAATAACATTTCAATAGTAGATTTTTGAATTTTTGAAATTTTTTTAAATGTTACCTTTAAACTGATTCTCATACGATCATTCTTCCATACGTTCAAGCCTTCAGTGCTCAAAAATCCGTATTGATAAAATTTAAATTTTGAAATGTATTATTTTTTCTTTAACTTAGGTTAGTATTAAATTCACTCACAAATAACATTTCAATAGTAGATTTTTGAATTTTTGAAATTTTTTGAAATGTTACCTATATACTGATTCCCAAACAATCATTCTTCCATACGTTCAAGCCTTCAGTGCTCAAAAATCCATATTGATAACATGTAAATTTTAAAATGTGTTATTCTTTCTTTCACTTGAAAATAACATTTCAATAGCAGATTATTGAATTTTTGAAATTTTTTGAAATGTTAACTATATACTGAATCTCATACGATCATTCTTCCATACGTTCAAGCCTTCAGTGCTCAAAAATCCGTATTGATAAAATATAAATTTTGAAATGTTTTATTGTTTCTCTCACTTAGGTAAGTATTAAATTCACTTAAAAATAACATTTCAATAGTAGATATTTGAATTTTTGAAATTTATTGAAATGTTACCTATATACTGATTCCCAAACAATCATTCTTCCATACGTTCAAGCCTTCAGTGCTCAAAACTCCATATTGATAAAATTTAAATTTTAAAATGTTTTATTGTTTCTTTCACTTAAAAATAACATTTCAATAGATTATTGAATTTTTGAAATTTTTTGAAATGTTACCTATATACTGATTCTCATACGATCATTCTTCCATACGATCAAGCCTTCAGTGCTCAAAAATCCGTACTGATAAAATTTAAAGTTTGAAATGTTTTATTGTTTCTTTCACTTAGGTCAGTATTAAATTCACTCACAAATAACATTTCAATAGTAGATTTTTGAATTTTTGAAATTTTTTTAAATGTTACCTTTAAACTGATTCTCATACGATCATTCTTCCATACGTTCAAGCCTTCAGTGCTCAAAAATCCGTATTGATAAAATTTAAATTTTGAAATGTATTATTTTTTCTTTAACTTAGGTTAGTATTAAATTCACTCACAAATAACATTTCAATAGTAGATTTTTGAATTTTTGAAATTTTTTGAAATGTTACCTTTAAACTGATTTTCATACGATCATTCTTCGATACCTTCAAGCCTTAAGTGCTCAAAAATCCGTATTGATAAAATTTAAATTTTGAAATGTATTATTTTTTCTTTCACTTAAAAATAACATTTCAATAGAAAATTATTGAATTTTTGAAATTTTTTGAAATGTTAACTATATACTGAATCTCATACGATCATTCTTCCATACGTTCAAGCCTTCAGTGCTCAAAAATCCGTATTGATAAAATATAAATTTTGAAATGTTTTATTGTTTCTCTCACTTAGGTCAGTATTAAATTCACTCACAAATAACATTTCAATAGTAGATTTTTGAATTTTTGAAATTTTTTTAAATGTTACCTTTAAACTGATTCTCATACGATCATTCTTCCATACGTTCAAGCCTTCAGTGCTCAAAAATCCGTATTGATAAAATTTAAATTTTGAAATGTATTATTTTTTCTTTAACTTAGGTTAGTATTAAATTCACTCACAAATAACATTTCAATAGTAGATTTTTGAATTTTTGAAATTTTTTGAAATGTTACCTTTAAACTGATTCTCATACGATCATTCTTCGATACCTTCAAGCCTTAAGTGCTCAAAAATCCGTATTGATAAAATTTAAATTTTGAAATGTATTATTTTTTCTTTCACTTAAAAATAATATTTCAATAGAAGATTATTGAATTTTTGAAATTTTTTGAAATGTTAACTATATACTGAATCTCATACGATCATTCTTCCATACGTTCAAGCCTTCAGTGCTCAAAAATCCGTATTGATAAAATATAAATTTTGAAATGTTTTATTGTTTCTCTCACTTAGGTAAGTATTAAATTCACTTAAAAATAACATTTCAATAGTAGATATTTGAATTTTTGAAATTTATTGAAATGTTACCTATATACTGATTCTCAAACAATCATTCTTCCATACGTTCAAGCCTTCAGTGCTCAAAAATCCATATTGATAACATGTAAATTTTAAAATGTGTTATTCTTTCTTTCACTTGAAAATAACATTTCAATAGCAGATTATTGAATTTTTGAAATTTATTGAAATGTTACCTATATACTGATTCTCAAACAATCATTCTTCCATACGTTCAAGCCTTCAGTGCTCAAAAATCCATATTGATAACATGTAAATTTTAAAATGTGTTATTCTTTCTTTCACTTGAAAATAACATTTCAATAGCAGATAATTGAATTTTTTAAATTTTTTGAAATGTTACCTATATACTGAATCTCATACGATCATTCTTCCATACGTTCAAGCCTTCAGTGCTCAAAAATCCATATTGATAAAATTTAAATTTTTAAATGTTTTATTGTTTCTTTAACTTAGGTTAGTATTAAATTCACTCACAAATAACATTTCAATAGTAGATTTTTGAATTTTTGAAATTTTTTGAAATGTTACCTATAAACTGATTCTCATACGATCATTCTTCGATACCTTCAAGCCTTAAGTGCTCAAAAATCCGTATTGATAAAATTTAAATTTTGAAATGTATTATTTTTTCTTTCACTTAAAAATAACATTTCAATAGAAGATTATTGAATTTTTGAAATTTTTTGAAATGTTAACTATATACTGATTCTCATACGATCCTTCTTCCATACCTTCAAGCCTTCAGTGCTCAGAAACCCATATTGATAAAATATAAATTTTGAAATGTTTTATTGTTTCTCTCACTTAGGTAAGTATTAAATTCACTTAAAAATAACATTTCAATAGTAGATATTTGAATTTTTGAAATTTATTGAAATGTTACCTATATACTGATTCTCAAACAATCATTCTTCCATACGTTCAAGCCTTCAGTGCTCAAAAATCCATATTGATAACATGTAAATTTTAAAATGTGTTATTCTTTCTTTCACTTGAAAATAACATTTCAATAGAAGATTATTGAATTTTTGAAATTTTTTGAAATGTTAACTATATACTGAATCTCATACGATCATTCTTCCATACGTTCAAGCCTTCAGTGCTCAAAAATCCGTATTGATAAAATATAAATTTTGAAATGTTTTATTGTTTCTCTCACTTAGGTAAGTATTAAATTCACTTAAAAATAACATTTCAATAGTAGATATTTGAATTTTTGAAATTTATTGAAATGTTACCTATATACTGATTCCCAAACAATCATTCTTCCATACGTTCAAGCCTTCAGTGCTCAAAACTCCATATTGATAAAATTTAAATTTTAAAATGTGTTATTCTTTCTTTCACTTGAAAATAACATTTCAATAGCAGATTATTGAATTTTTTAAATTTTTTAAAATGTAACCTATAAACTGATTCTCATACGATCATTCTTCCATACGTTCAAGCCTTCAGTGCTGAAAAATCCATATTGATAAAATTTAAATTTTGAAATATTTTATTGTTTCTTTAACTTAGGTAAGTATTAAATTCACTCACAAATAACATTTCAAAAGTAGATTTTTGAATTTTTGAAATTTTTTGAAATGTTACCTTTAAACTGATTCTCATACGATCATTCTTCGATACCTTCAAGCCTTAAGTGCTCAAAAATCCGTATTGATAAAATTTAAATTTTGAAATGTTTTATTGTTTCTTTCACTTAAAAATAACACTTCAATAGTAGATTTTTGAATTTTTGAAATTTTTTGAAATGTTACCTATATACTGATTCTCAAACAATCATTCTTCCATACGTTCAAGCCTTCAGTGCTCAAAAATCCATATTGATAACATGTAAATTTTAAAATGTGTTATTCTTTCTTTCACTTGAAAATAACATTTCAATAGTAGATTTTTGAATTTTTGAAATTTTTTTAAATGTTACCTTTAAACTGATTCTCATACGATCATTCTTCCATACCTTCAAGCCTTAAGTGCTCAAAAATCCATATTGATAAAATATAAATTTTGAAATGTTTTATTGTTTCTTTCACTTAAAAATAACATTTCAATAGATTATTGAATTTTTGAAATTTTTTGAAATGTTACCTATATACTGATTCTCATACGATCATTCTTCCATACGATCAAGCCTTCAGTGCTCAAAAATCCGTACTGATAAAATTTAAAGTTTGAAATGTTTTATTGTTTCTTTCACTTAGGTCAGTATTAAATTCACTCACAAATAACATTTCAATAGTAGATTTTTGAATTTTTGAAATTTTTTTAAATGTTACCTTTAAACTGATTCTCATACGATCATTCTTCCATACGTTCAAGCCTTCAGTGCTCAAAAATCCGTATTGATAAAATTTAAATTTTGAAATGTATTATTTTTTCTTTAACTTAGGTTAGTATTAAATTCACTCACAAATAACATTTCAATAGTAGATTTTTGAATTTTTGAAATTTTTTGAAATGTTACCTTTAAACTGATTTTCATACGATCATTCTTCGATACCTTCAAGCCTTAAGTGCTCAAAAATCCGTATTGATAAAATTTAAATTTTGAAATGTATTATTTTTTCTTTCACTTAAAAATAACATTTCAATAGAAGATTATTGAATTTTTGAAATTTTTTGAAATGTTAACTATATACTGAATCTCATACGATCATTCTTCCATACGTTCAAGCCTTCAGTGCTCAAAAATCCGTATTGATAAAATATAAATTTTGAAATGTTTTATTGTTTCTCTCACTTAGGTCAGTATTAAATTCACTCACAAATAACATTTCAATAGTAGATTTTTGAATTTTTGAAATTTTTTTAAATGTTACCTTTAAACTGATTCTCATACGATCATTCTTCCATACGTTCAAGCCTTCAGTGCTCAAAAATCCGTATTGATAAAATTTAAATTTTGAAATGTATTATTTTTTCTTTAACTTAGGTTAGTATTAAATTCACTCACAAATAACATTTCAATAGTAGATTTTTGAATTTTTGAAATTTTTTGAAATGTTACCTTTAAACTGATTCTCATACGATCATTCTTCGATACCTTCAAGCCTTAAGTGCTCAAAAATCCGTATTGATAAAATTTAAATTTTGAAATGTATTATTTTTTCTTTCACTTAAAAATAACATTTCAATAGAAGATTATTGAATTTTTGAAATTTTTTGAAATGTTAACTATATACTGATTCTCATACGATCCTTCTTCCATACCTTCAAGCCTTCAGTGCTCAGAAACCCATATTGATAAAATATAAATTTTGAAATGTTTTATTGTTTCTCTCACTTAGGTAATAATTAAATTCACTTAAAAATAACATTTCAATAGTAGATATTTGAATTTTTGAAATTTATTGAAATGTTACCTATATACTGATTCTCAAACAATCATTCTTCCATACGTTCAAGCCTTCAGTGCTCAAAAATCCATATTGATAACATGTAAATTTTAAAATGTGTTATTCTTTCTTTCACTTGAAAATAACATTTCAATAGAAGATTATTGAATTTTTGAAATTTTTTGAAATGTTAACTATATACTGAATCTCATACGATCATTCTTCCATACGTTCAAGCCTTCAGTGCTCAAAAATCCGTATTGATAAAATATAAATTTTGAAATGTTTTATTGTTTCTCTCACTTAGGTAAGTATTAAATTCACTTAAAAATAACATTTCAATAGTAGATATTTGAATTTTTGAAATTTATTGAAATGTTACCTATATACTGATTCCCAAACAATCATTCTTCCATACGTTCAAGCCTTCAGTGCTCAAAACTCCATATTGATAAAATTTAAATTTTAAAATGTGTTATTCTTTCTTTCACTTGAAAATAACATTTCAATAGCAGATTATTGAATTTTTTAAATTTTTTAAAATGTAACCTATAAACTGATTCTCATACGATCATTCTTCCATACGTTCAAGCCTTCAGTGCTGAAAAATCCATATTGATAAAATTTAAATTTTGAAATATTTTATTGTTTCTTTAACTTAGGTAAGTATTAAATTCACTCACAAATAACATTTCAAAAGTAGATTTTTGAATTTTTGAAATTTTTTGAAATGTTACCTTTAAACTGATTCTCATACGATCATTCTTCGATACCTTCAAGCCTTAAGTGCTCAAAAATCCGTATTGATAAAATTTAAATTTTGAAATGTTTTATTGTTTCTTTCACTTAAAAATAACACTTCAATAGTAGATTTTTGAATTTTTGAAATTTTTTGAAATGTTACCTATATACTGATTCTCAAACAATCATTCTTCCATACGTTCAAGCCTTCAGTGCTCAAAAATCCATATTGATAACATGTAAATTTTAAAATGTGTTATTCTTTCTTTCACTTGAAAATAACATTTCAATAGCAGATTATTGAATTTTTGAAATTTTTTAAAATGTTACCTATATACTGATTCTCATACGATCCTTCTTCCATACCTTCAAGCCTTCAGTGCTCAGAAATCCATATTGACAAAATATAAATTTTGAAATGTGTTACTGTTTCTTTCACTTAGGTCAGTATTAAATTCACTCACAAATAACATTTCAATAGTAGATTTTTGAATTTTTGAAATTTTTTTAAATGTTACCTTTAAACTGATTCTCATACGATCATTCTTCCATACCTTCAATCCTTAAGTGCTCAAAAATCCATATTGATAAAATATAAATTTTGAAATGTTTTATTGTTTCTTTCACTTAAAAATAACATTTCAATAGATTATTGAATTTTTGAAATTTTTTGAAATGTTACCTATATACTGATTCTCATACGATCATTCTTCCATACGATCAAGCCTTCAGTGCTCAAAAATCCGTACTGATAAAATTTAAAGTTTGAAATGTTTTATTGTTTCTTTCACTTAGGTCAGTATTAAATTCACTCACAAATAACATTTCAATAGTAGATTTTTGAATTTTTGAAATTTTTTTAAATGTTACCTTTAAACTGATTCTCATACGATCATTCTTCCATACGTTCAAGCCTTCAGTGCTCAAAAATCCGTATTGATAAAATTTAAATTTTGAAATGTATTATTTTTTCTTTAACTTAGGTTAGTATTAAATTCACTCACAAATAACATTTCAATAGTAGATTTTTGAATTTTTGAAATTTTTTGAAATGTTACCTTTAAACTGATTTTCATACGATCATTCTTCGATACCTTCAAGCCTTAAGTGCTCAAAAATCCGTATTGATAAAATTTAAATTTTGAAATGTATTATTTTTTCTTTCACTTAAAAATAACATTTCAATAGAAGATTATTGAATTTTTGAAATTTTTTGAAATGTTAACTATATACTGAATCTCATACGATCATTCTTCCATACGTTCAAGCCTTCAGTGCTCAAAAATCCGTATTGATAAAATATAAATTTTGAAATGTTTTATTGTTTCTCTCACTTAGGTCAGTATTAAATTCACTCACAAATAACATTTCAATAGTAGATTTTTGAATTTTTTTAAATGTTACCTTTAAACTGATTCTCATACGATCATTCTTCCATACGTTCAAGCCTTCAGTGCTCAAAAATCCGTATTGATAAAATTTAAATTTTGAAATGTATTATTTTTTCTTTAACTTAGGTTAGTATTAAATTCACTCACAAATAACATTTCAATAGTAGATTTTTGAATTTTTGAAATTTTTTTTTTGAAATGTTACCTTTAAACTGATTCTCATACGATCATTCTTCGATACCTTCAAGCCTTAAGTGCTCAAAAATCCGTATTGATAAAATTTAAATTTTGAAATGTATTATTTTTTCTTTAACTTAGGTTAGTATTAAATTCACTCACAAATAACATTTCAATAGTAGATTTTTGAATTTTTGAAATTTTTTGAAATGTTACCTTTAAACTGATTCTCATACGATCATTCTTCGATACCTTCAAGCCTTAAGTGCTCAAAAATCCGTATTGATAAAATTTAAATTTTGAAATGTATTATTTTTTCTTTCACTTAAAAATAACATTTCAATAGAAGATTATTGAATTTTTGAAATTTTTTGAAATGTTACCTATATACTGATTCTCAAACAATCATTCTTCCATACGTTCAAGCCTTCAGTGCTCAAAAATCCATATTGATAACATGTAAATTTTAAAATGTGTTATTCTTTCTTTCACTTGAAAATAACATTTCAATAGCAGATTATTGAATTTTTGAAATTTTTTAAAATGTTACCTATATACTGATTCTCATACGATCCTTCTTCCATACCTTCAAGCCTTCAGTGCTCAGAAACCCATATTGATAAAATATAAATTTTGAAATGTGTTACTGTTTCTCTCACTTAAATATAACATTTCAATAGTAGATTATTGAATTTTTGAAATTTTTTGAAATGTTACCTTTAAACTGATTCTCATACGATCATTCTTCGATACCTTCAAGCCTTCAGTGCTCAAAAATCCTTATTGATAAAATTTAAATTTTGAAATGTTTTATTGTTTCTTTCACTTAAAAATGACATTTCAATAGTAAATTATTGAATTTTTGAAATTTTTTAAAATGTTACCTATATACTTATTCTAAAACAATCATTCTTCCATACGTTCAAGCCTTCAGTGCTCAAAAATCCATATTGATAAAATTTAAATTTTAAAATGTGTTATTCTTTCTTTCACTTGAAAATAACATTTCAATAGCAGATTATTGAATTTTTGAAATTTTTTAAAATGTTACCTATAAACTGATTCTCATACGATCATTCTTCCATACGTTCAAGCCTTCAGTGCTAAAAAATCCATACTGATAAAATTTAAATTTTGAAATATGTTACTGTTTCTTTCACTTAAAAATATCAATTCAATAGTAAATTATTGAAATTTTGAAATTTTTTGAAATGTTGACTATATACTGAATCTCATACGATCATTTTTCCATACGTTCAAGCCTTCAGTGCTCAAAAATCCGTATTGATAAAATTTAAATTTTGAAATATTTTATTGTTTCTTTCACTTGAAAATAACGTTTGAATAGTAGATTTTTGAATTTTTGAAATTTTTTGAAATATTACCTTTAAACTGAATCTCATACGATCCTTCTTCCATACCTTCAAGCCTTCAGTGCTCAGAAATCCATATTGATAAAATATAAATTTTGAAATGTGTTACTGTTTCTTTCACTTAAAAATAACATTTCGATAGTAGATTATTGAATTTTTGAAATTTTTTTAAATCTTACCTATAAACTGATTCTCATACGATCCTTCTTCCATACCTTCAAGCCTTCAGTGCTCAGAAATCCAAATTGATAAAATATGAATTTTGAAATGTGTTACTGTTTCTTTCACTTAAAAATAACATTTCAATAGTAGATTATTGAATTTTTGAAATTTTTTTAAATGTTACCTATATACTGATTCTCAAACAATCATTCTTCCATACCTTCAAGCCTTCAGTGCTCAAAAATCCGTATTGATAAACTATAAATTTTGAAATGTTTTATTGTTTCTCTCACTTAGGTTAGTATTAAATTCACTTAAAAATAACATTTCAATAGTAGATATTTGAATTTTTGAAATTTATTGAAATGTTACCTATATACTGATTCTCATACGATCATTCTTTCATACGTTCAAGCCTTCAGTGCTCAAAAATCCATATTGATAAAATTTAAATTTTTAAATGTTTTATTGTTTCTTTAACTTAGGTTAGTATTAAATTCACTCACAAATAACATTTCAATAGTAGATTTTTGAATTTTTGAAATTTTTTGAAATGTTACCTATAAACTGATTCTCATACGATCATTCTTCGATACCTTCAAGCCTTAAGTGCTCAAAAATCCGTATTGATAAAATTTAAATTTTGAAATGTATTATTTTTTCTTTCACTTAAAAATAACATTTCAATAGAAGATTATTGAATTTTTGAAATTTTTTGAAATGTTAACTATATACTGAATCTTATACGATCATTCTTCCATACGTTCAAGCCTTCAGTGCTCAAAAATCCGTATTGATAAAATATAAATTTTGAAATGTTTTATTGTTTCTCTCACTTAGGTAAGTATTAAATTCACTTAAAAATAACATTTCAATAGTAGATATTTGAATTTTTGAAATTTATTGAAATGTTACCTATATACTGATTCTCAAACAATCATTCTTCCATACGTTCAAGCCTTCAGTGCTCAAAAATCAATATTGATAACATGTAAATTTTAAAATGTGTTATTCTTTCTTTCACTTGAAAATAACATTTCAATAGCAGATTATTGAATTTTTGAAATTTTTTAAAATGTTACCTATATACTGATTCTCATACGATCCTTCTTCCATAACTTCAAGCCTTCAGTGCTCAGAAACCCATATTGATAAAATATAAATTTTGAAATGTGTTACTGTTCCTCTCACTTAAATATAACATTTCAATAGTAGATTTTTGAATTTTTGAAATTTTTTGAAATGTTACCTTTAAACTGATTCTCATACGATCATTCTTCGATACCTTCAAGCCTTCAGTGCTCAAAAATCCTTATTGATAAAATTTAAATTTTGAAATGTTTTATTGTTTCTTTCACTTAAATATAACATTTCAATAGTAAATTATTGAATTTTTGAAATTTTTTGAAATGTTACCTACATACTGATTCTCAAACAATCATTCTTCCATACGTTCAAGCCTTCAGTGCTCAAAACTCCATATTGATAAAATTTAAATTTTAAAATGTGTTATTCTTTCTTTCACTTGAAAATAACATTTCAATAGCAGATTATTGAATTTTTGAAATTTTTTAAAATGTTACCTATAAACTGATTCTCATACGATCATTCTTCCATACCTTCAAGCCTTCAGTGCTGAAAAATCCATATTGATAAAATTTAAATTTTGAAATATTTTATTGTTTCTTTAACTTAGGTAAGCATTAAATTCACTCACAAACAACATTTCAAAAGTAGATTTTTGAATTTTTTAAATTTTTTGAAATGTTACCTTTAAACTGATTCTCATACGATCATTCTTCGATACCTTCAAGCCTTAAGTGCTCAAAAATCCGTATTGATAAAATTTAAATTTTGAAATGTTTTATTGTTTCTTTCACTTAAAAATAACACTTCAATAGTAGATTTTTGAATTTTTGAAATTTTTTGAAATGTTACCTATATACTGATTCTCAAACAATCATTCTTCCATACGTTCAAGCCTTCAGTGCTCAAAAATCCATATTGATAACATGTAAATTTTAAAATGTGTTATTCTTTCTTTCACTTGAAAATAACATTTCAATAGCAGATTATTGAATTTTTGAAATTTTTTAAAATGTTACCTATATACTGATTCTCATACGATCCTTCTTCGATACCTTCAAGCCTTCAGTGCTCAGAAATCCATATTGATAAAATATAAATTTTGAAATGTGTTACTGTTTCTTTCACTTAGGTCAGTATTAAATTCACTCACAAATAACATTTCAATAGTAGATTTTTGAATTTTTGAAATTTTTTTAAATGTTACCTTTAAACTGATTCTCATACGATCATTCTTCGATACCTTCAAGCCTTAAGTGCTCAAAAATCCGTATTGATAAAATTTAAATTTTGAAATGTATTATTTTTTCTTTCACTTAAAAATAACATTTCAATAGAAGATTATTGAATTTTTGAAATTTTTTGAAATGTTAACTATATACTGAATCTCATACGATCATTCTTCCATACGTTCAAGCCTTCAGTGCTCAAAAATCCGTATTGATAAAATATAAATTTTGAAATGTTTTATTGTTTCTCTCACTTAGGTAAGTATTAAATTCACTTAAAAATAACATTTCAATAGTAGATATTTGAATTTTTGAAATTTATTGAAATGTTACCTATATACTGATTCTCAAACAATCATTCTTCCATACGTTCAAGCCTTCAGTGCTCAAAAATCCATATTGATAACATGTAAATTTTAAAATGTGTTATTCTTTCTTTCACTTGAAAATAACATTTCAATAGCAGATTATTGAATTTTTGAAATTTTTTAAAATGTTACCTATATACTGATTCTCATACGATCCTTCTTCCATACCTTCAAGCCTTCAGTGCTCAGAAACCCATAATGATAAAATATAAATTTTGAAATGTGTTACTGTTTCTCTCACTTAAATATAACATTTCAATAGTAGATTATTGAATTTTTGAAATTTTTTGAAATGTTACCTTTAAACTGATTCTCATACGATCATTCTTCGATACCTTCAAGCCTTCAGTGCTCAAAAATCCTTATTGATAAAATTTAAATTTTGAAATGTTTTATTGTTTCTTTCACTTAAAAATGACATTTCAATAGTAAATTATTGAATTTTTGAAATTTTTTAAAATGTTACCTATATACTGATTCTCAAACAATCATTCTTCCATACGTTCAAGCCTTCAGTGCTCAAAAATCCATATTGATAAAATTTAAATTTTAAAATGTGTTATTCTTTCTTTCACTTGAAAATAACATTTGTAATGGTCGTTTTTTTTTTTTTTTCTTCTTCTGCAAAAGTTATTTTCATGCCAACTTTAGTAGGCAGTGAAAATTTTAAAAGATTCGAAAATAACTATCATTTACTAGCGCCATCTATGATAAGTGGCAAGGTCCAAATTGTTGCCATTAGGGGGACCCGAACTATCATATATGCAGTAGTGGCAAGGTCCTAATTGTTGCCATTAGGGGGGACTCATACTATCTTAAAGTCTTTGATGGCAATGCGAATTTGCCTGGGGGTTGCCAATATGTGGACAGACACTTGCAAAGGACGGAAATAGCGAAATATGCCAAGCTAAGCTAAGTATCGAGTTTCTAAGCAAAGTAAATATCTATCTTTTCGTTTTGAGCCGCTGAGGAAGCAAGTCATCTTTTGGAGCAGAACTCGTATTTTGAAAAAAAGTAAAATTAATAATAGCGCAACACGTGCTAATTAATAATTTTATTTAAATCATCGTCTTGCTTGTTTGGTTTTACAAACACTCGAGGTAATTATAATCAGCGATAGCAATCGTTGAATAATAAAATAAAAAAAGTAAAATTCACGAATCGTAATTCGTCAAAAACAAAAAAAAACCTCATTGCAGTGCAGATTATAAATATAATCCACCAGCTTCGGCGCAAGCACCGTTTTCATCACAAGCTGCTTGCCACCGACTGGCGTACGCTGTCCGCTTTCTTTTTTTTGCCGTTTTGGATAATTCCAATTTGCAAGCGCGTAGCCCGAGAGGCATTGGCGGATGGTCACCACCACAACAACTTAGGCCTTCCGAGTCCATCTCGATTGCAGGCCGTTTAAACAACCCATGCGATGGCGAGAAGGGTGTTCTAGACGCTTGCGTTGGACTCCATGCTAGCAGACAGACGGAAAAAACCCGACAAATAAAAATAAGTGTAGCAAGTGCGCATAAAATAAAGTGAAGTTCGCATATCTGGCATGTGTGTTTAGTTAAAATTGATTATGTTTTAAAAGAAACCCAAATTACGAACGAAATGAGTGAAGCGCTCAAATAAAAAAATTTTTAGTGTTAAAATGTATCAATAATAATTAAAAGTAAAAGTTAAGCATTAAATACAGCAAGAGTCAAGTGTAGGGTGCATATTCGGCTGTATCTTAAAAATTATTGTTGACAAAGCAAAAGAAAGGAATTACTGTGACAAAATGCGAACAAAAATGCGAAAAATCTAACTAAAATAACACAAAATAAAAACGCAAAGAAAAAGCAACCAGACAGCATTATAAACGAACGTAATGATAATTATACATATGTATATATTAATGCTCCGATAATCTTAATAATCTCTTTCAACACTCAAGGAATCATCATGAGGACGGCGAAAGATCTTTCATCGTATGTTTGGTGAGTTTGTTCCTTTTCTATTATACCATATATTGTTTTGATTATTAAAATGCGTTTGAGTGAGATGTGCAAGCAAAGACAAAAGTAAAAAAAAAAAAAAAAAAAAAAAAAAAATTCAAAACCAAAAAGATTTGAGACAAAATTAAAGTAAATGAAATCATAGTGTACAGACTGTATTTGATACAGTTGCGTTTGACACGAAACAAATTTGCTCTGCTGGTCACTCACACGCATGCACCAGGAGCATTGATTTTTTTTCTTGTTTCTTTTATTTCTGATAATTCGTATGCTTGCTTACGCGCGCGACTTAAGTAAGTGTATTTAATAATGTTGGATACACAAGATGTTTTAATTTATTTAAATAATTATTTTATTAAACAAAAGATTACAAGAATATATGTCGTCTTCAGACTGCGGTCAAAGCGAAAGTGACTTGACAAAATAAAATAAGTGTTGGATAACAAAAAATGATATTTGATATTAGTGATGTGGACATAATTATTGAGTGATATTAGTATTGTTAAGAAAGAAGATATAACGGTAAACAATAGTTGAGCGTAACTTCCCCATCGCTAGAATTGAAGATATATCTAAAATTCTATATAACCTAAATATAACTAGGCAATATATATATATATATTTTTTTTTTTTATAAAGAATATACATGGCTTTACTATTGAGATGTTTTTTTGTTTATTGTGCAGTTTGCAATTGTGCAGTAATGTCATTTTCGAATTTTAACTTTCTTTTTATGTTTGCACTATGTATATTTTTTAAGTCACACAATTTGTATTTTGGTTGCTCCTTATGTCTGAGAGCTTTATAGTTTTTTATATATCCTTGGTTTCTATCTTCTACATATTCTTCTCTGTTCTTGTTTCTTTTTTCAATATATTTTTGTTTTGTTTTTAGAATATTATCGTGGATATTACTTTTGCAACAATTTCCAGACTCAACATTAATCGGTTTTTCGTTTGTAACAGAATGATATGAATTATTATAATATTCAACTGCTTTACTCATCTTATCTTTAATATTTAAATATTTTTGTTCTATAGTAAGTACTCTTAATTTTTCAGAAATTGTATTGTGAAGTCTCTCAATATCTGCATTGCCAGTATGGTTATTGGGTTTGACTAGATGCATATCAATATTCTCTTCTCGTAAATATTCCTTAATATTTATACTTTTAAATTCATTGTCGCAGATAAGTTTATTAAAATGTCCTTTCTGTGATTTGTAAAGTCTAATCTTTTCAATTATTGCTTGATTATTTCTGTCCTCTAGATAAAAAGCTAGCTAAATTTTGAGAAGCGATCAATAAATGTTAAGAAATTAGCTTTCGAATTGGTATAAATGTCCATATGTATTATTTGGTTAATTTCTGTTGGGGTTTCAGTTAAGCAAAATTTATTTTTGATGGTGTGTCTGTCAAACTTAGATTTTGTGCATGTGGAGCAATTGTTAATAAATTTTTGAATGAGAGTTTTTAAGCCTGGAAAATATATAAGTCTTTTAAGTCCATTATAGTTTTCGTTAATGCCCGTATGACCAGTCTCGTTTTTGTGGTAAAGATTTATTTGTTTATAGGCATCATCTTCTGATTCTAAATCTTTAGCACAATATGAACATCGTATGAACTTAATATTCTGTCCTTCATACATTTCTATTAGTTTATTTTGTAAAATTGAATACTGATGGTCATCTAGTTCAGTGTATATGCCTATTCTCCCTTTAGATATGTGTGATTCTAATATTCTTTCTAAATTATGTTGTAAGTCATCTGAATTAAGATAAATCTTTTTATTTCCATGGCAAGTTTCTATTTCAGTGTTCTTATTTTTTGTTAGAATTATTTGTGTTTTAAATCTGTTAACTACTGTGTCTAAAATGGGTATATGATTGTGGATGTCTTCTAATTGTGAATGTATAGTGTCTAAGTTATCTGAAGTGTTATTGTATAGGGAATCTAGCGAAACTGAGTGTGTATTTATTTCATTTGTATCTGGATTTATTCTGCTCAGAAAATCGGCTACCTGATTGTCTTTTCCCTTTATGTAGTTTATAGTTATATTAAATTCGCTCAGGCGTACTATCCAACGTTGAAGTTTTGTATTAATTTTACCTCTGGCTTTAGCAAAAAGCCATCTTAAAGGCTGTTGGTCAGAAAGTATTTCGAATTTTGTACCATATAAATATGGTCGAAAATAGCTTGTACCCCACACAATAGCTAGAAGTTCACGTTCAGTAGCATCATAATTCTTTTCGTGGTCATTTAAAGTTCTACTTGCGAAGCAAATAGGATGACCGTCTTGCTGTAGAACAGCGCCGAGAGCTTCAGCACTAGCGTCTGTTAACAATTGAAAAGGTTTATTGAAATTTGGGTATTTCAATACTGGAGATTCTGTTATTATTCTTTTCAATTTCTCAAAAGAGAGTATGTAATTCGGGTCATTGACATTAAGTTTGACGCCTTTTTTGAGGTACTTAATCATCGGGTAGGCTACGTTTGAATAGTCCCTCATAAATTTCCGATAGTACCCTGTCACCGCAAGAAATGATTTAATCTGTTTAATTGTCTTAGGTAATTGTAATTTCAAAATTTTATCGACTTTGGCTGTATTTGGTTTAACACCTTCAGGAGTAAGAATATGACCTAAATACAGAGTCTCTCTAGTAAAAATTTGCATTTATTTATTTGGAGTTTTAAGTTTGCTTCTTTGAGTCTAGCAAGAACTTTGTTAATATCGCTAACATGCTCTTGCAGGCTGGTAGAAAAAATCAGTATGTCGTCCATATATACGACGCATACTTTATTGATTAGATCTCTTAAAATATTATTGATCAATCTCTGAAAGGTGGCAGGGGCGTTTTTTAAGCCAAATGGCATACGAACAAATTCATAATGACCATACGGGGTTGAAAATGCAGTTTTCGATCTGTCTTCTTGTTTTACTAGAATCTGGTGGAATCCTTTCGCTAAATCAATTACTGAAAAATATTGAGCGCGACCTAATTTATCTAATATGTTATCAATATTAGGGATGGGAAATCTATCATCAATTGTTATACTATTCAAAGACCTATAATCTATCACTACCCTCCAATCTTTTTGTTCCTGGCTATTACTTTTTTTGGGTACTATCCAAAGTGGGCTATTGTAAGGTGAGTTACTTTCTGTTATGATTCCCTGCTTGAGCATATCGTCCACTTGTCTACAAATTTCTTTTTCATGAACATGCGGATAACGATATATTCTTGAATAAACAGGCCGATTTGTGGTTGTTTTGATTTCATGTTGTACTGTATCCGTGTTAGTCAGTATTTGTCCTTCAATATATATAACGTCTTTAAATTTCTTGAGTATTTGTTTCAGAGCGTTTTGCTCCTGTTTATTCAATCCTGTATATAGATTGTCGTAAACTTTTTGGTCTAAGTTAACTTCTTCGAGCACATTTACTTCATTATAGGAGTAAGGCATAGATTGGATGAATTTGATTTCACTATTATTAATAGTTATTGATTGTTTTTGCATATCAATAATAGCATTCATTGGTGTAAGAATATTTTGTCCAATAATCGCGTCAAACTGTTTGTCTTTAAAATTGGTAAGTTTCCAGGACATTAATGAGTTCTCGTTAAATTCTTCCGGAAGATCAGTGAAAATTTCATGTGTAATATTAGTTGAATTATTTAACGATGAAAATAAGACAGTCTGTTTTAAAGGCATTCTTTTGTATTGTGGTAATTTATTTGTATCAAGTAATGAGGTAGTAGAGCCTGTATCAATTAGTGCTATTATTTTGTCGGTGTTGATTGTTAATTCAATTAAAGGAAGGGATTTCTTGAGGCAATTGTAAGAAAATTTACCTGATCACCACTGTCAATGTTTTCTGGTATTTGCATGTCTTCCACTTGAAAGTGATCTATTTCCATTGGTGAAATGTCATTATTGTTTTGATAAGAAAGGGAGCTATTGTTTCGTATCTGATTGCGGTTGCTATTGTTCGTTTGTGTTGAAAATCTGTGTGAATTTACATTTCTGTTTTGGTTTGCAAAAACTTGATTATTAGGATGTGATTGGCTTAATTGAAAATATTGAGAGTTGTTTTGTTGAGACAACTGAGCTGGCTGTTGTCTATTTAAATTTCTGTTTAAGATATTATAATTCTGTGAATTATTTTGTTGCATGTTTTGCTGAAATGTTGAGTTTGGATTGTTTGTGTTTACTGTACGACTATTATTACCACGTCTATTATTATTTTGATTTTGGACTCTAATGTCATTACGTATTAGACCATTCTCTTCGAGAAGACGAAAAGCATCTCTAATATTAATAGACTTGGCATTAACAATTACAGAGGCTAGGTTTACATCAATATTATTTACAAATGTACGTAAAATAAATTTATCTATACGCTCTGGCTTAAACTCATCAGGCTTTTCTTGGTCAAATTCAAATTTTTCATTCATTTTAGAACAAATATTACGCAAATACTTAAAATAAGTTACGATATCATTATTTACAGCTGTGTGTGCCCGTTTGTAAAGTTCATCATATGATTCCTGTACTCCAAAGTTGTTAATGAGAGCTTTTTTAAGCTCGTCCCATGTTGGCTTTGCAGACAATGTCCGCAGAACGTGGATGGCTGATCCTTGAATTTTGTTGAGTATGACTCTTTGATAGATATAGTTTTTCACAGTCACATCTTGATTTGCTATTAAAGTCATCACAGCTTCGGTTTCACGTATAAACGATGACAATGCATACGAGCTGTCTCCTCTGAACTCGTGGATTGACTGTGCGTCTTTTATTTGTTCGCTGAGCGACAATTGCAACGACATCTTTAAATTGCAATTTGATGTTAATTTTACTTTTTAACTATTTTATTTATGTTGATTTTTTATTATTTATTTAATGTTTGTTTGTTAATAGCTTTTCATTTGCTTATTAAGTCTCGCTTCACACAATTATTATAAAAGGAGAATGTAAGTAGACAAGAAATGTTCTGGATTCTTCTTTCGTTTTTTTTTTTTTTTTTCGTTCTTCTTCTTTCCTTTTTCTCTTTGAGTAAAATTTGTCATGTAGGCAGAAAAACTAACGGTTTTCTATCATTAATTTGTCTTGCAATGACTTTGCACAATAAAACGTTACCAAGGTTATACGAAGTTCGAGAATGTTAAAACTGTGTCTCCATAAACATACATATATGTATATATATAAGAATGTTTGAATTGGAATATATGAATGCTGGTTTGCAAAGATGCTTTTTTTTTTATTTATTAAAGCACTATTAACTTTTTTAGTTTTTAACTATTTTGTTTTTGTTAGTATTTTTATTTAACATTTAGTTATTTTTTCCTTTCGCCGTTAATATTAACTTTAGTTAATATTTTTTATTTGATTTTTATTAACTTTAGTTAAAATTTGTCTTGTCCGTTACCGGCTGCGCCACTTAAGTAAGTGTATTTAATAATGTTGGATACACAAGATGTTTTAATTTATTTAAATAATTATTTTATTAAACAAAAGATTACAAGAATATATGTCGTCTTCAGACTGCGGTCAAAGCGAAAGTGACTTGACAAAATAAAATAAGTGTTGGATAACAAAAAATGATATTTGATATTAGTGATGTGGACATAATTATTGAGTGATATTAGTATTGTTAAGAAAGAAGATATAACGGTAAACAATAGTTGAGCGTAACTCGCGTTAACACTCATAATGAGTGACAATAATTCGGAGTAATTCGTTTGTCTTTTTAATTTCTCTTTGCTTAAAAACAGAAAAAAAAAAGAAGCAACTCTTTGATTGCCTATGAGTTTGTGTTTGTTTCGCATTTTGTAACTCTCATTTTTTTTTGATTTCGCGCACAAGTACTAAAATCAAGATCAAGGTCAATGGCAAAGAATTAAAATTTTGCTTCTCAACGATCATATGGGAACATACCCTACATTAATTGCCGTGGTCGTATATGCACTTTATAAAAGTTTTTTTTTGCTATGAAATTGTTTGTTAATTTAACGTTCACTTAAAAAATTAATTGACAATAATGAAGTTTAGATAGGATTGTTTATATTAAAATATATAAAACCTTTAAAATACTTTTTATAAATAAATTTGTACAATGAATTTAAATCAAACTGTTTTAAATTTACTTGATTGTTTTGCTAACATGAGCTGCTAAAGCCCAGTTCATTTTCCTGGTGACATGGTGAAGTAGCGTGTGGTAGCGACATTTCACGAGGGATTCTCAACTAAAATTAACTGAGAATTATTGGTAGGGTAGGGTGAAGAATGTGTGGGTCGAATTCTATCGCTGACCCCGCACTAAAGACACAGCTCTTAACAAACTCTTGCTATTTCTTTTGATCGCAGTGTCTCACTTTATCCGTGATGACTACTATTTTTTTTTTGTTGTTCTTCGAAGAGCGAAGCCTCTTTTGTTTGTAGTTTCAGTAGGGATCCTTAAATAAGATTATGTTCGCGAGTGACCGGAAAATACGCCCTAAAGAAACCCACCCAATCCCGAAAGAGTTAGGGAATCCAGAGGGTCCCATACTGCGTTGCTTTCTCATTCAAAGGGAGATCATTCGTTTGAATGTTGTCAGCTATTCTCCTTATCGCAAGTTTGAAAGAAATATACTGAAATGCTCATTGCGTTCTCATTTATTCATTCTTGCAAATTCTCACACAATTAAAGCGTTGGTTACATACTTTCTGTCAACTAACGTGGAGCAGACACCTTGTTCCATAATTTTTTTCTTTGAGAGAGTTTTATAGATACACATAACGGCATTACACATTTCAATAGCAGATTATTGAATTTTTGAAATTTTTTAAAATGTTACCTATAAACTGATTCTCATACGATCATTCTTCCATACGTTCAAGCCTTCAGTGCTAAAAAATCCATACTGATAAAATTTAAATTTTGAAATATGTTACTGTTTCTTTCACTTAAAAATATCAATTCAATAGTAAATTATTGAATTTTTGAAATTTTTTGAAATGTTGACTATATACTGAATCTCATACGATCATTTTTCCATACGTTCAAGCCTTCAGTGCTCAAAAATCCGTATAGATAAAATATAAATTTTGAAATGTTTTATTGTTTCTTTTACTTAGGTTAGTATTAAATTCCCTCACATATAACATTTCAATAGTAGATTTTTGAATTTTTGAAATTTTTTGAAATGTTACCTATATACTGATTCTCAAACGATCATTGTTCCATACGTTCAAACCTTCAGTGCTCAAAAATCCATATTGATGAAATATAAATTTTGAAATGTTTTGTTGTTTCTCAAACTTAGGTTAGTATTAAATTCACACACAAATAACATTTCAATAGTAGATTTTTGAATTTTTGAAATTTTTTGAAATGTTACCTATATACTGATTCTCAAACGATCGTTCTTCCATACGTTCAAGTCTTAAGTGCTCAAAAATCCGTATTGATAAAATTTAAATTTTGAAATATTTTATTGTTTCTTTCACTTGAAAATAACATTTGAATAGTAGATTTTTGAATTTTTGAAATTTTTTGAAATATTACCTTTAAACTGAATCTCATACGATCCTTCTTCCATACCTTCAAGCCTTCAGTGCTCAGAAATCCATATTGATAAAATATAAATTTTGAAATGTGTTACTGTTTCTTTCACTTAAAAATAACATTTCAATAGTAGATTATTGAATTTTTGAAATTTTTTTTAAATTTTACCTATAAACTGATTCTCATACGATCATTCCTCCATACCGTCAAGCCTTCAGTGCTCAGAAATCCATATTGATAAAATATAAATTTTAAAATGTGTTACTGTTTCTTTCACTTAAAAATAACATTTCAAGAGTAGATTATTGAATTTTTGAAATTTTTTGAAATGTTACCTATAAACTGATTCTCATACGATCCTTCTTCCATACCTTCAAGCCTTCAGTGCTCAGAAATCCATATTTATAAAATATAAATTTTGAAATGTGTTACTGTTTCTTTCACTTAAAAATAACATTTCAATAGTAGATTATTGAATTTTTGAAATTTTTTTAAATGTTACCTATAAACTGATTCTCATACGATCATTCCTCCATACCTTCAAGCCTTCAGTGCTCAGAAATCCATATTGATAAAATATAAATTTTAAAATGTAATACTGTTTCTTTCACTTAAAAATAACATTTCAATAGTAGATTATTGAATTTTTGAAATTTTTTGAAATGTTACCTATAAACTGATTCTCATACGATCATTCCTCCATACCTTCAAGCCTTCAGTGCTCAGAAATCCATATTGATAAAATATAAATTTTGAAATGTGTTATTGTTTCTTTCACTTAAAAATAACATTTCAATAGTAGATTATTGAATTTTTGAAATTTTTTTAAATGTTACCTATATACTGATTCTCAAACAATCATTCTTCCATACCTTCAAGCCCTTCAGTGCTCAAAAATCCGTATTGATAAACTATAAATTTTGAAATGTTTTATTGTTTCTCTCACTTAGGTTAGTATTAAATTCACTTAAAAATAACATTTCAATAGTAGATATTTGAATTTTTGAAATTTATTGAAATGTTACTTATATACTGATTCTCAAACAATCATTCTTCCATACCTTCAAGCCTTCAGTGCTCAAAAATCCGTATTGATAAAATATAAATATTTAAATGTTTTATTGTTTCTCTCACTTAGGTTAGTATTAAATTCACTTAAAAATAACATTTCAATAGTAGATATTTGAATTTTTGAAATTTTTTTAAATGTTACCTTTAAAATTAATCTCATACGATCCTTCTTCCATACCTTCAAGACTTCAGTGCTCAGAAATCCGTATTGATAAACTATAAATTTTGAAAATTTTTATTGTTTCTCTCACTTAGGTTAGTATTAAATTCACTTAAAAATAACATTTCGATAGTAGATATTTGAATTTTTGAAATTTTTTTAAATGTTACCTATATACTGATTCTCAAACAATCATTCTTCCATGCCTTCAGTGCTCAAAAATCCGTATTGATAAACTATAAATTTTGAAATGTTTTATTGTTTCTCTCACTTAGGTTAGTATTAAATTCACTTAAAAATAACATTTCAATAGTAGATATTTGAATTTTTGAAATTTATTGAAATGTTACCTATATACTGATTCTCAAACAATCATTCTTCCATACCTTCAAGCCTTCAGTGCTGAAAAATCCGTATTGATAAAATATAAATTTTTAAATGTTTTATTGTTTCTCTCACTTAGGTTAGTATTAAATTCACTTAAAAATAACATTTCAATAGTAGATATTTGAATTTTTGAAATTTTTTGAAATGTTACCTTTAAAATGAATCTCATACGATCCTTCTTCCATACCTTCAAGACTTCAGTGCTCAGAAATCCATATTGATAAAATATAAATTTTGAAATGTGTTACTGTTTCTTTCACTTAAAAATAACATTTCAATAGTAGATTATTGAATTTTTGAAATTTTTTTAAATGTTACCTATAAACTGATTCTGATACGATCATTCCTCCATACCTTCAAGCCTTCAGTGCTCAGAAATCCATATTGATAAAATATAAATTTTGAAATGTGTTACTGTTTCTCTCACTTAAAAATAACATTTCAATAGTAGATTATTGAATTTTTGAAATTTTTTTAAATGTTACCTATAAACTGATTCTCATACGATCCTTCTTCCATACCTTAAAGCCTTCAGTGCTCAGAAATCCATATTGATAAAATATAAATTTTGAATGTGTTACTGTTTCTTTCACTTAAAAATAACATTTCAATAGTAGATTATTGAATTTTTGAAATTTTTTTAAATGTTACCTATAAACTGATTCTCATACGATCATTCCTCCATACCTTCAAGCCTTCAGTGCTCAGAAGTCCATATTGATAAAATATAAATTTTGAAATGTGTTACTGTTTCTTTCACTTAAAAATAACATTTCAATAGTAAATTATTGAATTTTTGAAATTTTTTTAAATGTTACCTATAAACTGATTCTGATACGATCATTCCTCCATACCTTCAAGCCTTCAGTGCTCAGAAATCCATATTGATAAAATATAAATTTTGAAATGTGTTACTGTTTCTTTCACTTAAAAATAACATTTCAATAGTAGATTATTGAATTTTTGAAATTTTTTTAAATGTTACCTATAAACTGATTCTGATACGATCATTCCTCCATACCTTCAAGCCTTCAGTGCTCAGAAATCCATATTGATAAAAAATAAATTTTGAATGTGTTACTGTTTCTTTCACTTAAAAATAACATTTCAATAGTAGATTATTGAATTTTTGAAATTTTTTTAAATGTTACCTATAAACTGATTCTCATACGATCATTCCTCCATACCTTCAAGTCTTCAGTGCTCAGAAGTCCATATTGATAAAATATAAATTTTGAAATGTTTTATTGTTTCTTTCACTTAAAAATAACATTTCAATAGTAGATTTTTGAATTTTTGAAATTTTTTGAAATGTTACCTATATACTGATTCTCAAACGATCATTGTTCCATACGATCAAACCTTCAGTGCTCAAAAATCCATATTGATAAAATATAAATTTTGAAATGTTTTGTTGTTTCTCAAACTTAGGTTAGTATTAAATTCACTCACAAATAACATTTCAATAGTAGATTTTTGAATTTTTGAAATTTTTTGAAATGTTACCTATATACTGATTCTCAAACGATCGTTCTTCCATACGTTCAAGTCTTAAGTGCTCAAAAATCCGTATTGATAAAATTTAAATTTTGAAATATTTTATTGTTTCTTTCACTTGAAAATAACATTTGAATAGTAGATTTTTGAATTTTTAAAATTTTTTGAAATATTACCTTTAAACTGAATCTCATACGATCCTTCTTCCATACCTTCAAGGCTTCAGTGCTCAGAAATCCATATTGATAAAATATAAATTTTGAAATGTGTTACTGTTTCTTTCACTTAAAAATAACATTTCAATAGTAGATTATTGAATTTTTGAAATTTTTTTAAATGTTACCTATAAACTGATTCTCATACGATCATTCCTCCATACCGTCAAGCCTTCAGTGCTCAGAAATCCATATTGATAAAATATAAATTTTAAAATGTGTTACTGTTTCTTTCACTTTAAAATAACATTTCAAGAGTAGATTATTGAATTTTTGAAATTTTTTGAAATGTTACCTATAAACTGATTCTTATACGATCCTTCTTCCATACCTTCAAGCCTTCAGTGCTCAGAAATCCATATTTATAAAATATAAATTTTGAAATGTGTTACTGTTTCTTTCACTTAAAAATAACATTTCAATAGTAGATTATTGAATTTTTGAAATTTTTTTAAATGTTACCTATAAACTGATTCTCATACGATCATTCCTCCATACTTTCAAGCCTTCAGTGCTCAGAAATCCATATTGATAAAATATAAATTTTAAAATGTGTTACTGTTTCTTTCACTTAAAAATAACATTTCAATAGTAGATTATTGAATTTTTGAAATTTTTTGAAATGTTACCTATAAACTGATTCTCATACGATCATTCCTCCATACCTTCAAGCCTTCAGTGCTCAGAAATCCATATTGATAAAATATAAATTTTGAAATGTGTTATTGTTTCTTTCACTTAAAAATAACATTTCAATAGTAGATTATTGAATTTTTGAAATTTTTTTAAATGTTACCTATATACTGATTCTCAAACAATCATTTTTCCATACCTTCAAGCCTTCAGTGCTCAAAAATCCGTATTGATAAGCTATAAATTTTGAAATGTTTTATTGTTTCTCTCACTTAGGTTAGTATTAAATTCACTTAAAAATAACATTTCAATAGTAGATATTTGAATTTTTGAAATTTATTGAAATGTTACCTATATACTGATTCTCAAACAATCATTCTTCCATACGTTCAAGCCTTCAGTGCTCAAAAATCCGTATTGATAAAATATAAATATTTAAATGTTTTATTGTTTCTCTCACTTAGGTTAGTATTAAATTCACTTAAAAATAACATTTCAATAGTAGATATTTGAATTTTTGAAATTTTTTTAAATGTTACCTTTAAAATGAATCTCATACGATCCTTCTTCCATACCTTCAAGACTTCAGTGCTCAGAAATCCGTATTGATAAACTATAAATTTTGAAAATTTTTATTGTTTCTCTCACTTAGGTTAGTATTAAATTCACTTAAAAATAACATTTCGATAGTAGATATTTGAATTTTTGAAATTTTTTTAAATGTTACCTATAAACTGATTCTGATACGATCATTCCTCCATACCTTCAAGCCTTCAGTGCTCAGAAATCCATATTGATAAAATATAAATTTTGAATGTGTTACTGTTTCTTTCACTTAAAAATAACATTTCAATAGTAGATTATTGAATTTTTGAAATTTTTTTAAATGTTACCTATAAACTAATTCTCATACGATCATTCCTCCATACCTTCAAGCCTTCAGTGCTCAGAAGTCCATATTGATAAAATATAAATTTTGAAATGTGTTATTGTTTCTTTCACTTAAAAATAACATTTCAATAGTAGATTATTGAATTTTTGAAATTTTTTTAAATGTTACCTATATACTGATTCTCAAACAATCATTTTTCCATACCTTCAAGCCTTCAGTGCTCAAAAATCCGTATTGATAAACTATAAATTTTGAAATGTTTTATTGTTTCTCTCACTTAGGTTAGTATTAAATTCACTTAAAAATAACATTTCAATAGTAGATATTTGAATTTTTGAAATTTATTGAAATGTTACCTATATACTGATTCTCAAACAATCATTCTTCCATACCTTCAAGCCTTCAGTGCTCAAAAATCCGTATTGATAAAATATAAATATTTAAATGTTTTATTGTTTCTCTCACTTAGGTTAGTATTAAATTCACTTAAAAATAACATTTCAATAGTAGATATTTGAATTTTTGAAATTTTTTTAAATGTTATCTTTAAAATGAATCTCATACGATCCTTCTTCCATACCTTCAAGACTTCAGTGCTCAGAAATCCGTATTGATAAACTATAAATTTTGAAAATTTTTATTGTTTCTCTCACTTAGGTTAGTATTAAATTCACTTAAAAATAACATTTCGATAGTAGATATTTGAATTTTTGAAATTTTTTTAAATGTTACCTATATACTGATTCTCAAACAATCATTCTTCCATGCCTTCAGTGCTCAAAAATCCGTATTGATAAACTATAAATTTTGAAATGTTTTATTGTTTCTCTCACTTAGGTTAGTATTAAATTCACTTAAAAATAACATTTCAATAGTAGATATTTGAATTTTTGAAATTTATTGAAATGTTACCTATATACTGATTCTCAAACAATCATTCTTCCATACCTTCAAGCCTTCAGTGCTGAAAAATCCGTATTGATAAAATATAAATTTTTAAATGTTTTATTGTTTCTCTCACTTAGGTTAGTATTAAATTCACTTAAAAATAACATTTCAATAGTAGATATTTGAATTTTTGAAATTTTTTGAAATGTTACCTTTAAAATGAATCTCATACGATCCTTCTTCCATACCTTCAAGACTTCAGTGCTCAGAAATCCATATTGATAAAATATAAATTTTGAAATGTGTTACTGTTTCTTTCACTTAAAAATAACATTTCAATAGTAGATTATTGAATTTTTGAAATTTTTTTAAATGTTACGTATAAACTGATTCTCATACGATCCTTCTTCCATACCTTAAAGCCTTCAGTGCTCAGAAATCCATATTGATAAAATATAAATTTTGAATGTGTTACTGTTTCTTTCACTTAAAAATAACATTTCAATAGTAGATTATTGAATTTTTGAAATTTTTTTAAATGTTACCTATAAACTGATTCTCATACGATCATTCCTCCATACCTTCAAGCCTTCAGTGCTCAGAAGTCCATATTGATAAAATATAAATTTTGAAATGTGTTACTGTTTCTTTCACTTAAAAATAACATTTCAATAGTAGATTATTGAATTTTTGAAATTTTTTTAAATGTTACCTATAAACTGATTCTGATACGATCATTCCTCCATACCTTCAAGCCTTCAGTGTTCAGAAATCCATATTGATAAAATATAAATTTTGAAATGTGTTACTGTTTCTTTCACTTAAAAATAACATTTCAATAGTAGATTATTGAATTTTTGAAATTTTTTTAAATGTTACCTATAAACTGATTCTGATACGATCATTCCTCCATACCTTCAAGCCTTCAGTGCTCAGAAATCCATATTGATAAAATATAAATTTTGAATGTGTTACTGTTTCTTTCACTTAAAAATAACATTTCAATAGTAGATTATTGAATTTTTGAAATTTTTTTAAATGTTACCTATAAACTGATTCTCATACGATCATTCCTCCATACCTTCAAGCCTTCAGTGCTCAGAAGTCCATATTGATAAAATATAAATTTTGAAATGTGTTACTGTTTCTTTCACTTAAAAATAACATTTCAATAGTAGATTATTGAATTTTTGAAATTTTTTGAAATGTTACCTATAAACTGATTCTCATACGATCATTCTTCCATACCTTCAAGCCTTAAGTGCTCAAAAATCCATATTGATAAAATATAAATTTTGAAATGTTTTATTGTTTCTTTCACTTAAAAATAACATTTCAATAGTAGATTAATGAATTTTTGAAATTTTTTGAAATGTTACCTATATACTGATTCTCATACGATCATTCTTCCATACGTTCAAGCCTTCAGTGCTCAAAAATCCGTATTGATAAAATTTAAAGTTTTAAATGTTTTATTGTTTCTTTCACTAAGTCAGTATTAAATTCACTCACAAATAACATTTCAATAGTAGATTTTTGAATTTTTGAAATTTTTTTTAAATGTTACCTTTAAACTGATTCTCATACGATCATTCTTCGATACCTTCAAGCCTTCAGTGCTCAAAAATCCGTATTGATAAAATTTAAATTTTGAAATGTATTATTTTTTCTTTCACTTAAAAATAACATTTCAATAGAAGATTATTGAATTTTTGAAATTTTTTGAAATGTTACCTATATACTGAATCTCATACGATCATTCTTCCATATGTTCAAGCCTTCAGTGCTCAAAAATCCATATTGATAAAATATAAATTTTGAAATGTTTTATTGTTTCTTTAACTTAGGTCAGTATTAAATTCACTCACAAATAACATTTCAATAGTAGATTTTTGAATTTTTGAAATTTTTTTAAATGTTACCTTTAAACTGATTCTCATACGATCATTCTTCCATACGTTCAAGCCTTCAGTGCTGAAAAATCCATATTGATAAAATTTAAATTTTTAAATGTTTTATTGTTTCTTTAACTTAGGTAAGCATTAAATTCACTCACAAATAACATTTCAAATTAGATTTTTGAATTTTTGAAATTTTTTGAAATGCTACCTTTAAACTGATTCTCATACGATCATTCTTCCATACCTTCAAGCCTTCAGTGCTCAAAAATCCGTATTGATAAAATTTAAAGTTTGAAATGTTTTATTGTTTCTTTCACACAGGTCAGTATTAAATTCACTCACAAATAACATTTCAATAGTAGATTTTTGAATTTTTGAAATTTTTTTAAACGTTACCTTAAAACTGATTCTCATACGATCATTCTTCCATACGTTCAAGCCTTCAGTGCTCAAAAATCCGTATTGATAAAATTTAAATTTTGAAATGTATTATTTTTTCTTTCACTTAAAAATAACATTTCAATAGAAGATTATTGAATTTTTGAAATTTTTTGAAATGTTAACTATATACTGAATCTCATACGATCATTCTTCCATACGTTCAAGCCTTCAGTGCTCAAAAATCCATATTGATAAAATTTAAATTTTGAAATGTTTTATTGTTTCTTTAACTTAGGTTAGTATTAAATTCACTCACAAATAACATTTCAATAGTAGATTTTTGAATTTTTGAAATTTTTTGAAATATTACCTTTAAACTGATTCTCATACGATCATTCTTCGATACCTTCAAGCCTTAAGTGCTCAAAAATCCGTATTGATAAAATTTAAATTTTGAAATGTATTATTTTTTCTTTCACTTAAAAATAACATTTCAATAGAAGATTATTGAATTTTTGAAATTTTTTGAAATGTTAACTATATACTGAATCTCATACGATCATTCTTCCATACGTTCAAGCCTTCAGTGCTCAAAAATCCGTATTGATAATATATAAATTTTGAAATGTTTTATTGTTTCTCTCACTTAGGTAAGTATTAAATTCACTTAAAAATAACATTTCAATAGTAGATATTTGAATTTTTGAAATTTATTGAAATGTTACCTATATACTGATTCTCAAACAATCATTCTTCCATACGTTCAAGCCTTCAGTGCTCAAAAATCCATATTGATAACATGTAAATTTTAAAATGTGTTATTCTTTCTTTCACTTGAAAATAACATTTCAATAGCAGATTATTGAATTTTTGAAATTTTTTAAAATGTTACCTATATACTGATTCTCATACGATCCTTCTTCCATACGTTCAAGCCTTCAGTGCTCAGAAACCCATATTGATAAAATATAAATTTTGAATGTGTTACTGTTTCTTTCACTTAAAAATAACATTTCAATAGTAGATTATTGAATTTTTGAAATTTTTTTAAATGTTACCTATAAACTAATTCTCATACGATCATTCCTCCATACCTTCAAGCCTTCAGTGCTCAGAAGTCCATATTGATAAAATATAAATTTTGAAATGTGTTATTGTTTCTTTCACTTAAAAATAACATTTCAATAGTAGATTATTGAATTTTTGAAATTTTTTTAAATGTTACCTATATACTGATTCTCAAACAATCATTTTTCCATACCTTCAAGCCTTCAGTGCTCAAAAATCCGTATTGATAAACTATAAATTTTGAAATGTTTTATTGTTTCTCTCACTTAGGTTAGTATTAAATTCACTTAAAAATAACATTTCAATAGTAGATATTTGAATTTTTGAAATTTATTGAAATGTTACCTATATACTGATTCTCAAACAATCATTCTTCCATACCTTCAAGCCTTCAGTGCTCAAAAATCCGTATTGATAAAATATAAATATTTAAATGTTTTATTGTTTCTCTCACTTAGGTTAGTATTAAATTCACTTAAAAATAACATTTCAATAGTAGATATTTGAATTTTTGAAATTTTTTTAAATGTTATCTTTAAAATGAATCTCATACGATCCTTCTTCCATACCTTCAAGACTTCAGTGCTCAGAAATCCGTATTGATAAACTATAAATTTTGAAAATTTTTATTGTTTCTCTCACTTAGGTTAGTATTAAATTCACTTAAAAATAACATTTCGATAGTAGATATTTGAATTTTTGAAATTTTTTTAAATGTTACCTATATACTGATTCTCAAACAATCATTCTTCCATGCCTTCAGTGCTCAAAAATCCGTATTGATAAACTATAAATTTTGAAATGTTTTATTGTTTCTCTCACTTAGGTTAGTATTAAATTCACTTAAAAATAACATTTCAATAGTAGATATTTGAATTTTTGAAATTTATTGAAATGTTACCTATATACTGATTCTCAAACAATCATTCTTCCATACCTTCAAGCCTTCAGTGCTGAAAAATCCGTATTGATAAAATATAAATTTTTAAATGTTTTATTGTTTCTCTCACTTAGGTTAGTATTAAATTCACTTAAAAATAACATTTCAATAGTAGATATTTGAATTTTTGAAATTTTTTGAAATGTTACCTTTAAAATGAATCTCATACGATCCTTCTTCCATACCTTCAACACTTCAGTGCTCAGAAATCCATATTGATAAAATATAAATTTTGAAATGTGTTACTGTTTCTTTCACTTAAAAATAACATTTCAATAGTAGATTATTGAATTTTTGAAATTTTTTTAAATGTTACCTATAAACTGATTCTGATACGATCATTCCTCCATACCTTCAAGCCTTCAGTGCTCAGAAATCCATATTGATAAAATATAAATTTTGAAATGTGTTACTGTTTCTTTCACTTAAAAATAACATTTCAATAGTAGATTATTGAATTTTTGAAATTTTTTTAAATGTTACCTATAAACTGATTCTCATACGATCCTTCTTCCATACCTTAAAGCCTTCAGTGCTCAGAAATCCATATTGATAAAATATAAATTTTGAATGTGTTACTGTTTCTTTCACTTAAAAATAACATTTCAATAGTAGATTATTGAATTTTTGAAATTTTTTTAAATGTTACCTATAAACTGATTCTCATACGATCATTCCTCCATACCTTCAAGCCTTCAGTGCTCAGAAGTCCATATTGATAAAATATAAATTTTGAAATGTGTTACTGTTTCTTTCACTTAAAAATAACATTTCAATAGTAGATTATTGAATTTTTGAAATTTTTTTAAATGTTACCTATAAACTGATTCTGATACGATCATTCCTCCATACCTTCAAGCCTTCAGTGTTCAGAAATCCATATTGATAAAATATAAATTTTGAAATGTGTTACTGTTTCTTTCACTTAAAAATAACATTTCAATAGTAGATTATTGAATTTTTGAAATTTTTTTAAATGTTACCTATAAACTGATTCTGATACTATCATTCCTCCATACCTTCAAGCCTTCAGTGCTCAGAAATCCATATTGATAAAATATAAATTTTGAATGTGTTACTGTTTCTTTCACTTAAAAATAACATTTCAATAGTAGATTATTGAATTTTTGAAATTTTTTTAAATGTTACCTATAAACTGATTCTCATACGATCATTCCTCCATACCTTCAAGCCTTCAGTGCTCAGAAGTCCATATTGATAAAATATAAATTTTGAAATGTGTTACTGTTTCTTTCACTTAAAAATAACATTTCAATAGTAGATTATTGAATTTTTGAAATTTTTTGAAATGTTACCTATAAACTGATTCTCATACGATCATTCTTCCATACCTTCAAGCCTTAAGTGCTCAAAAATCCATATTGATAAAATATAAATTTTGAAATGTTTTATTGTTTCTTTCACTTAAAAATAACATTTCAATAGTAGATTAATGAATTTTTGAAATTTTTTGAAATGTTACCTATATACTGATTCTCATACGATCATTCTTCCATACGTTCAAGCCTTCAGTGCTCAAAAATCCGTATTGATAAAATTTAAAGTTTTAAATGTTTTATTGTTTCTTTCACTTAGGTCAGTATTAAATTCACTCACAAATAACATTTCAATAGTAGATTTTTGAATTTTTGAATTTTTTTTAAATGTTACCTTTAAACTGATTCTCATACGATCATTCTTCGATACCTTCAAGCCTTCAGTGCTCAAAAATCCGTATTGATAAGATTTAAATTTTGAAATGTATTATTTTTTCTTTCACTTAAAAATAACATTTCAATAGAAGATTATTGAATTTTTGAAATTTTTTGAAATGTTACCTATATACTGAATCTCATACGATCATTCTTCCATATGTTCAAGCCTTCAGTGCTCAAAAATCCATATTGATAAAATATAAATTTTGAAATGTTTTATTGTTTCTTTAACTTAGGTCAGTATTAAATTCACTCACAAATAACATTTCAATAGTAGATTTTTGAATTTTTGAAATTTTTTTAAATGTTACCTTTAAACTGATTCTCATACGATCATTCTTCCATACGTTCAAGCCTTCAGTGCTGAAAAATCCATATTGATAAAATTTAAATTTTTAAATGTTTTATTGTTTCTTTAACTTAGGTTAGCATTAAATTCACTCACAAATAACATTTCAAATTAGATTTTTGAATTTTTGAAATTTTTTGAAATGCTACCTTTAAACTGATTCTCATACGATCATTCTTCCATACCTTCAAGCCTTCAGTGCTCAAAAATCCGTATTGATAAAATTTAAAGTTTGAAATGTTTTATTGTTTCTTTCACATAGGTCAGTATTAAATTCACTCACAAATAACATTTCAATAGTAGATTTTTGAATTTTTGAAATTTTTTTAAACGTTACCTTTAAACTGATTCTCATACGATCATTCTTCCATACGTTCAAGCCTTCAGTGCTCAAAAATCCGTATTGATAAAATTTAAATTTTGAAATGTATTATTTTTTCTTTCACTTAAAAATAACATTTCAATAGAAGATTATTGAATTTTTGAAATTTTTTGAAATGTTAACTATATACTGAATCTCATACGATCATTCTTCCATACGTTCAAGCCTTCAGTGCTCAAAAATCCATATTGATAAAATTTAAATTTTGAAATGTTTTATTGTTTCTTTAACTTAGGTTAGTATTAAATTCACTCACAAATAACATTTCAATAGTAGATTTTTGAATTTTTGAAATTTTTTGAAATATTACCTTTAAACTGATTCTCATACGATCATTCTTCGATACCTTCAAGCCTTAAGTGCTCAAAAATCCGTATTGATAAAATTTAAATTTTGAAATGTATTATTTTTTCTTTCACTTAAAAATAACATTTCAATAGAAGATTATTGAATTTTTGAAATTTTTTGAAATGTTAACTATATACTGAATCTCATACGATCATTCTTCCATACGTTCAAGCCTTCAGTGCTCAAAAATCCGTATTGATAATATATAAATTTTGAAATGTTTTATTGTTTCTCTCACTTAGGTAAGTATTAAATTCACTTAAAAATAACATTTCAATAGTAGATATTTGAATTTTTGAAATTTATTGAAATGTTACCTATATACTGATTCTCAAACAATCATTCTTCCATACGTTCAAGCCTTCAGTGCTCAAAAATCCATATTGATAACATGTAAATTTTAAAATGTGTTATTCTTTCTTTCACTTGAAAATAACATTTCAATAGCAGATTATTGAATTTTTGAAATTTTTTAAAATGTTACCTATATACTGATTCTCATACGATCCTTCTTCCATACGTTCAAGCCTTCAGTGCTCAGAAACCCATATTGATAAAATATAAATTTTGAAATGTGTTACTGTTTCTCTCACTTAAATATAACATTTCAATAGTAGATTATTGAATTTTTGAAATTTTTTGAAATGTTACCTTTAAACTGATTCTCATACGATCATTCTTCCATACGTTCAAGCCTTCAGTGCTCAAAAATCCGTATTGATAAAATATAAATTTTTAAATGTTTTATTGTTTCTCTCACTTAGGTTAGTATTAAATTCACTTAAAAATAACATTTCAATAGTAGATATTTGAATTTTTGAAATTTATTGAAATGTTACCTATATACTGATTCTCAAACAATCATTCTTCCATACCTTCAAGCCTTCAGTACTGAAAAATCCGTATTGATAAAATATAAATTTTTAAATGTTTTATTGTTTCTCTCACTTAGGTTAGTATTAAATTCACTTAAAAATAACATTTCGATAGTAGATATTTGAATTTTTGAAATTTTTTGAAATGTTACCTTTAAAATGAATCTCATACGATCCTTCTTCCACACCTTCAAGACTTCAGTGCTCAGAAATCCATATTGATAAAATATAAATTTTGAAATGTGTTACTCTTTCTTTCACTTAAAAATAACATTTCAATAGTAGATTATTGAATTTTTGAAATTTTTTTAAATGTTACCTATAAACTGATTCTGATACGATCATTCCCCATACCTTCAAGCCTTCAGTGCTCAGAAATCCATATTGATAAAATATAAATTTTGAAATGTGTTACTGTTTCTTTCACTTAAAAATAACATTTCAACAGTAGATTATTGAATTTTTGAAATTTTTTTAAATGTTACCTATAAACTGATTCTCATACGATCCTTCTTCCATACCTTAAAGCCTTCAGTGCTCAGAAATCCATATTGATAAAATATAAATTTTGAAATGTGTTACTGTTTCTTTCACTTAAAAATAACATTTCAATAGTAGATTATTGAATTTTTGAAATTTTTTGAAATGTTACCTATAAACTGATTCTCATACGATCATTCTTCCATACCTTCAAGCCTTAAGTGCTCAAAAATCCATATTGATAAAATATAAATTTTGAAATGTGTTACTGTTTCTTTCACTTAAAAATAACATTTCAATAGTAGCCCAGCCGTATTTTTAAGGCTTACGAATACGCTTCTGTAAGTATATTTTGTATGGTGATAAGGCCTCACTTCTCCCCACAATCCTATTTGCAAATCGCGTGGACGTGATCGCTTTTGTGAGGTCTTATCCCCTTACAAACTCGCTGCAGAAAGCCGCCAGTTTGTAAGCACATTTTTATCACACGAAGAGCTTCTGTATTAATTTTTGTTTCACGAAGTATGTATGTTAAGCGACTGTTGTCGTCAGCTGTTAAACAAAATGTTAACGTGCTCCTGTTAACGACATTGTTTTTCTGTTTATTATACTGTTAATTCTCAACTGTTAAATAGACAGTAATTTAAAATAATAGTTGAAATTTATTTTTTATAAAATATAGAAAAAATAGAACATTTATAAATAGAAAATGTGACATGATATTTGCAATATCAAATAGCATTTGGTTAAGATTTGTCTAGTGCTTTTTCCCTCCCAGTCCCCGATAATGTATTGTATAACTATTCCGAGAGCAGTTCTAGAAATGAAAAGTCAATTAATTTTAAATAAAGTGATAATATCATTTGCACCTCACCACTTTCCGAAATATTTAATATGAATATGCGATTCATGTTCTGCTTTTCACTCGTTTGGATATTTTGACATTCGTCTAAGTAGATTTATGTATCAAAGCCTACTTACCTTATCGTCCACTTAAAAAAATATAAATTTTTGCAGTACAGAGAAAACTACTCGGATAGCATAACAGCAGCAGCTCGTTTTAATGTTATATCAATTTTAAGCAAATCGTTTTTTGATTAATCTGTTAGCTCCCCTTTGAAACGACTGTTCAATTCGTTTGTCTGTTATTATTGACTTCGTATTTTTGTCGTCGGCAACTGTGCTTACATTTCGAATTCAGTTTGAAGGCGCTTACATAAAATACGGCTGGGATATTATTGAATTTTTGAAATTTTTTGAAATGTTACCTATATACTGATTCTCCATACGTTCAAGCCTTCAGTGCTCAAAAATCCGTATTGATAAAATATAAATTTTGAAATGTTTTATTGTTTCTTTCACTTAGGTCAGTATTAAATTCACTCACAAATAACATTTCAATAGTAGATTTTTGAATTTTTGAAATTTTTTTAAATGTGACCTTTAAACTGATTCTTTTACGATCATTCTTCCATACGTTCAAGCCTTCAGTGCTCAAAAATCCGTATTGATAAAATTTAAATTTTGAAATGTATTATTTTTTCTTTCACTTAAAAATAACATTTCAATAGAAGATTATTGAATTTTTGAAATTTTTTGAAATATTAACTATATACTGAATCTCATACGATCATTCTTCCATACGTTCAAGCCTTCAGTGCTCAAAAATCCATATTGATAAAATTTAAATTTTGAAATGTTTTATTGTTTCTTTAACTTAGGTTAGTATTAAATTCACTCACAAATAACATTTCAATAGTAGATTTTTGAATTTTTGAAATTTTTTGAAATGTTACCTTTAAACTGATTCTCATACGATCATTCTTCCATACGTTCAAGCCTTCAGTGCTGAAAAATCCATATTGATAAAATTTAAATTTTGAAATATTTTATTGTTTCTTTAACTTAGGTAAGCATTAAATTCACTCACAAACAACATTTCAAAAGTAGATTTTTGAATTTTTGAAATTTTTTGAAATGTTACCTTTAAACTGATTCTCATACGATCATTCTTCGATACCTTCAAGCCTTAAGTGCTCAAAAATCCGTATTGATAAAATTTAAATTTTGAAATGTTTTATTGTTTCTTTCACTTAAAAATAACATTTCAATAGATTATTGAATTTTTGAAATTTTTTAAAATGTTACCTATATACTGATTCTCATACGATCATTCTTCGATACCTTCAAGCCTTCAGTGCTCAGAAACCCATATTGATAAAATATAAATTTTGAAATGTGTTACTGTTTCTTTCACTTATGTCAGTATTAAATTCACTCACAAATAACATTTCAATAGTAGATTTTTGAATTTTTGAAATTTTTTTAAATGTTACCTTTAAACTGATTCTCATACGATCATTCTTCCATACCTTCAAGCCTTAAGTACTCAAAAATCCATATTGATAAAATATAAATTTTGAAATGTTTTATTGTTTCTTTCACTTAAAAATAACATTTCAATAGATTATTGAATTTTTGAAATTTTTTGAAATGTTACCTATATACTGATTCTCATACGATCATTCTTCCATATGTTCAAGCCTTCAGTGCTCAAAAATCCGTATTGATAAAATTTAAAGTTTGAAATGTTTTATTGTTTCTTTCACTTAGGTCAGTATTAAATTCACTCACAAATAACATTTCAATAGTAGATTTTTGAATTTTTGAAATTTTTTTAAACGTTACCTTTAAACTGATTCTCATACGATCATTCTTCTTGATATGTATTATTTTTTCTTTCACTTAAAAATAACATTTCAATAATTTTTTGAAATGTTAACTATATACTGAATCTCATACGATCATTCTTCCATACGTTCAAGCCTTCAGTGCTCAAAAATCCATATTGATAAAATTTAAATTTTGAAATGTTTTATTGTTTCTTTAACTTAGGTTAGTATTAAATTCACTCACAAATAACATTTCAATAGTAGATTATTGAATTTTTGAAATTTTTTGAAATGTTACCTTTAAACTGATTCTCATACGATCATTCTTCGATACCTTCAAGCCTTAAGTGCTCAAAAATCCGTATTGATAAAATTTAAATTTTGAAATGTATTATTTTTTCTTTCACTTCAAAATAACATTTCAACAGAAGATTATTGAATTTTTGAAATTTTTTGAAATGTTAACTATATACTGATTGTCATACGATCATTCTTCCATACGTTCAAGCCTTTAGTGCTCAAAAATCCGTATTGATAAAATATAAATTTTGAAATGTTTTATTGTTTCTCTCACTTAGGTAAGTATTAAATTCACTTAAAAATAACATTTCAATAGTAGATATTTGAATTTTTGAAATTTATTGAAATGTTACCTATATACTGATTCTCAAACAATCATTCTTCCATACGTTCAAGCCTTCAGTGCTCAAAAATCCATATTGATAACATGTAAATTTTAAAATGTGTTATTCTTCCTTTCACTTGAAAATAACATTTCAATAGCAGATTATTGAATTTTTGAAATTTTTTAAAATGTTACCTATAAACTGATTCTCATACGATCATTCTTCCATACGTTCAAGCCTTCAGTGCTCAAAAATCCATACTGATAAAATTTAAATTTTGAAATATGTTACTGTTTCTTTCACTTAAAAATATCAATTCAATAGTAAATTATTGAATTTTTGAAATTTTTTTAAATGTTACCTATATACTGAATCTCATACGATCATTTTTCCATACGTTCAAGCCTTCAGTGCTCAAAAATCCGTATTGATAAAATATAAATTTTGAAATGTTTTATTGTTTCTTTTACTTAGGTTAGTATTAAATTCACTCACATATAACATTTCAATAGTAGATTTTTGAATTTTTGAAATTTTTTGAAATGTTACCTATATACTGATTCTCAAACGATCGTTCTTCCATACGTTCAAGTCTTAAGTGCTCAAAAATCCGTATTGATAAAATTTAAATTTTGAAATGTTTTATTGTTTCTTTCACTTGAAAATAACATTTGAATAGTAGATTTTTGAATTTTTGAAATTTTTTGAAATATTACCTTTAAACTGAATCTCATACGATCCTTCTTCCATACCTTCAAGCCTTCAGTGCTCAGAAATCCATATTGATAAAATATAAATTTTGAAATGTTTTATTGTTTCTTTCACTTAAAAATAACATTTCAATAGTAGATTATTGAATTTTTGAAATTTTTTTAAATGTTACCTATAAACTGATTCTCAAACAATCATTCTTCCATACCTTCAAGCCTTCAGTGCTCAGAAATCCATATTGATAAAATATAAATTTTGAAATGTGTTACTGTTTCTTTCACTTAAAAATAGCATTTCAATAGTAGATTATTGAATTTTTGAATTTTTTTTTAAATGTTACCTATAAACTGATTCTCAAACAATCATTCTTCCATACCTTCAAGCCTTCAGTGCTCAGAAATCCATATTGATAAAATATAAATTTTGAAATGTGTTACTGTTTCTTTCACTTAAAAATAACATTTCAATAGTAGATTATTGAATTTTTGAAATTTTTTTAAATGTTACCTATAAACTGATTCTCATACGATCCTTCTTCCATACCTTCAAGCCTTCAGTGCTCAGAAATCAATATTGATAAAATATAAATTTTGAATGTGTTACTGTTTCTTTCACTTAAAAATAACATTTCAATAGTAGATTATTGAATTTTTGAAATTTTTTTAAATGTTACCTATAAACTGATTCTCATACGATCATTCCTCCATACCTTCAAGCCTTCAGTGCTTAGAAATCCATATTGATAAATTATAAATTTTAAAATGTGTTATTGTTTCTTTCACTTAAAAATAACATTTCAATAGCAGATTATTGAATTTTTCAAATTTTTTGAAATGTTACCTATATACTGATTCTCAAACAATCATTCCTCCATACCTTCAAGCCTTCAGTGCTCAAAAATCCGTATTGATAAAATATAAGTTTTGAAAATTTTTATTGTTTCTCTCACTTAGGTTAGTATTAAATTCACTTAAAAATAACATATTTGAATTTTTGAAAATTATTGAAATGTTACCTATATACTGATTCTCAAACAATCATTCTTCCATACCTTCAAGCCTTCAGTGCTCAAAAATCCGTATTGATAAAATATAAATTTTGAAATGTTTTATTGTTTCTCTCACTTAGGTTAGTATTTAATTCACTTAAAAATAACATTTCAATAGTAGATATTTGAATTTTTGAAATTTATTGAAATGTTACCTATATACTGATTCTCAAATAATCATTCTTCCATACCTTCAAGCCTTCAGTGCTCAGAAATCCATATTAATAAAATTTAAATTTTGAAATGTTTTATTGTTTCTTTCACTTAAAAATAACATTTCAATAGTAGATATTTGAATTTTTGAAATTTTTTGAAATGTTACCTTTAAACTGAATCTCATACGATCCTTCTTCCATACGTTCAAACCTTCAGTGCTCAAAAATCCATATTGATAAAATATAAATTTTGAAATGTTTAATTGTTTCTTAAACTTAGGTTAGTATTTAATTCACTCACAAATAAATGTTACCTATAAACTGATTCTCATACGATCATTCCTCCATACCTTCAAGCCTTCAGTGCTCAGAAATCCATATTGATAAAATATAAATTTTGAAATGTGTTATTGTTTCTTTCACTTAAAAATAACATTTCAATAGCAGATTATTGAATTTTTCAAATTTTTTGAAATGTTACCTATATACTGAATCTCATACGATCATTTTTCCATATGTTCAAGCCTTCAGTGCTCAAAAATCCATATTGATAAAATTTAAATTTTGAAATGTGTTATTTTTTCTTTCACTTAAAAATAACATTTCAATAGTAGATTATTGAATTTTTCAAATTTTTTTAAATGTTACCTATAAACTGATTCTCATACGATCATTCCTCTATACGTTCAAGCCTTCAGTGCTCAAAAATCCATATTGATAAAATTTAAATTTTAAAGTGTTTTTTTGTTTCCTTCACTTTAAAATATCAATTCAATTTTTGAATTTGTGAAATTTTTTGAAATGTTACCTATGTACTGATTCTCAAACGATCATTCTTCCATACGTTCAAACCTTCAGTGCTCAAAAATCCACATTGATAAAATATAAATTTTGAAATGTGTTATTGTTTCTTTCACTTAAAAATAACATTCCAATAGTAGATTATTGAATTGATAAAATTTGAATTTTGAAATGTGTTATTGTTTCTTTCACTTAAAAACAACATTTCAATAGCAGATTATTGAATTTTTCAAATTTTTTGAAATGTTACCTATATACTGATTTTCATACGATCATTTTTCCATACGTTCAAGCCTTCAGTGCTCAAAAATCCATATTGATAAAATATAAATTTTGAAATGTTTTACTGTTTCTTTTACTTAGGTAAGTATTAAATTCACTCACAAATAACATTTCAATATTAGATTTTTGAATTTTTGAAATTTTTTGAAATGTTACCTGTATACTGATTCTCAAACAATCATTCTTCCATACGTTCAATCCTTCAGTGCTCAAAAATCCATATTGATAAAATTTAAATTTTGAAATGTGTTATTATTTCTTTCACTTAGGTTAGTATTAAATTCACTCACAAATAACATTTCAATAGTAGATTTTTGAATTTTTGAAATTTTTTGAAATGTTACCTTTAAACTGATTCTCATACGATCATTCTTCGATACCTTCAAGCCTTCAGTGCTCAAAAATCCGTATTGATAAAATTTAAATTTTGAAATGTGTTCTTGTTTCTTTCACTTAAAAATAACATTTCAATAGCAAATTATTGAATTTTTGAAATTTTTTGAAATGTTACCTATAAACTGATTCTCATACGATCATTCTTCTATACGTTCAATCCTTCAGTGCTCAAAAATCCATATTGATAATATATAAATTTTGAAATGTTTTATTGTTTCTTAAACTTAGGTTAGTATTAAATTCACTCATAAATAACATTTCAATAGAAGATTATTGAATTTTTGAAATTTTTTAAAATGTTACCTATATACTGATTCTCATACGATCATTCTTCCATACGTTCAAGCCTTCAGTGCTCAAAAATCCGTATTGATAAAATTTAAATTTTGAAATGTGTTCTTGTTTCTTTCACTTAAAAATAACATTTCAATAGCAAATTATTGAATTTTTGAAATTTTTTGAAATGTTACCTATAAACTGATTCTCATACGATCATTCTTCTATACGTTCAAGCCTTCAGTGCTCAAAAATCCATATTGATAAAATATAAATTTTGAAATGTTTTATTGTTTCTTAAACTAAGGTTAGTATTAAATTCACTCACAAATAACATTTCAATAGAAGATTATTGAATTTTTGAAATTTTTTAAAATGTTACCTATATACTGATTCTCATACGATCATTCTTCCATACGTTCAAGCCTTCAGTGCTCAAAAATCCGTATTGATAAATTATAAATTTTGAAATGTGTTATTGTTTCTTTCACTTAAAAATAACATTTCAATAGCAGATTATTGAATTTTTCAAATTTTTTTAAATGTTACCTATATACAGATTCTCAAACAATCATTCTTCCATGCGTTCAAGCCTTAAGTGCTCAAAAATCCGTATTGATAAAATTTAAATTTTGAAATGTTTTATTGTTTTTTTCACTTGAAAATAACATTTGAATAGTAGATTTTTGAATTTTTGAAATTTTTTGAAATGTTACCTATAAACTGATTCTCATACGATCATTCTTTCATACCTTCAAGCCTTCAGTGCTCAGAAATCCATATTGATAAAATATAAATTTTGAAATGTGTTATTGTTTCATTCACTTAAAAATAACATTTCAATAGTAGATTAATTAATTTTTGAAATTTTTTTAAATGTTACCTATAAACTGATTCTCATACGATCATTCCTCCATACCTTCAAGCTTTCAGTGCTCAGAAATCCATTTTGATAAAATATAAATTTTGAAATGTGTTATTGTTTCTTTCACTTAAAAATAACATTTCAATAGTAGATTATTGAATTTTTGAAATTTTTTTAAATGTTACCTATATACTGATTCTCAAACAATCATTCTTCCATACCTTCAAGCCTTCAGTACTCAAAAATCCGTATTGATAAAATATAAATTTTGAAATGTTTTATTGTTTCTCTCACTTAGGTTAGTATTAAATTCACTTAAAAATAACATTTCAATAGTAGATATTTGAATTTTTGAAATTTATTGAAATGTTACCTATATACTGATTCTCATACAATCATTCCTCCATACCTTCAAGCCTTCAGTGCTCAAAAATCCTGATTGATAAAATTTAAATTTTGAAATGTTTTATTGTTTCTTTCACTTAAAAATGACATTTCAATAGTAAATAATTGAATTTTTGAAATTTTTTGAAATGTTACCTATATACTGATTCTCATACGATCATTCTTCTATACGTTCAAGCCTTCAGTGCTCAAAAATCCATATTGATAAAATATAAATTTTGAAATGTTTTATTGTTTCTTAAACTTAGGTTAGTATTAAATTCACTCACAAATAACATTTCAATAGTAGATTATTGAATTTTTGAAATTTTTTAAAATATTACCTATATACTGATTCTCATACGATCATTCTTCCATACGTTCAAGCCTTCAGTGCTCAAAAATCCATACTGATAAAATTTAAATTTTGAAATGTTTTATTGTTTCTTTCACTTGAAAATAACATTTGAATAGTAGATTTTTGAATTTTTGAAATTTTTTGAAATGTTACCTTTAACTGATTCTCAAACAATCATTCTTCCATACCTTCAAGCCTTCAGTGCTCAGAAATCCATATTGATAAATTTAAAATTTTAAAATGTGTTATTGTTTCTTTCACTTAAAAATAAGATTTCAATAGCAAATTATTGAATTTTTGAAATTTTTTGAAATGTTACCTATAAACTGATTCTCATACGATCATTCCTCCATACCTTCAAGCCTTCAGTACTCAGAAATCCACATTGATAAATTATAAATTTTAAAATGTGTTATTGTTTCTTTCACTTAAAAATAACATTTCAATAGCAGATTATTGAATTTTTCAAATTTTTTGAAATGTTACCAATATACTGATTTTCATACGATCATTCCTCCATACCTTCAAGCTTTCAGTGCTCAGAAATCCATATTGATAATATATAAATTTTGAAATGTTTTATTGTTTCTTTCACTTAAAAATAACATTTCAATAGCAGATTATTGAATTTTTCAAATTTTTTTAAATGTTACCTATATACTGATTTTCATACGATCATTCCTCCATACCTTCAAGCTTTCAGTGCTCAGAAATCCATATTGATAAAATATAAATTTTGAAATGTGTTATTATTTCTTTCACTTAAAAATAAGATTTCAATAGTAGATTATTGAATTTTTGAAATTTTTTTAAATGTTACCTATATACAGATTCTCAAACAATCATTCTTCCATACCTTCAAGCCTTCAGTGCTCAGAAATCCATATTGATAGAATATAAATTTTGAAATGTGTTTCTATTTCTTTCACTTAAAAATAACATTTCAATAGTAGATTATTGAATTTTTGCAATTTTTTTAAATGTTACCTATAATCTGATTCTCATACGATCATTCCTCCATACCTTCAAGCCTTCAGTGCTCAAAAATCCATATTGATAAAATATAAATTTTGAAATGTTTTATTGTTTCTTAAACTTAGGTTAGTATTAAATTCACTCACAAATAACATTTCAATAGAAGATTATTGAATTTTTGAAATTTTTTTAAATGTTACATATATACTGATTCTCATACGATCATTCTTCCATACGTTCAAGCCTTCAGTGCTCAAAAATCCATACTGATAAAATTTAAATTTTGAAATGTTTTATTGTTTCTTTCACTTGAAAATAACATTTGAATAGTAGATTTTTGATTTTTTGAAATTTTTTGAAATGTTACCTTTAACTGATTCTCAAACAATCATTCTTCCATACCTTCAAGCCTTCAGTGCTCAGAAATCCATATTGATAAAATATAAATTTTGAAATGTGTTATTGTTTCTTTCACTTAAAAATAACATTTCAATAGCAGATTATTGAATTTTTCAAATTTTTTTAAATGTTACCTATATACTGATTTTCATACGATCATTCCTCCATACCTTCAAGCTTTCAGTGCTCAAAAATCCATATTGATAAATTATAAATTTTGAAATGTGTTATTGTTTCTTTCACTTAAAAATAACATTTCAATACAACATTATTGAATTTTTGAAATTTTTTTAAATGTTACCTATAAACTGATTCTCATACGATCATTCCTCCATACCTTCAAGCTTTCAGTGCTCAGAAATCCATATTGATAAAATATAAATTTTGAAATGTGTTATTGTTTCTTTCACTTAAAAATAACATTTCAATAGTAGATTATTGAATTTTTGAAATTTTTTTAAATGTTACCTATATACTGATTCTCAAACAATCATTCTTCCATACCTTCAAGCCTTCAGTGCTCAAAAATCCGTATTGATAAAATATAAATTTTGAAATGTTTTATTGTTTCTCTCACTTAGGTTAGTATTAAATTCACTTAAAAATAACATTTCAACAGTAGATATTTGAATTTTTGAAATTTATTGAAATGTTACCTATATACTGATTCTCAAACAATCATTCTTCCATACGTTCCACACTTCAGTGCTCAAAAATCCATACTGATAAAATTTAAATTTTGAAATGTGTTACTGTTTCTTTCACTTAAAAATAACATTTCAATAGTAGATTATTGAATTTTGGAATTTTTTTGAAATGTTACCTACAAACTGATTCTCATACGATCCTTCTTCCATACCTTCAAGCCTTCAGTGCTCAGAAACCCATATTGATAAAATATAAATTTTGAAATGTGTTACTGTTTCTCTCACTTAAATATAACATTTCAATAGTAGATTATTGAATTTTTGAAATTTTTTGAAATGTTACCTTTAAACTGATTCTCATACGATCATTCTTCGATACCTTCAAACCTTCAGTGCTCAAAAATCCTGATTGATAAAATTTGAATTTTGAAATGTTTTATTGTTTCTTTCACTTAAAAATGACATTTCAATAGTAAATTATTGAATTTTTGAAATTTTTTGAAATGTATTAAATTTACTCACAAATAACATTTCAATAGTAGATTTTTGAATTTATGAAATTTTTTTAAATGTTACCTATATACTGATTCTCAAACGATCATTCTTCCATACGTTCAAACCTTCAGTGCTCAAAAATCCATATTGATAAAATATACATTTTGAAATGTTTTATTGTTTCTTAAACTTAGGTTAGTATTAAATTTACTCACAAATAACATTTCAATAGTAGATTTTTGAATTTTTGAAATTTTTTGAAATGTTACCTTTAAACTGAATCTCATACGATCCTTCTTCCATACCTTCAAGCCTTCAGTGCTCAGAAATCCATATTGATAAAATATAAATTTTGAAATGTGTTACTGTTTTTTTTACTTAGGTTAGTATTAAATTCACTCACAAATAACAATTCAATAGTAGATTTTTCAATTTTTGAAATTTTTTGAAATGTTACCTTTAAACTGAATCTCATACGATCCTTCTTCCATACCTTCAAGCCTTCAGTGCTCAGAAATCCATATTGATAAAATATAAATTTTGAAATGTGTTGTTGTTTCTTTCACTTAAAAATAACATTTCAATAGTAGATTTTTGAATTTTTGAAATTTTTTTAAATGTTACCTATATACTGATTCTCAAACGATCATTCTTCCATACGTTCAAGCCTTCAGTGCTCAGAAATCCATATTGATAAAATATAAATTTTGAAATGTGTTATTGTTTCTTTCACTTGAAAATAACATTTGAATAGTAGATTTTTGAATTTTTGAAATTTTTTGAAATGTTACCTTCAACTGATTCTCATACGATCATTCTTCCATACGTTCAAGCCTTCAGTGCTCAAAAATCCATATTGATAAAATATAAATTTTGAAATGTTTTATTGTTTCTTAAACTTAGGTTAGTATTAAATTCACTCATAAATAACATTTCAATAGCAGATTATTGAATTTTTGAAATTTTTTAAAATGTTACCTATATACTGATTCTCATACGATCATTCTTCCATACGTTCAAGCCTTCAGTGCTCAATAATCCATACTGATAAAATTTAAATTTTGAAATGTTTTATTGTTTCTTAAACTTAGGTTAGTATTAAATTCACTCATAAATAACATTTCAATAGCAGATTATTGAATTTTTGAAATTTTTTAAAATGTTACCTTATACTGATTCTCAAACGATCATTCTTCCATACGTTCAAGCCTTCAGTGCTCAGAAATCCATATTGATAAAATATAAATTTTGAAATGTGTTGTTGTTTCTTTCACTTAAAAATAACATTTCAATAGTAGATTTTTGAATTTTTGAAATTTTTTTAAATGTTACCTATATACTGATTCTCAAACGATCATTCTTCCATACGTTCAAGCCTTCAGTGCTCAGAAATCCATATTGATAAAATATAAATTTTGAAATGTGTTATTGTTTCTTTCACTTGAAAATAACATTTGAATAGTAGATTTTTGAATTTTTGAAATTTTTTGAAATGTTACCTTCAACTGATTCTCATACGATCATTCTTCCATACGTTCAAGCCTTCAGTGCTCAGAAATCCATATTGATAAAATATAAATTTTGAAATGTGTTATTGTTTCTTTCACTTGAAAATAACATTTGAATAGTAGATTTTTGAATTTTTGAAATTTTTTGAAATGTTACCTTCAACTGATTCTCATACGATCATTCTTCCATACGTTCAAGCCTTCAGTGCTCAATAATCCATACTGATAAAATTTAAATTTTGAAATGTTTTATTGTTTCTTAAACTTAGGTTAGTATTAAATTCACTCATAAATAACATTTCAATAGTAGATTTTTGAATTTTTGAAATTTTTAGAAATGTTACCTATATACTGATTCTCAAACGATCATTCTTCCATACGTTCAAGTCTTAAGTGCTCAAAAATCCGTATTGATAAAATTTAAATTTTGAAATGTTTTATTGTTTCTTTCACTTGAAAATAACATTTGAATAGTAGATTTTTGAATTTTTGAAATTTTTTGAAATGTTACCTTTAAACTGAATCTCATACGATCATTCTTCCATAGGTTCAAGCCTAAAGTGCTCAAAAATCCATATTGATAAAATTTAAATTTTGAAATGTTTTATTGTTTCCTTCACTTAGGTTAGTATTAAATTCACTCACAAACAACATTTCTATAGTAGATTTTTGAATTTTTGAAATTTTTTGAAATGTTACCTATATACTGATTCTCAAACGATCATTCTTCCATACGTTCAAGCCTTAAGTGCTCAAAAATCGGTATTGATAAAATTTAAATTTTGAAATGTTTTATTGTTTTTTTTCACTTGAAAATAACATTTGAATAGTAGATTTTTGAATTTTTGAAATTTTTTGAAATGTTACCTATAAACTGATTCTCATACGATCATTTTTTCATACCTTCAAGCCTTCAGTGCTCAGAAATCCATATGAATAAAATTTAAATTTTGAAATGTTTTATTGTTTCTTTCACTTAAAAATAACATTTCTATAGTAGATTATTGAATTTTTGAAATTTTTTGAAATGTTACCTATAAACTGATTCTCATACGATCCTTCTTCCATACCTTCAAGCCTTCAGTGCTCAGAAATCCATATTGATAAAATATAAATTTTGAAATGTGTTACTGTTTCTTTCACTTAAAAATAACATTTCAATAGTAGATTATTGAATTGTTGAAATTTTTTTAAATGTTACCTATAAACTGATTCTCATACGATCCTTCTTCCATACCTTCAAGCCTTCAGTGCTCAGAAATCCATATTGATAAAATATAAATTTTGAAATGTGTTACTGTTTCTTTCACTTAAAAATAACATTTCAATAGTAGATTTTTGAATTTTTGAAATTTTTTGAAATGTTACCAATATACTGATTCTCAAACGATCATTCTTCCATACGTTCAAGCCTTAAGTGCTCAAAAATCCGTATTGATAAAATTTAAATTTTGAAATGTTTTATTGTTTTTTTCACTTGAAAATAACATTTGAATAGTAGATTTTTGAATTTTTGAAATTTTTTTAAATGTTACCTATAAACTGATTCTCATACGATCATTCCTCCATACCTTCAAGCCTTCAGTGCTCAGAAGTCCATATTGATAAAATATAAATTTTGAAATGTGTTATTGTTTCTTTCACTTAAAAATAACATTTCAATAGTAGATTATTGAATTTTTGAAATTTTTTTAAATGTTACCTATAAACTGATTCTCATACGATCATTCCTCCATACCTTCAAGCTTTCAGTGCTCAGAAATCCATATTGATAAAATATAAATTTTGAAATGTGTTATTGTTTCTTTCACTTAAAAATAACATTTCAATAGTAGATTATTGCGTTTTTGAAATTTTTTTAAATGTTACCTATATACTAATTCTCAAACAATCATTCTTCCATACCTTCAAGCCTTCAGTGCTAAAAAATCCGTATTGATAAAATATAAATTTTGAAATGTTTTATTGTTTCTCTCACTTAGGTTAGTATTAAATTCACTTAAAAATAACATTTCAATAGTAGATATTTGAATTTTTGAAATTTATTGAAATGTTACCTATATACTGATTCTCAAACAATCATTCTTCCATACGTTCAAGCCTTCAGTGCTCAAAAATCCATATTGATAACATTTAAATTTTAAAATGTGTTATTCTTTCTTTCACTTGAAAATAACATTTCAATAGCAGATTATTGAATTTTTGAAATTTTTTAAAATGTTACCTATATACTGATTCTCATACGATTATTCTTCCATACGTTCAACCCTTCAGTGCTCAGAAATCCATACTGATAAAATTTAAATTTTGAAATGTGTTACTGTTTCTTTCACTTAAAAATAACATTTCAATAGTAGATTATTGAATTTTGGAATTTTTTTGAAATGTTACCTACAAACTGATTCTCATACGATCCTTCTTCCATACCTTCAAGACTTCAGTGCTCAGAAACCCATATTGATAAAATATAAATTTTGAAATGTGTTATTGTTTCTTTCACTTAAAAATAACATTTCAATAGTAGATTATTGAATTTTTGAAATTTTTTAAAATGTTACCTATATACTGATTCTCATACGATCATTCTTTCATACCTTCAAGCCTTCAGTGCTCAGAAATCCATATGAATAAAATTTAAATTTTGAAATGTTTTATTGTTTCTTTCACTTAAAAATAACATTTCTATAGTAGATTATTGAATTTTTGAAATTTTTTAAAATGTTACCTATATACTGATTCTCATACGATTATTCTTCCATACGTTCAACCCTTCAGTGCTCAGAAATCCATACTGATAAAATTTAAATTTTGAAATGTGTTACTGTTTCTTTCACTTAAAAATAACATTTCAATAGTAGATTATTGAATTTTTGAAATTTTTTTAAATGTTACCTATAAACTGATTCTCATACGATCATTCCTCCATACCTTCAAGCTTTCAGTGCTCAGAAATCCATATTGATAAAATATAAATATTGAAATGTGTTATTGTTTCTTTCACTTAAAAATAACATTTCAACAGCAGATTATTGAATTTTTGAAATTTTTTAAAATGTTACCTATAAACTGATTCTCATACGATCATTCTACCATACGTTCAAGCCTTCAGTGCTCAAAAATCCATATTGATAACATTTAAATTTTAAAATGTGTTATTCTTTCTTTCACTTGAAAATAACATTTCAATAGCAGATTATTGAATTTTTAAAATTTTTTTAAATGTTACCTATATACTGATTCTCAAACAATCATTCTTCCATACCTTCAAGCCTTCAGTGCTCAAAAATCCGTATTGATAAAATATAAATTTTGAAATGTTTTATTGTTTCTCTCACTTAGGTTAGTATTAAATTCACTTAAAAATAACATTTCAATAGTAGATATTTGAATTTTTGAAATTTATTGAAATGTTACCTATATACTGATTCTCAAACAATCATTCTTCCATACGTTCAAGCCTTCAGTGCTCAAAAATCCATATTGATAACATTTAAATTTTAAAATGTGTTATTCTTTCTTTCACTTGAAAATAACATTTCAATAGCAGATTATTGAATTTTTGAAATTTTTTAAAATGTTACCTATATACTGATTCTCATACGATCATTCTTCCATACGTTCAACCCTTCAGTGCTCAAAAATCCATACTGATAAAATTTAAATATTGAAATGTGTTACTGTTTCTCTCACTTAAATATAACATTTCAATAGTAGATTATTGAATTTTTGAAATTTTTTTAAATGTTACCTATATACTGATTCTCAAACAATCATTCTTCCATACGTTCAAGCCTTCAGTGCTCAGAAATCCATATTGATAAAATATAAATTTTGAAATGTGTTATTGTTTCTTTCACTTAAAAATAACATTTCAACAGCAGATTATTGAATTTTTGAAATTTTTTAAAATGTTACCTATATACTGATTCTCAAACAATCATTCTTCCATACGTTCAAGTCTTCAGTGCTCAAAAATCCATATTGATAAAATTTAAATTTTGAAATGTGTTACTGTTTCTTTCACTTAAAAATAACATTTCAATAGTAGATTATTGAATTTTTGAAATTTTTTAAAATGTTACCTATATACTGATTCTCATACGATTATTCTTCCATACGTTCAACCCTTCAGTGCTCAGAAATCCATACTGATAAAATTTAAATTTTGAAATGTGTTACTGTTTCTTTCACTTAAAAATAACATTTCAATAGTAGATTATTGAATTTTTGAAATTTTTTTAAATGTTACCTATAAACTGATTCTCATACGATCATTCCTCCATACCTTCAAGCTTTCAGTGCTCAGAAATCCATATTGATAAAATATAAATATTGAAATGTGTTATTGTTTCTTTCACTTAAAAATAACATTTCAACAGCAGATTATTGAATTTTTGAAATTTTTTAAAATGTTACCTATAAACTGATTCTCATACGATCATTCTACCATACGTTCAAGCCTTCAGTGCTCAAAAATCCATATTGATAACATTTAAATTTTAAAATGTGTTATTCTTTCTTTCACTTGAAAATAACATTTCAATAGCAGATTATTGAATTTTTAAAATTTTTTTAAATGTTACCTATATACTGATTCTCAAACAATCGTTCTTCCATACCTTCAAGCCTTCAGTGCTCAAAAATCCGTATTGATAAAATATAAATTTTGAAATGTTTTATTGTTTCTCTCACTTAGGTTAGTATTAAATTCACTTAAAAATAACATTTCAATAGTAGATATTTGAATTTTTGAAATTTATTGAAATGTTACCTATATACTGATTCTCAAACAATCATTCTTCCATACGTTCAAGCCTTCAGTGCTCAAAAATCCATATTGATAACATTTAAATTTTAAAATGTGTTATTCTTTCTTTCACTTGAAAATAACATTTCAATAGCAGATTATTGAATTTTTGAAATTTTTTAAAATGTTACCTATATACTGATTCTCATACGATCATTCTTCCATACGTTCAACCCTTCAGTGCTCAAAAATCCATACTGATAAAATTTAAATATTGAAATGTGTTACTGTTTCTCTCACTTAAATATAACATTTCAATAGTAGATTATTGAATTTTTGAAATTTTTTTAAATGTTACCTATATACTGATTCTCAAACAATCATTCTTCCATACGTTCAAGCCTTCAGTGCTCAGAAATCCATATTGATAAAATATAAATTTTGAAATGTGTTATTGTTTCTTTCACTTAAAAATAACATTTCAACAGCAGATTATTGAATTTTTGAAATTTTTTAAAATGTTACCTATATACTGATTCTCAAACAATCATTCTTCCATACGTTCAAGTCTTCAGTGCTCAAAAATCCATATTGATAACATTTAAATTTTAAAATGTGTTATTCTTTCTTTCACTTGAAAATAACATTTCAATAGCAGATTATTGAATTTTTAAAATTTTTTTAAATGTTACCTATATACTGATTCTCAAACAATCATTCTTCCATACCTTCAAGCCTTCAGTGCTCAAAAATCCGTATTGATAAAATATAAATTTTGAAATGTTTTATTGTTTCTCTCACTTAGGTTAGTATTAAATTCACTTAAAAATAACATTTCAATAGTAGATATATAAATTTTTGAAATTTATTGAAATGTTACCTATATACTGATTCTCATACGATCATTCTTCGATACCTTCAAACCTTCAGTGCTCAAAAATCCTGATTGATAAAATTTAAATTTTGAAATGTTTTATTGTTTCTTTCACTTAAAAATGACATTTCAATAGTAGATGATTGAATTTTTGAAATTTTTTTAAATGTTACCTATATACTGATTCTCAAACAATCATTCTTCCATACGTTCAAGCCTTCAGTGCTCAAAAATCCATATTGATAAAATTTAAATTTTAAAATGTGTTATTCTCTCTTTCACTTGAAAATAACATTTCAATAGCAGATTATTGAATTTTTGAAATTTTTTAAAATGTTACCTATAAACTGATTCTCATACGATCATTCTTCCATACGTTCAAGCCTTCAGTGCTCAAAAATCCATACTGATAAAATTTAAATTTTGAAATATGTTACTGTTTCTTTCACTTAAAAATATCAATTCAATAGTAAATTATTGAATTTTTGAAATTTTTTGAAATGTTACCTATATACTGATTCTCAAACAATCATTCTTCCAAGCCTTTAGTGCTCAATAATCCATACTGATAAAATTTAAATTTTGAAATGTTTTATTGTTTCTTAAACTTAGGTTAGTATTAAATTCACTCACAAAAAACATTTCAATAGTAGATTTTTGAATTTATGAAATTGTTTTAAATGTTACCTATATACTGATTCTCAAACGATCATTCTTCCATACGTTCAAACCTTCAGTGCTCAAAAATCCATATTGATAAAATATACATTTTGAAATGTTTTATTGTTTCTTAAACTTAGGTTAGTATTAAATTTACTCACAAATAACATTTCAATAGTAGATTTTTGAATTTTTGAAATTTTTTGAAATGTTACCTTTAAACTGAATCTCATACGATCCTTCTTCCATACCTTCAAGCCTTCAGTGCTCAGAAATCCATATTGATAAAATATAATTTTTGAAATGTGTTACTGTTTTTTTTACTTAGGTTAGTATTAAATTCACTCACAAATAACATTTCAATAGTAGATTATTGAATTTTTGAAATTTTTTTAAATGTTACCTATAAACTGATTCTCATACGATCATTCCTCCATACCTTCAAACCTTCAGTGCTCAGAAATCCATATTTAAAAAATATAAATTTTGAAATGTATTATTGTTTCTTTCACTTAAAAATAACATTTCAATAGTAGATTATTGAATTTTTGAAATTTTTTTAAATGTTACCTATATACTGATTCTCAAACAATCATTCTTCCATACCTTCAAGCCTTCAGTGCTCAAAAATCCGTATTGATAAAATATAAATTTTGAAAATTTTTATTGTTTTTCTCACTTAGGTTAGTATTAAATTCACTTAAAAATAACATTTCAATAGTAGATATTTGAATTTTTGAAATTTTTTTAAATGTTACCTATATACTGATTCTCAAACAATCATTCTTCCATACCTTCAAGCCTTCAGTGCTCAAAAATCCGTATTGATAAACTATTAATTTTGAAATGTTTTATTGTTTCTCTCACTTAGGTTAGTATTAAATTCACTTAAAAATAACATTTCAATAGTAGATATTTGAATTTTTGAAATTTATTGAAATGTTACCTATATAGTGATTCTCAAACAATCATTCTTCCATACCTTCAAGCCTTCAGTGCTCAAAAATCCGTATTGATAAAATATAAATTTTTAAATGTTTTATTGTTTCTCTCACGTAGGTTAGTATTAAATTCACTTAAAAATAACATTTCAATAGTAGATATTTGAATTTTTGAAATTTTTTTAAATGTTACCTTTAAACTGAATCTCATACAATCCTTCTTCCATACGTTCAAACCTTCAGTGCTCAAAAATCCATATTGATAAAATATAAATTTTGAAATGTTTTATTGTTTCTTAAACTTAGGTTAGTATTAAATTCACTCACAAATAACATTTCAATAGTAGATTTTTGAAATTTTTTGAAATGTTACCTATAAACTGATTCTCATACGATCATTCTTTCATACTTTCAAGCCTTCAGTGCTCAGAAATCCATATTAATAAAATTTAAATTTTGAAATGTTTTATTGTCTCTTTCACTTAAAAACAACATTTAAATAGTAGATTATTGAATTTTTGAAATTTTTTGAAATGTTACCTATAAACTGATTCTCATACCATCCTTCTTCCATACGTTCAAGCCTTCAGTGCTCAGAAATCCATATTGATAAAATATAAATTTTGAAATGTGTTACTATTTCTTTCACTTAAAAATAACATTTCAATAGTAAATTATTGAATTTTTGAAATTTTTTTAAATGTTACCTATAAACTGATTCTCATACGATCATTCCTCCATACCTTCAAGCCTTCAGTGCTCAGAAATCCATATTGATAAAATATAAATTTTGAAATGTGTTACTGTTTCTTTCACTTAAAAATAACATTTCAATAGTAGATTTTTGAATTTTTGAAATTTTTTTAAATGTTGCCTATAAACTGATTCTCATACGATCCTTCTTCCATACCTTCAAGCCTTCAGTGCTCAGAAATCCATATTGATAAAATATAAATTTTGAAATGTGTTACTGTTTCTTTCACTTAAAAATAACATTTCAATAGTAGATTATTGAATTTTTGAAATTTTTTTAAATGTTACCTATAAACTGATTCTCATACTATCATTCCTCCATACCTTCAAGCCTTCAGTACTCAGAAATCCATATTGATAAAATATAAATTTTGAAATGTATTATTGTTTCTTTCACTTAAAAATAACATTTCAATAGTAGATTATTGAATTTTTGAAATTTTTTTAAATGTTACCTATATACTGAATCTCATACAATCCTTCTTCCATACGTTCAAACCTTCAGTGCTCAAAAATCCGTATTGATAAAATATAAATTTTGAAAATTTTTATTGTTTTTCTCACTTAGGTTAGTATTAAATTCACTTAAAAATAACATTTCAATAGTAGATATTTGAATTTTTGAAATTTTTTTAAATGTTACCTTTAAACTGAATCTCATACAATCCTTCTTCCATACGTTCAAACCTTCAGTGCTCAAAAATCCATATTGATAAAATATAAATTTTGAAATGTTTTATTGTTTCTTAAACTTAGGTTAGTATTAAATTCACTCACAAATAACATTTCAATAGTACATTTTTGAAATTTTTTGAAATGTTACCTATAAACTGATTCTCATACGATCATTCCTCCATACCTTCAAGCCTTCAGTACTCAGAAATCCACATTGATAAATTATAAATTTTAAAATGTGTTATTGTTTCTTTCACTTAAAAATAACATTTCAATAGCAGATTATTGAATTTTTCAAATTTTTTGAAATGTTACCAATATACCGATTTTCATACGATCATTCCTCCATACCTTCAAGCTTTCAGTGCTCAGAAATCCATATTGATAAAATATAAATTTTGAAATGTTTTATTGTTTCTTTCACTTAAAAATAACATTTCAATAGCAGATTATTGAATTTTTCAAATTTTTTTAAATGTTACCTATATACTGATTTTCATACGATCATTCCTCCATACCTTCAAGCTTTCAGTGCTCAGAAATCCATATTGATAAAATATAAATTTTGAAATGTGTTATTATTTCTTTCACTTAAAAATAAGATTTCAATAGTAGATTATTGAATTTTTGAAATTTTTTTAAATGTTACCTATATACAGATTCTCAAACAATCATTCTTCCATACCTTCAAGCCTTCAGTGCTCAGAAATCCATATTGATAAAATATAAATTTTGAAATGTGTTTCTATTTCTTTCACTTAAAAATAACATTTCAATAGTAGATTATTGAATTTTTGCAATTTTTTTAAATGTTACCTATAATCTGATTCTCATACGATCATTCCTCCATACCTTCAAGCCTTCAGTGCTCAGAAATCCATATTGATAAAATATAAATTTTGAAATGTTTTATTGTTTCTTAAACTTAGGTTAGTATTAAATTCACTCACAAATAACATTTCAATAGAAGATTATTGAATTTTTGAAATTTTTTTAAATGTTACATATATACTGATTCTCAAACAATCATTCTTCCATACGTTCAAGCCTTCAGTGCTCAAAAATCCATACTGATAAAATTTAAATTTTGAAATGTTTTATTGTTTCTTTCACTTGAAAATAACATTTGAATAGTAGATTTTTGATTTTTTGAAATTTTTTGAAATGTTACCTTTAACTGATTCTCAAACAATCATTCTTCCATACCTTCAAGCCTTCAGTGCTCAGAAATCCATATTGATAAAATATAAATTTTGAAATGTGTTATTGTTTCTTTCACTTAAAAATAACATTTCAATAGCAGATTATTGAATTTTTCAAATTTTTTTAAATGTTACCTATATACTGATTTTCATACGATCATTCCTCCATACCTTCAAGCTTTCAGTGCTCAAAAATCCATATTGATAAATTATAAATTTTGAAATGTGTTATTGTTTCTTTCACTTAAAAATAACATTTCAATACAACATTATTGAATTTTTGAAATTTTTTTAAATGTTACCTATAAACTGATTCTCATACGATCATTCCTCCATACCTTCAAGCCTTCAGTGCTCAGAAGTCCATATTGATAAAATATAAATTTTGAAATGTGTTATTGTTTCTTTCACTTAAAAATAACATTTCAATAGTAGATTATTGAATTTTTGAAATTTTTTTAAATGTTACCTATATACTGATTCTCAAACAATCATTTTTCCATACCTTCAAGCCTTCAGTGCTCAAAAATCCGTATTGATAAACTATAAATTTTGAAATGTTTTATTGTTTCTCTCACTTAGGTTAGTATTAAATTCACTTAAAAATAACATTTCAATAGTAGATATTTGAATTTTTGAAATTTATTGAAATGTTACCTATATACTGATTCTCAAACAATCATTCTTCCATACGTTCAACCCTTCAGTGCTCAAAAATCCATACTGATAAAATTTAAATTTTGAAATGTGTTACTGTTTCTTTCACTTAAAAATAACATTTCAATAGTAGATTATTGAATTTTGGAATTTTTTTGAAATGTTACCTACAAACTGATTCTCATACGATCCTTCTTCCATACCTTCAAGCCTTCAGTGCTCAGAAACCCATATCGATAAAATATAAATTTTGAAATGTGTTACTGTTTCTCTCACTTAAATATAACATTTCAATAGTAGATTATTGAATTTTTGAAATTTTTTGAAATGTTACCTTTAAACTGATTCTCATACGATCATTCTTCGATACCTTCAAACCTTCAGTGCTCAAAAATCCTGATTGATAAAATTTAAATTTTGAAATGTTTTATTGTTTCTTTCACTTAAAAATGACATTTCAATAGTAAATTATTGAATTTTTGAAATTTTTTGAAATGTATTAAATTTACTCACAAATAACATTTCAATAGTAGATTTTTGAATTTATGAAATTTTTTTAAATGTTACCTATATACTGATTCTCAAACGATCATTCTTCCATACGTTCAAACCTTCAGTGCTCAAAAATCCATATTGATAAAATATAGATTTTGAAATGTTTTATTGTTTCTTAAACTTAGGTTAGTATTAAATTTACTCACAAATAACATTTCAATAGTAGATTTTTGAATTTTTGAAATTTTTTGAAATGTTACCTTTAAACTGAATCTCATACGATCCTTCTTCCATACCTTCAAGCCTTCAGTGCTCAGAAATCCATATTGATAAAATATAAATTTTGAAATGTGTTACTGTTTTTTTTACTTAGGTTAGTATTAAATTCACTCACAAATAACAATTCAATAGTAGATTTTTGAATTTTTGAAATTTTTTGAAATATTACCTTTAAACTGATTCTCATACGATCATTCTTCGATACCTTCAAGCCTTAAGTGCTCAAAAATCCGTATTGATAAAATTTAAATTTTGAAATGTATTATTTTTTCTTTCACTTAAAAATAACATTTCAATAGAAGATTATTGAATTTTTGAAATTTTTTGAAATGTTAACTATATACTGAATCTCATACGATCATTCTTCCATACGTTCAAGCCTTCAGTGCTCAAAAATCCGTATTGATAATATATAAATTTTGAAATGTTTTATTGTTTCTCTCACTTAGGTAAGTATTAAATTCACTTAAAAATAACATTTCAATAGTAGATATTTGAATTTTTGAAATTTATTGAAATGTTACCTATATACTGATTCTCAAACAATCATTCTTCCATACGTTCAAGCCTTCAGTGCTCAAAAATCCATATTGATAACATGTAAATTTTAAAATGTGTTATTCTTTCTTTCACTTGAAAATAACATTTCAATAGCAGATTATTGAATTTTTGAAATTTTTTAAAATGTTACCTATATACTGATTCTCATACGATCCTTCTTCCATACGTTCAAGCCTTCAGTGCTCAGAAACCCATATTGATAAAATATAAATTTTGAATGTGTTACTGTTTCTTTCACTTAAAAATAACATTTCAATAGTAGATTATTGAATTTTTGAAATTTTTTTAAATGTTACCTATAAACTAATTCTCATACGATCATTCCTCCATACCTTCAAGCCTTCAGTGCTCAGAAGTCCATATTGATAAAATATAAATTTTGAAATGTGTTATTGTTTCTTTCACTTAAAAATAACATTTCAATAGTAGATTATTGAATTTTTGAAATTTTTTTAAATGTTACCTATATACTGATTCTCAAACAATCATTTTTCCATACCTTCAAGCCTTCAGTGCTCAAAAATCCGTATTGATAAACTATAAATTTTGAAATGTTTTATTGTTTCTCTCACTTAGGTTAGTATTAAATTCACTTAAAAATAACATTTCAATAGTAGATATTTGAATTTTTGAAATTTATTGAAATGTTACCTATATACTGATTCTCAAACAATCATTCTTCCATACCTTCAAGCCTTCAGTGCTCAAAAATCCGTATTGATAAAATATAAATATTTAAATGTTTTATTGTTTCTCTCACTTAGGTTAGTATTAAATTCACTTAAAAATAACATTTCAATAGTAGATATTTGAATTTTTGAAATTTTTTTAAATGTTATCTTTAAAATGAATCTCATACGATCCTTCTTCCATACCTTCAAGACTTCAGTGCTCAGAAATCCGTATTGATAAACTATAAATTTTGAAAATTTTTATTGTTTCTCTCACTTAGGTTAGTATTAAATTCACTTAAAAATAACATTTCGATAGTAGATATTTGAATTTTTGAAATTTTTTTAAATGTTACCTATATACTGATTCTCAAACAATCATTCTTCCATGCCTTCAGTGCTCAAAAATCCGTATTGATAAACTATAAATTTTGAAATGTTTTATTGTTTCTCTCACTTAGGTTAGTATTAAATTCACTTAAAAATAACATTTCAATAGTAGATATTTGAATTTTTGAAATTTATTGAAATGTTACCTATATACTGATTCTCAAACAATCATTCTTCCATACCTTCAAGCCTTCAGTGCTGAAAAATCCGTATTGATAAAATATAAATTTTTAAATGTTTTATTGTTTCTCTCACTTAGGTTAGTATTAAATTCACTTAAAAATAACATTTCAATAGTAGATATTTGAATTTTTGAAATTTTTTGAAATGTTACCTTTAAAATGAATCTCATACGATCCTTCTTCCATACCTTCAACACTTCAGTGCTCAGAAATCCATATTGATAAAATATAAATTTTGAAATGTGTTACTGTTTCTTTCACTTAAAAATAACATTTCAATAGTAGATTATTGAATTTTTGAAATTTTTTTAAATGTTACCTATAAACTGATTCTGATACGATCATTCCTCCATACCTTCAAGCCTTCAGTGCTCAGAAATCCATATTGATAAAATATAAATTTTGAAATGTGTTACTGTTTCTTTCACTTAAAAATAACATTTCAATAGTAGATTATTGAATTTTTGAAATTTTTTTAAATGTTACCTATAAACTGATTCTCATACGATCCTTCTTCCATACCTTAAAGCCTTCAGTGCTCAGAAATCCATATTGATAAAATATAAATTTTGAATGTGTTACTGTTTCTTTCACTTAAAAATAACATTTCAATAGTAGATTATTGAATTTTTGAAATTTTTTTAAATGTTACCTATAAACTGATTCTCATACGATCATTCCTCCATACCTTCAAGCCTTCAGTGCTCAGAAGTCCATATTGATAAAATATAAATTTTGAAATGTGTTACTGTTTCTTTCACTTAAAAATAACATTTCAATAGTAGATTATTGAATTTTTGAAATTTTTTTAAATGTTACCTATAAACTGATTCTGATACGATCATTCCTCCATACCTTCAAGCCTTCAGTGTTCAGAAATCCATATTGATAAAATATAAATTTTGAAATGTGTTACTGTTTCTTTCACTTAAAAATAACATTTCAATAGTAGATTATTGAATTTTTGAAATTTTTTTAAATGTTACCTATAAACTGATTCTGATACGATCATTCCTCCATACCTTCAAGCCTTCAGTGCTCAGAAATCCATATTGATAAAATATAAATTTTGAAATGTGTTACTGTTTCTTTCACTTAAAAATAACATTTCAATAGTAGATTATTGAATTTTTGAAATTTTTTTAAATGTTACCTATAAACTGATTCTCATACGATCCTTCTTCCATACCTTAAAGCCTTCAGTGCTCAGAAATCCATATTGATAAAATATAAATTTTGAATGTGTTACTGTTTCTTTCACTTAAAAATAACATTTCAATAGTAGATTATTGAATTTTTGAAATTTTTTTAAATGTTACCTATAAACTGATTCTCATACGATCATTCCTCCATACCTTCAAGCCTTCAGTGCTCAGAAGTCCATATTGATAAAATATAAATTTTGAAATGTGTTACTGTTTCTTTCACTTAAAAATAACATTTCAATAGTAGATTATTGAATTTTTGAAATTTTTTTAAATGTTACCTATAAACTGATTCTGATACGATCATTCCTCCATACCTTCAAGCCTTCAGTGTTCAGAAATCCATATTGATAAAATATAAATTTTGAAATGTGTTACTGTTTCTTTCACTTAAAAATAACATTTCAATAGTAGATTATTGAATTTTTGAAATTTTTTTAAATGTTACCTATAAACTGATTCTGATACTATCATTCCTCCATACCTTCAAGCCTTCAGTGCTCAGAAATCCATATTGATAAAATATAAATTTTGAATGTGTTACTGTTTCTTTCACTTAAAAATAACATTTCAATAGTAGATTATTGAATTTTTGAAATTTTTTTAAATGTTACCTATAAACTGATTCTCATACGATCATTCCTCCATACCTTCAAGCCTTCAGTGCTCAGAAGTCCATATTGATAAAATATAAATTTTGAAATGTGTTACTGTTTCTTTCACTTAAAAATAACATTTCAATAGTAGATTATTGAATTTTTGAAATTTTTTGAAATGTTACCTATAAACTGATTCTCATACGATCATTCTTCCATACCTTCAAGCCTTAAGTGCTCAAAAATCCATATTGATAAAATATAAATTTTGAAATGTTTTATTGTTTCTTTCACTTAAAAATAACATTTCAATAGTAGATTAATGAATTTTTGAAATTTTTTGAAATGTTACCTATATACTGATTCTCATACGATCATTCTTCCATACGTTCAAGCCTTCAGTGCTCAAAAATCCGTATTGATAAAATTTAAAGTTTTAAATGTTTTATTGTTTCTTTCACTTAGGTCAGTATTAAATTCACTCACAAATAACATTTCAATAGTAGATTTTTGAATTTTTGAAATTTTTTTTAAATGTTACCTTTAAACTGATTCTCATACGATCATTCTTCGATACCTTCAAGCCTTCAGTGCCCAAAAATCCGTATTGATAAGATTTAAATTTTGAAATGTATTATTTTTTCTTTCACTTAAAAATAACATTTCAATAGAAGATTATTGAATTTTTGAAATTTTTTGAAATGTTACCTATATACTGAATCTCATACGATCATTCTTCCATATGTTCAAGCCTTCAGTGCTCAAAAATCCATATTGATAAAATATAAATTTTGAAATGTTTTATTGTTTCTTTAACTTAGGTCAGTATTAAATTCACTCACAAATAACATTTCAAATTAGATTTTTGAATTTTTGAAATTTTTTGAAATGCTACCTTTAAACTGATTCTCATACGATCATTCTTCCATACCTTCAAGCCTTCAGTGCTCAAAAATCCGTATTGATAAAATTTAAAGTTTGAAATGTTTTATTGTTTCTTTCACATAGGTCAGTATTAAATTCACTCACAAATAACATTTCAATAGTAGATTTTTGAATTTTTGAAATTTTTTTAAACGTTACCTTTAAACTGATTCTCATACGATCATTCTTCCATACGTTCAAGCCTTCAGTGCTCAAAAATCCGTATTGATAAAATTTAAATTTTGAAATGTATTATTTTTTCTTTCACTTAAAAATAACATTTCAATAGAAGATTATTGAATTTTTGAAATTTTTTGAAATGTTAACTATATACTGAATCTCATACGATCATTCTTCCATACGTTCAAGCCTTCAGTGCTCAAAAATCCGTATTGATAATATATAAATTTTGAAATGTTTTATTGTTTCTCTCACTTAGGTAAGTATTAAATTCACTTAAAAATAACATTTCAATAGTAGATATTTGAATTTTTGAAATTTATTGAAATGTTACCTATATACTGATTCTCAAACAATCATTCTTCCATACGTTCAAGCCTTCAGTGCTCAAAAATCCATATTGATAACATGTAAATTTTAAAATGTGTTATTCTTTCTTTCACTTGAAAATAACATTTCAATAGCAGATTATTGAATTTTTGAAATTTTTTAAAATGTTACCTATATACTGATTCTCATACGATCCTTCTTCCATACGTTCAAGCCTTCAGTGCTCAGAAACCCATATTGATAAAATATAAATTTTGAAATGTGTTACTGTTTCTCTCACTTAAATATAACATTTCAATAGTAGATTATTGAATTTTTGAAATTTTTTGAAATGTTACCTTTAAACTGATTCTCATACGATCATTCTTCCATACGTTCAAGCCTTCAGTGCTCAAAAATCCGTATTGATAAAATATAAATTTTTAAATGTTTTATTGTTTCTCTCACTTAGGTTAGTATTAAATTCACTTAAAAATAACATTTCAATAGTAGATATTTGAATTTTTGAAATTTATTGAAATGTTACCTATATACTGATTCTCAAACAATCATTCTTCCATACCTTCAAGCCTTCAGTACTGAAAAATCCGTATTGATAAAATATAAATTTTTAAATGTTTTATTGTTTCTCTCACTTAGGTTAGTATTAAATTCACTTAAAAATAACATTTCAATAGTAGATATTTGAATTTTTGAAATTTTTTGAAATGTTACCTTTAAAATGAATCTCATACGATCCTTCTTCCACACCTTCAAGACTTCAGTGCTCAGAAATCCATATTGATAAAATATAAATTTTGAAATGTGTTACTCTTTCTTTCACTTAAAAATAACATTTCAATAGTAGATTATTGAATTTTTGAAATTTTTTTAAATGTTACCTATAAACTGATTCTGATACGATCATTCCCCATACCTTCAAGCCTTCAGTGCTCAGAAATCCATATTGATAAAATATAAATTTTGAAATGTGTTACTGTTTCTTTCACTTAAAAATAACATTTCAACAGTAGATTATTGAATTTTTGAAATTTTTTTAAATGTTACCTATAAACTGATTCTCATACGATCCTTCTTCCATACCTTAAAGCCTTCAGTGCTCAGAAATCCATATTGATAAAATATAAATTTTGAAATGTGTTACTGTTTCTTTCACTTAAAAATAACATTTCAATAGTAGATTATTGAATTTTTGAAATTTTTTGAAATGTTACCTATAAACTGATTCTCATACGATCATTCTTCCATACCTTCAAGCCTTAAGTGCTCAAAAATCCATATTGATAAAATATAAATTTTGAAATGTGTTACTGTTTCTTTCACTTAAAAATAACATTTCAATAGTAGCCCAGCCGTATTTTTAAGGCTTACGAATACGCTTCTGTAAGTATATTTTGTATGGTGATAAGGCCTCACTTCTCCCCACAATCCTATTTGCAAATCGCGTGGACGTGATCGCTTTTGTGAGGTCTTATCCCCTTACAAACTCGCTGCAGAAAGCCGCCAGTTTGTAAGCACATTTTTATCACACGAAGAGCTTCTGTATTAATTTTTGTTTCACGAAGTATGTATGTTAAGCGACTGTTGTCGTCAGCTGTTAAACAAAATGTTAACGTGCTCCTGTTAACGACATTGTTTTTCTGTTTATTATACTGTTAATTCTCAACTGTTAAATAGACAGTAATTTAAAATAATAGTTGAAATTTATTTTTTATAAAATATAGAAAAAATAGAACATTTATAAATAGAAAATGTGACATGATATTTGCAATATCAAATAGCATTTGGTTAAGATTTGTCTAGTGCTTTTTCCCTCCCAGTCCCCGATAATGTATTGTATAACTATTCCGAGAGCAGTTCTAGAAATGAAAAGTCAATTAATTTTAAATAAAGTGATAATATCATTTGCACCTCACCACTTTCCGAAATATTTAATATGAATATGCGATTCATGTTCTGCTTTTCACTCGTTTGGATATTTTGACATTCGTCTAAGTAGATTTATGTATCAAAGCCTACTTACCTTATCGTCCACTTAAAAAAATATAAATTTTTGCAGTACAGAGAAAACTACTCGGATAGCATAACAGCAGCAGCTCGTTTTAATGTTATATCAATTTTAAGCAAATCGTTTTTTGATTAATCTGTTAGCTCCCCTTTGAAACGACTGTTCAATTCGTTTGTCTGTTATTATTGACTTCGTATTTTTGTCGTCGGCAACTGTGCTTACATTTCGAATTCAGTTTGAAGGCGCTTACATAAAATACGGCTGGGATATTATTGAATTTTTGAAATTTTTTGAAATGTTACCTATATACTGATTCTCCATACGTTCAAGCCTTCAGTGCTCAAAAATCCGTATTGATAAAATATAAATTTTGAAATGTTTTATTGTTTCTTTCACTTAGGTCAGTATTAAATTCACTCACAAATAACATTTCAATAGTAGATTTTTGAATTTTTGAAATTTTTTTAAATGTGACCTTTAAACTGATTCTTTTACGATCATTCTTCCATACGTTCAAGCCTTCAGTGCTCAAAAATCCGTATTGATAAAATTTAAATTTTGAAATGTATTATTTTTTCTTTCACTTAAAAATAACATTTCAATAGAAGATTATTGAATTTTTGAAATTTTTTGAAATATTAACTATATACTGTTAATTTATTGAAATGTTACCTATATACTGATTCTCAAACAATCATTCTTCCATACGTTCAAGCCTTCAGTGCTCAAAAATCCATATTGATAACATGTAAATTTTAAAATGTGTTATTCTTCCTTTCACTTGAAAATAACATTTCAATAGCAGATTATTGAATTTTTGAAATTTTTTAAAATGTTACCTATAAACTGATTCTCATACGATCATTCTTCCATACGTTCAAGCCTTCAGTGCTCAAAAATCCATACTGATAAAATTTAAATTTTGAAATATGTTACTGTTTCTTTCACTTAAAAATATCAATTCAATAGTAAATTATTGAATTTTTGAAATTTTTTTAAATGTTACCTATATACTGAATCTCATACGATCATTTTTCCATACGTTCAAGCCTTCAGTGCTCAAAAATCCGTATTGATAAAATATAAATTTTGAAATGTTTTATTGTTTCTTTTACTTAGGTTAGTATTAAATTCACTCACATATAACATTTCAATAGTAGATTTTTGAATTTTTGAAATTTTTTGAAATGTTACCTATATACTGATTCTCAAACGATCGTTCTTCCATACGTTCAAGTCTTAAGTGCTCAAAAATCCGTATTGATAAAATTTAAATTTTGAAATGTTTTATTGTTTCTTTCACTTGAAAATAACATTTGAATAGTAGATTTTTGAATTTTTGAAATTTTTTGAAATATTACCTTTAAACTGAATCTCATACGATCCTTCTTCCATACCTTCAAGCCTTCAGTGCTCAGAAATCCATATTGATAAAATATAAATTTTGAAATGTTTTATTGTTTCTTTCACTTAAAAATAACATTTCAATAGTAGATTATTGAATTTTTGAAATTTTTTTAAATGTTACCTATAAACTGATTCTCAAACAATCATTCTTCCATACCTTCAAGCCTTCAGTGCTCAGAAATCCATATTGATAAAATATAAATTTTGAAATGTGTTACTGTTTCTTTCACTTAAAAATAGCATTTCAATAGTAGATTATTGAATTTTTGAATTTTTTTTTAAATGTTACCTATAAACTGATTCTCAAACAATCATTCTTCCATACCTTCAAGCCTTCAGTGCTCAGAAATCCATATTGATAAAATATAAATTTTGAAATGTGTTACTGTTTCTTTCACTTAAAAATAACATTTCAATAGTAGATTATTGAATTTTTGAAATTTTTTTAAATGTTACCTATAAACTGATTATCATACGATCCTTCTTCCATACCTTCAAGCCTTCAGTGCTCAGAAATCAATATTGATAAAATATAAATTTTGAATGTGTTACTGTTTCTTTCACTTAAAAATAACATTTCAATAGTAGATTATTGAATTTTTGAAATTTTTTTAAATGTTACCTATAAACTGATTCTCATACGATCATTCCTCCATACCTTCAAGCCTTCAGTGCTTAGAAATCCATATTGATAAATTATAAATTTTAAAATGTGTTATTGTTTCTTTCACTTAAAAATAACATTTCAATAGCAGATTATTGAATTTTTCAAATTTTTTGAAATGTTACCTATATACTGATTCTCAAACAATCATTCCTCCATACCTTCAAGCCTTCAGTGCTCAAAAATCCGTATTGATAAAATATAAGTTTTGAAAATTTTTATTGTTTCTCTCACTTAGGTTAGTATTAAATTCACTTAAAAATAACATATTTGAATTTTTGAAAATTATTGAAATGTTACCTATATACTGATTCTCAAACAATCATTCTTCCATACCTTCAAGCCTTCAGTGCTCAAAAATCCGTATTGATAAAATATAAATTTTGAAATGTTTTATTGTTTCTCTCACTTAGGTTAGTATTTAATTCACTTAAAAATAACATTTCAATAGTAGATATTTGAATTTTTGAAATTTATTGAAATGTTACCTATATACTGATTCTCAAATAATCATTCTTCCATACCTTCAAGCCTTCAGTGCTCAGAAATCCATATTAATAAAATTTAAATTTTGAAATGTTTTATTGTTTCTTTCACTTAAAAATAACATTTCAATAGTAGATATTTGAATTTTTGAAATTTTTTGAAATGTTACCTTTAAACTGAATCTCATACGATCCTTCTTCCATACGTTCAAACCTTCAGTGCTCAAAAATCCATATTGATAAAATATAAATTTTGAAATGTTTAATTGTTTCTTAAACTTAGGTTAGTATTTAATTCACTCACAAATAAATGTTACCTATAAACTGATTCTCATACGATCATTCCTCCATACCTTCAAGCCTTCAGTGCTCAGAAATCCATATTGATAAAATATAAATTTTGAAATGTGTTATTGTTTCTTTCACTTAAAAATAACATTTCAATAGCAGATTATTGAATTTTTCAAATTTTTTGAAATGTTACCTATATACTGAATCTCATACGATCATTTTTCCATATGTTCAAGCCTTCAGTGCTCAAAAATCCATATTGATAAAATTTAAATTTTGAAATGTGTTATTTTTTCTTTCACTTAAAAATAACATTTCAATAGTAGATTATTGAATTTTTCAAATTTTTTTAAATGTTACCTATAAACTGATTCTCATACGATCATTCCTCTATACGTTCAAGCCTTCAGTGCTCAAAAATCCATATTGATAAAATTTAAATTTTAAAGTGTTTTTTTGTTTCCTTCACTTTAAAATATCAATTCAATTTTTGAATTTGTGAAATTTTTTGAAATGTTACCTATGTACTGATTCTCAAACGATCATTCTTCCATACGTTCAAACCTTCAGTGCTCAAAAATCCACATTGATAAAATATAAATTTTGAAATGTGTTATTGTTTCTTTCACTTAAAAATAACATTTCAATAGTAGATTATTGAATTGATAAAATTTGAATTTTGAAATGTGTTATTGTTTCTTTCACTTAAAAACAACATTTCAATAGCAGATTATTGAATTTTTCAAATTTTTTGAAATGTTACCTATATACTGATTTTCATACGATCATTTTTCCATACGTTCAAGCCTTCAGTGCTCAAAAATCCATATTGATAAAATATAAATTTTGAAATGTTTTACTGTTTCTTTTACTTAGGTAAGTATTAAATTCACTCACAAATAACATTTCAATATTAGATTTTTGAATTTTTGAAATTTTTTGAAATGTTACCTATATACTGATTCTCAAACAATCATTCTTCCATACGTTCAATCCTTCAGTGCTCAAAAATCCATATTGATAAAATTTAAATTTTGAAATGTGTTATTGTTTCTTTCACTTAGGTTAGTATTAAATTCACTCACAAATAACATTTCAATAGTAGATTTTTGAATTTTTGAAATTTTTTGAAATGTTACCTTTAAACTGATTCTCATACGATCATTCTTCGATACCTTCAAGCCTTCAGTGCTCAAAAATCCGTATTGATAAAATTTAAATTTTGAAATGTGTTCTTGTTTCTTTCACTTAAAAATAACATTTCAATAGCAAATTATTGAATTTTTGAAATTTTTTGAAATGTTACCTATAAACTGATTCTCATACGATCATTCTTCTATACGTTCAAGCCTTCAGTGCTCAAAAATCCATATTGATAATATATAAATTTTGAAATGTTTTATTGTTTCTTAAAGTTAGGTTAGTATTAAATTCACTCATAAATAACATTTCAATAGAAGATTATTGAATTTTTGAAATTTTTTAAAATGTTACCTATATACTGATTCTCATACGATCATTCTTCCATACGTTCAAGCCTTCAGTGCTCAAAAATCCGTATTGATAAAATTTAAATTTTGAAATGTGTTCTTGTTTCTTTCACTTAAAAATAACATTTCAATAGCAAATTATTGAATTTTTGAAATTTTTTGAAATGTTACCTATAAACTGATTCTCATACGATCATTCTTCTATACGTTCAAGCCTTCAGTGCTCAAAAATCCATATTGATAAAATATAAATTTTGAAATGTTTTATTGTTTCTTAAACTTAGGTTAGTATTAAATTCACTCACAAATAACATTTCAATAGAAGATTATTGAATTTTTGAAATTTTTTAAAATGTTACCTATATACTGATTCTCATACGATCATTCTTCCATACGTTCAAGCCTTCAGTGCTCAAAAATCCGTATTGATAAATTATAAATTTTGAAATGTGTTATTGTTTCTTTCACTTAAAAATAACATTTCAATAGCAGATTATTGAATTTTTCAAATTTTTTTAAATGTTACCTATATACAGATTCTCAAACAATCATTCTTCCATACGTTCAAGCCTTAAGTGCTCAAAAATCCGTATTGATAAAATTTAAATTTTGAAATGTTTTATTGTTTTTTTCACTTGAAAATAACATTTGAATAGTAGATTTTTGAATTTTTGAAATTTTTTGAAATGTTACCTATAAACTGATTCTCATACGATCATTCTTTCATACCTTCAAGCCTTCAGTGCTCAGAAATCCATATTGACAAAATATAAATTTTGAAATGTGTTATTGTTTCATTCACTTAAAAATAACATTTCAATAGTAGATTAATTAATTTTTGAAATTTTTTTAAATGTTACCTATAAACTGATTCTCATACGATCATTCCTCCATACCTTCAAGCTTTCAGTGCTCAGAAATCCATTTTGATAAAATATAAATTTTGAAATGTGTTATTGTTTCTTTCACTTAAAAATAACATTTCAATAGTAGATTATTGAATTTTTGAAATTTTTTTAAATGTTACCTATATACTGATTCTCAAACAATCATTCTTCCATACCTTCAAGCCTTCAGTACTCAAAAATCCGTATTGATAAAATATAAATTTTGAAATGTTTTATTGTTTCTCTCACTTAGGTTAGTATTAAATTCACTTAAAAATAACATTTCAATAGTAAATATTTGAATTTTTGAAATTTATTGAAATGTTACCTATATACTGATTCTCATACAATCATTCCTCCATACCTTCAAGCCTTCAGTGCTCAAAAATCCTGATTGATAAAATTTAAATTTTGAAATGTTTTATTGTTTCTTTCACTTAAAAATGACATTTCAATAGTAAATAATTGAATTTTTGAAATTTTTTGAAATGTTACCTATATACTGATTCTCATACGATCATTCTTCTATACGTTCAAGCCTTCAGTGCTCAAAAATCCATATTGATAAAATATAAATTTTGAAATGTTTTATTGTTTCTTAAACTTAGGTTAGTATTAAATTCACTCACAAATAACATTTCAATAGTAGATTATTGAATTTTTGAAATTTTTTAAAATATTACCTATATACTGATTCTCATACGATCATTCTTCCATACGTTCAAGCCTTCAGTGCTCAAAAATCCATACTGATAAAATTTAAATTTTGAAATGTTTTATTGTTTCTTTCACTTGAAAATAACATTTGAATAGTAGATTATTGAATTTTTGCAATTTTTTTAAATGTTACCTATAATCTGATTCTCATACGATCATTCCTCCATACCTTCAAGCCTTCAGTGCTCAGAAATCCACATTGATAAATTATAAATTTTAAAATGTGTTATTGTTTCTTTCACTTAAAAATAACATTTCAATAGCAGATTATTGAATTTTTCAAATTTTTTGAAATGTTACCAATATACTGATTTTCATACGATCATTCCTCCATACCTTCAAGCTTTCAGTGCTCAGAAATCCATATTGATAAAATATAAATTTTGAAATGTTTTATTGTTTCTTTCACTTAAAAATAACATTTCAATAGCAGATTATTGAATTTTTCAAATTTTTTTAAATGTTACCTATATACTGATTTTCATACGATCATTCCTCCATACCTTCAAGCTTTCAGTGCTCAGAAATCCATATTGATAAAATATAAATTTTGAAATGTGTTATTATTTCTTTCACTTAAAAATAAGATTTCAATAGTAGATTATTGAATTTTTGAAATTTTTTTAAATGTTACCTATATACAGATTCTCAAACAATCATTCTTCCATACCTTCAAGCCTTCAGTGCTCAGAAATCCATATTGATAAAATATAAATTTTGAAATGTGTTTCTATTTCTTTCACTTAAAAATAACATTTCAATAGTAGATTATTGAATTTTTGCAATTTTTTTAAATGTTACCTATAATCTGATTCTCATACGATCATTCCTCCATACCTTCAAGCCTTCAGTGCTCAGAAATCCATATTGATAAAATATAAATTTTGAAATGTTTTATTGTTTCTTAAACTTAGGTTAGTATTAAATTCACTCACAAATAACATTTCAATAGAAGATTATTGAATTTTTGAAATTTTTTTAAATGTTACATATATACTGATTCTCAAACAATCATTCTTCCATACGTTCAAGCCTTCAGTGCTCAAAAATCCATACTGATAAAATTTAAATTTTGAAATGTTTTATTGTTTCTTTCACTTGAAAATAACATTTGAATAGTAGATTTTTGATTTTTTGAAATTTTTTGAAATGTTACCTTTAACTGATTCTCAAACAATCATTCTTCCATACCTTCAAGCCTTCAGTGCTCAGAAATCCATATTGATAAAATATAAATTTTGAAATGTGTTATTGTTTCTTTCACTTAAAAATAACATTTCAATAGCAGATTATTGAATTTTTCAAATTTTTTTAAATGTTACCTATATACTGATTTTCATACGATCATTCCTCCATACCTTCAAGCTTTCAGTGCTCAAAAATCCATATTGATAAATTATAAATTTTGAAATGTGTTATTGTTTCTTTCACTTAAAAATAACATTTCAATACAACATTATTGAATTTTTGAAATTTTTTTAAATGTTACCTATAAACTGATTCTCATACGATCATTCCTCCATACCTTCAAGCTTTCAGTGCTCAGAAATCCATATTGATAAAATATAAATTTTGAAATGTGTTATTGTTTCTTTCACTTAAAAATAACATTTCAATAGTAGATTATTGAATTTTTGAAATTTTTTTAAATGTTACCTATATACTGATTCTCAAACAATCATTCTTCCATACCTTCAAGCCTTCAGTGCTCAAAAATCCGTATTGATAAAATATAAATTTTGAAATGTTTTATTGTTTCTCTCACTTAGGTTAGTATTAAATTCACTTAAAAATAACATTTCAACAGTAGATATTTGAATTTTTGAAATTTATTGAAATGTTACCTATATACTGATTCTCAAACAATCATTCTTCCATACGTTCAACCCTTCAGTGCTCAAAAATCCATACTGATAAAATTTAAATTTTGAAATGTGTTACTGTTTCTTTCACTTAAAAATAACATTTCAATAGTAGATTATTGAATTTTGGAATTTTTTTGAAATGTTACCTACAAACTGATTCTCATACGATCCTTCTTCCATACCTTCAAGCCTTCAGTGCTCAGAAACCCATATTGATAAAATATAAATTTTGAAATGTGTTACTGTTTCTCTCACTTAAATATAACATTTCAATAGTAGATTATTGAATTTTTGAAATTTTTTGAAATGTTACCTTTAAACTGATTCTCATACGATCATTCTTCGATACCTTCAAACCTTCAGTGCTCAAAAATCCGTATTGATAAAATTTAAATTTTGAAATGTTTTATTGTTTCTTTCACTTAAAAATGACATTTCAATAGTAAATTATTGAATTTTTGAAATTTTTTGAAATGTATTAAATTTACTCACAAATAACATTTCAATAGTAGATTTTTGAATTTTTGAAATTTTTTTAAATGTTACCTATATACTGATTCTCAAACGATCATTCTTCCATACGTTCAAACCTTCAGTGCTCAAAAATCCATATTGATAAAATATACATTTTGAAATGTTTTATTGTTTCTTAAACTTAGGTTAGTATTAAATTTACTCACAAATAACATTTCAATAGTAGATTTTTGAATTTTTGAAATTTTTTGAAATGTTACCTTTAAACTGAATCTCATACGATCCTTCTTCCATACCTTCAAGCCTTCAGTGCTCAGAAATCCATATTGATAAAATATAAATTTTGAAATGTGTTACTGTTTTTTTTACTTAGGTTAGTATTAAATTCACTCACAAATAACAATTCAATAGTAGATTTTTCAATTTTTGAAATTTTTTGAAATGTTACCTTTAAACTGAATCTCATACGATCCTTCTTCCATACCTTCAAGCCTTCAGTGCTCAGAAATCCATATTGATAAAATATAAATTTTGAAATGTGTTGTTGTTTCTTTCACTTAAAAATAACATTTCAATAGTAGATTTTTGAATTTTTGAAATTTTTTTAAATGTTACCTATATACTGATTCTCAAACGATCATTCTTCCATACGTTCAAGCCTTCAGTGCTCAGAAATCCATATTGATAAAATATAAATTTTGAAATGTGTTATTGTTTCTTTCACTTGAAAATAACATTTGAATAGTAGATTTTTGAATTTTTGAAATTTTTTGAAATGTTACCTTCAACTGATTCTCATACGATCATTCTTCCATACGTTCAAGCCTTCAGTGCTCAAAAATCCATATTGATAAAATATAAATTTTGAAATGTTTTATTGTTTCTTAAACTTAGGTTAGTATTAAATTCACTCATAAATAACATTTCAATAGCAGATTATTGAATTTTTGAAATTTTTTAAAATGTTACCTATATACTGATTCTCATACGATCATTCTTCCATACGTTCAAGCCTTCAGTGCTCAATAATCCATACTGATAAAATTTAAATTTTGAAATGTTTTATTGTTTCTTAAACTTAGGTTAGTATTAAATTCACTCATAAATAACATTTCAATAGCAGATTATTGAATTTTTGAAATTTTTTAAAATGTTACCTATATACTGATTCTCATACGATCATTCTTCCATACGTTCAAGCCTTCAGTGCTCAATAATCCATACTGATAAAATTTAAATTTTGAAATGTTTTATTGTTTCTTAAACTAAGGTTAGTATTAAATTCACTCACAAATAACATTTCAATAGTAGATTTTTGAATTTTTGAAATTTTTAGAAATGTTACCTATATACTGATTCTCAAACGATCATTCTTCCATACGTTCAAGTCTTAAGTGCTCAAAAATCCGTATTGATAAAATTTAAATTTTGAAATGTTTTATTGTTTCTTTCACTTGAAAATAACATTTGAATAGTAGATTTTTGAATTTTTGAAATTTTTTGAAATGTTACCTTTAAACTGAATCTCATACGATCATTCTTCCATAGGTTCAAGCCTAAAGTGCTCAAAAATCCATATTGATAAAATTTAAATTTTGAAATGTTTTATTGTTTCCTTCACTTAGGTTAGTATTAAATTCACTCACAAACAACATTTCTATAGTAGATTTTTGAATTTTTGAAATTTTTTGAAATGTTACCTATATACTGATTCTCAAACGATCATTCTTCCATACGTTCAAGCCTTAAGTGCTCAAAAATCGGTATTGATAAAATTTAAATTTTGAAATGTTTTATTGTTTTTTTCACTTGAAAATAACATTTGAATAGTAGATTTTTGAATTTTTGAAATTTTTTGAAATGTTACCTATAAACTGATTCTCATACGATCATTCTTTCATACCTTCAAGCCTTCAGTGCTCAGAAATCCATATGAATAAAATTTAAATTTTGAAATGTTTTATTGTTTCTTTCACTTAAAAATAACATTTCTATAGCAGATTATTGAATTTTTGAAATTTTTTAAAATGTTACCTATATACTGATTCTCATACGATTATTCTTCCATACGTTCAACCCTTCAGTGCTCAGAAATCCATACTGATAAAATTTAAATTTTGAAATGTGTTACTGTTTCTTTCACTTAAAAATAACATTTCAATAGTAGATTATTGAATTTTGGAATTTTTTTGAAATGTTACCTACAAACTGATTCTCATACGATCCTTCTTCCATACCTTCAAGACTTCAGTGCTCAGAAACCCATATTGATAAAATATAAATTTTGAAATGTGTTATTGTTTCTTTCACTTAAAAATAACATTTCAATAGTAGATTATTGAATTTTTGAAATTTTTTAAAATGTTACCTATATACTGATTCTCATACGATCATTCTTTCATACCTTCAAGCCTTCAGTGCTCAGAAATCCATATGAATAAAATTTAAATTTTGAAATGTTTTATTGTTTCTTTCACTTAAAAATAACATTTCTATAGTAGATTATTGAATTTTTGAAATTTTTTAAAATGTTACCTATATACTGATTCTCATACGATTATGCTTCCATACGTTCAACCCTTCAGTGCTCAGAAATCCATACTGATAAAATTTAAATTTTGAAATGTGTTACTGTTTCTTTCACTTAAAAATAACATTTCAATAGTAGATTATTGAATTTTTGAAATTTTTTTAAATGTTACCTATAAACTGATTCTCATACGATCATTCCTCCATACCTTCAAGCTTTCAGTGCTCAGAAATCCATATTGATAAAATATAAATATTGAAATGTGTTATTGTTTCTTTCACTTAAAAATAACATTTCAACAGCAGATTATTGAATTTTTGAAATTTTTTAAAATGTTACCTATAAACTGATTCTCATACGATCATTCTACCATACGTTCAAGCCTTCAGTGCTCAAAAATCCATATTGATAACATTTAAATTTTAAAATGTGTTATTCTTTCTTTCACTTGAAAATAACATTTCAATAGCAGATTATTGAATTTTTAAAATTTTTTTAAATGTTACCTATATACTGATTCTCAAACAATCATTCTCCCATACCTTCAAGCCTTCAGTGCTCAAAAATCCGTATTGATAAAATATAAATTTTGAAATGTTTTATTGTTTCTCTCACTTAGGTTAGTATTAAATTCACTTAAAAATAACATTTCAATAGTAGATATTTGAATTTTTGAAATTTATTGAAATGTTACCTATATACTGATTCTCAAACAATCATTCTTCCATACGTTCAAGCCTTCAGTGCTCAAAAATCCATATTGATAACATTTAAATTTTAAAATGTGTTATTCTTTCTTTCACTTGAAAATAACATTTCAATAGCAGATTATTGAATTTTTGAAATTTTTTAAAATGTTACCTATATACTGATTCTCATACGATCATTCTTCCATACGTTCAACCCTTCAGTGCTCAAAAATCCATACTGATAAAATTTAAATTTTGAAATGTGTTACTGTTTCTCTCACTTAAATATAACATTTCAATAGTAGATTATTGAATTTTTGAAATTTTTTTAAATGTTACCTATATACTGATTCTCAAACAATCATTCTTCCATACGTTCAAGCCTTCAGTGCTCAGAAATCCATATTGATAAAATATAAATTTTGAAATGTGTTATTGTTTCTTTCACTTAAAAATAACATTTCAACAGCAGATTATTGAATTTTTGAAATTTTTTAAAATGTTACCTATATACTGATTCTCAAACAATCATTCTTCCATACGTTCAAGCCTTCAGTGCTCAAAAATCCATATTGATAACATTTAAATTTTAAAATGTGTTATTCTTTCTTTCACTTGAAAATAACATTTCAATAGCAGATTATTGAATTTTTAAAATTTTTTTAAATGTTACCTATATACTGATTCTCAAACAATCATTCTTCCATACCTTCAAGCCTTCAGTGCTCAAAAATCCGTATTGATAAAATATAAATTTTGAAATGTTTTATTGTTTCTCTCACTTAGGTTAGTATTAAATTCACTTAAAAATAACATTTCAATAGTAGATATATAAATTTTTGAAATTTATTGAAATGTTACCTATATACTGATTCTCATACGATCATTCTTCGATACCTTCAAGCCTTCAGTGCTCAAAAATCCTGATTGATAAAATTTAAATTTTGGAATGTTTTATTGTTTCTTTCACTTAAAAATGACATTTCAATAGTAGATGATTGAATTTTTGAAATTTTTTTAAATGTTACCTATATACTGATTCTCAAACAATCATTCTTCCATACGTTCAAGCCTTCAGTGCTCAAAAATCCATATTGATAACATTTAAATTTTAAAATGTGTTATTCTTTCTTTCACTTGAAAATAACATTTCAATAGCAGATTATTGAATTTTTAAAATTTTTTTAAATGTTACCTATATACTGATTCTCAAACAATCATTCTTCCATACCTTCAAGCCTTCAGTGCTCAAAAATCCGTATTGATAAAATATAAATTTTGAAATGTTTTATTGTTTCTCTCACTTAGGTTAGTATTAAATTCACTTAAAAATAACATTTCAATAGTAGATATATAAATTTTTGAAATTTATTGAAATGTTACCTATATACTGATTCTCATACGATCATTCTTCGATACCTTCAAGCCTTCAGTGCTCAAAAATCCTGATTGATAAAATTTAAATTTTGGAATGTTTTATTGTTTCTTTCACTTAAAAATGACATTTCAATAGTAGATGATTGAATTTTTGAAATTTTTTTAAATGTTACCTATATACTGATTCTCAAACAATCATTCTTCCATACGTTCAAGCCTTCAGTGCTCAAAAATCCATACTGATAAAATTTAAATTTTGAAATATGTTACTGTTTCTTTCACTTAAAAATATCAATTCAATAGTAAATTATTGAATTTTTGAAATTTTTTGAAATGTTACCTATATACTGATTCTCAAACAATCATTCTTCCATACGTTCAAGCCTTTAGTGCTCAATAATCCATACTGATAAAATTTAAATTTTGAAATGTTTTATTGTTTCTTAAACTTAGGTTAGTATTAAATTCACTCACAAAAAACATTTCAATAGTAGATTTTTGAATTTATGAAATTGTTTTAAATGTTACCTATATACTGATTCTCAAACGATCATTCTTCCATACGTTCAAACCTTCAGTGCTCAAAAATCCATATTGATAAAATATACATTTTGAAATGTTTTATTGTTTCTTAAACTTAGGTTAGTATTAAATTTACTCACAAATAACATTTCAATAGTAGATTTTTGAATTTTTGAAATTTTTTGAAATGTTACCTTTAAACTGAATCTCATACGATCCTTCTTCCATACCTTCAAGCCTTCAGTGCTCAGAAATCCATATTGATAAAATATAATTTTTGAAATGTGTTACTGTTTTTTTTACTTAGGTTAGTATTAAATTCACTCACAAATAACATTTCAATAGTAGATTATTGAATTTTTGAAATTTTTTTAAATGTTACCTATAAACTGATTCTCATACGATCATTCCTCCATACCTTCAAACCTTCAGTGCTCAGAAATCCATATTTATAAAATATAAATTTTGAAATGTATTATTGTTTCTTTCACTTAAAAATAACATTTCAATAGTAGATTATTGAATTTTTGAAATTTTTTTAAATGTTACCTATATACTGATTCTCAAACAATCATTCTTCCATACCTTCAAGCCTTCAGTGCTCAAAAATCCGTATTGATAAAATATAAATTTTGAAAATTTTTATTGTTTTTCTCACTTAGGTTAGTATTAAATTCACTTAAAAATAACATTTCAATAGTAGATATTTGAATTTTTGAAATTTTTTTAAATGTTACCTATATACTGATTCTCAAACAATCATTCTTCCATACCTTCAAGCCTTCAGTGCTCAAAAATCCGTATTGATAAACTATTAATTTTGAAATGTTTTATTGTTTCTCTCACTTAGGTTAGTATTAAATTCACTTAAAAATAACATTTCAATAGTAGATATTTGAATTTTTGAAATTTATTGAAATGTTACCTATATAGTGATTCTCAAACAATCACTCTTCCATACCTTCAAGCCTTCAGTGCTCAAAAATCCGTATTGATAAAATATAAATTTTTAAATGTTTTATTGTTTCTCTCACGTAGGTTAGTATTAAATTCACTTAAAAATAACATTTCAATAGTAGATATTTGAATTTTTGAAATTTTTTTAAATGTTACCTTTAAACTGAATCTCATACAATCCTTCTTCCATACGTTCAAACCTTCAGTGCTCAAAAATCCATATTGATAAAATATAAATTTTGAAATGTTTTATTGTTTCTTAAACTTAGGTTAGTATTAAATTCACTCACAAATAACATTTCAATAGTAGATTTTTGAAATTTTTTGAAATGTTACCTATAAACTGATTCTCATACGATCATTCTTTCATACTTTCAAGCCTTCAGTGCTCAGAAATCCATATTAATAAAATTTAAATTTTGAAATGTTTTATTGTCTCTTTCACTTAAAAACAACATTTAAATAGTAGATTATTGAATTTTTGAAATTTTTTGAAATGTTACCTATAAACTGATTCTCATACCATCCTTCTTCCATACGTTCAAGCCTTCAGTGCTCAGAAATCCATATTGATAAAATATAAATTTTGAAATGTGTTACTATTTCTTTCACTTAAAAATAACATTTCAATAGTAAATTATTGAATTTTTGAAATTTTTTTAAATGTTACCTATAAACTGATTCTCATACGATCATTCCTCCATACCTTCAAGCCTTCAGTGCTCAGAAATCCATATTGATAAAATATAAATTTTGAAATGTGTTACTGTTTCTTTCACTTAAAAATAACATTTCAATAGTAGATTTTTGAATTTTTAAATTTTTTTAAATGTTGCCTATAAACTGATTCTCATACGATCCTTCTTCCATACCTTCAAGCCTTCAGTGCTCAGAAATCCATATTGATAAAATATAAATTTTGAAATGTGTTACTGTTTCTTTCACTTAAAAATAACATTTCAATAGTAGATTATTGAATTTTTGAAATTTTTTTAAATGTTACCTATAAACTGATTCTCATACGATCATTCCTCCATACCTTCAAGCCTTCAGTACTCAGAAATCCATATTGATAAAATATAAATTTTGAAATGTATTATTGTTTCTTTCACTTAAAAATAACATTTCAATAGTAGATTATTGAATTTTTGAAATTTTTTTAAATGTGACCTATATACTGATTCTCAAACAATCATTCTTCCATACCTTCAAGCCTTCAGTGCTCAAAAATCCGTATTGATAAAATATAAATTTTGAAAATTTTTATTGTTTTTCTCACTTAGGTTAGTATTAAATTCACTTAAAAATAACATTTCAATAGTAGATATTTGAATTTTTGAAATTTTTTTAAATGTTACCTTTAAACTGAATCTCATACAATCCTTCTTCCATACGTTCAAACCTTCAGTGCTCAAAAATCCATATTGATAAAATATAAATTTTGAAATGTTTTATTGTTTCTTAAACTTAGGTTAGTATTAAATTCACTCACAAATAACATTTCAATAGTACATTTTTGAAATTTTTTGAAATGTTACCTATAAACTGATTCTCATACGATCATTCTTTCATACTTTCAAGCCTTCAGTGCTCAGAAATCCATATTAATAAAATTTAAATTTTGAAATGTTTTATTGTTTCTTTCACTTAAAAACAACATTTCAATAGTAGATTATTGAATTTTTGAAATTTTTTGAAATGTTACCTATAAACTGATTCTCATACCATCCTTCTTCCATACGTTCAAGCCTTCAGTGCTCAGAAATCCATATTGATAAAATATAAATTTTGAAATGTGTTACTATTTCTTTCACTTAAAAATAACATTTCAATAGTAAATTATTGAATTTTTGAAATTTTTTTAAATGTTACCTATAAACTGATTCTCATACGATCATTCCTCCATACCTTCAAGCCTTCAGTGCTCAGAAATCCATATTGATAAAATATAAATTTTGAAATGTGTTACTGTTTCTTTCACTTAAAAATAACATTTCAATAGTAGATTATTGAATTTTTGAAATTTTTTTAAATGTTACCTATAAACTGATTCTCATACGATCCTTCTTCCATACCTTCAAGCCTTCAGTGCTCAGAAATCCATATTGATAAAATATAAATTTTGAAATGTGTTACTGTTTCTTTCACTTAAAAATAACATTTCAATAGTAGATTATTGAATTTTTGAAATTTTTTTAAATGTTACCTATAAACTGATTCTGATACGATCATTCCTCCATACCTTCAAACCTTCAGTGCTCAGAAATCCAAATTGATAAAATATAAATTTTGCAATGTGTTACTGTTTCTTTCACTTAAAAATAACATTTCAATAGTAGATTATTGAATTTTTGAAATTTTTTGAAATGTTACCTATATACTGATTCTCAAACAATCATTCTTCCATACCTTCAAGCCTTCAGTGCTCAAAAATCCGGTTTGATAAAATATAAATTTTGAAAATTTTTAGTGTTTCTCTCACTTAGGTTAGTATTAAATTCACTTAAAAATAACATTTCAATAGTAGATATTTGAATTTTTGAAATTAATTGAAATGTTACCTATATACTGATTCTCAAACAATCATTCTTCCATACCTTCAAGCCTTCAGTGCTCAAAAATCCGTATTGATAAAATATAAATTTTGAAATGTTTTATTGTTTCTCTCACTTAGGTTAGTATTAAATTCACTTTAAAATAACATTTCAATAGTAGATATTTGAATTTTTGAAATTTATTGAAATTTTACCTATATACTGATTCTCAAATAATCATTCTTCCATACCTTCAAGCCTTCAGTGCTCAGAAATCCATATTAATAAAATTTAAATTTTAAAATGTTTTATTGTTTCTTTCACTTAAAAATAACATTTCAATAGTAGATATTTGAATTTTTGAAATTTTTTTAAATGTTACCTATAAACTGATTCTCATACGATCCTTCTTCCATATTTTCAAGCCTTCAGTGCTCAGAAATCCATATTGATAAAATATAAATTTTGAAATGTGTTACTGTTTCTTACACTTAAAAATAACATTTCAATAGTAGATTTTTGAATTTTTGAAATTTTTTGTTATGTTACCTTTAAACTGAATCTCATACGATCCTTCTTCCATACCTTCAAGCCTTCAGTGCTCAAAAATCCATATTGATTTTGAAATGTGTTACTGTTTCTTTCACTTAAAAATAACATTTCAATAGTAGATTATTGAATTTTTCAAATTTTTTGAAATGTTACCTTTAAACTGAATTTCATACGATCCTTCATCCATACCTTTAAGCCTTCAGTGCTCAGAAATCGATATTGATTTTGAAATGTTTTACTGTTTCTTTCACTTAAAAATAACATTTCAATAGTAGATGATTGAATTTTTGAAATTTTTTTAAATGTTACCTATAAACTGATTCTCATACGATCATTCCTCCATACCTTCAAGCCTTCAGTGCTCAGAAATCCATGTTGATAAAATTTAAATTTTGAAATGTGTTATTTTTTCTTTCACTTAAAAATAACATTTCAAAAGTAGATTATTGAATTTTTCAAATTTTTTTAAATGTTACCTATAAACTGATTCTCATACGATCATTCCTCCATACGTTCAAGCCTTCAGTGCTCAAAAATCCATATTGATAAAATTTAAATTTTAAAATGATTTATTGTTTCCTTCACTTTAAAATATCAATTCAATAGTAGATTTTTGAATTTTTGAAATTTTTTGAAATGTTACTTTTAAACTGAATCTCATACGATCCTTCTTCCATACCTTCAAGCCTTCAGTGCTCAGAAATCCATATTGATAAAATATAAATTTTGAAATGTGTTATTGTTTCTTTCACTTAAAAATAACATTTCAATAGTAGATTATTGAATTTTTGAAATTTTTTTAAATGTTACCTATAAACTGATTCTCATACCATCCTTCTTCCATACGTTCAAGCCTTCAGTGCTCAGAAATCCATATTGATAAAATATAAATTTTGAAATGTGTTACTATTTCTTTCACTTAAAAATAACATTTCAATAGTAAATTATTGAATTTTTGAAATTTTTTTAAATGTTACCTATAAACTGATTCTCATACGATCATTCCTCCATACCTTCAAGCCTTCAGTGCTCAGAAATCCATATTGATAAAATATAAATTTTGAAATGTGTTACTGTTTCTTTCACTTAAAAATAACATTTCAATAGTAGATTATTGAATTTTTGAAATTTTTTTAAATGTTACCTATAAACTGATTCTCATACGATCCTTCTTCCATACCTTCAAGCCTTCAGTGCTCAGAAATCCATATTGATAAAATATAAATTTTGAAATGTGTTACTGTTTCTTTCACTTAAAAATAACATTTCAATAGTAGATTATTGAATTTTTGAAATTTTTTTAAATGTTACCTATAAACTGATTCTGATACGATCATTCCTCCATACCTTCAAACCTTCAGTGCTCAGAAATCCAAATTGATAAAATATAAATTTTGCAATGTGTTACTGTTTCTTTCACTTAAAAATAACATTTCAATAGTAGATTATTGAATTTTTGAAATTTTTTGAAATGTTACCTATATACTGATTCTCAAACAATCATTCTTCCATACCTTCAAGCCTTCAGTGCTCAAAAATCCGGTTTGATAAAATATAAATTTTGAAAATTTTTAGTGTTTCTCTCACTTAGGTTAGTATTAAATTCACTTAAAAATAACATTTCAATAGTAGATATTTGAATTTTTGAAATTAATTGAAATGTTACCTATATACTGATTCTCAAACAATCATTCTTCCATACCTTCAAGCCTTCAGTGCTCAAAAATCCGGTTTGATAAAATATAAATTTTGAAAATTTTTAGTGTTTCTCTCACTTAGGTTAGTATTAAATTCACTTAAAAATAACATTTCAATAGTAGATATTTGAATTTTTGAAATTAATTGAAATGTTACCTAGATACTGATTCTCAAACAATCATTCTTCCATACCTTCAAGCCTTCAGTGCTCAAAAATCCGTATTGATAAAATATAAATTTTGAAATGTTTTATTGTTTCTCTCACTTAGGTTAGTATTAAATTCACTTTAAAATAACATTTCAATAGTAGATATTTGAATTTTTGAAATTTATTGAAATTTTACCTATATACTGATTCTCAAATAATCATTCTTCCATACCTTCAAGCCTTCAGTGCTCAGAAATCCATATTAATAAAATTTAAATTTTAAAATGTTTTATTGTTTCTTTCACTTAAAAATAACATTTCAATAGTAGATATTTGAATTTTTGAAATTTTTTTAAATGTTACCTATAAACTGATTCTCATACGATCCTTCTTCCATATTTTCAAGCCTTCAGTGCTCAGAAATCCATATTGATAAAATATAAATTTTGAAATGTGTTACTGTTTCTTACACTTAAAAATAACATTTCAATAGTAGATTTTTGAATTTTTGAAATTTTTTGTTATGTTACCTTTAAACTGAATCTCATACGATCCTTCTTCCATACCTTCAAGCCTTCAGTGCTCAAAAATCCATATTGATTTTGAAATGTGTTACTGTTTCTTTCACTTAAAAATAACATTTCAATAGTAGATTATTGAATTTTTCAAATTTTTTGAAATGTTACCTTTAAACTGAATTTCATACGATCCTTCATCCATACCTTTAAGCCTTCAGTGCTCAGAAATCCATATTGATTTTGAAATGTTTTACTGTTTCTTTCACTTAAAAATAACATTTCAATAGTAGATGATTGAATTTTTGAAATTTTTTTAAATGTTACCTATAAACTGATTCTCATACGATCATTCCTCCATACCTTCAAGCCTTCAGTGCTCAGAAATCCATGTTGATAAAATTTAAATTTTGAAATGTGTTATTTTTTCTTTCACTTAAAAATAACATTTCAAAAGTAGATTATTGAATTTTTCAAATTTTTTTAAATGTTACCTATAAACTGATTCTCATACGATCATTCCTCCATACGTTCAAGCCTTCAGTGCTCAAAAATCCATATTGATAAAATTTAAATTTTAAAATGATTTATTGTTTCCTTCACTTTAAAATATCAATTCAATAGTAGATTTTTGAATTTTTGAAATTTTTTGAAATGTTACTTTTAAACTGAATCTCATACGATCCTTCTTCCATACCTTCAAGCCTTCAGTGCTCAGAAATCCATATTGATAAAATATAAATTTTGAAATGTGTTATTGTTTCTTTCACTTAAAAATAACATTTCAATAGTAGATTATTGAATTTTTGAAATTTTTTTAAATGTTACCTATAAACTGATTCTCATACGATCCTTCTTCCATACCTTCAAGCCTTCAGTGCTCAGAAATCCATATTGATAAAATATAAATTTTGAAATGTGTTACTGTTTCTTTCACTTAAAAATAACATTTCAATAGAAGATTATTGAATTTTTAAAATTTTTTTAAATGTTACCTATAAACTGATTCTCATACGATCCTTCTTCCATACCTTCAAGCCTTCAGTGCTCAGAAATCCATATTGATAAAATATAAATTTTGAAATGTGTTATTGTTTCTTTCACTTAAAAATAACATTTCAATAGTAGATTATTGAATTTTTCAAATTTTTTGAAATGCTACCTTTAAACTGAATCTCATACGATCGTTCTTCCATACCTTCAAGCCTTCAGTGCTCAGAAATCCATATTGATTTTGAAATGTGTTACTGTTTCTTTCACTTAAAAATAACATTTCAATAGTAGATTATTGAATTTTTGAAATTTTTTTAAATGTTACCTATATACTGATTCTCAAACAATCATTCTTCCATACCTTCAAGCCTCCAGTGCTCAGAAATCCATATTGATAAAATATAAATTTTGAAATGTGGTACTATTTCTTTCACTTAAAAATAACATTTTAATAGTAGATTATTGAATTTTTGAAATTTTTTTTAAATGTTACCTATAAACTGATTCTCATACGATCATTCCTCCATACCTTCAAGCCTTCAGTGCTCAGAAATCCATATTGATAAAATATAAATTTTGAAATGTGTTATTGTTTCTTTCACTTAAAAATAACATTTCAATAGCAGATTATTGAATTTTTCAAATTTTTTGAAATGTTACCTATATACTGAATCTCATACGATCATTTTTCCATATGTTCAAGCCTTCAGTTCTCAAAAACCCATGTTGATAAAATTTAAATTTTCAAATGTGTTATTTTTTCTTTCACTTAAAAATAACATTTCAATAGTAGATTATTGAATTTTTCAAATTTTTTTAAATGTTACCTATAAACTGATTTTCATACAATCATTCCTCCATACGTTCAAGCCTTCAGTGCTCAAAAATCCATATTGATAAAATTTAAATTTTAAAATGTTTTATTGTTTCCTTCACTTTAAAATATCAATTCAATAGTAGATTTTTGAATTTTTGAAATTTTTTGAAATGTTACCTATGTACTGATTCTCAAACGATCATTCTTCCAGACGTTCAAACCTTCAGTGCTCAAAAATCCATATTGATAAAATATAAATTTTGAAATGTTTTATTGTTTCTTAAACTTAGGTTAGTATTAAATTCACTCACAAATAACATTTCAATAGTAGATTTTTGAATTTTTGAAATTTTTTGAAATGTTACCTTTAAACTGAATCTCATACGATCCTTCTTCCATACCTTCAAGCCTTCAGTGCTCAAAAATCCATATTGATAAAATATAAATTTTGAAAATTGTTATTGTTTCTTTCACTTAAAAATAACATTTCAATAGTAGATTATTGAATTTTTGAAATTTTTTTAAATGTTACCTATAAACTGATTCTCATACGATCCTTCTTCCATACCTTCAAGCCTTCAGTGCTCAGAAATCCATATTGATAAAATATAAATTTTGAAATGTATTACTGTTTCTTACACTTAAAAATAACATTTCAATAGTAGATTTTTGAATTTTTGAAATTTTTTGTTATGTTACCTTTAAACTGAATCTCATACGATCCTTCTTCCATACCTTCAAGCCTTCAGTGCTCAGAAATCCATATTGATTTTGAAATGTGTTACTGTTTCTTTCACTTAAAAATAACATTTCAATAGTAGATTATTGAATTTTTCAAATTTTTTGAAATGTTACCTTTAAACTGAATCTCATACGATCCTTCTTCCATACCTTCAAGCCTTCAGTGCTCAGAAATCCATATTGATTTTGAAATGTTTTACTGTTTCTTTCACTTAAAAATAACATTTCAATAGTAGATTATTGAATTTTTGAAATTTTTTTAAATGTTACCTATATACTGATTCTCAAACAATCATTCTTCCATACCTTCAAGCCTTCAGTGCTCAGAAATCCATATTGATAAAATATAAATTTTGAAATGATGTGCTATTTCTTTCACTTAAAAATAACATTTTAATAGTAGATTATTGAATTTTTGAAATTTTTTTTTAAATTTTACCTATAAACTGATTCTCATACGATCATTCCTCCATACCTTCAAGCCTTCAGTGCTCAGAAATCCATATTGATAAAATATAAATTTTGAAATGTGTTATTGTTTCTTTCACTTAAAAATAACATTTCAATAGCAGATTATTGAATTTTTCAAATTTTTTGAAATGTTACCTATATACTGATTTTCATACGATCATTCCTCCATACCTTCAAGCTTTCAGTGCTCAGAAATCCATATTGATAAAATATAAATTTTGAAATGTGTCATTGTTTCTTTCACTTAAAAATAACATTTCAATAGTAGATTATTGAATTTTTCATTTTTTTTTAAATGTTACCTATAAACTGATTCTCATACGATCATTCCTCCATACGTTCAAGCCTTCAGTGCTCAGAAATCCATATTGATAAAATATAAATTTTGAAATGTTTTATTGTTTCTTAAACTTAGGTTAGTATTAAATTCACTCACAAATAACATTTCGATAGTAGATTTTTGAATTTTTGAAATTTTTTGAAATGTTACCTTTAAATTGAATCTCATACGATCCTTCTTCCATACCTTCAAGCCTTCAGTGCTCAGAAATCCATATTGATAAAATATAAATTTTGAAATGTGTTACTCTTTCTTTCACTTAAAAATAACATTTCAATAGAAGATTATTGAATTTTTAAAATTTTTTTAAATGTTACCTATAAACTGAATCTCATACGATCCTTCTTCCATACCTTCAAGCCTTCAGTGCTCAGAAATCCATATTGATAAAATATAAATTTTGAAATGTGTTATTGTTTCTTTCACTTAAAAATAACATTTCAATAGTAGATTATTGAATTTTTGAAAATTTTTAAAATGTTACCTATAAACTGATTCTCATACGATCCTTCTTCCATACCTTCAAGCCTTCAGTGCTCAGAAATCCATATTGATAAAATATAAATTTTGAAATGTGTTACTCTTTCTTTCACTTAAAAATAACATTTCAATAGAAGATTATTGAATTTTTAAAATTTTTTTAAATGTTACCTATAAACTGAATCTCATACGATCCTTCTTCCATACCTTCAAGCCTTCAGTGCTCAGAAATCCATATTGATAAAATATAAATTTTGAAATGTGTTATTGTTTCTTTCACTTAAAAATAACATTTCAATAGTAGATTATTGAATTTTTGAAAATTTTTAAAATGTTACCTATAAACTGATTCTCATACGATCCTTCTTCCATACCTTCAAGCCTTCAGTGCTCAGAAATCCATATTGATAAAATATAAATTTTGAAATGTGTTACTGTTTCTTTCACTTAAAAATAACATTTCAATAGTAGATTATTGAATTTTTTAAATTTTTTTAAATGTTACCTATATACTGATTCTCAAACAATCATTCTTCCATACCTTCAAGCCTTCAGTGCTCAGAAATCCATATTGATAAAATATAAATTTTGAAATGATGTGCTATTTCTTTCACTTAAAAATAACATTTTAATAGTAGATTATTGAATTTTTCAAATTTTTTTAAATGTTACCTATAAACTGATTCTCATACGATCATTCCTCCATACGTTCAAGCCTTCAGTGCTCAAAAATCCATATTGATAAAATTTAAATTTTAAAATGATTTATTGTTTCCTTCACTTTAAAATATCAATTCAATAGTAGATTTTTGAATTTTTGAAATTTTTTGAAATGTTACTTTTAAACTGAATCTCATACGATCCTTCTTCCATACCTTCAAGCCTTCAGTGCTCAGAAATCCATATTGATAAAATATAAATTTTGAAATGTGTTATTGTTTCTTTCACTTAAAAATAACATTTCAATAGTAGATTATTGAATTTTTGAAATTTTTTTAAATGTTACCTATAAACTGATTCTCATACGATCCTTCTTCCATACCTTCAAGCCTTCAGTGCTCAGAAATCCATATTGATAAAATATAAATTTTGAAATGTGTTACTGTTTCTTTCACTTAAAAATAACATTTCAATAGAAGATTATTGAATTTTTAAAATTTTTTTAAATGTTACCTATAAACTGATTCTCATACGATCCTTCTTCCATACCTTCAAGCCTTCAGTGCTCAGAAATCCATATTGATAAAATATAAATTTTGAAATGTGTTATTGTTTCTTTCACTTAAAAATAACATTTCAATAGTAGATTATTGAATTTTTCAAATTTTTTGAAATGTTACCTTTAAACTGAATCTCATACGATCCTTCTTCCATACCTTCAAGCCTTCAGTGCTCAGAAATCCATATTGATTTTGAAATGTGTTACTGTTTCTTTCACTTAAAAATAACATTTCAATAGTAGATTATTGAATTTTTGAAATTTTTTTAAATGTTACCTATATACTGATTCTCAAACAATCATTCTTCCATACCTTCAAGCCTCCAGTGCTCAGAAATCCATATTGATAAAATATAAATTTTGAAATGTGGTACTATTTCTTTCACTTAAAAATAACATTTTAATAGTAGATTATTGAATTTTTGAAATTTTTTTTAAATGTTACCTATAAACTGATTCTCATACGATCATTCCTCCATACCTTCAAGCCTTCAGTGCTCAGAAATCCATATTGATAAAATATAAATTTTGAAATGTGTTATTGTTTCTTTCACTTAAAAATAACATTTCAATAGCAGATTATTGAATTTTTCAAATTTTTTGAATTGTTACCTATATACTGAATCTCATACGATCATTTTTCCATATGTTCAAGCCTTCAGTTCTCAAAAATCCATGTTGATAAAATTTAAATTTTCAAATGTGTTATTTTTTCTTTCACTTAAAAATAACATTTCAATAGTAGATTATTGAATTTTTCAAATTTTTTTAAATGTTACCTATAAACTGATTCTCATACAATCATTCCTCCATACGTTCAAGCCTTCAGTGCTCAAAAATCCATATTGATAAAATTTAAATTTTAAAATGTTTTATTGTTTCCTTCACTTTAAAATATCAATTCAATAGTAGATTTTTGAATTTTTGAAATTTTTTGAAATGTTACCTATGTACTGATTCTCAAACGATCATTCTTCCAGACGTTCAAACCTTCAGTGCTCAAAAATCCATATTGATAAAATATAAATTTTGAAATGTTTTATTGTTTCTTAAACTTAGGTTAGTATTAAATTCACTCACAAATAACATTTCAATAGTAGATTTTTGAATTTTTGAAATTTTTTGAAATGTTACCTTTAAACTGAATCTCATACGATCCTTCTTCCATACCTTCAAGCCTTCAGTGCTCAAAAATCCATATTGATAAAATATAAATTTTGAAAATTGTTATTGTTTCTTTCACTTAAAAATAACATTTCAATAGTAGATTATTGAATTTTTGAAATTTTTTTAAATGTTACCTATAAACTGATTCTCATACGATCCTTCTTCCATACCTTCAAGCCTTCAGTGCTCAGAAATCCATATTGATAAAATATAAATTTTGAAATGTATTACTGTTTCTTACACTTAAAAATAACATTTCAATAGTAGATTTTTGAATTTTTGAAATTTTTTGTTATGTTACCTTTAAACTGAATCTCATACGATCCTTCTTCCATACCTTCAAGCCTTCAGTGCTCAGAAATCCATATTGATTTTGAAATGTGTTACTGTTTCTTTCACTTAAAAATAACATTTCAATAGTAGATTATTGAATTTTTCAAATTTTTTGAAATGTTACCTTTAAACTGAATCTCATACGATCCTTCTTCCATACCTTCAAGCCTTCAGTGCTCAGAAATCCATATTGATTTTGAAATGTTTTACTGTTTCTTTCACTTAAAAATAACATTTCAATAGTAGATTATTGAATTTTTGAAATTTTTTTAAATGTTACCTATATACTGATTCTCAAACAATCATTCTTCCATACCTTCAAGCCTTCAGTGCTCAGAAATCCATATTGATAAAATATAAATTTTGAAATGATGTGCTATTTCTTTCACTTAAAAATAACATTTTAATAGTAGATTATTGAATTTTTGAAATTTTTTTTTAAATTTTACCTATAAACTGATTCTCATACGATCATTCCTCCATACCTTCAAGCCTTCAGTGCTCAGAAATCCATATTGATAAAATATAAATTTTGAAATGTGTTATTGTTTCTTTCACTTAAAAATAACATTTCAATAGCAGATTATTGAATTTTTCAAATTTTTTGAAATGTTACCTTTATACTGATTTTCATACGATCATTCCTCCATACCTTCAAGCTTTCAGTGCTCAGAAATCCATATTGATAAAATATAAATTTTGAAATGTGTCATTGTTTCTTTCACTTAAAAATAACATTTCAATAGTAGATTATTGAATTTTTCATTTTTTTTTAAATGTTACCTATAAACTGATTCTCATACGATCATTCCTCCATACGTTCAAGCCTTCAGTGCTCAGAAATCCATATTGATAAAATATAAATTTTGAAATGTTTTATTGTTTCTTAAACTTAGGTTAGTATTAAATTCACTCACAAATAACATTTCGATAGTAGATTTTTGAATTTTTGAAATTTTTTGAAATGTTACCTTTAAATTGAATCTCATACGATCCTTCTTCCATACCTTCAAGCCTTCAGTGCTCAGAAATCCATATTGATAAAATATAAATTTTGAAATGTGTTATTGTTTCTTTCACTTAAAAATAACATTTCAATAGTAGATTATTGAATTTTTGAAAATTTTTAAAATGTTACCTATAAACTGATTCTCATACGATCCATCTTCCATACCTTCAAGCCTTCAGTGCTCAGAAATCCATATTGATAAAATATAAATTTTGAAATGTGTTACTGTTTCTTTCACTTAAAAATAACATTTCAATAGTAGATTTTTGAATTTTTGAAATTTTTTGAAATGTTACCTTTAAACTGAATCTCATACGATCCTTCTTCCATACCTTCAAGCCTTCAGTGCTCAGAAATCCATATTGATAAAATATAAATTTTGAAATGTGTTATTGTTTCTTTCACTTAAAAATAACATTTCAATAGTAGATTATTGAATTTTTGAAAATTTTTAAAATGTTACCTATAAACTGATTCTCATACGATCCTTCTTCCATACCTTCAAGCCTTCAGTGCTCAGAAATCCATATTGATAAAATATAAATTTTGAAATGTGTTATTTTTTCTTTCACTTAAAAATAACATTTCAAGAGTAGATTATTGAATTTTTCAAATTTTTTTAAATGTTACCTATAAACTGATTCTCATACGATCATTCCTCCATACGTTCAAGCCTTCAGTGCTCAGAAATCCATATTGATAAAATATAAATTTTGAAATGTGTTACTGTTTCTTACACTTAAAAATAACATTTCAATAGTAGATTTTTGAATTTTTGAAATTTTTTGTTATGTTACCTTTAAACTGAATCTCATACGATCCTTCTTCCATACCTTCAAGCCTTCAGTGCTCAAAAATCCATATTGATTTTGAAATGTGTTACTGTTTCTTTCACTTAAAAATAACATTTCAATAGTAGATTATTGAATTTTTCAAATTTTTTGAAATGTTACCTTTAAACTGAATTTCATACGATCCTTCATCCATACCTTTAAGCCTTCAGTGCTCAGAAATCCATATTGATTTTGAAATGTTTTACTGTTTCTTTCACTTAAAAATAACATTTCAATAGTAGATGATTGAATTTTTGAAATTTTTTTAAATGTTACCTATAAACTGATTCTCATACGATCATTCCTCCATACCTTCAAGCCTTCAGTGCTCAGAAATCCATGTTGATAAAATTTAAATTTTGAAATGTGTTATTTTTTCTTTCACTTAAAAATAACATTTCAAAAGTAGATTATTGAATTTTTCAAATTTTTTTAAATGTTACCTATAAACTGATTCTCATACGATCATTCCTCCATACGTTCAAGCCTTCAGTGCTCAAAAATCCATATTGATAAAATTTAAATTTTAAAATGATTTATTGTTTCCTTCACTTTAAAATATCAATTCAATAGTAGATTTTTGAATTTTTGAAATTTTTTGAAATGTTACTTTTAAACTGAATCTCATACGATCCTTCTTCCATACCTTCAAGCCTTCAGTGCTCAGAAATCCATATTGATAAAATATAAATTTTGAAATGTGTTATTGTTTCTTTCACTTAAAAATAACATTTCAATAGTAGATTATTGAATTTTTGAAATTTTTTTAAATGTTACCTATAAACTGATTCTCATACGATCCTTCTTCCATACCTTCAAGCCTTCAGTGCTCAGAAATCCATATTGATAAAATCTAAATTTTGAAATGTGTTACTGTTTCTTTCACTTAAAAATAACATTTCAATAGAAGATTATTGAATTTTTAAAATTTTTTTAAATGTTACCTATAAACTGATTCTCATACGATCCTTCTTCCATACCTTCAAGCCTTCAGTGCTCAGAAATCCATATTGATAAAATATAAATTTTGAAATGTGTTATTGTTTCTTTCACTTAAAAATAACATTTCAATAGTAGATTATTGAATTTTTCAAATTTTTTGAAATGCTACCTTTAAACTGAATCTCATACGATCGTTCTTCCATACCTTCAAGCCTTCAGTGCTCAGAAATCCATATTGATTTTGAAATGTGTTACTGTTTCTTTCACTTAAAAATAACATTTCAATAGTAGATTATTGAATTTTTGAAATTTTTTTAAATGTTACCTATATACTGATTCTCAAACAATCATTCTTCCATACCTTCAAGCCTCCAGTGCTCAGAAATCCATATTGATAAAATATAAATTTTGAAATGTGGTACTATTTCTTTCACTTAAAAATAACATTTTAATAGTAGATTATTGAATTTTTGAAATTTTTTTTAAATGTTACCTATAAACTGATTCTCATACGATCATTCCTCCATACCTTCAAGCCTTCAGTGCTCAGAAATCCATATTGATAAAATATAAATTTTGAAATGTGTTATTGTTTCTTTCACTTAAAAATAACATTTCAATAGCAGATTATTGAATTTTTCAAATTTTTTGAAATGTTACCTATATACTGAATCTCATACGATCATTTTTCCATATGTTCAAGCCTTCAGTTCTCAAAAACCCATGTTGATAAAATTTAAATTTTCAAATGTGTTATTTTTTCTTTCACTTAAAAATAACATTTCAATAGTAGATTATTGAATTTTTCAAATTTTTTTAAATGTTACCTATAAACTGATTCTCATACAATCATTCCTCCATACGTTCAAGCCTTCAGTGCTCAAAAATCCATAGTGATAAAATTTAAATTTTAAAATGTTTTATTGTTTCCTTCACTTTAAAATATCAATTCAATAGTAGATTTTTGAATTTTTGAAATTTTTTGAAATGTTACCTATGTACTGATTCTCAAACGATCATTCTTCCAGACGTTCAAACCTTCAGTGCTCAAAAATCCATATTGATAAAATATAAATTTTGAAATGTTTTATTGTTTCTTAAACTTAGGTTAGTATTAAATTCACTCACAAATAACATTTCAATAGTAGATTTTTGAATTTTTGAAATTTTTTGAAATGTTACCTTTAAACTGAATCTCATACGATCCTTCTTCCATACCTTCAAGCCTTCAGTGCTCAAAAATCCATATTGATAAAATATAAATTTTGAAAATTGTTATTGTTTCTTTCACTTAAAAATAACATTTCAATAGTAGATTATTGAATTTTTGAAATTTTTTTAAATGTTACCTATAAACTGATTCTCATACGATCCTTCTTCCATACCTTCAAGCCTTCAGTGCTCAGAAATCCATATTGATAAAATATAAATTTTGAAATGTATTACTGTTTCTTACACTTAAAAATAACATTTCAATAGTAGATTTTTGAATTTTTGAAATTTTTTGTTATGTTACCTTTAAACTGAATCTCATACGATCCTTCTTCCATACCTTCAAGCCTTCAGTGCTCAGAAATCCATATTGATTTTGAAATGTGTTACTGTTTCTTTCACTTAAAAATAACATTTCAATAGTAGATTATTGAATTTTTCAAATTTTTTGAAATGTTACCTTTAAACTGAATCTCATACGATCCTTCTTCCATACCTTCAAGCCTTCAGTGCTCAGAAATCCATATTGATTTTGAAATGGTTTACTGTTTCTTTCACTTAAAAATAACATTTCAATAGTAGATTATTGAATTTTTGAAATTTTTTTAAATGTTACCTATATACTGATTCTCAAACAATCATTCTTCCATACCTTCAAGCCTTCAGTGCTCAGAAATCCATATTGATAAAATATAAATTTTGAAATGATGTGCTATTTCTTTCACTTAAAAATAACATTTTAATAGTAGATTATTGAATTTTTGAAATTTTTTTTTAAATTTTACCTATAAACTGATTCTCATACGATCATTCCTCCATACCTTCAAGCCTTCAGTGCTCAGAAATCCATATTGATAAAATATAAATTTTGAAATGTGTTATTGTTTCTTTCACTTAAAAATAACATTTCAATAGCAGATTATTGAATTTTTCAAATTTTTTGAAATGTTACCTATATACTGATTTTCATACGATCATTCCTCCATACCTTCAAGCTTTCAGTGCTCAGAAATCCATATTGATAAAATATAAATTTTGAAATGTGTCATTGTTTCTTTCACTTAAAAATAACATTTCAATAGTAGATTATTGAATTTTTCATTTTTTTTTAAATGTTACCTATAAACTGATTCTCATACGATCATTCCTCCATACGTTCAAGCCTTCAGTGCTCAGAAATCCATATTGATAAAATATAAATTTTGAAATGTTTTATTGTTTCTTAAACTTAGGTTAGTATTAAATTCACTCACAAATAACATTTCGATAGTAGATTTTTGAATTTTTGAAATTTTTTGAAATGTTACCTTTAAATTGAATCTCATACGATCCTTCTTCCATACCTTCAAGCCTTCAGTGCTCAGAAATCCATATTGATAAAATATAAATTTTGAAATGTGTTATTGTTTCTTTCACTTAAAAATAACATTTCAATAGTAGATTATTGAATTTTTGAAAATTTTTAAAATGTTACCTATAAACTGATTCTCATACGATCCTTCTTCCATACCTTCAAGCCTTCAGTGCTCAGAAATCCATATTGATAAAATATAAATTTTGAAATGTGTTACTGTTTCTTTCACTTAAAAATAACATTTCAATAGAAGATTATTGAATTTTTAAAATTTTTTTAAATGTTACCTATAAACTGAATCTCATACGATCCTTCTTCCATACCTTCAAGCCTTCAGTGCTCAGAAATCCATATTGATAAAATATAAATTTTGAAATGTGTTATTGTTTCTTTCACTTAAAAATAACATTTCAATAGTAGATTATTGAATTTTTGAAAATTTTTAAAATGTTACCTATAAACTGATTCTCATACGATCCTTCTTCCATACCTTCAAGCCTTCAGTGCTCAGAAATCCATATTGATAAAATATAAATTTTGAAATGTGTTACTGTTTCTTTCACTTAAAAATAACATTTCAATAGTAGATTATTGAATTTTTTAAATTTTTTTAAATGTTACCTATATACTGATTCTCAAACAATCATTCTTCCATACCTTCAAGCCTTCAGTGCTCAGAAATCCATATTGATAAAATATAAATTTTGAAATGATGTGCTATTTCTTTCACTTAAAAATAACATTTTAATAGTAGATTATTGAATTTTTCAAATTTTTTTAAATGTTACCTATAAACTGATTCTCATACGATCATTCCTCCATACGTTCAAGCCTTCAGTGCTCAAAAATCCATATTGATAAAATTTAAATTTTAAAATGATTTATTGTTTCCTTCACTTTAAAATATCAATTCAATAGTAGATTTTTGAATTTTTGAAATTTTTTGAAATGTTACTTTTAAACTGAATCTCATACGATCCTTCTTCCATACCTTCAAGCCTTCAGTGCTCAGAAATCCATATTGATAAAATATAAATTTTGAAATGTGTTATTGTTTCTTTCACTTAAAAATAACATTTCAATAGTAGATTATTGAATTTTTGAAATTTTTTTAAATGTTACCTATAAACTGATTCTCATACGATCCTTCTTCCATACCTTCAAGCCTTCAGTGCTCAGAAATCCATATTGATAAAATATAAATTTTGAAATGTGTTACTGTTTCTTTCACTTAAAAATAACATTTCAATAGAAGATTATTGAATTTTTAAAATTTTTTTAAATGTTACCTATAAACTGATTCTCATACGATCCTTCTTCCATACCTTCAAGCCTTCAGTGCTCAGAAATCCATATTGATAAAATATAAATTTTGAAATGTGTTATTGTTTCTTTCACTTAAAAATAACATTTCAATAGTAGATTATTGAATTTTTCAAATTTTTTGAAATGTTACCTTTAAACTGAATCTCATACGATCCTTCTTCCATACCTTCAAGCCTTCAGTGCTCAGAAATCCATATTGATTTTGAAATGTGTTACTGTTTCTTTCACTTAAAAATAACATTTCAATAGTAGATTATTGAATTTTTGAAATTTTTTTAAATGTTACCTATATACTGATTCTCAAACAATCATTCTTCCATACCTTCAAGCCTCCAGTGCTCAGAAATCCATATTGATAAAATATAAATTTTGAAATGTGGTACTATTTCTTTCACTTAAAAATAACATTTTAATAGTAGATTATTGAATTTTTGAAATTTTTTTTAAATGTTACCTATAAACTGATTCTCATACGATCATTCCTCCATACCTTCAAGCCTTCAGTGCTCAGAAATCCATATTGATAAAATATAAATTTTGAAATGTGTTATTGTTTCTTTCACTTAAAAATAACATTTCAATAGCAGATTATTGAATTTTTCAAATTTTTTGAAATGTTACCTATATACTGAATCTCATACGATCATTTTTCCATATGTTCAAGCCTTCAGTTCTCAAAAATCCATGTTGATAAAATTTAAATTTTCAAATGTGTTATTTTTTCTTTCACTTAAAAATAACATTTCAATAGTAGATTATTGAATTTTTCAAATTTTTTTAAATGTTACCTATAAACTGATTCTCATACAATCATTCCTCCATACGTTCAAGCCTTCAGTGCTCAAAAATCCATATTGATAAAATTTAAATTTTAAAATGTTTTATTGTTTCCTTCACTTTAAAATATCAATTCAATAGTAGATTTTTGAATTTTTGAAATTTTTTGAAATGTTACCTATGTACTGATTCTCAAACGATCATTCTTCCAGACGTTCAAACCTTCAGTGCTCAAAAATCCATATTGATAAAATATAAATTTTGAAATGTTTTATTGTTTCTTAAACTTAGGTTAGTATTAAATTCACTCACAAATAAGATTTCAATAGTAGATTTTTGAATTTTTGAAATTTTTTGAAATGTTACCTTTAAACTGAATCTCATACGATCCTTCTTCCATACCTTCAAGCCTTCAGTGCTCAAAAATCCATATTGATAAAATATAAATTTTGAAAATTGTTATTGTTTCTTTCACTTAAAAATAACATTTCAATAGTAGATTATTGAATTTTTGAAATTTTTTTAAATGTTACCTATAAACTGATTCTCATACGATCCTTCTTCCATACCTTCAAGCCTTCAGTGCTCAGAAATCCATATTGATAAAATATAAATTTTGAAATGTATTACTGTTTCTTACACTTAAAAATAACATTTCAATAGTAGATTTTTGAATTTTTGAAATTTTTTGTTATGTTACCTTTAAACTGAATCTCATACGATCCTTCTTCCATACCTTCAAGCCTTCAGTGCTCAGAAATCCATATTGATTTTGAAATGTGTTACTGTTTCTTTCACTTAAAAATAACATTTCAATAGTAGATTATTGAATTTTTCAAATTTTTTGAAATGTTACCTTTAAACTGAATCTCATACGATCCTTCTTCCATACCTTCAAGCCTTCAGTGCTCAGAAATCCATATTGATTTTGAAATGTTTTACTGTTTCTTTCACTTAAAAATAACATTTCAATAGTAGATTATTGAATTTTTGAAATTTTTTTAAATGTTACCTATATACTGATTCTCAAACAATCATTCTTCCATACCTTCAAGCCTTCAGTGCTCAGAAATCCATATTGATAAAATATAAATTTTGAAATGATGTGCTATTTCTTTCACTTAAAAATAACATTTTAATAGTAGATTATTGAATTTTTGAAATTTTTTTTTAAATTTTACCTATAAACTGATTCTCATACGATCATTCCTCCATACCTTCAAGCCTTCAGTGCTCAGAAATCCATATTGATAAAATATAAATTTTGAAATGTGTTATTGTTTCTTTCACTTAAAAATAACATTTCAATAGCAGATTATTGAATTTTTCAAATTTTTTGAAATGTTACCTATATACTGATTTTCATACGATCATTCCTCCATACCTTCAAGCTTTCAGTGCTCAGAAATCCATATTGATAAAATATAAATTTTGAAATGTGTCATTGTTTCTTTCACTTAAAAATAACATTTCAATAGTAGATTATTGAATTTTTCATTTTTTTTTAAATGTTACCTATAAACTGATTCTCATACGATCATTCCTCCATACGTTCAAGCCTTCAGTGCTCAGAAATCCATATTGATAAAATATAAATTTTGAAATGTTTTATTGTTTCTTAAACTTAGGTTAGTATTAAATTCACTCACAAATAACATTTCGATAGTAGATTTTTGAATTTTTGAAATTTTTTGAAATGTTACCTTTAAATTGAATCTCATACGATCCTTCTTCCATACCTTCAAGCCTTCAGTGCTCAGAAATCCATATTGATAAAATATAAATTTTGAAATGTGTTATTGTTTCTTTCACTTAAAAATAACATTTCAATAGTAGATTATTGAATTTTTGAAAATTTTTAAAATGTTACCTATAAACTGATTCTCATACGATCCTTCTTCCATACCTTCAAGCCTTCAGTGCTCAGAAATCCATATTGATAAAATATAAATTTTGAAATGTGTTACTGTTTCTTTCACTTAAAAATAACATTTCAATAGTAGATTTTTGAATTTTTGAAATTTTTTGAAATGTTACCTTTAAACTGAATCTCATACGATCCTTCTTCCATACCTTCAAGCCTTCAGTGCTCAGAAATCCATATTGATAAAATATAAATTTTGAAATGTGTTACTGTTTCTTTCACTTAAAAATAACATTTCAATAGTAGATTATTGAATTTTTGAAATTTTTTTAAATGTTACCTATAAACTGATTCTCATACGATCATTCCTCCATACCTTCAAGCCTTCAGTGCTCAGAAATCCATATTGATAAAATATAAATTTTGAAATGTGTTATTGTTTCTTTCACTTAAGAATAACATTTCAATAGCAGATTATTGAATTTTTCAAATTTTTTGAAATGTTACCTATATACTGATTTTCATACGATCATTCCTCCATACCTTCAAGCTTTCAGTGCTCAGAAATCCATATTGATAAAATATAAATTTTGAAATGTGTTATTGTTTCTTTCACTTAAAAATAACATTTCAATAGTAGATTATTGAATTTTTGAAATTTTTTTAAATGTTACCTATATACTGATTCTCAAACATTCATTCTTCCATACCTTCAAGCCTTCAGTGCTCAGAAATCCATATTGATAAAATATAAATTTTGAAATGTGTTACTATTTCTTTCACTTAAAAATAACATTTCAATAGTAGATTATTGAATTTTTGAAATTTTTTTTAAATGTTACCTATAAACTGATTCTCATACGATCATTCCTCCATACTTTCAAGCCTTCAGTGCTCAGAAATCCATATTGATAAAATATAAATTTTGAAATGTGTTATTGTTTCTTTCACTTAAAAATAACATTTCAATAGTAGATTATTGAATTTTTGAAATTTTTTTAAATGTTACCTATAAACTGAATCTCATACGATCATTTTTCCATACGTTCAAGCCTTCAGTGCTCAAAAATCCATATTGATAAAATATAAATTTTGAAATGTTTTATTGTTTCTTTTACTTAGGTAAGTATTAAATTCACTCACAAATAACATTTCAATATTAGATTTTTGAATTTTTGAAATTTTTTGAAATGTTACCTATATACTGATTCTCAAACAATCATTCTTCCATACGTTCAAGACTTCAGTGCTCAAAAATCCATATTGATAAAATATAAATTTTGAAATGTTTTATTGTTTCTTTTACTTAGGTTAGTATTAAATTCACTCACAAATAACATTTCAATATTAGATTTTTGAATTTTTGAAATTTTTTGAAATGTTACCTATATACTGATTCTCAAACAATCATTCTTCCATACGTTCAAGACTTCAGTGCTCAAAAATTCATATTGATAAAATATAAATTTTGAAATGTTTTATTGTTTCTTTTACTTAGGTTAGTATTAAATTCACTCACAAATAACATTTCAATATTAGATTTTTGAATTTTTGAAATTTTTTGAAATGTTACCTATATACTGATTCTCAAACAATCATTCTTCCATACGTTCAAACCTTCAGTGCTCAGAAATCCATATTGATAAAATATAAATTTTGAAATGTGTTATTGTTTCTTTCACTTAAAAATAACATTTAAATAGCAGATTATTGAATTTTTGAAATTTTTTTATATGTTACCTATATACTGATTCTCAAACAATCATTCTTCCATACCTTCAAGCCTTCAGTACTCAAAAATCCGTATTGATAAAATATAAATTTTGAAATGTTTTATTGTTTCTCTCACTTAGGTTAGTATTAAATTCACTTAAAAATAACATTTGAATAGTAGATATTTGAATTTTTGAAATTTTTTTAAATGTTACCCATATACTGATTCTCAAACAATCATTCTTCCATACCTTCAAGCCTTCAGTGCTCAAAAATCCGTATTGATAAAATATAAATTTTGAAATGTTTTATTGTTTCTCTCACTTAGGTTAGTATTAAATTCACTTAAAAATAACATTTCAATAGTAGATATTTGAATTTTTTAAATTTATTGAAATGTTACCTATATACTGATTCTCAAACAATCATTCTTCCATACCTTCAAGCCTTCAGTGCTCAAAAATCCGTATTGATAAAATATAAATTTTGAAATGTTTTATTGTGTCTCTCACTTAGGTTAGTATTAAATTCACTTAAAAATAACATTTCAATAGTAGATTTTTGAAATTTTTTTAAATGTTACCTTTAAACTGATTCTCATACGATCATTCTTCCATACTTTCAAGCCTTCAGTGCTCAAAAATCCATTTTAATAAAATTTAAATTTTGAAATGTTTTATTGTTTCTTTCACTTAAAAATAACATTTCAATACTAGATTATTGAATTTTTGAAATGTTTTGAAATGTTACCTATAAACTGATTCTCATACGATCCTTCTTCCATACCTTCAAGCCTTCAGTGCTCAGAAACCCATATTGATAAAATATAAATTTTGAAATGTGTTACTGTTTCTCTCACTTAAATATAACATTTCAATAGTAGATTATTGAATTTTTGAAATTTTTTTAAATGTTACCTATATACTTAATCTCATACGATCATTTTTCCATACGTTCAAGCCTTCAGTGCTCAAAAATCCATATTGATAAAATTTAAATTTTAAAATGTGTTATTCTTTCTTTCACTTGAAAATAACATTTTAATAGCAGATTATTGAATTTTTGAAATTTTTTAAAATGTTACCTATATACTGATTCTCATACGATCATTCTTCCATACGTTCAAGCCTTCAGTGCTCAAAAATCCATACTGATAAAATTTAAATTTAGGTTAGCATTAAATTCACTTAAAAATAACATTTCAATAGTAGATATTTGAATTTTTGAAATTTATTGAAATGTTACCTATATACTGATTTTCAAACAATCATTCTTCCATACGTTCAAGCCTTCAGTGCTCAAAAATCCATATTGATAAAATTTAAATTTTAAAATGTTTTATTGTTTCCTTCACTTTAAAATATCAATTCAATAGTAGATTTTTGAATTTTTGAAATTTTTTGAAATGTTAAATATATACTGATTCTCAAACAATCATTCTTCCATACGTTCAAGCCTTCAGTGCTCAAAAATCCATATTGATAAAATATAAATTTTGAAATGTTTTATTGTTTCTTTTACTTAGGTTAGTATTAAATTCACTCACGAATAACATTTCAATAGTAGATTTTTGAATTTTTGAAATTTTTTGAAATGTTACCTATATACTGATTCTCAAACAATCATTCTTCCATACGTTGAAGCCTTCAGTGCTCAAAAATCCATATTGATAAAATTTAAATTTTAAAATGTTTTATTGTTTCCTTCACTTTAAAGTATCAATTCAATAGTAGATTTTTGAATTTTTGAAATTTTTTGAAATGTTACCTATATACTGATTCTCAAACAATCATTCTTCCATACCTTCAAGCCTTCAGTGCTCAAAAATCCATATTGATAAAATATAAATTTTGAAATGTTTTATTGTTTCTCTGACTTAGGTTAGTATTAAATTCACTTAAAAATAACATTTCAATAGTAGATTATTGAATTTTTGAAATTTATTGAAATGTTACCTATATACTGATTCTCAAACAATCATTCTTCCATACGTTCAAGCCTTCAGTGCTCAAAAATCCATATTGATAAAATTTAAATTTTAAAATGTTTTATTGTTTCCTTCACTTTAAAATATCAATTCAATAGTAGATTTTTGAATTTTTGAAATTTTTTGAAATGTTACCTATATACTGATTCTCAAACAATCATTCTTCCATACGTTCAAGCCTTCAGTGCTCAAAAATCCATATTGATAAAATGTAAATTTTAAAATGTTTTAATGTTTCCTTCACTTTAAAATATCAATTATATAGTAGATTTTTGAATTTTTGAAATTTATTGAAATGTTACCTATATACTGATTCTCAAACAATCATTCTTCCATACGTTCAAGCCTTCAGTGCTCAAAAATCCATACTGATAAAATTTAAATTTTGAAATGTGGTACTGTTTCTTTCACTTAAAAATATCCATTCAATAGTAGATTTTTGAATTTTTGAAATTTTTTGAAATGGTACCTATATACTGATTCTCAAACAATCATTCTTCCATACCTTCAAGCCTTCAGTGCTCAAAAATCCATATTGATAAAATTTAAATTTTAAAATGTGTTATTCTTTCTTTCACTTGAAAATAACATTTCAATAGCAGATTATTGAATTTTTGAAATTTTTTAAAATGTTACCTATAAACTGATTCTCATACGATCATTCTTCCATACGTTCAAGCCTTCAGTGCTCAAAAATCCATACTGATAAAATTTAAATTTTGAAATGTTTTATTGTTTCCTTCACTTTATAATATCAATTCAATAGTAGATTTTTGAATTTTTGAAATTTTTTGAAATGTTACCTATATACTGATTCTCAAACAATCATTCTTCCATACGTTCGAGCCTTCAGTGCTCAAAAATCCATATTGATAAAATTTAAATTTTGAAATGTTTTATTGTTTCTTTCACTTAAAAATAACATTTCAATAGTAGATTATTGAATTTTTGAAATTTTTTTATATGTTACCTATATACTGATTCTCAAACAATCATTCTTCCATACCTTCAAGCCTTCAGTACTCAAAAATCCGTATTGATAAAATATAAATTTTGAAATGTTTTATTGTTTCTCTCACTTAGGTTAGTATTAAATTCACTTAAAAATAACATTTGAATAGTAGATATTTGAATTTTTGAAATTTTTTTAAATGTTACCCATATACTGATTCTCAAACAATCATTCTTCCATACCTTCAAGCCTTCAGTGCTCAAAAATCCGTATTGATAAAATATAAATTTTGAAATGTTTTATTGTTTCTCTCACTTAGGTTAGTATTAAATTCACTTAAAAATAACATTTCAATAGTAGATATTTGAATTTTTTAAATTTATTGAAATGTTACCTATATACTGATTCTCAAACAATCATTCTTCCATACCTTCAAGCCTTCAGTGCTCAAAAATCCGTATTGATAAAATATAAATTTTGAAATGTTTTATTGTGTCTCTCACTTAGGTTAGTATTAAATTCACTTAAAAATAACATTTCAATAGTAGATTTTTGAAATTTTTTTAAATGTTACCTTTAAACTGATTCTCATACGATCATTCTTCCATACTTTCAAGCCTTCAGTGCTCAAAAATCCATTTTAATAAAATTTAAATTTTGAAATGTTTTATTGTTTCTTTCACTTAAAAATAACATTTCAATAGTAGATTATTGAATTTTTGAAATGTTTTGAAATGTTACCTATAAACTGATTCTCATACGATCCTTCTTCCATACCTTCAAGCCTTCAGTGCTCAGAAATCCATATTGATAAAATATAAATTTTGAAATGTGTTACTGTTTCTTTCACTTAAAAATAACATTTCAATAGCAGATTATTGAAATTTTCAAATTTTTTGAAATGTTACCTACATATATACTGATTCTCATACGATCCTTCTTCCATACCTTCAAGCCTTCAGTGCTCAAAAATCCGTATTGATAAAATATAAATTTTGAAATGTTTTATTGTTTCTTTCACTTAGGTTAGTATTAAATTCACTTAAAAATTACATTTCAATAGTAGATATTTGAATGTTGGAATTTTTTTTAAATGTTACCTATAAACTGATTCTCATACGATCCTTCTTCCATACCTTCAAGCCTTCAGTGCTCAGAAACCCATATTGATAAAATATAAATTTTGAAATGTGTTACTGTTTCTCTCACTTAAATATAACATTTCAATAGTAGATTATTGAATTTTTGAAATTTTTTTAAATGTTACCTATATACTTAATCTCATACGATCATTTTTCCATACGTTCAAGCCTTCAGTGCTCAAAAATCCATATTGATAAAATTTAAATTTTAAAATGTGTTATTCTTTCTTTCACTTGAAAATAACATTTTAATAGCAGATTATTGAATTTTTGAAATTTTTTAAAATGTTACCTATATACTGATTCTCATACGATCATTCTTCCATACGTTCAAGCCTTCAGTGCTCAAAAATCCATACTGATAAAATTTAAATTTTGAAATGTTTTATTGTTTCTTTCACTTAAAAATAACATTTCAATAGTAGATTATTGAATTTTTGAAATTTTTTTATATGTTACCTATATACTGATTCTCAAACAATCATTCTTCCATACGTTCGAGCCTTCAGTGCTCAAAAATCCATATTGATAAAATTTAAATTTTGAAATGTTTTATTGTTTCTTTCACTTAAAAATATCAATTCAATAGTAGATTTTTGAATTTTTGAAATTTTTTGAAATGTTACCTATATACTGATTCTCAAACAATCATTCTTCCATACGTTCGAGCCTTCAGTGCTCAAAAATCCATATTGATAAAATTTAAATTTTGAAATGTTTTATTGTTTCTTTCACTTAAAAATAACATTTCAATAGTAGATTATTGAATTTTTGAAATTTTTTTATATGTTACCTATATACTGATTCTCAAACAATCATTCTTCCATACCTTCAAGCCTTCAGTACTCAAAAATCCGTATTGATAAAATATAAATTTTGAAATGTTTTATTGTTTCTCTCACTTAGGTTAGTATTAAATTCACTTAAAAATAACATTTGAATAGTAGATATTTGAATTTTTGAAATTTTTTTAAATGTTACCCATATACTGATTCTCAAACAATCATTCTTCCATACCTTCAAGCCTTCAGTGCTCAAAAATCCGTATTGATAAAATATAAATTTTGAAATGTTTTATTGTTTCTCTCACTTAGGTTAGTATTAAATTCACTTAAAAATAACATTTCAATAGTAGATATTTGAATTTTTTAAATTTATTGAAATGTTACCTATATACTGATTCTCAAACAATCATTCTTCCATACCTTCAAGCCTTCAGTGCTCAAAAATCCGTATTGATAAAATATAAATTTTGAAATGTTTTATTGTGTCTCTCACTTAGGTTAGTATTAAATTCACTTAAAAATAACATTTCAATAGTAGATTTTTGAAATTTTTTTAAATGTTACCTTTAAACTGATTCTCATACGATCATTCTTCCATACTTTCAAGCCTTCAGTGCTCAAAAATCCATTTTAATAAAATTTAAATTTTGAAATGTTTTATTGTTTCTTTCACTTAAAAATAACATTTCAATAGTAGATTATTGAATTTTTGAAATGTTTTGAAATGTTACCTATAAACTGATTCTCATACGATCCTTATTCCATACCTTCAAGCCTTCAGTGCTCAGAAATCCATATTGATAAAATATAAATTTTGAAATGTGTTACTGTTTCTTTCACTTAAAAATAATATTTCAATAGCAGATTATTGAAATTTTCAAATTTTTTGAAATGTTACCTACATATATACTGATTCTCATACGATCCTTCTTCCATACCTTCAAGCCTTCAGTGCTCAAAAATCCGTATTGATAAAATATAAATTTTGAAATGTTTTATTGTTTCTTTCACTTAGGTTAGTATTAAATTCACTTAAAAATTACATTTCAATAGTAGATATTTGAATGTTGGAATTTTTTTTAAATGTTACCTATAAACTGATTCTCATACGATCCTTCTTCCATACCTTCAAGCCTTCAGTGCTCAGAAACCCATATTGATAAAATATAAATTTTGAAATGTGTTACTGTTTCTCTCACTTAAATATAACATTTCAATAGTAGATTATTGAATTTTTGAAATTTTTTTAAATGTTACCTATATACTTAATCTCATACGATCATTTTTCCATACGTTCAAGCCTTCAGTGCTCAAAAATCCATATTGATAAAATTTAAATTTTAAAATGTGTTATTCTTTCTTTCACTTGAAAATAACATTTTAATAGCAGATTATTGAATTTTTGAAATTTTTTAAAATGTTACCTATATATTGATTCTCATACGATCATTCTTCCATACGTTCAAGCCTTCAGTGCTCAAAAATCCATACTGATAAAATTTAAATTTAGGTTAGCATTAAATTCACTTAAAAATAACATTTCAATAGTAGATATTTGAATTTTTGAAATTTATTGAAATGTTACCTATATACTGATTTTCAAACAATCATTCTTCCATACGTTCAAGCCTTCAGTGCTCAAAAATCCATATTGATAAAATTTAAATTTTAAAATGTTTTATTGTTTCCTTCACTTTAAAATATCAATTCAATAGTAGATTTTTGAATTTTTTGAAATTTTTTGAAATGTTACCTATATACTGATTCTCAAACAATCATTCTTCCATACGTTCGAGCCTTCAGTGCTCAAAAATCCATATTGATAAAATTTAAATTTTGAAATGTTTTATTGTTTCTTTCACTTAAATAACATTTCAATAGTAAATTATTGAATTTTTGAAATTTTTTGAAATGTTACCTATATACTGAATCTCATACGATCATTTTTCCATACCTTCAAGCCTTCGGTGCTCAAAATTCCATATTGATAAAATATAAATTTTGAAATGTTTTATTGTTTCTTTTACTTAGGTTAGTATTAAATTCACTCACGAATAACATTTCAATAGTAGATTTTTGAATTTTTGAAATTTTTTAAAATGTTACCTATATACTGATTCTCAAACAGTCATTCTTCCATACGTTGAAGCCTTCAGTGCTCAAAAATCCATATTGATAAAATTTAAATTTTAAAATGTTTTATTGTTTCCTTCACTTTAAAATATCAATTCAATAGTAGATTTTTGAATTTTTGAAATTTTTTGAAATGTTACCTATATACTGATTCTCAAACAATCATTCTTCCATACCTTCAAGCCTTCAGTGCTCAAAAATCCATATTGATAAAATATAAATTTTGAAATGTTTTATTGTTTCTCTGACTTAGGTTAGTATTAAATTCACTTAAAAATAACATTTCAATAGTAGATTATTGAATTTTTGAAATTTATTGAAATGTTACCTATATACTGATTCTCAAACAATCATTCTTCCATACGTTCAAGCCTTCAGTGCTCAAAAATCCATATTGATAAAATTTAAATTTTAAAATGTTTTATTGTTTCCTTCACTTTAAAATATCAATTCAATAGTAGATTTTTGAATTTTTGAAATTTTTTGAAATGTTACCTATATACTGATTCTCAAACAATCATTCTTCCATACGTTCAAGCCTTCAGTGCTCAAAAATCCATATTGATAAAATGTAAATCTTAAAATGTTTTATTGTTTCCTTCACTTTAAAATATCAATTATATAGTAGATTTTTGAATTTTTGAAATTTATTGAAATGTTACCTATATACTGATTCTCAAACAATCATTCTTCCATACGTTCAAGCCTTCAGTGCTCAAAAATCCATACTGATAAAATTTAAATTTTGAAATGTGGTACTGTTTCTTTCACTTAAAAATATCCATTCAATAGTAGATTTTTGAATTTTTGAAATTTTTTGAAATGTTACCTATATACTGATTCTCAAACAATCATTCTTCCATACCTTCAAGCCTTCAGTGCTCAAAAATCCATATTGATAAAATTTAAATTTTAAAATGTGTTATTCTTTCTTTCACTTGAAAATAACATTTCAATAGCAGATTATTGAATTTTTGAAATTTTTTAAAATGTTACCTATAAACTGATTCTCATACGATCATTCTTCCATACGTTCAAGCCTTCAGTGCTCAAAAATCCATACTGATAAAATTTAAATTTTGAAATGTTTTATTGTTTCCTTCACTTTATAATATCAATTCAATAGTAGATTTTTGAATTTTTGAAATTTTTTGAAATGTTACCTATATACTGATTCTCAAACAATCATTCTTCCATACTTTCAAGCCTTCAGTGCTCAAAAATCCATACTGATAAAATTTAAATTTTAAAATGTGTTATTCTTTCTTTCACTTGAAAATAACATTTCAATAGCAGATTATTGAATTTTTGAAATTTTTTAAAATGTTACCTATAAACTGATTCTCATACGATCATTCTTCCATACGTTCAAGCCTTCAGTGCTCAAAAATCCATACTGATAAAATTTAAATTTTGAAATGTTTTATTGTTTCCTTCACTTTATAATATCAATTCAATAGTAGATTTTTGAATTTTTGAAATTTTTTGAAATGTTACCTATATACTGATTCTCAAACAATCATTCTTCCATACGTTCGAGCCTTCAGTGCTCAAAAATCCATATTGATAAAATTTAAATTTTGAAATGTTTTATTGTTTCTTTCACTTAAATAACATTTCAATAGTAAATTATTGAATTTTTGAAATTTTTTGAAATGTTACCTATATACTGAATCTCATACGATCATTTTTCCATACCTTCAAGCCTTCGGTGCTCAAAATTCCATATTGATAAAATATAAATTTTGAAATGTTTTATTGTTTCTTTTACTTAGGTTTGTATTAAATTCACTCACAAATAACATTTCAATAGTAGATTTTTGAATTTTTGAAATTTTTTTAAATGTTACTTATATACTGATTCTCAAACAATCATTCTTCCATACGTTCAAGCCTTTAGTGCTTAAAAATCCATATTGATAAAATTTAAATTTTGAAATGTTTTATTGTTTTTTTCACTTGAAAATAACATTTCAATAGCAGATTATTGAATTTTTGAAATTTTTTAAAATGTTACCTATATACTGATTCTCAATCTTCCATACGTTCAAGCCTTCAGTGCTCAAAAATCCATACTGATAAAATTTAAATTTTGAAATGTGTTACTGTTTCTTTCACTTAAAAATAATATTTCAATAGTAGATTATTGAATTTTGGAATTTTTTTGAAATGTTACCTATAAACTGATTCTCATACGATCCTTCTTCCATACCTTCAAGCCTTCAGTGCTCAAAAATCCGTATTGATAAAATTTAAATTTTGAAATGTTTTATTGTTTCTTTCACTTAAAAATAACATTTCAATATTAGATTATTGAATTTTTGAAATTTTTTGAAATGTTACCTATATACTGATTCTCAAACAATCATTCTTCCATACTTTCAAGCCTTCAGTGCTCAAAAATCCATATTGATAAAATATAAATTTTGAAATGTGTTATTGTTTCTTTCACTTAAAAATAACATTTCAATAGTAGATTATTGAATTTTTGAAATTTTTTTAAATGTTACCTATATACTGATTCTCAAACAATCATTCTTCCATACCTTCAAGCCTTCAGTGCTCAAAAATCCAGAGTGATAAAATATAAATTTTGAAATATTTTATTGTTTCTCTCACTTAGGTTAGTATTAAATTCACTTAAAAATAACATTTCAATACTAGATATATGAATTTTTGAAATTTATTAAAATGTTACCTATAAACTGATTCTCAAACAATCATTCTTCCATACTTTCAAGCCTTGAGTGCTCAAAAATCCATATTGATAAAATTTAAATTTTAAAATGTGTTATTCTTTCTTTCACTTGAAAATAACATTTCAATAGCAGATTATTGAATTTTTGAAATTTTTTAAAATGTTACCTATAAATTGATTCTCATACGATCATTCTTCCATACGTTCGAGCCTTCAGTGCTCAAAAATCCATATTGATAAAATTTAAATTTTGAAATGTTTTATTGTTTCTTTCACTTAAAAATAACATTTCAATAGTAAATTATTGAATTTTTGAAATTTTTTGAAATGTTACCTATATACTGAATCTCATACGATCATTTTTCCATACCTTCAAGCCTTCAGTGCTCAAAATTCCATATTGATAAAATATAAATTTTGAAATGTTTTATTGATTCTTTCACTTAAAAATAACATTTCAATAGTAGATTTTTGAATTTTTGAAATTTTTTAAAATGTTACCTATAAACTGATTCTCATACGATCATTCTTCCATACGTTCGAGCCTTCAGTGCTCAAAAATCCATATTGATAAAATTTAAATTTTGAAATGTTTTATTGTTTCTTTCACTTGAAAATAACATTTCAATAGCAGATTATTGAATTTTTGAAATTTTTTAAAATGTTACCTATATACTGATTCTCAAACAATCATTCTTCCATACCTTCAAGCCTTCAGTGCTCAAAAATCCATACTGATAAAATTTAAATTTTGAAATGTGTTACTGTTTCTTTCACTTAAAAATAACATTTCAATAGTAGATTTTTGAATTTTTGAAATTTTTTAAAATGTTACCTATAAACTGATTCTCATACGATCATTCTTCCATACGTTCGAGCCTTCAGTGCTCAAAAATCCATATTGATAAAATTTAAATTTTGAAATGTTTTATTGTTTCTTTCACTTGAAAATAACATTTCAATAGCAGATTATTGAATTTTTGAAATTTTTTAAAATGTTACCTATATACTGATTCTCATACGATCATTCTTCCATACGTTCAAGCCTTCAGTGCTCAAAAATCCATATTGATAAAATTTAAATTTTGAAATGTGTTACTGTTTCTTTCACTTAAAAATAACGTTTCAATAGTAGATTATTGAATTTTTGAAATTTTTTTAAATGTTACCTTTAAACTGATTCTCATACGATCATTCTTCGATACCTTCAAGCCTTCAGTGCTTAAAAATCCGTATTGATAAAATTTAAATTTTGAAATGTTTTATTGTTTCTTTCACTTAAAAATAACATTTCAATAGCAAATTATTGAATTTTTGAAATTTTTTGAAATGTTACCTATATACTGAATCTCATACGATCATTTTTCCATACGTTCAAGCCTTAAGTGCTCAAAAATCCATATTGATAAAATATAAATTTTGAAATGTGTTACTGTTTCTCTCACTTAAATATAACATTTCAATAGTAGATTATTGAATTTTTGAAATTTTTTTAAATGTTACCTTTAAACCGATTCTCATACGATCATTCTTCGATACCTTCAAGCCTTCAGTGCTCAAAAATCCATATTGATAAAATTTAAATTTTGAAATGTTTTATTGTTTCTTTCACTTGAAAATAACATTTCAATAGCAGATTATTGAATTTTTGAAATTTTTTTAAATGTTACCTATATACTGATTCTCAAACAATCATTCTTTAATACCTTCAATCCTTCAGTGCTCAAAAATCTATATTGATAAAATATAAATTTTGAAATATTTTATTGTTTCTCTCACTTAGGTTAGTATTAAATTCACTTAAAAATAACATTTCAATAGTAGATATTTGAATTTTTGAAATTTATTGAAATGTTACCTATATACTGATTCTCAAACAATCATTCTTCCATACGTTCAAGCCTTCATTGCTCAAAAATCCATATTGATAAAATTTAAATTTTAAAATGTTTTATTGTTTCCTTCACTTTAAAATATCAATTCAATAGTAGATTTTTGAATTTTTGAAATTTTTTGAAATGTTACCTATATACTGATTCTCAAACAATCATTCTTCCATACCTTCAAGCCTTCAGTGCTCAAAAATCCATATTGATAAAATTTAAATTTTGAAATGTTTTATTGTTTCTTTCACTTGAAAATAACATTTCAATAGCAGATTATTGAATTTTTGAAATTTTTTTAAATGTTACCTATATACTGATTCTCAAACAATCATTCTTCAATACCTTCAAGCCTTCAGTGCTCAAAAATCCATATTGATAAAATATAAATTTTGAAATATTTTATTGTTTCTCTCACTTAGGTTAGTATTAAATTCACTTAAAAATAACATTTCAATAGTAGATATTTGAATTTTTGAAATTTATTGAAATGTTACCTGTATACTGATTCTCAAACAATCATTCTTCCATACGTTCAAGCCTTCAGTGCTCAAAAATCCATATTGATAAAATATAAATTTTGAAATGTTTAATTGTTTCTTTTACTTAGGTTAGAATTAAATTCACTCACAAATAACATTTCAATAGTAGATTTTTGAATTTTTGAAATTTTTTGAAATGTTACCTATATACTGATTCTCATACGATCATTCTTCCATACGTTCAAGCCTTCAGTGCTCAAAAATCCATATTGATAAAATTTAAATTTTAAAATGTTTTATTGTTTCCTTCACTTTAAAATATCAATTCAATAGTAGATATTTGAATTTTTGAAATTTTTTGAAATGTTACCTATATACTGATTCTCAAACAATCATTCTTCCATACGTTCAAGCCTTCAGTGCTCAAAAATCCATATTGATAAAATTTAAATTTTAAAATGTGTTATTCTTTCTTTCACTTGAAAATAACATTTCAATAGCAGATTATTGAATTTTTGAAATTTTTTAAAATGTTACCTATATACTGATTCTCATACGATCATTCTTCCATACGTTCAAGCCTTCAGTGCTCAAAAATCCATAATGATAAAATTTAAATTTTGAAATGTTTTATTGTTTCCTTCACTTTAAAATATCAATTCAATAGTAGATTTTTGAATTTTTGAAATTTTTTGAAATGTTACCTATATACTGATTCTCAAACAATCATTCTTCCATACGTTCAAGCCTTCAGTGCTCAAAAATCCATATTGATAAAATATAAATTTTGAAATGTTTAATTGTTTCTTTTACTTAGGTTAGAATTAAATTCACTCACAAATAACATTTCAATAGTAGATTTTTGAATTTTTGAAATTTTTTGAAATGTTACCTATATACTGATTCTCAAGCAATCATTCTTCCATACGTTCAAGCCTTCAGTGCTCAAAAATCCATATTGATAAAATATAAATTTTGAAATGTTTAATTGTTTCTTTTACTTAGGTTAGAATTAAACTCACTCACAAATAACATTTCAATAGTAGATTATTGAATTTTTGAAATTTTTTTAAATGTTACCTTTAAACTGATTCTCATACGATCATTCTTCGATACCTTCAAGCCTTCAGTGCTTAAAAATCCGTATTGATAAAATTTAAATTTTGAAATGTTTTATTGTTTCTTTCACTTAAAAATAACATTTCAATAGCAAATTATTGAATTTTTGAAATTTTTTGAAATGTTACCTATATACTGAATCTCATACGATCATTTTTCCATACGTTCAAGCCTTAAGTGCTCAAAAATCCATATTGATAAAATATAAATTTTGAAATGTATTACTGTTTCTCTCACTTAAATATAACATTTCAATAGTAGATTATTGAATTTTTGAAATTTTTTTAAATGTTACCTTTAAACCGATTCTCATACGATCATTCTTCGATACCTTCAAGCCTTCAGTGCTCAAAAATCCATATTGATAAAATTTAAATTTTGAAATGTTTTATTGTTTCTTTCACTTGAAAATAACATTTCAATAGCAGATTATTGAATTTTTGAAATTTTTTAAAATGTTACCTATATACTGATTCTCATACGATCATTCTTCCATACGTTCAAGCCTTCAGTGCTCAAAAATCCGTAATGATAAAATTTAAATTTTGAAATGTTTTATTGTTTCCTTCACTTTAAAATATCAATTCAATAGTAGATTTTTGAATTTTTGAAATTTTTTGAAATGTTACCTATATACTGATTCTCAAACAATCATTCTTCCATACGTTCAAGCCTTCAGTGCTCAAAAATCCATATTGATAAAATATAAATTTTGAAATGTTTAATTGTTTCTTTTACTTAGGTTAGAATTAAATTCACTCACAAATAACATTTCAATAGTAGATTTTTAATTTTTGAAATTTTTTGAAATGTTACCTATATACTGATTCTCAAGCAATCATTCTTCCATACGTTCAAGCCTTCAGTGCTCAAAAATCCATATTGATAAAATATAAATTTTGAAATGTTTAATTGTTTCTTTTACTTAGGTTAGAATTAAACTCACTCACAAATAACATTTCAATAGTAGATTTTTGAATTTTTGAAATTTTTTGAAATGTTACCTATATACTGATTCTCAAACAATCATTCTTCCATACGTTCAAGCCTTCAGTGCTCAAAAATCCATATTGATAAAATTTAAATTTTAAAATGTGTTATTCTTTCCTTCACTTTAAAATATCAATTCAATAGTAGATTTTTGAATTTTTGAAATTTTTTGAAATGTTACCTATATACTGATTCTCATACGATCATTCTTCCATACGTTCAAGCCTTCAGTGCTCAAAAATCCATATTGATAAAATTTAAATTTTAAAATGTTTTATTGTTTCCTTCACTTTAAAATATCAATTCAATAGTAGATATTTGAATTTTTGAAATTTTTTGAAATGTTACCTATATACTGATTCTCAAACTATCATTCTTCCATACGTTCAAGCCTTCAGTGCTCAAAAATCCATATTGATAAAATTTAAATTTTAAAATGTGTTACTGTTTCTCTCACTTAAATATAACATTTCAATAGTAGACTATTGAATTTTTGAAATTATTTTAAATGTTACCTTTAAACTGATTCTCATACGATCATTGTTCGCTACCTTCAAGCCTTAAGTGCTCAAAAATCCGTATTGATAAAATTTAAATTTTGAAATGTTTTATTATTTCTTTCACTTAAAAATAACATTTCAATAGTAGATTATTGAATTTTGGAATTTTTTTGAAATGTTACCTATAAACTGATTCTCATACGATCCTTCTTCCATACCTTCAAGCCTTCAGTGCTCAGAAACCCATAGTGATAAAATATAAATTTTGAAATGTGTTACTGTTTCTCTCACTTAAATAAAACATTTCAATAGTAGATTATTGAATTTTTGAAATTTTTTGAAATGTTACCTTTAAACTGAATCTCATACGATCATTTTTCCACACGTTCAAGCCTTCAAAGCTCAAAAATCCATATTGATAAAATATAAATTTTGAAATGTTTTATTGTTTCTTTTACTTAGGTTAGTATTACATTCACTCACAAATAAAATTTCAATAGTAGATTTTCGAATTTTTGAAATTTTTTGAAATGTTACCTTTAAACTGATTCTCATACGATCATTCTTCGATACCTTCAAGCCTTCAGTGCTCAAAAATCCGTATTGATAAAATTTAAATTTTAAAATGTGTTATTCTTTCTTTCACTTGAAAATAACATTTCAATAGCAGATTATTGAATTTTTGAAATTTTTTAAAATGTTACCTATAAACTGATTCTCATACGATCATTCTTCCATACGTTCAAGCCTTCAGTGCTCAAAAATCCATACTGATAAAATTTAAATTTTAAAATGTTTTATTGTTTCTTTCACTTTAAAATATCAATTCAATAGTAGATTTTTGAATTTTTTAAATTTTTTGAAATGTTACCTATATACTGATTCTCAAACAATCATTCTTCCATACGTTCAAGCCTTCAGTGCTCAAAAATCCATATTGATAAAATTTAAATTTTAAAATGTGTTACTGTTTCTTTCACTTAAAAATAACATTTCAATAGTAGATTACTGAATTTTGGAATTTTTTTGAAATGTTACCTATAAACTGATTCTCATACCTTTATTCTTCCATACGTTCAAGCCTTCAGTGCTCAAAAATCCATACTGATAAAATTTAAATTTTGAAATGTGTTACTGTTTCTTTCACTTAAAAATAACATTTCAATAGTAGATTATTGAATTTTGGAATTTTTTTGAAATGTTACCTATAAACTGATTCTCATACGATCCTTCTTCCATACGTTCAAGCCTTCAGTGCTCAAAAATCCATACTGATAAAATTTAAATTTTGAAATGTGTTACTGTTTCTTTCACTTAAAAATAACATTTCAATAGTAGATTATTGAATTTTGGAATTTTTTTGAAATGTTACCTATAAACTGATTCTCATACGATCCTTCTTCCATACCTTCAAGCCTTCAGTGCTCAGAAACCCATATTGATAAAATATAAATTTTGAAATGTGTTACTGTTTCTCTCACTTAAATATAACATTTCAATAGTAGACTATTGAATTTTTGAAATTTTTTTAAATGTTACCTTTAAACTGATTCTCATACGATCATTCTTCCATACGTTCAAGCCTTAAGTGCTCAGAAACCCATATTGATAAAATATAAATTTTGAAATGTGTTACTGTTTCTCTCACTTAAATATAACATTTCAATAGTAGACTATTGAATTTTTGAAATTTTTTTAAATGTTACCTTTAAACTGATTCTCATACGATCATTCTGCCATACGTTCAAGCCTTAAGTGCTCAAAAATCCATATTGATAAAATTTAAATTTTAAAATGTGTTACTGTTTCTTTCACTTAAAAATAACATTTCAATAGTAGATTACTGAATTTTGGAATTTTTTTGAAATGTTACCTATAAACTGATTCTCATACCATCATTCTTCCATACGTTCAAGCCTTCAGTGCTCAAAAATCCATACTGATAAAATTTAAATTTTGAAATGTGTTACTGTTTCTTTCACTTAAAAATAACATTTCAATAGTAGATTACTGAATTTTGGAATTTTTTTGAAATGTTACTTATAAACTGATTCTCATACCATCATTATTCCATACGTTCAAGCCTTCAGTGCTCAAAAATCCATACTGATAAAATTTAAATTTTGAAATGTGTTACTGTTTCTTTCACTTAGGCCCAGTTTCACAGTCAAAGTTAACCCAGGGTTAACTCCGAGTAACAATTTTTCAGTTTCACACTTAGTAGTTAACCCCTGAGTTAACCCTACTACATTCTAGGGTTAACCCCGAGTTAACTACTCTGTTTTAACTTTTTCTATTTATGTTTTTTAATGTCAAAACAGAACAAAATTTGTCTGTCAAAAAAATAAAAATTAAATATGTCCCAATCAATAGAAATGAATTTGATAAATGAGCTTGTATAGCAGCATTCAAACAGGTAGTCTCACATCATATGGAATTACTGACATCGGAAGTCGTTTACTTTTCATTGGGAGAAGATATGCATCATTTGTACAAAGTCTCCTTGTGTGATTGCTATGAGTATTGTACCCATGTCGTGTTTTACACGAAACTAACATAACTATGTAGTACGTACTATTGTACCATTTGAAGAGTGCGGTTTACTTTCGTTGTGCAGAGTAACTCCCCGCCCCTTTGTAATGGTAAACTATACAATTAGACATAATCGAGTCAACATTTCACCTCTTGTTATATTGGATTCTCTTCAGTTATCCATTACTAATTGAAGGTGATTTTTAAAATAACTGAAAAAATAAACAGTGTTTGGTAAGTAGATGTTCAATGTTGTAAAACATTATTCTCAAAAAATAGAATGTTGCCATACTTATATAACTAGAGTTAACTCGTCACTGTGGAACTGAAAGTCAGAGTTAACTCCGGGTAAGTGTTAAATTCGAGTTAACTTTACTCTGGGTTAACCCTAGACTGTGAAACTGGGCCTTAAAAATAACATTTCAATAGTAGATTATTGAATTTTGGAATTTTTTTGAAATGTTACCTATAAACTGATTCTCATACGATCCTTCTTCCATACGTTCAAGCCTTCAGTGCTCAAAAATCCATACTGATAAAATTTAAATTTTGAAATGTGTTACTGTTTCTTTCACTTAAAAATAACATTTCAATAGTAGATTATTGAATTTTGGAATTTTTTTGAAATGTTACCTATAAACTGATTCTCATACGATCATTGTTCGCTACCTTCAAGCTTAAGTGCTCAAAAATCCACATTGATAAAATTTAAATTTTAAAATGTTTTATTGTTTCTTTCACTTAAAAATAACATTTCAATAGTATATTATTGAATTTTTAAAATTTTTTGAAATGTTACCTATATACTGATTCTCAAACAATCATTCTTCCATACGTTCAAGCCTTCAGTGCTCAAAAATCCATATTGATAAAATTTAAATTTTAAAATGTGTTATTCTTTCTTTCACTTGAAAATAACATTTCAATAGCAGATTATTGAATTTTTGAAATTTTTTAAAATGTTACCTATAAACTGATTCTCATACGATCATTCTTCCATACGTTCAAGCCTTCAGTGCTCAAAAATCCATACTGATAAAATTTAAATTTTGAAATGTGTTACTGTTTCTTTCACTTAAAAATAACATTTCAATAGTAGATTATTGAATTTTGGAATTTTTTTTAAATGTTACCTATAAACTGATTCTTATTGGATCCTTCTTCCATACCTTCAAGCCTTCAGTGCTCAGAAACCCATAGTGATAAAATATAAATTTTGAAATGTGTTACTGTTTCTCTCACTTAAATAAAACATTTCAATAGTAGATTATTGAATTTTTGAAATTTTTTGAAATGTTACCTTTAAACTGAATCTCATACAATCATTTTTCCACACGTTCAAGCCTTCAAAGCTCAAAAATCCATGTTGATAAAATATAAATTTTGAAATGTTTTATTGTTTCTTTTACTTAGGTTAGTATTACATTCACTCACAAATAAAATTTCAATAGTAGATTTTTGAATTTTTGAAATTTTTTGAAATGTTACCTTTAAACTGATTCTCATACGATCATTCTTCGATACCTTGAAGCCTTCAGTGCTCAAAAATCCGTATTGATAAAATTTAAATTTTGAAATGTTTTATTGTTTCTTTCACTTAAAAATAACATTTCAATAGTAAATTATTGAATTTTTGAAATTTTTTGAAATGTTACCTATAAACTGATTCTCAAACAATCATTCTTCCATACGTTCAAGCCTTCAGTGCTCAAAAATCCATACTGATAAAATTTAAATTTTGGAATGTGTTACTGTTTCTTTCACTTTGTGTTACTGTTTCTTTCACTTAAAAATAACATTTCAATAGTAGACTATTGAATTTTTGAAATTTTTTTGAATGTTACCTTTAAACTGAATCTCATACGATCCTTCTTCCATACCTTCAAGCCTTCAGTGCTCAGAAACCCATATTGATAATATATAAATTTTGAAATGTGTTACTGTTTCTTTCACTTAAAAATAACATTTCAATAGTAGATTATTGAATTTTGGAATTTTTTTGAAATGTTACCTATAAACTGATTCTCATACGATCCTTCTTCCATACCTTCAAGCCTTCAGTGCTCAGAAACCCATAGTGATAAAATATAAATTTTGAAATGTGTTACTGTTTCTCTCACTTAAATAAAACATTTCAATAGTAGATTATTGAATTTTTGAAATTTTTTGAAATGTTACCTTTAAACTGAATCTCATACGATCATTTTTCCACACGTTCAAGCCTTCAAAGCTCAAAAATCCATATTGATAAAATATAAATTTTGAAATGTTTTATTGTTTCTTTTACTTAGGTTAGTATTAAATTCACTCACAAATAACATTTCAATAGTAGATTTTTGAATTTTTGAAATTTTTTGAAATGTTACCTATAAACTGATTCTCATACGATCATTCTTCCATACGTTCAAGCCTTCAGTGCTCAAAAATCCATACTGATAAAATTTAAATTTTGAAATGTGTTACTGTTTCTTTCACTTAAAAATAACATTTCAATAGTAGATTATTGAATTTTGGAATTTTTTTGAAATGTTATCTATAAACTGATTCTCATACGATCATTGTTCGCTACCTTCAAGCTTAAGTGCTCAAAAATCCATATTGATAAAATTTAAATTTTAAAATGTTTTATTGTTTCTTTCACTTAAAAATAACATTTCAATAGTAGATTATTGAATTTTTAAAATTTTTTGAAATGTTACCTATATACTGATTCTCAAACAATCATTCTTCCATACGTTCAAGCCTTCAGTGCTCAAAAATCCATATTGATAAAATTTAAATTTTAAAATGTGTTATTCTTTCTTTCACTTGAAAATAACATTTCAATAGCAGATTATTGAATTTTTGAAATTTTTTAAAATGTTACCTATAAACTGATTCTCATACGATCATTCTTCCATACGTTCAAGCCTTCAGTGCTCAAAAATCCATACTGATAAAATTTAAATTTTGAAATGTGTTACTGTTTCTTTCACTTAAAAATAACATTTCAATAGTAGATTATTGAATTTTGGAATTTTTTTTAAATGTTACCTATAAACTGATTCTTATACGATCCTTCTTCCATACCTTCAAGCCTTCAGTGCTCAGAAACCCATAGTGATAAAATATAAATTTTGAAATGTGTTACTGTTTCTCTCACTTAAATAAAACATTTCAATAGTAGATTATTGAATTTTTGAAATTTTTTGAAATGTTACCTTTAAACTGAATCTCATACGATCATTTTTCCACACGTTCAAGCCTTCAAAGCTCAAAAATCCATATTGATAAAATATAAATTTTGAAATGTTTTATTGTTTCTTTTTCTTAGGTTAGTATTACATTCACTCACAAATAAAATTTCAATAGTAGATTTTTGAATTTTTGAAATTTTTTGAAATGTTACCTTTAAACTGATTCTCATACGATTATTCTTCGATACCTTGAAGCCTTCAGTGCTCAAAAATCCGTATTGATAAAATTTAAATTTTGAAATGTTTTATTGTTTCTTTCACTTAAAAATAACATTTCAATAGTAAATTATTGAATTTTTGAAATTTTTTGAAATGTTACCTATAAACTGATTCTCAAACAATCATTCTTCCATACGTTCAAGCCTTCAGTGCTCAAAAATCCATACTGATAAAATTTAAATTTTGAAATGTGTTACTGTTTCTTTCACTTTGTGTTACTGTTTCTTTCACTTAAAAATAACATTTCAATAGTAGACTATTGAATTTTTGAAATTTTTTTGAATGTTACCTTTAAACTGAATCTCATACGATCATTTTTCTACACGTTCAAGCCTTCAAAGCTCAAAAATCCATATTGATAAAATATAAATTTTAAAATGTGTTATTCTTTCTTTCACTTGAAAATAACATTTCAATAGCAGATTATTGCATTTTTGAAATTTTTTAAAATGTTACCTATAAACTGATTCTCATACGATCCTTCTTCCATACCTTCAAGCCTTCAGTGCTCAGAAACCCATATTGATAATATATAAATTTTGAAATGTGTTACTGTTTCTTTCACTTAAAAATAACATTTCAATAGTAGATTATTGAATTTTGGAATTTTTTTGAAATGTTACCTATAAACTGATTCTCATACGATCCTTCTTCCATACCTTCAAGCCTTCAGTGCTCAGAAACCCATAGTGATAAAATATAAATTTTGAAATGTGTTACTGTTTCTCTCACTTAAATAAAACATTTCAATAGTAGATTATTGAATTTTTGAAATTTCTTGAAATGTTACCTTTAAACTGAATCTCATACGATCATTTTTCCACACGTTCAAGCCTTCAAAGCTCAAAAATCCATATTGATAAAATATAAATTTTGAAATGTTTTATTGTTTCTTTTTCTTAGGTTAGTATTACATTCACTCACAAATAAAATTTCAATAGTAGATTTTTGAATTTTTGAAATTTTTTGAAATGTTACCTTTAAACTGATTCTCATACGATTATTCTTCGATACCTTGAAGCCTTCAGTGCTCAAAAATCCGTATTGATAAAGTTTAAATTTTGAAATGTTTTATTGTTTCTTTCACTTAAAAATAACATTTCAATAGTAAATTATTGAATTTTTGAAATTTTTTGAAATGTTACCTATAAACTGATTCTCAAACAATCATTCTTCCATACGTTCAAGCCTTCAGTGCTCAAAAATCCATACTGATAAAATTTAAATTTTGAAATGTGTTACTGTTTCTTTCACTTAAAAATAACATTTCAATAGTAGATTATTGAATTTTGGAATTTTTTTGAAATGTTACCTATAAACTGATTCTCAGACAATCCTTCTTCCATACCTTCAAGCCTTCAGTGCTCAAAAATCCATACTGATAAAATTTAAATTTTGAAATGTGTTACTGTTTCTTTCACTTAAAAATAACATTTCAATAGTAGATTATTGAATTTTGGAATTTTTTTGAAATGTTACCTATAAACTGATTCTCATACGATCCTTCTTCCATACCTTCAAGCCTTCAGTGCTCAGAAACCCATAGTGATAAAATATAAATTTTGAAATGTGTTACTGTTTCTCTCACTTAAATAAAACATTTCAATAGTAGATTATTGAATTTTTGAAATTTTTTGAAATGTTACCTTTAAACTGAATCTCATACGATCATTTTTCCACACGTTCAAGCCTTCAAAGCTCAAAAATCCATATTGATAAAATATAAATTTTGAAATGTTTTATTGTTTCTTTTACTTAGGTTAGTATTAAATTCACTCACAAATAACATTTCAATAGTAGATTTTTGAATTTTTGAAATTTTTTGAAATGTTACCTTTAAACTGATTCTCATACGATCATTCTTCCATACGTTCAAGCCTTCAGTGCTCAAAAATCCATACTGATAAAATTTAAATTTTGAAATGTGTTACTGTTTCTTTCACTTAAAAATAACATTTCAATAGTAGATTATTGAATTTTGGAATTTTTTTAAATGTTACCTTTAAACTGATTCTCATACGATCATTGTTCGCTACCTTCAAGCCTTAAGTGCTCAAAAATCCGTATTGATAAAATTTAAATTTTGAAATGTTTTATTGTTTCTTTCACTTAAAAATAACATTTCAATAGTAGATTATTGAATTTTTAAAATTTTTTGAAATGTTACCTATATACTGATTCTCAAACAATCATTCTTCCATACGTTCAAGCCTTCAGTGCTCAAAAATCCATATTGATAAAATTTAAATTTTAAAATGTGTTATTCTTTCTTTCACTTGAAAATAACATTTCAATAGCAGATTATTGAATTTTTGAAATTTTTTAAAATGTTACCTATGTACTGATTCTCAAACAATCATTCTTCCATACGTTCAAGCCTTCAGTGCTCAAAAATCCATATTGATAAAATATAAATTTTGAAATGTGTTACTGTTTCTCTCACTTAAATATAACATTTCAATAGTAGATTATTGAATTTTTGAAATTGTTTTAAATGTTACCTTTAAACTGATTCTCATACGATCATTGTTCGCTACCTTCAAGCCTTAAGTGCTCAAAAATCCGTAGTGATAAAATCTAAATTTTGAAATGTTTTATTGTTTTTTTCACTTAAAAATAACATTTCAATAGTAGATTATTGAATTTTTAAAATTTTTTGAAATGTTACCTATATACTGATTCTCAAACAATCATTCTTCCATACGTTCAAGCCTTCAGTGCTCAAAAATCCATATTGATAAAATTTAAATTTTAAAATGTGTTATTCTTTCTTTCACTTAAAAATAACATTTCAATAGTAGATTATTGAATTTTTGAAATTTTTTGAAATGTTACCTATAAACTGATTCTCATACGATCATTCTTCCATACGTTCAAGCCTTCATTGCTCAAAAATCCATACTGATAAAATTTAAATTTTGAAATGAGTTACTGTTTCTCTCACTTAAATATAACATTTCAATAGTAGATTATTGAATTTTTGAAATTTTTTTAAATGTTACCTTTAAACTGATTCTCAAACAATCATTCTTCGATACCTTCAAGCCTTCAGTGCTCAAAAATCCGTATTGATAAAATTTAAATTTTGAAATGTTTTATTGTTTCTTTCACTTAAAAATAACATTTTAATAGTAAATTATTGAATTTTCGAAATTTTTTGAAATGTTACCTATATACTGAATCGCATACGATCATTGTTCGCTACCTTCAAGCCTTTAGTGATCAAAAATCCGTATTGATAAAATTTAAATTTTGAAATGTTTTATTGTTTCTTTCACTTAAAAATAACATTTCAATAGTAGATTTTTGAATTTTTGAAATTTTTTGAAATGTTACCTATATACTGATTCTCAAACAATCATTCTTCCATACGTTCAAGCCTTCAGTGCTCAAAAATCCATATTGATAAAATTTAAATTTTAAAATGTGTTATTCTTTCTTTCACTTGAAAATAACATTTCAATAGCAGATTATTGAATTTTTGAAATTTTTTAAAATGTTACCTATGTACTGATTCTCAAACAATCATTCTTCCATACGTTCAAGCCTTCAGTGCTCAAAAATCCATATTGATAAAATATAAATTTTGAAATGTGTTACTGTTTCTCTCACTTAAATATAACATTTCAATAGTAGATTATTGAATTTTTGAAATTTTTTTAAATGTTACCTTTAAACTGATTCTCATACGATCATTGTTCGATACGTTCAAGCCTTCAGTGCTCAAAATTCCATATTGATAAAATATAAATTTTGAAATGTTTTATTGTTTCTATTACTTAGGTAAGTATTAAATTCACTCACAAATAACATTTCAATAGTAGATTTTTGAATTTTTGAAATTTTTTGAAATGTTACCTATATACTGATTCTCAAACAATCATTCTTCCATACGTTCAAGCCTTCAGTGCTCAAAAATCCATATTGATAAAATTTAAATTTTAAAATGTGTTATTCTTTCTTTCACTTAAAAATAACATTTCAATAGTAGATTATTGAATTTTTGAAATTTTTTGAAATGTTACCTATAAACTGATTCTCATACGATCATTCTTCCATACGTTCAAGCCTTCAGTGCTCAAAAATCCATATTGATAAAATATAAATTTTGAAATGTGTTACTGTTTCTCTCACTTAAATATAACATTTCAATAGTAGATTATTGAATTTTTGAAATTTCTTAAATGTTACCTTTAAACTGATTCTCATACGATCATTGTTCGATACGTTCAAGCCTTCAGTGCTCAAAATTCCATATTGATAAAATATAAATTTTGAAATGTTTTATTGTTTCTATTACTTAGGTAAGTATTAAATTCACTCACAAATAACATTTCAATAGTAGATTTTTGAATTTTTGAAATTTTTTGAAATGTTACCTATATACTGATTCTCAAACAATCATTCTTCCATACGTTCAAGCCTTCAGTGCTCAAAAATCCATATTGATAAAATTTAAATTTTAAAATGTTTTATTCTTTCTTTCACTTGAAAATAACATTTCAATAGCAGATTATTGAATTTTTGAATTTTTTTGAAATGTTACCTATAAACTGATTCTCATACGATCCTTCTTCCATACCTTCAAGCCTTCAGTGCTCAAAAATCCATACTGATAAAATTTAAATTTTGAAATGTGTTACTGTTTCTTTCATTTAAAAATAACATTTCAATAGTAGATTATTGAATTTTGGAATTTTTTTGAAATGTTACCTATAAACTGATTCTCATACGATCCTTCTTCCATACCTTCAAGCCTTCAGTGCTCAGAAACCCATATTGATAAAATATAAATTTTGAAATGTGTTACTGTTTCTCTCACTTAAATATAACATTTCAATAGTAGATTATTGAATTTTTGAAATTATTTTAAATGTTACCTTTAAACTGATTCTCATACGATCATTGTTCGCTACCTTCAAGCCTTAAGTGCTCAAAAATCCGTAGTGATAAAATCTAAATTTTGAAATGTTTTATTGTTTTTTTCACTTAAAAATAACATTTCAATAGTAGATTATTGAATTTTTAAAATTTTTTGAAATGTTACCTATATACTGATTCTCAAACAATCATTCTTCCATACGTCCAAGCCTTTAGTGCTCAAAAATCCATATTGATAAAATTTAAATTTTGAAATGTTTTATTGTTTCTTTTACTTAGGTTAGTATTAAATTCACTCACAAATAACATTTCAATAATAGATTTTTGAATTTTTGAAATTTTTTGAAATGTTACCTATATACTGATTCTCAAACAATCATTCTTCCATACGTTCAAGCCTTCAGTGCTCAAAAATCCATATTGATAAAATTTAAATTTTAAAATGTTTTATTATTTCTTTCACTTTAAAATATCAATTCAATAGTAGATTTTTGAATTTTTGAAATTTTTTGAAATGTTACCTATATACTGATTCTCAAACAATCATTCTTCCATACGTTCAAGCCTTCAGTGCTCAAAAATCCATATTGATAAAATTTAAATTTTGAAATGTGTTACTGTTTCTTTCACTTAAAAATAACATTTCAATAGTAGATTACTGAATTTTGGAATTTTTTTTAAATGTTACCTATAAACTGATTCTCATACGATCATTCTTCCATACGTTTAAGCCTTCAGTGCTCAAAAATCCATACTGATAAAATTTAAATTTTGAAATGTGTTACTGTTTCTTTCACTTAAAAATAACATTTCAATAGTAGATTATTGAATTTTCGAATTTTTTTGAAATGTTACCTATAAACTGATTCTCATACGATCCTTCTTCCATACGTTCAAGCCTTCAGTGCTCAAAAATCCATACTGATAAAATTTAAATTTTGAAATGTGTTACTGTTTCTTTCACTTAAAAATAACATTTCAATAGTAGATTATTGAATTTTGGAATTGTTTTGAAATGTTACCTATAAACTGATTCTCATACGATCCTTCTTCCATACCTTCAAGCCTTCAGTGCTCAGAAACCCATATTGATAAAATATAAATTTTGAAATGTGTTACTGTTTCTCTCACTTAAATATAACATTTCAATAGTAGACTATTGAATTTTTGAAATTTTTTTAAATGTTACCTTTAAACTGATTCTCATACGATCATTGTTCGCTACCTTCAAGCCTTAAGTGCTCAAAAATCCGTATTGATAAAATTTAAATTTTGAAATGTTTTATTGTTTCTTTCACTTAAAAATAACATTTCAATAGTAGATTATTGAATTTTTAAAATTTTTTGAAATGTTACCTATAAACGGATTCTCATACGATCATTTTTCGATACGTTCAAGCCTTCAGTGCTCAAAATTCCATATTGATAAAATATAAATTTTGAAATGTTTTATTGTTTCTATTACTTAGGTAAGTATTAAATTCACTCACAAATAACATTTCAATAGTAGATTTTTGAATTTTTGAAATTTTTTGAAATGTTACCTATATACTGATTCTCAAACAATCATTCTTCCATACGTTCAAGCCTTCAGTGCTCAAAAATCCATATTGATAAAATTTAAATTTTAAAATGTGTTATTCTTTCTTTCACTTGAAAATAACATTTCAATAGCAGATTATTGAATTTTTGAAATTTTTTGAAATGTTACATATAAACTGATTCTCAAACAATCATTCTTCCACACGTTCAAGCCTTCAGTGCTCAAAAATACATATTGATAAAATTTAAATTTTAAAATGTTTTATTGTTTCTTTCACTTTAAAATATCAATTCAATAGTAGATTTTTGAATTTTTTGAAATTTTTTGAAATGTTACCTATATACTGATTTTCAAATAATCATTCTTCCATACGTTCAAGCCTTCAGTGCTCAAAAATCCATATTGATAAAATTTAAATTTTAAAATGTGTTATTCTTTCTTTCACTTGAAAATAGCATTTCAATAGCAGATTATTGAATTTTTGAAATTTTTTAAAATGTTACCTATAAACTGATTCTCATACGATCATTCTTCCATACGTTCAAGCCTTCAGTGCTCAAAAATCCACACTGATAAAATTTAAATTTTGAAATGTGTTACTGTTTCTTTCACTTAAAAATAACATTTCAATAGTAGATTATTGAATTTTGGAATTTTTTTGAAATGTTACCTATAAACTGATTCTCATACGATCCTTCTTCCATACCTTCAAGCCTTCAGTGCTCAGAAACCCATAGTGATAAAATATAAATTTTGAAATGTGTTACCGTTTCTCTCACTTAAATAAAACATTTCAATAGTAGATTATTGAATTTTTGAAATTTTTTGAAATGTTACCTTTAAACTGAATCTCATACGATCATTTTTCCACACGTTCAAGCCTTCAAAGCTCAAAAATCCATATTGATAAAATATAAATTTTGAAATGTTTTATTGTTTCTTTTACTTAGGTTAGTATTACATTCACTTACAAATAAAATTTCAATAGTAGATTTTTGAAATTTTTTGAAATGTTACCTTTAAACTGATTCTCATACGATCATTCTTCGATACCTTCAAGCCTTCAGTGCTCAAAAATCCGTATTGATAAAATTTAAATTTTGAAATGTTTTATTGTTTCTTTCACTTAAAAATAACATTTCAATAGTAAATTATTGAATTTTTGAAATTTTTTGAAATGTTACCTATAAACTGATTCTCATACGATCCTTCTTCCATACGTTCAAGCCTTCAGTGCTCAAAAATCCATACTGATAAAATTTAAATTTTGAAATGTGTTACTGTTTCTTTCACTTAAAAATAACATTTCAATAGTAGATTATTGAATTTTGGAATTTTTTTGAAATGTTACCTATAAACTGATTCTCATACGATCCTTCTTCCATACCTTCAAGCCTTCAGTGCTCAGAAACCCATATTGATAAAATATAAGTTTTGAAATGTGTTACTGTTTCTCTGACTTAAATATAACATTTCAATAGTAGACTATTGAATTTTTGAAATTTTTTTAAATGTTTCCTTTAAACTGATTCTCATACGATCATTGTTCGCTACCTTCAAGCCTTAAGTGCTCAAAAATCCGTATTGATAAAATTTAAATTTTGAAATGTTTTATTGTTTCTTTCACTTAAAAATAACATTTCAATAGCAGATTATTGAATTTTTGAAATTTTTTAAAATGTTACCTTTAAACTGATTCTCATACGATCATTCTTCCATATGTTCAAGCCTTCAGTGCTCAAAAATCCATACTGATAAAATTTAAATTTTGAAATGTGTTACTGTTTCTTTCACTTAAAAATAACATTTCAATAGTAGATTATTGAATTTTGGAATTTTTTTGAAATGTTACCTATAAACTGATTCTCATACGATCCTTCTTCCATACCTTCAAGCCTTCAGTGCTCAGAAACCCATAGTGATAAAATATAAATTTTGAAATGTGTTACTGTTTCTCTCACTTAAATAAAACATTTCAATAGTAGATTATTGAATTTTTGAAATTTTTTGAAATGTTACCTTTAAACTGAATCTCATACGATCATTTTTCCACACGTTCAAGCCTTCAAAGCTCAAAAATCCATATTGATAAAATATAAATTTTGAAATGTTTTTTTGTTTCTTTTACTTAGGTTAGTATTACATTCACTCACAAATAAAATTTCAATAGTAGATTTTTGAATTTTTGAAATTTTTTGAAATGTTACCTATAAACTGATTCTCATACGATCATTCTTCGATACCTTCAAGCCTTCAGTGCTCAAAAATCCGTATTGATAAAATTTAAATTTTGAAATGTTTTATTGTTTCTTTCACTTAAAAATAACATTTCAATAGTAGATTATTGAATTTTCGAAATTTTTCGAAATGTTACCTATATACTGAATCTCATACGATCATTTTTCCATACGTTCAAGCCTTCAGTGCTCAAAAATCCATATTGATAAAATATAAATTTTGAAATGTTTTATTGTTTCTTTTACTTAGGTTATTATTAAATTCACTCACAAATAACATTTCAATAGTAGATTTTTGAATTTTTAAATTTTTTGAAATGTTACCTATATACTGATTCTCAAACAATCGTTCTTCCATACGTTCAAGCCTTCAGTGCTCAAAAATCCATATTGATAAAATTTAAATTTTAAAATGTTTTATTGTTTCTTTCACTTTAAAATAACATTTCAATAGCAGATTTTTGAATTTTTAAAATTTTTTGAAATGTTACCTATATACTGATTCTCAAGCAATCATTCTTCCATACCTTCAAGGCTTCAGTGCTCAAAAATCCATATTGATAAAATTTAAATTTTAAAATGTGTTATTCTTTCTTTCACTTGAAAATAACATTTCAATAGCAGATTATTGAATTTTTGAAATTTTTTAAAATGTTACCTATAAACTGATTCTCATACGATCATTCTTCTATACGTTCAAGCCTTCATTGCTCAAAAATCCATACTGATAAAATTTAAATTTTGAAATGAGTTACTGTTTCTCTCACTTAAATATAACATTTCAATAGTAGATTATTGAATTTTTGAAATTTTTTTATATGTTACCTTTAAACTGATTCTCAAACAATCATTCTTCGATACGTTCAAGCCTTCAGTGCTCAAAAATCCGTATTGATAAAATTTAAATTTTGAAATGTTTTATTGTTTCTTTCACTTAAAAATAACATTTCAATAGTAAATTATTGAATTTTCGAAATTTTTTGAAATGTTACCTATATACTGAATCTCATACGATCATTGTTCGCTACCTTCAAGCCTTAAGTGCTCAAAAATCCGTATTGATAAAATTTAAATTTTGAAATGTTTTATTGTTTCTTTCACTTAAAAATAACATTTCAATAGTAGATTATTGAATTTTTAAAATTTTTTGAAATGTTACCTATATACTGATTCTCAAACAATCATTCTTCCATACGTTCAAGCCTTTAGTGCTCAAAAATCCATATTGATAAAATTTAAATTTTGAAATGTTTTATTGTTTCTTTTACTTAGGTTAGTATTAAATTCACTCACAAATAACATTTCAATAGTAGATTTTTGAATTTTTGAAATTTTTTGAAATGTTACCTTTAAACTGATTCTCATACGATCATTCTTCGATACCTTCAAGCCTTCAGTGCTCAAAAATCCGTATTGATAAAATTTAAATTTTGAAATGTTTTATTGTTTCTTTCACTTAAAAATAACATTTCCATAGTAAATTATTGAATTTTTGAAATTTTTTTAAATGTTACCTTTAAACTCATTCTCATACGATCATTCTTCGATACGTTCAAGCCTTCAGTGCTCAAAAATCCATATTGATAAAATTTACATTTTAAAATGTTTTATTGTTTCCTTCACTTTAAAATATCAATTCAATAGTAGATTATTGAATTTTCGAAATTTTTCGAAATGTTACCTATATACTGAATCTCATACGATAATTTTTCCATACGTTCAAGCCTTCAGTGCTTAAAAATCCATATTGATAAAATATAAATTTTGAAATGTTTTATTGCTTCTTTTACTTAGGTTAGTATTAAATTCACTCACAAATAACAATTCAATAGAAGATTTTTGAATTTTTGAAATTTTTTGAAATGTTACCTATATACTGATTCTCAAACAATCATTCTTCCATATGTTCAAGCCTTCAGTGCTCAAAAATCCATATTGATAAAATTTAAATTTTAAAATGTTTTATTGTTTCTTTCACTTTAAAATAACATTTCAATAGCAGATTTTTGAATTTTTGAAATTTTTTGAAATGTTACCTATATACTGATTCTCAAACAATCATTCTTCCATACGTTCAAGCCTTCAGTGCTCAAAAATCCATATTGATAAAATTTAAATTTTAAAATGTGTTATTCTTTCTTTCACTTGAAAATAACATTTCAATAGCAGATTATTGAATTTTTGAAATTTTTTAAAATGTTACCTATAAACTGATTCTCATACGATCATTCTTCCATACGTTCAAGCCTTCATTGCTCAAAAATCCATACTGATAAAATTTAAATTTTGAAATGAGTTACTGTTTCTCTCACTTAAATATAACATTTCAATAGTAAATTATTGAATTTTCGAAATTTTTTGAAATGTTACCTATATACTGAATCTCATACGATAATTTTTCCATACGTTCAAGCCTTCAGTGCTCAAAAATCCATATTGATAAAATATAAATTTTGAAATGTTTTATTGTTTCTTTTACTTAGGTTAGTATTAAATTCACTCACAAATAACATTTCAATAGTAGATTTTTGAATTTTTGAAATTTTTTGAAATGTTACCTATATACTGATTCTCAAACAATCATTCTTCCATATGTTCAAGCCTTCAGTGCTCAAAAATCCATATTGATAAAATTTAAATTTTAAAATGTTTTATTGTTTCTTTCACTTAAAAATAACATTTCCATAGTAAATTATTGAATTTTTGAAATTTTTTTAAATGTTACCTTTAAACTCATTCTCATACGATCTTTCTTCGATACGTTCAAGCCTTCAGTGCTCAAAAATCCATATTGATAAAATTTAAATTTTAAAATGTTTTATTGTTTCCTTCACTTTAAAATATCAATTCAATAGTAGATTATTGAATTTTCGAAATTTTTCGAAATGTTACCTATATACTGAATCTCATACGATAATTTTTCCATACGTTCAAGCCTTCAGTGCTCAAAAATCCATATTGATAAAATATAAATTTTGAAATGTTTTATTGTTTCTTTTACTTAGGTTAGTATTAAATTCACTCACAAACAACAATTCAATAGAAGATTTTTGAATTTTTAAATTTTTTGAAATGTTACCTATATACTGATTCTCAAACAATCATTTTTCCATATGTTCAAGCCTTCAGTGCTCAAAAATCCATATTGATAAAATTTAAATTTTAAAATGTTTTATTGTTTCTTTCACTTTAAAATAACATTTCAATAGCAGATTTTTGAATTTTTGAAATTTTTTGAAATGTTACCTATATACTGATTCTCAAACAATCATTCTTCCATACGTTCAAGCCTTCAGTGCTCAAAAATCCGTATTGATAAAATATAAATTTTGAAATGTGTTACTGTTTCTCTCACTTAAATATAACATTTCAATAGTAGATTATTGAATTTTTGAAATTTTTTTAAATGTTACCTTTAAACTGATTCTCATACGATCATTGTTCGCTACCTTCAAGCCTTAAGTGCTCAAAAATCCGTAGTGACAAAATCTAAATTTTGAAATGTTTTATTGTTTCTTTCACTTAAAAATAACATTTCAATAGTAGATTATTGAATTTTTGAAATTTTTTGAAATGTTACCTATAAACTGATTCTCATACGATCATTCTTCCATACGTTCAACCCTTCAGTGCTCAAAAATCCATACTGATAAAATTTAAATTTTGAAATGTGTTACTGTTTCTTTCACTTAAAAATAACATTTCAATAGTAGATTATTGAATTTTGGAATTTTTTTGAAATGTTACCTATAAACTGATTCTCATACGATCCTTCTTCCATACCTTCAAGCCTTCAGTGCTCAGAAACCCATAGTGATAAAATATAAATTTTGAAATGTGTTACTGTTTCTCTCACTTAAATAAAACATTTCAATAGTAGATTATTGAATTTTTGAAATTTTTTGAAATGTTACCTTTAAACTGAATCTCATACGATCATTTTTCCACACGTTCAAGCCTTCAAAGCTCAAAAATCCATATTGATAAAATATAAATTTTGAAATGTTTTATTGTTTCTTTTACTTAGGTTAGTATTACATTCACTCACAAATAAAATTTCAATAGTAGATTTTTGAATTTTTGAAATTTTTTGAAATGTTACCTTTAAACTGATTCTCATACGATCATTCTTCGATACCTTCAAGCCTTCAGTGCTCAAAAATCCGTATTGATAAAATTTAAATTTTGAAATGTTTTATTGTTTCTTTCACTTAAAAATAACATTTCAATAGTAAATTATTGAATTTTTGAAATTTTTTTAAATGTTACCTTTAAACTCATTCTCATACGATCATTCTTCGATACGTTCAAGCCTTCAGTGCTCAAAAATCCATATTGATAAAATTTAAATTTTAAAATGTTTTATTGTTTCCTTCACTTTTAAATATCAATTCAATAGTAGATTATTGAATTTTCGAAAATTTTCGAAATGTTACCTATATACTGAATCTCATACGATCATTTTTCCATACGTTCAAGCCTTCAGTGCTCAAAAATCCATATTGATAAAATATAAATTTTGAAATGTTTTATTGTTTCTTTTACTTAGGTTAGTATTAAATTCACTCACAAATAACATTTCAATAGTAGATTTTTGAATTTTTAAATTTTTTGAAATGTTACCTATATACTGATTCTCAAACAATCGTTCTTCCATACGTTCAAGCCTTCAGTGCTCAAAAATCCATATTGATAAAATTTAAATTTTAAAATGTTTTATTGTTTCTTTCACTTTAAAATAACATTTCAATAGCAGATTTTTGAATTTTTAAAATTTTTTGAAATGTTACCTATATACTGATTCTCAAGCAATCATTCTTCCATACCTTCAAGGCTTCAGTGCTCAAAAATCCATATTGATAAAATTTAAATTTTAAAATGTGTTATTCTTTCTTTCACTTGAAAATAACATTTCAATAGCAGATTATTGAATTTTTGAAATTTTTTAAAATGTTACCTATAAACTGATTCTCATACGATCATTCTTCTATACGTTCAAGCCTTCATTACTCAAAAATCCATACTGATAAAATTTAAATTTTGAAATGAGTTACTATTTCTCTCACTTAAATATAACATTTCAATAGTAGATTATTGAATTTTTGAAATTTTTTTATATGTTACCTTTAAACTGATTCTCAAACAATCATTCTTCGATACGTTCAAGCCTTCAGTGCTCAAAAATCCGTAGTGATAAAATCTAAATTTTGAAATGTTTTATTGTTTCTTTCACTTAAAAATAACATTTCAATAGTAAATTATTGAATTTTCGAAATTTTTTGAAATGTTACCTATATACTGAATCTCATACGATCATTGTTCGTTACCTTCAAGCCTTAAGTGCTCAAAAATCCGTATTGATAAAATTTAAATTTTGAAATGTTTTATTGTTTCTTTCACTTAAAAATAACATTTCAATAGAAAATTATTGAATTTTTGAAATTTTTTAAAATGTTACCTATAAACGGATTCTCATACGATCATTTTTCGATACGTTCAAGCCTTCAGTGCTCAAAATTCCATATTGATAAAATATAAATTTTGAAATGTTTTATTGTTTCTATTACTTAGGTAAGTATTAAATTCACTCACAAATAACATTTCAATAGTAGATTTTTGAATTTTTGAAATTTTTTGAAATGTTACCTATATACTGATTCTCAAACAATCATTCTTCCATACGTTCAAGCCTTCAGTGCTCAAAAATCCATATTGATAAAATTTAAATTTTAAAATGTGTTATTCTTTCTTTCACTTGAAAATAACATTTCAATAGCAGATTATTGAATTTTTGAAATTTTTTAAAATGTTACCTATAAACTGATTCTCAAACAATCATTCTTCCATACGTTCAAGCCTTCAGTGCTCAAAAATCCATATTGATAAAATTTAAATTTTAAAATGTTTTATTGTTTCTTTCACTTTAAAATATCAATTCAATAGTAGATTTTTGAATTTTTTTAAATTTTTTGAAATGTTACCTATATACTGATTTTCAAATAATCATTCTTCCATACGTTCAAGCCTTCAGTGCTCAAAAATCCATATTGATAAAATTTAAATTTTAAAATGTGTTATTCTTTCTTTCACTTGAAAATAGCATTTCAATAGCAGATTATTGAATTTTTGAAATTTTTTAAAATGTTACCTATAAACTGATTCTCATACGATCATTCTTCCATACGTTCAAGCCTTCAGTGCTCAAAAATCCACACTGATAAAATTTAAATTTTGAAATGTGTTACTGTTTCTTTCACTTAAAAATAACATTTCAATAGTAGATTATTGAATTTTGGAATTTTTTTGAAATGTTACCTATAAACTGATTCTCATACGATCCTTCTTCCATACCTTCAAGCCTTCAGTGCTCAGAAACCCATAGTGATAAAATATAAATTTTGAAATGTGTTACCGTTTCTCTCACTTAAATAAAACATTTCAATAGTAGATTATTGAATTTTTGAAATTTTTTGAAATGTTACCTTTAAACTGAATCTCATACGATCATTTTTCCACACGTTCAAGCCTTCAAAGCTCAAAAATCCATATTGATAAAATATAAATTTTGAAATGTTTTATTGTTTCTTTTACTTAGGTTAGTATTACATTCACTCACAAATAAAATTTCAATAGTAGATTTTTGAAATTTTTTGAAATGTTACCTTTAAACTGATTCTCATACGATCATTCTTCGATACCTTCAAGCCTTCAGTGCTCAAAAATCCGTATTGATAAAATTTAAATTTTGAAATGTTTTATTGTTTCTTTCACTTAAAAATAACATTTCAATAGTAAATTATTGAATTTTTGAAATTTTTTGAAATGTTACCTATAAACTGATTCTCATACGATCCTTCTTCCATACGTTCAAGCCTTCAGTGCTCAAAAATCCATACTGATAAAATTTAAATTTTGAAATGTGTTACTGTTTCTTTCACTTAAAAATAACATTTCAATAGTAGATTATTGAATTTTGGAATTTTTTTGAAATGTTACCTATAAACTGATTCTCATACGATCCTTCTTCCATACCTTCAAGCCTTCAGTGCTCAGAAACCTATATTGATAAAATATAAGTTTTGAAATGTGTTACTGTTTCTCTGACTTAAATATAACATTTCAATAGTAGACTATTGAATTTTTGAAATTTTTTTAAATGTTACCTTTAAACTGATTCTCATACGATCATTGTTCGCTACCTTCAAGCCTTAAGTGCTCAAAAATCCGTATTGATAAAATTTAAATTTTGAAATGTTTTATTGTTTCTTTCACTTAAAAATAACATTTCAATAGCAGATTATTGAATTTTTGAAATTTTTTAAAATGTTACCTTTAAACTGATTCTCATACGATCATTCTTCCATATGTTCAAGCCTTCAGTGCTCAAAAATCCATACTGATAAAATTTAAATTTTGAAATGTGTTACTGTTTCTTTCACTTAAAAATAACATTTCAATAGTAGATTATTGAATTTTGGAATTTTTTTGAAATGTTACCTATAAACTGATTCTCATACGATCCTTCTTCCATACCTTCAAGCCTTCAGTGCTCAGAAACCCATAGTGATAAAATATAAATTTTGAAATGTGTTACTGTTTCTCTCACTTAAATAAAACATTTCAATAGTAGATTATTGAATTTTTGAAATTTTTTGAAATGTTACCTTTAAACTGAATCTCATACGATCATTTTTCCACACGTTCAAGCCTTCAAAGCTCAAAAATCCATATTGATAAAATATAAATTTTGAAATGTTTTTTTGTTTCTTTTACTTAGGTTAGTATTACATTCACTCACAAATAAAATTTCAATAGTAGATTTTTGAATTTTTGAAATTTTTTGAAATGTTACCTATAAACTGATTCTCATACGATCATTCTTCGATACCTTCAAGCCTTCAGTGCTCAAAAATCCGTATTGATAAAATTTAAATTTTGAAATGTTTTATTGTTTCTTTCACTTAAAAATAACATTTCAATAGTAAATTATTGAATTTTCGAAATTTTTCGAAATGTTACCTATATACTGAATCTCATACGATCATTTTTCCATACGTTCAAGCCTTCAGTGCTCAAAAATCCATATTGATAAAATATAAATTTTGAAATGTTTTATTGTTTCTTTTACTTAGTTTATTATTAAATTCACTCACAAATAACATTTCAATAGTAGATTTTTGAATTTTTAAATTTTTTGAAATGTTACCTATATACTGATTCTCAAACAATCGTTCTTCCATACGTTCAAGCCTTCAGTGCTCAAAAATCCATATTGATAAAATTTAAATTTTAAAATGTTTTATTGTTTCTTTCACTTTAAAATAACATTTCAATAGCAGATTTTTGAATTTTTAAAATTTTTTGAAATGTTACCTATATACTGATTCTCAAGCAATCATTCTTCCATACCTTCAAGGCTTCAGTGCTCAAAAATCCATATTGATAAAATTTAAATTTTAAAATGTGTTATTCTTTCTTTCACTTGAAAATAACATTTCAATAGCAGATTATTGAATTTTTGAAATTTTTTAAAATGTTACCTATAAACTGATTCTCATACGATCATTCTTCTATACGTTCAAGCCTTCATTGCTCAAAAATCCATACTGATAAAATTTAAATTTTGAAATGAGTTACTGTTTCTCTCACTTAAATATAACATTTCAATAGTAGATTATTGAATTTTTGAAATTTTTTTATATGTTACCTTTAAACTGATTCTCAAACAATCATTCTTCGATACGTTCAAGCCTTCAGTGCTCAAAAATCCGTATTGATAAAATTTAAATTTTGAAATGTTTTATTGTTTCTTTCACTTAAAAATAACATTTCAATAGTAAATTATTGAATTTTCGAAATTTTTTGAAATGTTACCTATATACTGAATCTCATACGATCATTGTTCGCTACCTTCAAGCCTTAAGTGCTCAAAAATCCGTATTGATAAAATTTAAATTTTGAAATGTTTTATTGTTTCTTTCACTTAAAAATAACATTTCAATAGTAGATTATTGAATTTTTAAAATTTTTTGAAATGTTACCTATATACTGATTCTCAAACAATCATTCTTCCATACGTTCAAGCCTTTAGTGCTCAAAAATCCATATTGATAAAATTTAAATTTTGAAATGTTTTATTGTTTCTTTTACTTAGGTTAGTATTAAATTCACTCACAAATAACATTTCAATAGTAGATTTTTGAATTTTTGAAATTTTTTTAAATGTTACCTATATACTGATTCTCAAACAATCATTCTTCTATACGTTCAAGCCTTCAGTGCTCAAAAATCCATATTGATAAAATTTAAATTTTAAAATGTTTTATTGTTTCTTTCAATTTAAAATATCAATTCAATAGTAAATTTTTGAATTTTTGAAATTTTTTGAAATGTTACCTATATACTGATTCTCAAACAATAATTCTTCCATACGTTCAAGCCTTCAGTGCTCAAAAATCCATATTGATAAAATTTAAATTTTAAAATGTGTTATTCTTTCTTTCACTTGAAAATAACATTTCAATAGCAGTTTATTGAATTTTTGAAATTTTTTAAAATGTTACCTATAAACTGATTCTCATACGATCATTCTTCCATACGTTCAAGCCTTCAGTGCTCAAAAATCCATACTGATTAAATTTAAATTTTGAAATGTGTTACTGTTTCTTTCACTTAGAAATAACATTTCAATAGTAAATTATTGAATTTTGGAATTTTTTGAAATGTTACCTATAAACTGATTCTCATACGATCCTTCTTCCATACCTTCAAGCCTCAGTGCTCAGAAACCCATATTGATAAAATATAAATTTTGAAATGTGTTACTCTTTCTCTCACTTAAATATAACATTTCAATAGTAGATTATTGAATTTTTGAAATTTTTTGAAATGTTACCTATAAACTGATTCTCATACGATCATTTTTCCACACGTTCAAGCCTTCAGTGCTCAAAAATCCATATTGATAAAATATAAATTTTGAAATGTTTTATTGTTTCTTTTACTTAGGTTAGTATTACATTCACTCACAAATAACATTTCAATAGTAGATTTTTGAATTTTTTAAATTTTTTGAAATGTTACCTTTAAACTGATTCTCATACGATCATTCTTCGATACCTTCAAGCCTTCAGTGCTCAAAAATCCGTATTGATAAAATTTAAATTTTGAAATGTTTTATTGTTTCTTTCACTTAAAAATAACATTTCCATAGTAAATTATTGAATTTTTGAAATTTTTTTAAATGTTACCTTTAAACTCATTCTCATACGATCATTCTTCGATACGTTCAAGCCTTCAGTGCTCAAAAATCCATATTGATAAAATTTAAATTTTAAAATGTTTTATTGTTTCCTTCACTTTAAAATATCAATTCAATAGTAGATTATTGAATTTTCGAAATTTTTCGAAATGTTACCTATATACTGAATCTCATACGATAATTTTTCCATACGTTCAAGCCTTCAGTGCTTAAAAATCCATATTGATAAAATATAAATTTTGAAATGTTTTATTGCTTCTTTTACTTAGGTTAGTATTAAATTCACTCACAAATAACAATTCAATAGAAGATTTTTGAATTTTTGAAATTTTTTGAAATGTTACCTATATACTGATTCTCAAACAATCATTCTTCCATATGTTCAAGCCTTCAGTGCTCAAAAATCCATATTGATAAAATTTAAATTTTAAAATGTTTTATTGTTTCTTTCACTTTAAAATAACATTTCAATAGCAGATTTTTGAATTTTTGAAATTTTTTGAAATGTTACCTATATACTGATTCTCAAACAATCATTCTTCCATACGTTCAAGCCTTCAGTGCTCAAAAATCCATATTGATAAAATTTAAATTTTAAAATGTGTTATTCTTTCTTTCACTTGAAAATAACATTTCAATAGCAGATTATTGAATTTTTGAAATTTTTTAAAATGTTACCTATAAACTGATTCTCATACGATCATTCTTCCATACGTTCAAGCCTTCATTGCTCAAAAATCCATACTGATAAAATTTAAATTTTGAAATGAGTTACTGTTTCTCTCACTTAAATATAACATTTCAATAGTAAATTATTGAATTTTCGAAATTTTTTGAAATGTTACCTATATACTGAATCTCATACGATAATTTTTCCATACGTTCAAGCCTTCAGTGCTCAAAAATCCATATTGATAAAATATAAATTTTGAAATGTTTTATTGTTTCTTTTACTTAGGTTAGTATTAAATTCACTCACAAATAACATTTCAATAGTAGATTTTTGAATTTTTGAAATTTTTTGAAATGTTACCTATATACTGATTCTCAAACAATCATTCTTCCATATGTTCAAGCCTTCAGTGCTCAAAAATCCATATTGATAAAATTTAAATTTTAAAATGTTTTATTGTTTCTTTCACTTAAAAATAACATTTCCATAGTAAATTATTGAATTTTTGAAATTTTTTTAAATGTTACCTTTAAACTCATTCTCATACGATCTTTCTTCGATACGTTCAAGCCTTCAGTGCTCAAAAATCCATATTGATAAAATTTAAATTTTAAAATGTTTTATTGTTTCCTTCACTTTAAAATATCAATTCAATAGTAGATTATTGAATTTTCGAAATTTTTCGAAATGTTACCTATATACTGAATCTCATACGATAATTTTTCCATACGTTCAAGCCTTCAGTGCTCAAAAATCCATATTGATAAAATATAAATTTTGAAATGTTTTATTGTTTCTTTTACTTAGGTTAGTATTAAATTCACTCACAAACAACAATTCAATAGAAGATTTTTGAATTTTTAAATTTTTTGAAATGTTACCTATATACTGATTCTCAAACAATCATTTTTCCATATGTTCAAGCCTTCAGTGCTCAAAAATCCATATTGATAAAATTTAAATTTTAAAATGTTTTATTGTTTCTTTCACTTTAAAATAACATTTCAATAGCAGATTTTTGAATTTTTAACATTTTTTGAAATGTTACCTATATACTGATTCTCAAACAATCATTCTTCCATACGTTCAAGCCTTCAGTGCTCAAAAATCCGTATTGATAAAATATAAATTTTGAAATGTGTTACTGTTTCTCTCACTTAAATATAACATTTCAATAGTAGATTATTGAATTTTTGAAATTTTTTTAAATGTTACCTTTAAACTGATTCTCATACGATCATTGTTCGCTACCTTCAAGCCTTAAGTGCTCAAAAATCCGTAGTGACAAAATCTAAATTTTGAAATGTTTTATTGTTTCTTTCACTTAAAAATAACATTTCAATAGTAGATTATTGAATTTTTGAAATTTTTTGAAATGTTACCTATAAACTGATTCTCATACGATCATTCTTCCATACGTTCAAGCCTTCAGTGCTCAAAAATCCATACTGATAAAATTTAAATTTTGAAATGTGTTACTGTTTCTTTCACTTAAAAATAACATTTCAATAGTAGATTATTGAATTTTGGAATTTTTTTGAAATGTTACCTATAAACTGATTCTCATACGATCCTTCTTCCATACCTTCAAGCCTTCAGTGCTCAGAAACCCATAGTGATAAAATATAAATTTTGAAATGTGTTACTGTTTCTCTCACTTAAATAAAACATTTCAATAGTAGATTATTGAATTTTTGAAATTTTTTGAAATGTTACCTTTAAACTGAATCTCATACGATCATTTTTCCACACGTTCAAGCCTTCAAAGCTCAAAAATCCATATTGATAAAATATAAATTTTGAAATGTTTTATTGTTTCTTTTACTTAGGTTAGTATTACATTCACTCACAAATAAAATTTCAATAGTAGATTTTTGAATTTTTGAAATTTTTTGAAATGTTACCTTTAAACTGATTCTCATACGATCATTCTTCGATACCTTCAAGCCTTCAGTGCTCAAAAATCCGTATTGATAAAATTTAAATTTTGAAATGTTTTATTGTTTCTTTCACTTAAAAATAACATTTCAATAGTAAATTATTGAATTTTTGAAATTTTTTTAAATGTTACCTTTAAACTCATTCTCATACGATCATTCTTCGATACGTTCAAGCCTTCAGTGCTCAAAAATCCATATTGATAAAATTTAAATTTTAAAATGTTTTATTGTTTCCTTCACTTTTAAATATCAATTCAATAGTAGATTATTGAATTTTCGAAAATTTTCGAAATGTTACCTATATACTGAATCTCATACGATCATTTTTCCATACGTTCAAGCCTTCAGTGCTCAAAAATCCATATTGATAAAATATAAATTTTGAAATGTTTTATTGTTTCTTTTACTTAGGTTAGTATTAAATTCACTCACAAATAACATTTCAATAGTAGATTTTTGAATTTTTAAATTTTTTGAAATGTTACCTATATACTGATTCTCAAACAATCGTTCTTCCATACGTTCAAGCCTTCAGTGCTCAAAAATCCATATTGATAAAATTTAAATTTTAAAATGTTTTATTGTTTCTTTCACTTTAAAATAACATTTCAATAGCAGATTTTTGAATTTTTAACATTTTTTGAAATGTTACCTATATACTGATTCTCAAGCAATCATTCTTCCATACCTTCAAGGCTTCAGTGCTCAAAAATCCATATTGATAAAATTTAAATTTTAAAATGTGTTATTCTTTCTTTCACTTGAAAATAACATTTCAATAGCAGATTATTGAATTTTTGAAATTTTTTAAAATGTTACCTATAAACTGATTCTCATACGATCATTCTTCTATACGTTCAAGCCTTCATTACTCAAAAATCCATACTGATAAAATTTAAATTTTGAAATGAGTTACTGTTTCTCTCACTTAAATATAACATTTCAATAGTAGATTATTGAATTTTTGAAATTTTTTTATATGTTACCTTTAAACTGATTCTCAAACAATCATTCTTCGATACGTTCAAGCCTTCAGTGCTCAAAAATCCGTAGTGATAAAATCTAAATTTTGAAATGTTTTATTGTTTCTTTCACTTAAAAATAACATTTCAATAGTAAATTATTGAATTTTCGAAATTTTTTGAAATGTTACCTATATACTGAATCTCATACGATCATTGTTCGTTACCTTCAAGCCTTAAGTGCTCAAAAATCCGTATTGATAAAATTTAAATTTTGAAATGTTTTATTGTTTCTTTCACTTAAAAATAACATTTCAATAGAAAATTATTGAATTTTTGAAATTTTTTAAAATGTTACCTATAAACTGATTCTCATACGATCATTCTTCCATACGTTCAAGCCTTCAGTGCTCAAAAATCCATATTGATAAAATTTAAATTTTGAAATGTGTTACTGTTTCTTTCATTTAAAAATAACATTTCAATAGTAGATTATTGAATTTTGGAATTTTTTTGAAATGTTACCTATAAACTGATTCTCATACGATCCTTCTTCCATACCTTCAAGCCTTCAGTGCTCAGAAACCCATATTGATAAAATATAAATTTTGAAATGTGTTACTGTTTCTCTCACTTAAATATAACATTTCAATAGTAGATTATTGAATTTTTGAAATTTTTTGAAATGTTACCTTTAAACTGATTCTCATACGATCATTGTTCGCTACCTTCAAGCCTTAAGTGCTCAAAAATCCGTAGTGATAAAATCTAAATTTTGAAATGTTTTATTGTTTCTTTCACTTAAAAATAACATTTCAATAGTAGATTATTGAATTTTTAAAATTTTTTGAAATGTTACCTATATACTGATTCTCAAACAATCATTCTTCCATACGTTCAAGCCTTTAGTGCTCAAAAATCCATATTGATAAAATTTAAATTTTGAAATGTTTTATTGTTTCTTTTACTTAGGTTAGTATTAAATTCACTCACAAATAACATTTCAATGGTAGATTTTTGAATTTTTGAAATTTTTTGAAATGTTACCTATATACTGATTCTCAAACAATCATTCTTCCATACGTTCAAGCCTTCAGTGCTCAAAAATCCATATTGATAAAATTTAAATTTTAAAATGTTTTGTTGTTTCTTTCACTTTAAAATATCAATTCAATAGTAGATTTTTGAATTTTTGAAATTTTTTGAAATGTTACCTATATACTGATTCTCAAACAATAATTCTTCCATACGTTCAAGCCTTCAGTGCTCAAAAATCCATATCGATAAAATTTAAATTTTAAAATGTGTTATTCTTTCTTTCACTTGAAAATAACATTTCAATAGCAGTTTATTGAATTTTTGAAATTTTTTAAAATGTTACCTATAAACTGATTCTCATACGATCATTCTTCCATACGTTCAAGCCTTCAGTGCTCAAAAATCCATACTGATAAAATTTAAATTTTGAAATGTGTTACTGTTTCTTTCACTTAGAAATAACATTTCAATAGTAAATTATTGAATTTTGGAATTTTTTGAAATGTTACCTATAAACTGATTCTCATACGATCCTTCTTCCATACCTTCAAGCCTCAGTGCTCAGAAACCCATATTGATAAAATATAAATTTTGAAATGTGTTACTCTTTCTCTCACTTAAATATAACATTTCAATAGTAGATTATTGAATTTTTGAAATTTTTTGAAATGTTACCTTTAAACTGAATCTCATACGATCATTTTTCCACACGTTCAAGCCTTCAGTGCTCAAAAATCCATATTGATAAAATATAAATTTTGAAATGTTTTATTGTTTCTTTTACTTAGGTTAGTATTACATTCACTCACAAATAACATTTCAATAGTAGATTTTTGAATTTTTTAAATTTTTTGAAATGTTACCTTTAAACTGATTCTCATACGATCATTCTTCGATACCTTCAAGCCTTCAGTGCTCAAAAATCCGTATTGATAAAATTTAAATTTTGAAATGTTTTATTGTTTCTTTCACTTAAAAATAACATTTCCATAGTAAATTATTGAATTTTTGAAATTTTTTTAAATGTTACCTTTAAACTCATTCTCATACGATCATTCTTCGATACGTTCAAGCCTTCAGTGCTCAAAAATCCATATTGATAAAATTTAAATTTTAAAATGTTTTATTGTTTCCTTCACTTTAAAATATCAATTCAATAGTAGATTATTGAATTTTCGAAATTTTTCGAAATGTTACCTATATACTGAATCTCATACGATAATTTTTCCATACGTTCAAGCCTTCAGTGCTCAAAAATCCATATTGATAAAATATAAATTTTGAAATGTTTTATTGTTTCTTTTACTTAGGTTAGTATTAAATTCACTCACAAATAACAATTCAATAGAAGATTTTTGAATTTTTGAAATTTTTTGAAATGTTACCTATATATTGATTCTCAAACAATCATTCTTCCATATGTTCAAGCCTTCAGTGCTCAAAAATCCATATTGATAAAATTTAAATTTTAAAATGTTTTATTGTTTCTTTCACTTTAAAATAACAATTCAATAGAAGATTTTTGAATTTTTGAAATTTTTTGAAATGTTACCTATATACTGATTCTCAAACAATCATTCTTCCATATGTTCAAGCCTTCAGTGCTCAAAAATCCATATTGATAAAATTTAAATTTTAAAATGTTTTATTGTTTCTTTCACTTTAAAATAACATTTCAATAGCAGATTTTTGAATTTTTGAAATTTTTTGAAATGTTACCTATATACTGATTCTCAAACAATCATTCTTCCATACGTTCAAGCCTTCAGTGCTCAAAAATCCATATCGATAAAATTTAAATTTTGAAATGTTTTATTGTTTCTTTCACTTAACAATAACATTTCAATAGTAAATTATTGAATTTTTTAAAATGTTACCTACAAACTGATTCTCATACGACCATTCTTCCATACGTTCAAGCCTTCAGTGCTCAAAAATCCATACTGATAAAATTTAAATTTTAAAATGTTTTATTGTTTCTTTCACTTTAAAATATCAATTCAATAGTAGATTTTTGAATTTTTGAAATTTTTTAAAATGTTACCTACAAACTGATTCTCATACGACCATTCTTCCATACGTTCAAGCCTTCAGTGCTCAAAAATCCATACTGATAAAATTTAAATTTTGAAATGTTTTATTGTTTCTTTCACTTTAAAATATCAATTCAATAGTAGATTTTTGAATTTTTGAAATTTTTTAAAATGTTACCTACAAACTGATTCTCATACGACCATTCTTCCATACCTTCAAGCCTTCAGTGCTCAAAAATCCATATTGATAAAATATAAATAGTGTTTTGTTTTACGACCTATACAAGTAATTCAATAATGATTAGCAGGCTCGAGGTCAATTTTGATACACCAAATTTGTAATCAAAAAGTTTTGGCAGTTTTAACAACAAACAATATTGCAAGAACTAGCTCAAAAGCTAGCAGCAGGCAGATCGTACAGCTGTTTCGGGAGTTGCCAAACTCCTTCATCAGCGATCTTTGCTTAACGATGAACGGATTATCAGCACTCCCCATACGTTTTTCTTGATAAACTGCATGAGAATTGCAAGTTATCAAACGAAAAACCCTGAGAAATGCTGCTTCGATCATCGCCTTGCAATATTGTTGTTGTTGTGGGCCACCGCTGTTTGTTGGAGTCAAGTCTTGACTCACGTCAACTGCTTGTGGACCAAATTTAGAAAAATAAAACAAACATTTTATTTTTCAAGTTTCTGTCATACTACACAATTATGTGGATGACTACGGCGTGCCTTCCGTTTTAGTTAAAAAGTGTTTTGTTTTACGACCTATACAAGTAATTCAATAATGATTAGCAGGCTCGAGGTCAATTTTGATACACCAAATTTGTAATCAAAAAGTTTTGGCAGTTTTAACAACAAACAATATTGCAAGAACTAGCTCAAAAGCTAGCAGCAGGCAGATCGTACAGCTGTTTCGGGAGTTGCCAAACTCCTTCATCAGCGATCTTTGCTTAACGATGAACGGATTATCAGCACTCCCCATACGTTTTTCTTGATAAACTGCATGAGAATTGCAAGTTATCAAACGAAAAACCCTGAGAAATGCTGCTTCGATCATCGCCTTGCAATATTGTTGTTGTTGTGGGCCACCGCTGTTTGTTGGAGTCAAGTCTTGACTCACGTCAACTGCTTGTGGACCAAATTTAGAAAAATAAAACAAACATTTTATTTTTCAAGTTTCTGTCATACTACACAATTATGTGGATGACTACGGCGTGCCTTCCGTTTTAGTTAAAAAGTGTTTTGTTTTACGACCTATACAAGTAATTCAATAATGATTAGCAGGCTCGAGGTCAATTTTGATACACCAAATTTGTAATCAAAAAGTTTTGGCAGTTTTAACAACAAACAATATTGCAAGAACTAGCTCAAAAGCTAGCAGCAGGCAGATCGTACAGCTGTTTCGGGAGTTGCCAAACTCCTTCATCAGCGATCTTTGCTTAACGATGAACGGATTATCAGCACTCCCCATACGTTTTTCTTGATAAACTGCATGAGAATTGCAAGTTATCAAACGAAAAACCCTGAGAAATGCTGCTTCGATCATCGCCTTGCAATATTGTTGTTGTTGTGGGCCACCGCTGTTTGTTGGAGTCAAGTCTTGACTCACGTCAACTGCTTGTGGACCAAATTTAGAAAAATAAAACAAACATTTTATTTTTCAAGTTTCTGTCATACTACACAATTATGTGGATGACTACGGCGTGCCTTCCGTTTTAGTTAAAAAGTGTTTTGTTTTACGACCTATACAAGTAATTCAATAATGATTAGCAGGCTCGAGGTCAATTTTGATACACCAAATTTGTAATCAAAAAGTTTTGGCAGTTTTAACAACAAACAATATTGCAAGAACTAGCTCAAAAGCTAGCAGCAGGCAGATCGTACAGCTGTTTCGGGAGTTGCCAAACTCCTTCATCAGCGATCTTTGCTTAACGATGAACGGATTATCAGCACTCCCCATACGTTTTTCTTGATAAACTGCATGAGAATTGCAAGTTATCAAACGAAAAACCCTGAGAAATGCTGCTTCGATCATCGCCTTGCAATATTGTTGTTGTTGTGGGCCACCGCTGTTTGTTGGAGTCAAGTCTTGACTCACGTCAACTGCTTGTGGACCAAATTTAGAAAAATAAAACAAACATTTTATTTTTCAAGTTTCTGTCATACTACACAATTATGTGGATGACTACGGCGTGCCTTCCGTTTTAGTTAAAAAGTGTTTTGTTTTACGACCTATACAAGTAATTCAATAATGATTAGCAGGCTTGAGGTCAATTTTGATACACCAAATTTGTAATCAAAAAGTTTTGGCAGTTTTAACAACAAACAATATTGCAAGAACTAGCTCAAAAGCTAGCAGCAGGCAGATCGTACAGCTGTTTCGGGAGTTGCCAAACTCCTTCATCAGCGATCTTTGCTTAACGATGAACGGATTATCAGCACTCCCCATACGTTTTTCTTGATAAACTGCATGAGAATTACAAGTTATCAAACGAAAAACCCTGAGAAATGCTGCTTCGATCATCGCCTTGCAATATTGTTGTTGTTGTGGGCCACCGCTGTTTGTTGGAGTCAAGTCTTGACTCACGTCAACTGCTTGTGGACCAAATTTAGAAAAATAAAACAAACATTTTATTTTTCAAGTTTCTGTCATACTACACAATTATGTGGATGACTACGGCGTGCCTTCCGTTTTAGTTAAAAAGTGTTTTGTTTTACGACCTATACAAGTAATTCAATAATGATTAGCAGGCTCGAGGTCAATTTTGATACACCAAATTTGTAATCAAAAAGTTTTGGCAGTTTTAACAACAAACAATATTGCAAGAACTAGCTCAAAAGCTAGCAGCAGGCAGATCGTACAGCTGTTTCGGGAGTTGCCAAACTCCTTCATCAGCGATCTTTGCTTAACGATGAACGGATTATCAGCACTCCCCATACGTTTTTCTTTTTTTTTTTTTTTTGATAAACTGCATGAGAATTGCAAGTTATCAAACGAAAAACCCTGAGAAATGCTGCTTCGATCATCGCCTTGCAATATTGTTGTTGTTGTGGGCCACCGCTGTTTGTTGGAGTCAAGTCTTGACTCACGTCAACTGCTTGTGGACCAAATTTAGAAAAATAAAACAAACATTTTATTTTTCAAGTTTCTGTCATACTACACAATTATGTGGATGACTACGGCGTGCCTTCCGTTTTAGTTAAAAAGTGTTTTGTTTTACGACCTATACAAGTAATTCAATAATGATTAGCAGGCTCGAGGTCAATTTTGATACACCAAATTTGTAATCAAAAAGTTTTGGCAGTTTTAACAACAAACAATATTGCAAGAACTAGCTCAAAAGCTAGCAGCAGGCAGATCGTACAGCTGTTTCGGGAGTTGCCAAACTCCTTCATCAGCGATCTTTGCTTAACGATGAACGGATTATCAGCACTCCCCATACGTTTTTCTTGATAAACTGCATGAGAATTGCAAGTTATCAAACGAAAAACCCTGAGAAATGCTGCTTCGATCATCGCCTTGCAATATTGTTGTTGTTGTGGGCCACCGCTGTTTGTTGGAGTCAAGTCTTGACTCACGTCAACTGCTTGTGGACCAAATTTAGAAAAATAAAACAAACATTTTATTTTTCAAGTTTCTGTCATACTACACAATTATGTGGATGACTACGGCGTGCCTTCCGTTTTAGTTAAAAAGTGTTTTGTTTTACGACCTATACAAGTAATTCAATAATGATTAGCAGGCTCGAGGTCAATTTTGATACACCAAATTTGTAATCAAAAAGTTTTGGCAGTTTTAACAACAAACAATATTGCAAGAACTAGCTCAAAAGCTAGCAGCAGGCAGATCGTACAGCTGTTTCGGGAGTTGCCAAACTCCTTCATCAGCGATCTTTGCTTAACGATGAACGGATTATCAGCACTCCCCATACGTTTTTCTTGATAAACTGCATGAGAATTGCAAGTTATCAAACGAAAAACCCTGAGAAATGCTGCTTCGATCATCGCCTTGCAATATTGTTGTTGTTGTGGGCCACCGCTGTTTGTTGGAGTCAAGTCTTGACTCACGTCAACTGCTTGTGGACCAAATTTAGAAAAATAAAACAAACATTTTATTTTTCAAGTTTCTGTCATACTACACAATTATGTGGATGACTACGGCGTGCCTTCCGTTTTAGTTAAAAAGTGTTTTGTTTTACGACCTATACAAGTAATTCAATAATGATTAGCAGGCTCGAGGTCAATTTTGATACACCAAATTTGTAATCAAAAAGTTTTGGCAGTTTTAACAACAAACAATATTGCAAGAACTAGCTCAAAAGCTAGCAGCAGGCAGATCGTACAGCTGTTTCGGGAGTTGCCAAACTCCTTCATCAGCGATCTTTGCTTAACGATGAACGGATTATCAGCACTCCCCATACGTTTTTCTTTTTTTTTTTTTTTTGATAAACTGCATGAGAATTGCAAGTTATCAAACGAAAAACCCTGAGAAATGCTGCTTCGATCATCGCCTTGCAATATTGTTGTTGTTGTGGGCCACCGCTGTTTGTTGGAGTCAAGTCTTGACTCACGTCAACTGCTTGTGGACCAAATTTAGAAAAATAAAACAAACATTTTATTTTTCAAGTTTCTGTCATACTACACAATTATGTGGATGACTACGGCGTGCCTTCCGTTTTAGTTAAAAAGTGTTTTGTTTTACGACCTATACAAGTAATTCAATAATGATTAGCAGGCTCGAGGTCAATTTTGATACACCAAATTTGTAATCAAAAAGTTTTGGCAGTTTTAACAACAAACAATATTGCAAGAACTAGCTCAAAAGCTAGCAGCAGGCAGATCGTACAGCTGTTTCGGGAGTTGCCAAACTCCTTCATCAGCGATCTTTGCTTAACGATGAACGGATTATCAGCACTCCCCATACGTTTTTCTTGATAAACTGCATGAGAATTGCAAGTTATCAAACGAAAAACCCTGAGAAATGCTGCTTCGATCATCGCCTTGCAATATTGTTGTTGTTGTGGGCCACCGCTGTTTGTTGGAGTCAAGTCTTGACTCACGTCAACTGCTTGTGGACCAAATTTAGAAAAATAAAACAAACATTTTATTTTTCAAGTTTCTGTCATACTACACAATTATGTGGATGACTACGGCGTGCCTTCCGTTTTAGTTAAAAAGTGTTTTGTTTTACGACCTATACAAGTAATTCAATAATGATTAGCAGGCTCGAGGTCAATTTTGATACACCAAATTTGTAATCAAAAAGTTTTGGCAGTTTTAACAACAAACAATATTGCAAGAACTAGCTCAAAAGCTAGCAGCAGGCAGATCGTACAGCTGTTTCGGGAGTTGCCAAACTCCTTCATCAGCGATCTTTGCTTAACGATGAACGGATTATCAGCACTCCCCATACGTTTTTCTTGATAAACTGCATGAGAATTGCAAGTTATCAAACGAAAAACCCTGAGAAATGCTGCTTCGATCATCGCCTTGCAATATTGTTGTTGTTGTGGGCCACCGCTGTTTGTTGGAGTCAAGTCTTGACTCACGTCAACTGCTTGTGGACCAAATTTAGAAAAATAAAACAAACATTTTATTTTTCAAGTTTCTGTCATACTACACAATTATGTGGATGACTACGGCGTGCCTTCCGTTTTAGTTAAAAAGTGTTTTGTTTTACGACCTATACAAGTAATTCAATAATGATTAGCAGGCTCGAGGTCAATTTTGATACACCAAATTTGTAATCAAAAAGTTTTGGCAGTTTTAACAACAAACAATATTGCAAGAACTAGCTCAAAAGCTAGCAGCAGGCAGATCGTACTTGACTCCAACAAACAGCGGTGGCCCACAACAACAACAATATTGCAAGGCGATGATCGAAGCAGCATTTCTCAGGGTTTTTCGTTTGATAACTTGCAATTCTCATGCAGTTTATCAAGAAAAACGTATGGGGAGTGCTGATAATCCGTTCATCGTTAAGCAAAGATCGCTGATGAAGGAGTTTGGCAACTCCCGAAACAGCTGTACGATCTGCCTGCTGCTAGCTTTTGAGCTAGTTCTTGCAATATTGTTTGTTGTTAAAACTGCCAAAACTTTTTGATTACAAATTTGGTGTATCAAAATTGACCTCGAGCCTGCTAATCATTATTGAATTACTTGTATAGGTCGTAAAACAAAACACTTTTTAACTAAAACGGAAGGCACGCCGTAGTCATCCACATAATTGTGTAGTATGACAGAAACTTGAAAAATAAAATGTTTGTTTTATTTTTCTAAATTTGGTCCACAAGCAGTTGACGTGAGTCAAGACTTGACTCCAACAAACAGCGGTGGCCCACAACAACAACAATATTGCAAGGCGATGATCGAAGCAGCATTTCTCAGGGTTTTTCGTTTGATAACTTGCAATTCTCATGCAGTTTATCAAGAAAAACGTATGGGGAGTGCTGATAATCCGTTCATCGTTAAGCAAAGATCGCTGATGAAGGAGTTTGGCAACTCCCGAAACAGCTGTACGATCTGCCTGCTGCTAGCTTTTGAGCTAGTTCTTGCAATATTGTTTGTTGTTAAAACTGCCAAAACTTTTTGATTACAAATTTGGTGTATCAAAATTGACCTCGAGCCTGCTAATCATTATTGAATTACTTGTATAGGTCGTAAAACAAAACACTTTTTAACTAAAACGGAAGGCACGCCGTAGTCATCCACATAATTGTGTAGTATGACAGAAACTTGAAAAATAAAATGTTTGTTTTATTTTTCTAAATTTGGTCCACAAGCAGTTGACGTGAGTCAAGACTTGACTCCAACAAACAGCGGTGGCCCACAACAACAACAATATTGCAAGGCGATGATCGAAGCAGCATTTCTCAGGGTTTTTCGTTTGATAACTTGCAATTCTCATGCAGTTTATCAAGAAAAACGTATGGGGAGTGCTGATAATCCGTTCATCGTTAAGCAAAGATCGCTGATGAAGGAGTTTGGCAACTCCCGAAACAGCTGTACGATCTGCCTGCTGCTAGCTTTTGAGCTAGTTCTTGCAATATTGTTTGTTGTTAAAACTGCCAAAACTTTTTGATTACAAATTTGGTGTATCAAAATTGACCTCGAGCCTGCTAATCATTATTGAATTACTTGTATAGGTCGTAAAACAAAACACTTTTTAACTAAAACGGAAGGCACGCCGTAGTCATCCACATAATTGTGTAGTATGACAGAAACTTGAAAAATAAAATGTTTGTTTTATTTTTCTAAATTTGGTCCACAAGCAGTTGACGTGAGTCAAGACTTGACTCCAACAAACAGCGGTGGCCCACAACAACAACAATATTGCAAGGCGATGATCGAAGCAGCATTTCTCAGGGTTTTTCGTTTGATAACTTGCAATTCTCATGCAGTTTATCAAGAAAAACGTATGGGGAGTGCTGATAATCCGTTCATCGTTAAGCAAAGATCGCTGATGAAGGAGTTTGGCAACTCCCGAAACAGCTGTACGATCTGCCTGCTGCTAGCTTTTGAGCTAGTTCTTGCAATATTGTTTGTTGTTAAAACTGCCAAAACTTTTTGATTACAAATTTGGTGTATCAAAATTGACCTCGAGCCTGCTAATCATTATTGAATTACTTGTATAGGTCGTAAAACAAAACACTTTTTAACTAAAACGGAAGGCACGCCGTAGTCATCCACATAATTGTGTAGTATGACAGAAACTTGAAAAATAAAATGTTTGTTTTATTTTTCTAAATTTGGTCCACAAGCAGTTGACGTGAGTCAAGACTTGACTCCAACAAACAGCGGTGGCCCACAACAACAACAATATTGCAAGGCGATGATCGAAGCAGCATTTCTCAGGGTTTTTCGTTTGATAACTTGCAATTCTCATGCAGTTTATCAAGAAAAACGTATGGGGAGTGCTGATAATCCGTTCATCGTTAAGCAAAGATCGCTGATGAAGGAGTTTGGCAACTCCCGAAACAGCTGTACGATCTGCCTGCTGCTAGCTTTTGAGCTAGTTCTTGCAATATTGTTTGTTGTTAAAACTGCCAAAACTTTTTGATTACAAATTTGGTGTATCAAAATTGACCTCGAGCCTGCTAATCATTATTGAATTACTTGTATAGGTCGTAAAACAAAACACTTTTTAACTAAAACGGAAGGCACGCCGTAGTCATCCACATAATTGTGTAGTATGACAGAAACTTGAAAAATAAAATGTTTGTTTTATTTTTCTAAATTTGGTCCACAAGCAGTTGACGTGAGTCAAGACTTGACTCCAACAAACAGCGGTGGCCCACAACAACAACAATATTGCAAGGCGATGATCGAAGCAGCATTTCTCAGGGTTTTTCGTTTGATAACTTGCAATTCTCATGCAGTTTATCAAGAAAAACGTATGGGGAGTGCTGATAATCCGTTCATCGTTAAGCAAAGATCGCTGATGAAGGAGTTTGGCAACTCCCGAAACAGCTGTACGATCTGCCTGCTGCTAGCTTTTGAGCTAGTTCTTGCAATATTGTTTGTTGTTAAAACTGCCAAAACTTTTTGATTACAAATTTGGTGTATCAAAATTGACCTCGAGCCTGCTAATCATTATTGAATAAAATATAAATTTTAAAATGTTTTATTGTTTCTCTCACTTAGGTTAGTATTAAATTCACGTAAAAATAACATTTCAATAGTAGATATTTGAATTTTTTAAAGTTATTGAAATGTTACCTATACACTGATTCTCAAACAATCATTCTTCCATAAGTTCAAGCCTTCAGTGCTCAAAAATCCATATTGATAAAATTTAAATTTTAAAATGTTTTATTGTTTCCTTCACTTTAAAATATCAATTCAATAGTAGATTTTTGAATTTTTGAAATTTTTTGAAATGTTACCTATATACTGATTCTCAAACAATCATTCTTCCATACGTTCAAGCCTTCAGTGCTCAAAAATCCATATTTATTAAATTTAAATTTTAAAATGTGTTATTCTTTCTTTCACTTGAAAATAACATTTCAATAGGAGATTATTGAATTTTTGAAATTTTTTAAAATGTTACCTATAAACTAATTCTCATACGATCATTCTTCCATACGTTCAAGCCTTCAGTGCTCAAAAATCCATACTGATAAAATTTAAATTTTGAAATGTTTTATTGTTTCTTTCACTTTAAAATATCAATTCAATAGTAGATTTTTGAATTTTTGAAATTTTTTGAAATGTTACCTATATACTGATTCTCAAACAATCATTCTTCCATACGTTCAAGCCTTCAGTGCTCAAAAATCCATATTGATAAAATTTAAATTTTTAAATGTTTTATTGTTTCTTTCACTTAACAATAACATTTCAATAGTAAATTATTGAATTTTTGAAATTTTTTAAAATGTTACCTACAAACTGATTCTCATACGACCATTCTTCCATACGTTGAAGCCTTCAGTGCTCAAAAATCCATACTGATAAAATTTAAATTTTGAAATGTGTTACTGTTTCTTTCACTTTAAAATATCAATTCAATAGTAGATTTTTGAATTTTTGAAATTTATTGAAATGTTACCTATACACTGATTCTCAAACAATCATTCTTCCATACGTTCAAGCCTTCAGTGCTCAAAAACCCATATTGATAAAATTTAAATTTTGAAATGTTTTATTGTTTCTTTCACTTAACAATAACATTTCAATAGTAAATTATTGAATTTTTGAAATTTTTTAAAATGTTACCTACAAACTGATTCTCATACGACCATTCTTCCATACGTTCAAGCCTTCAGTGCTCAAAAATCCATACTGATAAAATTTAAATTTTGAAATGTTTTATTGTTTCTTTCACTTTAAAATATCAATTCAATAGTAGATTTTTGAATTTTTGAAATTTTTTAAAATGTTACCTACAAACTGATTCTCATACGACCATTCTTCCATACCTTCAAGCCTTCAGTGCTCAAAAATCCATATTGATAAAATATAAATTTTAAAATGTTTTATTGTTTCTCTCACTTAGGTTAGTATTAAATTCACGTAAAAATAACATTTCAATAGTAGATATTTGAATTTTTTAAAGTTATTGAAATGTTACCTATACACTGATTCTCAAACAATCATTCTTCCATACGTTCAAGCCTTCAGTGCTCAAAAATCCATATTGATAAAATTTAAATTTTAAAATGTTTTATTGTTTCCTTCACTTTAAAATATCAATTCAATAGTAGATTTTTGAATTTTTGAAATTTTTTGAAATGTTACCTATATACTGATTCTCAAACAATCATTCTTCCATACGTTCAAGCCTTCAGTGCTCAAAAATCCATATTTATTAAATTTAAATTTTAAAATGTGTTATTCTTTCTTTCACTTGAAAATAACATTTCAATAGGAGATTATTGAATTTTTGAAATTTTTTAAAATGTTACCTATAAACTAATTCTCATACGATCATTCTTCCATACGTTCAAGCCTTCAGTGCTCAAAAATCCATACTGATAAAATTTAAATTTTGAAATGTTTTATTGTTTCTTTCACTTTAAAATATCAATTCAATAGTAGATTTTTGAATTTTTGAAATTTTTTGAAATGTTACCTATATACTGATTCTCAAACAATCATTCTTCCATACGTTCAAGCCTTCAGTGCTCAAAAATCCATATTGATAAAATTTAAATTTTGAAATGTTTTATTGTTTCTTTCACTTAACAATAACATTTCAATAGTAAATTATTGAATTTTTGAAATTTTTTAAAATGTTACCTACAAACTGATTCTCATACGACCATTCTTCCATACGTTGAAGCCTTCAGTGCTCAAAAATCCATACTGATAAAATTTAAATTTTGAAATGTGTTACTGTTTCTTTCACTTTAAAATATCAATTCAATAGTAGATTTTTGAATTTTTGAAATTTATTGAAATGTTACCTATACACTGATTCTCAAACAATCATTCTTCCATACGTTCAAGCCTTCAGTGCTCAAAAATCCATATTGATAAAATTTAAATTTTGAAATGTTTTATTGTTTCTTTCACTTAACAATAACATTTCAATAGTAAATTATTGAATTTTTGAAATTTTTTAAAATGTTACCTACAAACTGATTCTCATACGACCATTCCTCCATACGTTCAAGCCTTCAGTGCTCAAAAATCCATACTGATAAAATTTAAATTTTGAAATGTGTTACGGTTTCTTTCACTTTAAAATATCAATTCAATAGTAGATTTTTGAATTTTTGAAATTTTTTGAAATGTTACCTATATTCTGATTCTCAAACAATCATTCTTCCATACCTTCAAGCCTTCAGTGCTCAAAAATCCATATTGATAAAATTTAAATTTTAAAATGTCTTATTGTTTCCTTCACTTTAAAATATCAATTCAATAGTAGATTTTTGAATTTTTGAAATTTTTTGAAATGTTACCTATATACTGATTCTCAAACAATCATTCTTCCATACCTTCAAGCCTTCAGTGCTCAAAAATCCATATTGATAAAATATAAATTTTCAAATGTTTTATTGTTTCTCTCACTTAGGTTAGTATTAAATTCACGTAAAAATAACATTTCAATAGTAGATATTTGAATTTTTGAAATTTATTGAAATGTTACCTATACACTGATTCTCAAACAATCATTCTTCCATACGTTCAAGCCTTCAGTGCTCAAAAATCCATATTGATAAAATTTAAATTTTAAAATGTTTTATTGTTTCCTTCACTTTAAAATATCAATTCAATAGTAGATTTTTGAATTTTTGAAATTTTTTGAAATGTTACCTATATACTGATTCTCAAACAATCATTCTTCCATACGTTCAAGCCTTCAGTGCTCAAAAATCCATATTTATTAAATTTAAATTTTAAAATGTGTTATTGTTTCTTTCACTTGAAAATAACATTTCAATAGCAGATTATTGAATTTTTGAAATTTTTTAAAATGTTACCGATAAACTAATTCTCATACGATCATTCTTCCATACGTTCAAGCCTTCAGTGCTCAAAAATCCATACTGATAAAATTTAAATTTTGAAATGTTTTATTGTTTCTTTCACTTTAAAATATCAATTCAATAGTAGATTTTTGAATTTTTGAAATTATTTTAAATGTTACCTATATACTGATTCTCATTCGATCATTCTTCTATACGTTCAAGCCTTAAGTGCTCAAAAATCCGTAGTGATAAAATTTAAATTTTAAAATGTTTTATTGTTTCTTTCACTTAGGTTAGTATTAAATTCAGTCACAAACAACATTTCAATAGTAGATTTTTGAATTTTTGAAATTTTTTGAAATGTTACCTATATACTGATTCTCAAACGATCATTCTTCGATACCTTCAAGCCTTCAGTGCTCAAAAATCCGTATTGATAAAATTTAAATTTTGAAATGTTTTATTGTTTCTTTCACTTAAAAATAACATTTCAATAGTAAATTATTGAATTTTTGAAATTTTTTAAAATGTTACCTATAAACTGATTCTCATACGACCATTCTTATATACGTTCAAGCCTTCAGTGCTCAAAAATCCATACTGATAAAATTTAAATTTTGAAATGTGTTACTGTTTCTTTCACTTAAAAATAACATTTCAATAGTAAATTATTGAATTTTTGAAATTTTTTGAAATGTTACCTATATACAGATTCTCAAACGATCATTCTTCCATACGTTCAAGCCTTAAGTGCTCAAAAATCCATCTTGATAAAATTTTAATTTTGAAATGTTTTATTGTTTCTTTTACTTAGGTAAGAATTAAATTCACTCACAAATAACATTTCAATAGTAGATATTTGAATTTTTGAAATTATTTTAAATGTTACCTATATACTGATTCTCATTCGATCATTCCTCCATACGTTCAAGCCTTAAGTGCTCAAAAATCCGTATTGATAAAATTTTAATTTGGAAATGGTTTATTGTTTCTTTCACTTAGGATAGTATTAAATTCACTCACAAATAACATTTCAATAGTAGATATTTGAATTTTTGAAATTATTTTAAATGTTACCTTTAAACTGATTCTCAGTCGATCATTCTTCCATACGTTCAAGCCTTCAGTGCTCTAAAATCCGTATTGATAAAATTTAAATTTTAAAATGTTTTATTCTTTCTTTCACTTGAAAATAACATTTCAATAGCAGATTATTGAATTTTTGAAATTTTTTAAAATGTTACCTATAAACTGATTCTCATACGACCATTCTTCCATACGTTCAAGCCTTCAGTGCTCAAAAATCCATACTGATAAAATTTAAATTTTGAAATGTGTTACTGTTTCTTTCACTTAAAAATAACATTTCAATAGTAGATTATTGAATTTTGGAATTTTTTTGAAATGTTACCTATAAACTGATTCTCATACGATCCTTCTTCTATACCTTCAAGCCTTCAGTGCTCAGAAACCCATATTGATAAAATATAAATTTTGAAATGTGTTACTGTTTCTCTCACTTAAATATAACATTTCAATAGTAGATTTTTGAATTTTTGAAATTTTTTGAAATGTTACCTATATACTGATTCTCATACGATCATTCTTCCATACGTTCAAGCCTTCAGTGCTCAAAAATCCATACTGATAAAATTTAAATTTTGAAATGTTTTATTGTTTCCTTCACTTTGAAATATCAATTCAATAGTAGATTATTGAATTTTGGAATTTTTTTGAAATGTTACCTATATACTGATTCTCATACGATCATTCTTCCATACGTTCAAGCCTTCAGTGCTCAAAAATCCATATTGATAAAATATAAATTTTGAAATGTGTTCCTGTTTCTTTCACTTAAATATAACATTTCAATAGTAAATTATTCAATTTTTAAAATTTTTTGAAATGTTACCTATATACTGATTCTCAAACGATCATTCTTCGATACGTTCAAGCCTTAAGTGCTCAAAAATCCGTATTGATAAAATTTAAATTTTGAAATGTTTTATTGTTTCTTTCACTTAGGTTAGTATTAAATTCACTCACAAACAACATATCAATAGTAGATTTTTGAATTTTTGAAATTTTTTGAAATGTTACCTATATACTGATTCTCAAACGATCATTCTTCGATACCTTCAAGCCTTCAGTGCTCAAAAATCCGTATTGATAAAATTTAAATTTTGAAATGTTTTATTGTTTCTTTCACTTAAAAATAACATTTCAAGCCTTCAGTGCTCAAAAATCCGTATTGATAAAATTTAAATTTTGAAATGTGTTATTGTTTCTTTCACTTAAAAATAACATTTCAATAGTAGATTATTGAATTTTCGAAATTTTTTGAAATGTTACCTATATACTGATTCTCATACGATCATTCCTCCATACGTTCAAGCCTTAAGTGCTCAAAAATCCATCTTGATAAAATTTAAATTTTGAAATGTTTTATTGTTTCTTTTACTTAGGTAAGAATTAAATTCACTCACAAATAACATTTCAATAGTAGATATTTGAATTTTTGAAATTATTTTAAATGTTACCTATATACTGATTCTCATTCGATCATTCTTCCATACGTTCAAGCCTTAAGTGCTCAAAAATCCGTATTGATAAAATTTTAATTTTGAAATGGTTTATTGTTTCTTTCACTTAGGATAGTATTAAATTCACTCACAAATAACATTTCAATAGTAGATATTTGAATTTTTGAAATTATTTTAAATGTTACCTATATACTGATTATCATTCGATCATTCTTCCATACGTTCAAGCCTTAAGTGCTCTAAAATCCGTATTGATAAAATTTAAATTTTAAAATGTTTTATTCTTTCTTTCACTTGAAAATAACATTTCAATAGCAGATTATTGAATTTTTGAAATTTTTTAAAATGTTACCTATAAACTGATTCTCATACGACCATTCTTCCATACGTTCAAGCCTTCAGTGCTCAAAAATCCATACTGATAAAATTTAAATTTTGAAATGTGTTACTGTTTCTTTCACTTAAAAATAACATTTCAATAGTAAATTATTGAATTTTTGAAATTTTTTGAAATGTTACCTATATACAGATTCTCAAACGATCATTCTTCCATACGTTCAAGCCTTAAGTGCTCAAAAATCCGTATTGATAAAATTTAAATTTTGAAATGTTTTATTGTTTCTTTCACTTAGGTTAGTATTAAATTCACTCACAAACAACATTTCAATAGTAGATTTTTGAATTTTTGAAATTTTTTGAAATGTTACCTATATACTGATTCTCAAACGATCATTCTTCGATACCTTCAAGCCTTCAGTGCTCAAAAATCCGTATTGATAAAATTTAAATTTTGAAATGTGTTACTGTTTCTTTCACTTAAAAATAACATTTCAATAGTAGATTATTGAATTTTGGAATTTTTTTGAAATGTTACCTATAAACTGATTCTCATACGATCCTTCTTCTATACCTTCAAGCCTTCAGTGCTCAGAAACCCATATTGATAAAATATAAATTTTGAAATGTGTTACTGTTTCTCTCACTTAAATATAACATTTCAATAGTAGATTTTTGAATTTTTGAAATTTTTTGAAATGTTACCTATATACTGATTCTCATACGATCATTCTTCCATACGTTCAAGCCTTCAGTGCTCAAAAATCCATACTGATAAAATTTAAATTTTGAAATGTTTTATTGTTTCCTTCACTTTGAAATATCAATTCAATAGTAGATTATTGAATTTTGGAATTTTTTTGAAATGTTACCTATATACTGATTCTCATACGATCATTCTTCCATACGTTCAAGCCTTCAGTGCTCAAAAATCCATATTGATAAAATATAAATTTTGAAATGTGTTCCTGTTTCTTTCACTTAAATATAACATTTCAATAGTAAATTATTCAATTTTTAAAATTTTTTGAAATGTTACCTATATACTGATTCTCAAACAATCATTCTTCGATACGTTCAAGCCTTAAGTGCTCAAAAATCCGTATTGATAAAATTTAAATTTTGAAATGTTTTATTGTTTCTTTCACTTAGGTTAGTATTAAATTCACTCACAAACAACATATCAATAGTAGATTTTTGAATTTTTGAAATTTTTTGAAATGTTACCTATATACTGATTCTCAAACGATCATTCTTCGATACCTTCAAGCCTTCAGTGCTCAAAAATCCGTATTGATAAAATTTAAATTTTGAAATGTTTTATTGTTTCTTTCACTTAAAAATAACATTTCAAGCCTTCAGTGCTCAAAAATCCGTATTGATAAAACTTAAATTTTGAAATGTGTTATTGTTTCTTTCACTTAAAAATAACATTTCAATAGTAGATTATTGAATTTTCGAAATTTTTTGAAATGTTACCTATATACTGATTCTCATACGATCATTCCTCCATACGTTCAAGCCTTAAGTGCTCAAAAATCCATCTTGATAAAATTTAAATTTTGAAATGTTTTATTGTTTCTTTTACTTAGGTAAGAATTAAATTCACTCACAAATAACATTTCAATAGTAGATATTTGAATTTTTGAAATTATTTTAAATGTTACCTATATACTGATTCTCATTCGATCATTCTTCCATACGTTCAAGCCTTAAGTGCTCAAAAATCCGTATTGATAAAATTTTAATTTTGAAATGGTTTATTGTTTCTTTCACTTAGGATAGTATTAAATTCACTCACAAATAACATTTCAATAGTAGATATTTGAATTTTTGAAATTATTTTAAATGTTACCTATATACTGATTATCATTCGATCATTCTTCCATACGTTCAAGCCTTAAGTGCTCTAAAATCCGTATTGATAAAATTTAAATTTTAAAATGTTTTATTCTTTCTTTCACTTGAAAATAACATTTCAATAGCAGATTATTGAATTTTTGAAATTTTTTAAAATGTTACCTATAAACTGATTCTCATACGACCATTCTTCCATACGTTCAAGCCTTCAGTGCTCAAAAATCCATACTGATAAAATTTAAATTTTGAAATGTGTTACTGTTTCTTTCACTTAAAAATAACATTTCAATAGTAAATTATTGAATTTTTGAAATTTTTTGAAATGTTACCTATATACAGATTCTCAAACGATCATTCTTCCATACGTTCAAGCCTTAAGTGCTCAAAAATCCGTATTGATAAAATTTAAATTTTGAAATGTTTTATTGTTTCTTTCACTTAGGTTAGTATTAAATTCACTCACAAACAACATTTCAATAGTAGATTTTTGAATTTTTGAAATTTTTTGAAATGTTACCTATATACAGATTCTCAAACGATCATTCTTCCATACGTTCAAGCCTTAAGTGCTCAAAAATCCGTATTGATAAAATTTTAATTTTGAAATGGTTTATTGTTTCTTTCACTTAGGATAGTATTAAATTCACTCACAAACAACATTTCAATAGTAGGTTTTTGAATTTTTGAAATTTTTTGAAATGTTACCTATATACTGATTCTCAAACGATCATTCTTCGATACCTTCAAGCCTTCAGTGCTCAAAAATCCGTATTGATAAAATTTAAATTTTGAAATGTTTTATTGTTTCTTTCACTTAAAAATAACATTTCAAGCCTTCAGTGCTCAAAAATCCCTATTGATAAAACTTAAATTTTGAAATGTATTATTGTTTCTTTCACTTAAAAATAACATTTCAATAGTAGATTATTGAATTTTCGAAATTTTTTGAAATGTTACCTATATACTGATTCTCATACGATCATTCCTCCATACGTTCAAGCCTTAAGTGCTCAAAAATCCATCTTGATAAAATTTTAATTTTGAAATGTTTTATTGTTTCTTTTACTTAGGTAAGAATTAAATTCACTCACAAATAACATTTCAATAGTAGATATTTGAATTTTTGAAATTATTTTAAATGTTACCTATATACTGATTCTCATTCGATCATTCTTCCATACGTTTAAGCCTTAAGTGCTCAAAAATCCGTATTGATAAAATTTTAATTTTGAAATGGTTTATTGTTTCTTTCACTTAGGATAGTATTAAATTCACTCACAAATAACATTTCAATAGTAGATATTTGAATTTTTGAAATTATTTTAAATGTTACCTATATACTGATTATCATTCGATCATTCTTCCATACGTTCAAGCCTTAAGTGCTCTAAAATCCGTATTGATAAAATTTAAATTTTAAAATGTTTTATTCTTTCTTTCACTTGAAAATAACATTTTAATAGCAGATTATTGAATTTTTGAAATTTTTAAAATGTTACCTATAAACTGATTCTCATACGACCATTCTTCCATACGTTCAAGCCTTCAGTGCTCAAAAATCCATACGGATAAAATTTAAATTTTGAAATGTGTTACTGTTTCTTTCACTTAAAAATAACATTTCAATAGTAGATTATTGAATTTTGGAATTTTTTTGAAATGTTACCTATAAACTGATTCTCATACGATCCTTCTTCCATACCTTCAAGCCTTCAGTGCTCAGAAACCCATATTGATAAAATATAAATTTTGAAATGTGTTACTGTTTCTCTCACTTAAATATAACATTTCAATAGTAGATTATTGAATTTTTTAAATTTTTTTAAATGTTACCTTTAAACTGATTCTCATACGATCATTCTTCGATACCTTCAAGCCTTCAGTGCTCAAAAATCCGTATTGATAAAATTTAAATTTTAAAATGTGTTATTCTTTCTTTCACTTTGAAATAACATTTCAATAGCAGATTATTGAATTTTTGAAATTTTTTAAAATGTTACCTATATACTAAATCTCATACGACCATTTTTCCATTTGATCAAGCCTTCAGTGCTCAAAAATCCATATTGATAAAATATAAATTTTGAAATGTGTTACTGTTTCTTTCACTTAAAAATAACATTTCAATAGTAGATTATTGAATTTTGGAATTTTTTTGAAATGTTACCTATAAACTGATTCTCATACGATCCTTCTTCCATACCTTCAAGCCTTCAGTGCTCAGAAACCCATATTGATAAAATATAAATTTTGAAATGTGTTACTGTTTCTCTCACTTAAATATAACATTTCAATAGTAGATTTTTGAATTTTTGAAATTTTTTGAAATGTTACCTATATACTGATTCTCATACGATCATTCTTCCATACGTTCAAGCCTTCAGTGCTCAAAAATCCATCTTGATAAAATTTTAATTTTGAAATGTTTTATTATTTCTTTTACTTAGGTAAGAATTAAATTCACTCACAAATAACATTTCAATAGTAGATATTTGAATTTTTGAAATTATTTTAAATGTTACCTATATACTGATTCTCATTCGATCATTCTTCCATACGTTCAAGCCTTAAGTGCTCAAAAATCCGTATTGATAAAATTTTAATTTTGAAATGGTTTATTGTTTCTTTCACTTAGGATAGTATTAAATTCACTCACAAATAACATTTCAATAGTAGATATTTGAATTTTTGAAATTATTTTAAATGTTACCTATATACTGATTATCATTCGATCATTCTTCCATACGTTCAAGCCTTAAGTGCTCTAAAATCCGTATTGATAAAATTTAAATTTTAAAATGTTTTATTCTTTCTTTCACTTGAAAATAACATTTTAATAGCAGATTATTGAATTTTTGAAATTTTTAAAATGTTACCTATAAACTGATTCTCATACGACCATTCTTCCATACGTTCAAGCCTTCAGTGCTCAAAAATCCATACGGATAAAATTTAAATTTTGAAATGTGTTACTGTTTCTTTCACTTAAAAATAACATTTCAATAGTAGATTATTGAATTTTGGAATTTTTTTGAAATGTTACCTATAAACTGATTCTCATACGATCCTTCTTCCATACCTTCAAGCCTTCAGTGCTCAGAAACCCATATTGATAAAATATAAATTTTGAAATGTGTTACTGTTTCTCTCACTTAAATATAACATTTCAATAGTAGATTATTGAATTTTTTAAATTTTTTTAAATGTTACCTTTAAACTGATTCTCATACGATCATTCTTCGATACCTTCAAGCCTTCAGTGCTCAAAAATCCGTATTGATAAAATTTAAATTTTAAAATGTGTTATTCTTTCTTTCACTTGAAAATAACATTTCAATAGCAGATTATTGAATTTTTGAAATTTTTTAAAATGTTACCTATATACTAAATCTCATACGACCATTTTTCCATTAGATCAAGCCTTCAGTGCTCAAAAATCCATATTGATAAAATATAAATTTTGAAATGTGTTACTGTTTCTTTCACTTAAAAATAACATTTCAATAGTAGATTATTGAATTTTGGAATTTTTTTGAAATGTTACCTATAAACTGATTCTCATACGATCCTTCTTCCATACCTTCAAGCCTTCAGTGCTCAGAAACCCATATTGATAAAATATAAATTTTGAAATGTGTTACTGTTTCTCTCACTTAAATATAACATTTCAATAGTAGATTTTTGAATTTTTGAAATTATTTTAAATGTTACCTATATACTGATTATCATTCGATCATTCTTCCATACGTTCAAGCCTTAAGTGCTCTAAAATCCGTATTGATAAAATTTAAATTTTAAAATGTTTTATTCTTTCTTTCACTTGAAAATAACATTTTAATAGCAGATTATTGAATTTTTGAAATTTTTAAAATGTTACCTATAAACTGATTCTCATACGACCATTCTTCCATACGTTCAAGCCTTCAGTGCTCAAAAATCCATACGGATAAAATTTAAATTTTGAAATGTGTTACTGTTTCTTTCACTTAAAAATAACATTTCAATAGTAGATTATTGAATTTTGGAATTTTTTTGAAATGTTACCTATAAACTGATTCTCATACGATCCTTCTTCCATACCTTCAAGCCTTCAGTGCTCAGAAACCCATATTGATAAAATATAAATTTTGAAATGTGTTACTGTTTCTCTCACTTAAATATAACATTTCAATAGTAGATTATTGAATTTTTTAAATTTTTTTAAATGTTACCTTTAAACTGATTCTCATACGATCATTCTTCGATACCTTCAAGCCTTCAGTGCTCAAAAATCCGTATTGATAAAATTTAAATTTTAAAATGTGTTATTCTTTCTTTCACTTGAAAATAACATTTCAATAGCAGATTATTGAATTTTTGAAATTTTTTAAAATGTTACCTATATACTAAATCTCATACGACCATTTTTCCATTAGATCAAGCCTTCAGTGCTCAAAAATCCATATTGATAAAATATAAATTTTGAAATGTGTTACTGTTTCTTTCACTTAAAAATAACATTTCAATAGTAGATTATTGAATTTTGGAATTTTTTTGAAATGTTACCTATAAACTGATTCTCATACGATCCTTCTTCCATACCTTCAAGCCTTCAGTGCTCAGAAACCCATATTGATAAAATATAAATTTTGAAATGTGTTACTGTTTCTCTCACTTAAATATAACATTTCAATAGTAGATTTTTGAATTTTTGAAATTTTTTGAAATGTTACCTATATACTGATTCTCATACGATCATTCTTCCATACGTTCAAGCCTTCAGTGCTCAAAAATCCATACTGATAAAATTTAAATTTTGAAATGTTTTATTGTTTCCTTCACTTTGAAATATCAATTCAATAGTAGATTATTGAATTTTGGAATTTTTTTGAAATGTTACCTATATACTGATTCTCATACGATCATTCTTCCATACGTTCAAGCCTTCAGTGCTCAAAAATCCATATTGATAAAATATAAATTTTGAAATGTGTTCCTGTTTCTTTCACTTAAATATAACATTTCAATAGTAAATTATTCAATTTTTAAAATTTTTTGAAATGTTACCTATATACTAAATCTCATACTACCATTTTTCCATTTTTTCAAGCCTTCAGTGCTCAAAAATCCATATTGATAAAATATAAATTTTGAAATGTTTTATTGTTTCTTTTACTTAGGTTAGTATTAAATTCACTCACAAATAACATTTCAATAGTAGATTTTTGAATTTTTGAAATTTTTTGAAATGTTACCTATATACTGATTCTCATACGATCATTCCTCCATACGTTCAAGCCTTAAGTGCTCAAAAATCCATCTTGATAAAATTTTAATTTTGAAATGTTTTATTGTTTCTTTTACTTAGGTAAGAATTAAATTCACTCACAATTAACATTTCAATAGTAGATTTTTGAATTTTTGAAATTTTTTGAAATGTTACCTATATACTGATTCTCATACGATCATTCCTCCATACGTTCAAGCCTTAAGTGCTCAAAAATCCATCTTGATAAAATTTTAATTTTGAAATGTTTTATTGTTTCTTTTACTTAGGTAAGAATTAAATTCACTCACAAATAACATTTCAATAGTAGATATTTGAATTTTTGAAATTATTTTAAATGTTACCTATATACTGATTCTCAAACAATCATTCTTCTATACCTTCAAGCCTTCAGTGCTCAAAAATCCATATTGATAAAATTTAAATTTTAAAATGTTTAATTGTTTCCTTCACTTTAAAATATCATTTCAATAGTAGATATTTGAATTTTTGAAATTATTTTAAATGTTACCTATATACTGATTCTCATACGATCATTCTTCCATACGTTCAAGCCTTCAGTGCTCAAAAATCCATATTGATAAAATTTAAATTTTAAAATGTGTTATTCTTTCTTTCACTTGAAAATAACATTTCAATAGCAGATTATTGAATTTTTGAAATTTTTTAAAATGTTACCTATAAACTGATTCTCATACGATCATTCTTCCATACGTTCAAGCCTTCAGTGCTCAAAAATCCATACTGATAAAATTTAAATTTTGAAATGTTTTATTGTTTCCTTCACTTTAAAATATCAATTCAATAGTAGATTTTTGAATTTTTGAAAATTTTTGAAATGTTACCTATATACTGATTCGCAAACAATCATTCTTCCATACGTTCAAGCCTTAAGTGCTCAAAAATCCGTATTGATAAAATTTAAATTTTGAAATGGTTTATTGTTTCTTTCACTTAGGATAGTATTAAATTCACTCACAAATAACATTTCAATAATAGATTTTTGAATTTTTGAAATTTTTTGAAATGTTACCTATATACTGATTCTCAAACGATCATTCTTCCACACGTTCAAGTCTTAAGTGCTCAAAAATCTGTATTGATAAAATTTAAATTTTAAAATGTGTTATTCTTTCTTTCATTTGAAAATAACATTTCAATAGCAGATTACTGAATTTTTGAAATTTTTTAAAATGTTACCTATATACTGATTCTCAAACAATCATTCTTCCATACGTTCAAGCCTTCAGTGCTCAAAAATCCATATTGATAAAATTTAAATTTTGAAATGTTTTATTGTTTCTTTCACTTAAAAATAACATTTCAATAGTAAATTATTGAATTTTTGAAATGTTACCTATATACTAAATCTCATACGATCATTTTTCCATTTGTTCAAGCCTTTTGAAATGTTACCTATATACAGATTCTCAAACGATCATTCTTCCATACGTTCAGCCTTAAGTGCGCAAAAATCCGTATTGATAAAATTTAAATTTTGAAATGTTTTATTGTTTCTTTCACTTAAGTTAGTATTAAATTCACTCACAAACAACATTTCAATAGAAGATATTTGAATTTTTGAAATTTTTTTAAATGTTACCTATATACTGATTCTCAAACGATCATTCTTCGATACCTTCAAGCCTTCAGTGCTCAAAAATCCGTATTGATAAAATTTAAATTTTGAAATGTTTTATTGTTTCTTTCACTTAAAAATAACATTTCAATAGTAAATTATTGAGTTTTTGAAATTTTTTGAAATGTTACCTATATACTAAATCTCATACAATCATTCTTCGATACCTTCAAGCCTTCAGTGCTCAAAAATCCGTATTGATAAAACTTAAATTTTGAAATGTATTATTGTTTCTTTCACTTAAAAATAACATTTCAATAGCAGATTATTGAATTTTTGAAATTTTTTGAAATGTTACCTATATACTGATTCTCATACGATCATTCCTCCATACCTTCAAGCCTTCAGTGCTCAGAAACCCATATTGATAAAATATAAATTTTGAAATGTGTTACTGTTTCTCTCACTTAAATATAACATTTCAATAGTAGATTATTGAATTTTTGAAATTTTTTTAAATGTTACCTTTAAACTGATTCTCATACGATCATTCTTCGATACCTTCAAGCCTTCAGTGCTCAAAAATCCATATTGATAAAATTTAAATTTTGAAATGTTTTATTGTTTCTTTCACTTAAAAATAACATTTCAATAGTAAATTATTGAATTTTTGAAATTTTTTGAAATGTTACCTATATACTGAATCTCATACGATCATTTTTCCATACGTTCAAGCCTTCAGTGCTCAAAAATCCATATTGATAAAATATAAATTTTGAAATGTTTTATTGTTCCTTTTACTTAGGTAAGAATTAAATTCACTCACAAATAACATTTCAATAGTAGATATTTGAATTTTTGAAATTATTTTAAATGTTACCTATATACTGATTCTCATACGATCATTCTTCCATACGTTCAAGCCTTAAGTGCTCAAAAATCCGTATTGATAAAATTTAAATTTTGAAATGGTTTATTGTTTCTTTCACTTAGGATACTATTAAATTCACTCACAAATAACATTTCAATAATAGATTTTTGAATTTTTGAAATTTTTTAAAATGTTACCTATAAACTGATTCTCATACGATCCTTCTTCCATACCTTCAAGCCTTCAGTGCTCAGAAACCCATATTGATAAAATATAAATTTTGAAATGTGTTACTGTTTCTCTCACTTAAATATAACATTTCAATAGTAGATTATTGAATTTTTGAAATTTTTTTAAATGTTACCTATAAACTGATTCTCATACGATCCTTCTTCCATACGTTCAAGCCTTCAGTGCTCAAAAATCCATATTGATAAAATTTAAATTTTAAAATGTGTTACTGTTTCTCTCACTTAAATATAACATTTCAATAGTAGATTTTTGAATTTTTGAAATTTTTTGAAATGTTACCTATATACTGATTCTCAAACGATCATTCCTCCATACGTTCAAGCCTTAAGTGCTCAAAAATCCATCTTGATAAAATTTTAATTTTGAAATGTTTTATTGTTTCTTTTACTTAGGAAAGAATTAAATTCACTCATAAATAACAATTCAATAGTAGATATTTGAATTTTTGAAAGTATAATAAAAGTTACCTATATACTGATTCTCATACGATCATTCTTCCATACGTTCAAGCCTTAAGTGATCAAAAATCCGTATTGATAAAATTTAAATTTTAAAATGTTTTATTGTTTCCTTCACTTAAAAATATCAATTCAATGGTAGATTTTTGAATTTTTGAAATTTTTTGAAATGTTACCTATATACTGATTCTCAAACAATCATTCTTCCATACGTTCAAGCCTTCAGTGCTCAAAAATCCATATTGATAAAATTTAAATTTTGAAATGTTTTATTGTTTCTTTCACTTAAAAATAACATTTCAATAGCAAATTATTGAATTTTTGAAATTTTTTGAAATGTTACCTATATACTGATTCTCATACGATCATTTTTCCATACGTTCAAGCCTTCAGTGCGCAAAAATCCATATTGATAAAATATAAATTTTGAAATGTTTTATTGTTTCTTTTACTTAGGTTAGTAATAAATTCACTCACAAATATCATTTCAATAGTAGATTTTTGAATTTTTGAAATTTTTTGAAATGTTACCTATATACTGATTCTCAAACAATCATTCTTCCATACTTTCAAGCCTTCAGTGCTCAAAAATCCATATTGATAAAATTTAAATTTTAAAATGTGTTACTGTTTCTCTCACTTAAATATAACATTTCAATAGTAGATTTTTGAATTTTTGAAATTTTTTGAAATGTTACCTATATACTGATTCTCAAACGATCATTCCTCCATACGTTCAAGCCTTAAGTGCTCAAAAATCCATCTTGATAAAATTTTAATTTTGAAATGTTTTATTGTTTCTTTTACTTAGGTAAGAATTAAATTCACTCACAAATAACATTTCAATAGTAGATATTTGAATTTTTGAAATTTTTTGAAATGTTACCTATATACTGAATCTCATACGATCATTTTTCCATACGTTCAAGCCTTCAGTGCTCAAAAATCCATATTGATAAAATATAAATTTTGAAATGTTTTATTGTTCCTTTTACTTAGGTAAGAATTAAATTCACTCACAAATAACATTTCAATAGTAGATATTTGAATTTTTGAAATTATTTTAAATGTTACCTATATACTGATTCTCATACGATCATTCTTCCATACGTTCAAGCCTTAAGTGCTCAAAAATCCGTATTGATAAAATTTAAATTTTGAAATGGTTTATTGTTTCTTTCACTTAGGATACTATTAAATTCACTCACAAATAACATTTCAATAATAGATTTTTGAATTTTTGAAATTTTTTAAAATGTTACCTATAAACTAATTCTTATACGATCCTTCTTCCATACCTTCAAGCCTTCAGTGCTCAGAAACCCATATTGATAAAATATAAATTTTGAAATGTGTTACTGTTTCTCTCACTTAAATATAACATTTCAACAGCATATTATTGAATTTTTGAAATTTTTTAAAATGTTACCTATATACTGATTCTCAAACGATCATTCTTCCATATGTTCAAGCCTTCAGTGCTCAGAAATCCATATTGATAAAATATAAATTTTGAAATGTGTTATTGTTTCTTTCACTTAAAAATAACATTTCAATAGTAAATTATTGAATTTTTGAAATTTTTTAAAATGTTACCTATAAACTGATTCTCATACGATCCTTCTTCCATACCTTCAAGCCTTCAGTGCTCAGAAACCCATATTGATAAAATATAAATTTTGAAATGTGTTACTGTTTCTCTCACTTAAATATAACATTTCAATAGTAGATTATTGAATTTTTGAAATTTTTTTAAATGTTACCTATAAACTGATTCTCATACGATCCTTCTTCCATACGTTCAAGCCTTCAGTGCTCAAAAATCCATATTGATAAAATTTAAATTTTAAAATGTGTTACTGTTTCTCTCACTTAAATATAACATTTCAATAGTAGATTTTTGAATTTTTGAAATTTTTTGAAATGTTACCTATATACTGATTCTCAAACGATCATTCCTCCATACGTTCAAGCCTTAAGTGCTCAAAAATCCATCTTGATAAAATTTTAATTTTGAAATGTTTTATTGTTTCTTTTACTTAGGAAAGAATTAAATTCACTCATAAATAACAATTCAATAGTAGATATTTGAATTTTTGAAAGTATAATAAAAGTTACCTATATACTGATTCTCATACGATCATTCTTCCATACGTTCAAGCCTTAAGTGATCAAAAATCTGTATTGATAAAATTTAAATTTTAAAATGTTTTATTGTTTCCTTCACTTAAAAATATCAATTCAATGGTAGATTTTTGAATTTTTGAAATTTTTTGAAATGTTACCTATATACTGATTCTCAAACAATCATTCTTCCATACGTTTAAGCCTTCAGTGCTCAAAAATCCATATTGATAAAATTTAAATTTTGAAATGTTTTATTGTTTCTTTCACTTAAAAATAACATTTCAATAGCAAATTATTGAATTTTTGAAATTTTTTGAAATGTTACCTATATACTGATTCTCATACGATCATTTTTCCATACGTTCAAGCCTTCAGTGCGCAAAAATCCATATTGATAAAATATAAATTTTGAAATGTTTTATTGTTTCTTTTACTTAGGTTAGTAATAAATTCACTCACAAATATCATTTCAATAGTAGATTTTTGAATTTTTGAAATTTTTTGAAATGTTACCTATATACTGATTCTCAAACAATCATTCTTCCATACTTTCAAGCCTTCAGTGCTCAAAAATCCATATTGATAAAATTTAAATTTTGAAATGTTTTATTGTTTCTTTCACTTAAAAATAACATTTCAATAGCAAATTATTGAATTTTTGAAATTTTTTGAAATGTTACCTATAAACTGATTCTCAAACAATTATTCTTCCATACCTTCAAGCCTTCAGTGCTCAAAAATCCGTATTGATAATATATAAATTTTGAAATGTTTTATTGTTTCTCTCACTAAGGTTAGTATTAAATTCACTTAAAAATAACATTTCAATAGTAGATATTTGAATTTTTGAAATTTATTGAAATGTTACCTATATACTGATTCTCAAACAATCATTCTTCCATACGTTCAAGCCTTCAGTGCACAAAAATCCATATTGATAAAATTTAAATTTTAAAATGTTTTATTGTTTCTTTCACTTGAAAACAACATTTCAATAGCAGATTATTGAATTTTTGAAATTTTTTAAAATGTTACCTATAAACTGATTCTCATACGATCCTTCTTCCATACCTTCAAGCCTTCAGTGCTCAGAAACCCATATTGATAATATATAAATTTTGAAATGTGTTACTGTTTCTTTCACTTAAAAATAACATTTCAATAGTAGATTATTGAATTTTTGAAATTTTTTTAAATGTTACCTATATACTGATTCTCATACGATCCTTCTTCCATACCTTCAAGCCTTCAGTGCTCAGAAATCCATATTGATAAAATTTAAATTTTGAAATGGTTTATTGTTTCTTTCACTTAGGATAGTATTAAATTCACTCACAAATAACATTTCAATAATAGATTTTTGAATTTTTGAAATTTTTTGAAATGTTACCTATATACTGATTCTCAAACGATCATTCTTCCACACGTTCAAGTCTTAAGTACTCAAAAATCCGTATTGATAAAATTTAAATTTTAAAATGTGTTATTCTTTCTTTCACTTGAAAATAACATTTCAATAGCAGATTATTGAATTTTTGAAATTTTTTTAAATGTTACCTATATACTGATTCTCATACGATCATTCTTCCATACGTTCAAGCCTTAAGTGCTCAAAAATCCATATTGATAAAATTTAAATTTTGAAATGGTTTATTGTTTCTTTCACTTAGGATAGTATTAAATTCACTCACAAATAACATTTCAATAATAGATTTTTGAATTTTTGAAATTTTTTGAAATGTTACCTATATACTGATTCTCAAACGATCATTCTTCCACACGTTCAAGTCTTAAGTACTCAAAAATCCGTATTGATAAAATTTAAATTTTAAAATGTGTTATTCTTTCTTTCACTTGAAAATAACATTTCAATAGCAGATTATTGAATTTTTGAAATTTTTTAAAATGTTACCTACATACTGATTCTCAAACAATCATTTTTCCATACGTTCAAGCCTTCAGTGCTCAAAAATCCATATTGATAAAATTTAAATTTTAAAATGTGTTATTCTTTCTTTCACTTGAAAATAACATTTCAATAGCAGATTATTGAATTTTTGAAATTTTTTAAAATGTTACCTATAAACTGATTCTCATACGACCATTCATCCATACGTTCAAGCCTTCAGTGCTCAGAAATCCATATTGATAAAATATAAATTTTGAAATGTGTTACTGTTTCTTTCACTTAAAAATAACATTTCAATAGTAGATTATTGAATTTTTGAAAATTTTTTAAGTGTTACCTATATACTGATTCTCATACGATCATTGTTCCATACGTTCAAGTGTTAAGTGCTCAAAAATCTGTATTGATAAAATTTAAATTTTGAAATGTTTTATTGTTTCTTTCACTTAAAAATATTATTTCAATAGTAGATTATTAATTTTTGAAATTTTTTTAAATGTTACCTATATACTTATTCTCAAACAATCATTCTTCCATACCTTCAAGCCTTCAGTGCTCAAAAATCCGTATTGATAAAATTTAAATTTTAAAATGTTTTATTGTTTCTTTCACTTAGGTTAGTATTAAATTCACTCACAAATAACATTTCAATAGTAGATTTTTGAATTTTTGAAATTTTTTGAAATGTTATCTACAAACTGATTCTCATACGATCATTCTTTCATACCTTCAAGCCTTCAGTGCTCAGAAATCCATATTAATAAAATTTAAATTTTGAAATGTTTTATTGTTTCTTTCACTCACAAATAACATTTCAATAGTAGATTTTTTAATTTTTGAAATTTTTTGAAATGTTACCTATAAACTGATTCTCATACGATCATTCTTTCATACCTTCAAGCCTTCAGTGCTCAGAAATCCATATTGATAAAATATAAATTTTGAAATGTGTTACTGTTTCTTTCACTTAAAAATAACATTTCAATAGTAGATTATTGAATTTTTGAAATTTTTTTAAGTGTTACCTATAAACTGATTCTCAAACGATCATTCTTCCATACGTTCAAGTCTTAAGTGCTCAAAAATCCGTATTGATAAAATTTAAATTTTGAAATGTTTTATTGTTTCTTTCACTTAGGTTAGTATTAAATTCACTCACAAATAACATTTCAATAGTAGATTTTTGAATTTTTGAAATTTTTTGAAATGTTACCTATATACTGATTCTCAAACGATCATTCTTCCATACGTTCAAGTCTTAAGTGCTCAAAAATCCGTGTTGATAAAATTTAAATTTTGAAATGTTTTATTGTTTCTTTCACTTGAAAATAACACTTAAATAGTAGATTTTTTAATTTTTGAAATTTGTTGAAATGTTACCTATATACTGATTCTCAAACAATCATTCTTCCATACCTTCAAGCCTTCAGTGCTCAAAAATCCGTATTGATAAAATATAGATTTTGAAATGTTTTATTGTTTCTTTCACTTAGGTTAGTATTAAATTCACTCACAAATAACATTTCAATAGTAGATTTTTGAATTTTTGAAATTATTTGAAATGTTACCTATAAACTGATGCTCATACGATCATTCTTTCATACCTTCAAGCCTTCAGTGCTCAGAAATCCATATTGATAAAATATAAATTTTGAAATGTGTTACTGTTTCTTTCACTTAAAAATAACATTTCAATAGTAGAATATTGAATTTTTGAAATTTTTTTAAGTGTTACCTATAAACTGATTCTCAAACGATCATTCTTCCATACGTTCAAGTCTTAAGTGCTCAAAAATCCGTATTGATAAAATTTAAATTTTGAAATGTTTTATTGTTTCTTTCATTTAGGTTAGTATTAAATTCACTTACAAATAACATTTCAATAGTAGATTTTTGAATTTTTGAAATTTTTTGAAATGTTACCTATATACTGATTCTCAAACGATCATTCTTCCATACGTTCAAGTCTTAAGTGCTCAAAAATCCGTGTTGATAAAATTTAAATTTTGAAATGTTTTATTGTTTCTTTCACTTGAAAATAACACTTGAATAGTAGATTTTTTAATTTTTGAAATTTTTTGAAATGTTACCTATATACTGATTCTCAAACAATCATTCTTCCATACCTTCAAGCCTTCAGTGCTCAAAAATCCGTATTGATAAAATATAAATTTTGAAATGTTTTATTGTTTCTCTCACTTAGTTTACTATTAAATTCACTTAAAAATAACATTTCAATAGTAGATATTTGAATTTTTGAAATTTATTGAAATGTTACCTATAAACTGATTCTCATACGATCATTCTTTCCATATTAATAAAATTTAAATTTTGAAATGTTTTATTGTTTCTTTCACTCACAAATAACATTTCAATAGTAGATTTTTGAATTTTTGAAATTTTTTGAAATGTTATTTATAAACTGATTCTCATACGATCATTCTTTCATACCTTCAAGCCTTCAGTGCTCAGAAATCCATATTGATAAAATATAAATTTTGAAATGTGTTACTGTCTCTTTCACTTAAAAATAACATTTCAATAGTAGATTATTGAATTTTTGAAATTTTTTTAAGTGTTACCTATAAACTGATTCTCAAACGATCATTCTTCCATACGTTCAAGTCTTAAGTGCTCAAAAATCCATATTGACAAAATTGAAATTTTGAAATGTTTTATTGTTTCTTGCACTTATTCACTCACAAATAACATTTCAATAGTAGATTTTTGAATTTTTGAAATTTTTTGAAATGTTACCTATAACGTGATTCTCATACGATCATTCTTTCATACCTTCAAGCCTTCAGTGCTCAAAAATCCATACTGATAAAATTTAAATTTTGAAATGTTTTATTGTTTCTTTCACTTTAAAATATCATTTAAATGGTAGATTTTTGAATGTTTGAAATTTTTTGAAATGTTACCTATACACTGATTCTCAAACGATCATTCCTTGAAATAATCAAATCATTCGATTTAAATTTTAAGATGTTTTATTGTTTCTTTCACTTAGGTTAGTATTAAATTCACTCAAAAATAAAATTTCAATAGTAGATTTTTGAATTTTTGAAATTTTTTGAAATGTTACCTATATACTGATTCTCAAACGATAATTCTTCCATACGTTCAAGCCTTCAGTGCTCAGAAACCCATATTGATAAAATATAAATTTTGAAATGTGTTACTGTTTCTCTCACTTAAAAATAACATTTCAATAGTAGATTATTGAATTTTTGAAAATTTTTTAAATGTTACCTTTAAACTGATTCTCATACGATCATTCTTCGATACCTTCAAGCCTTCAGTGCTCAAAAATCCGTACTGATAAAATTAAAATTTTGAAATGTTTTATTGTTTCTTTCACTTAAAAATAACATTTCAATAGCAGATTATTGAATTTTTGTAATTTTTTTAAATGTTACCTATATACTGAATCTCATACGATCATTCTTCCATACGTTCAAGCCTTCAGTGCTCAAAAATCCATATTGATAAAATATAAATTTTAAAATGTTTTATTGTTTCTTTCACTTTAAAATAACAATTCAATAGTAGATTTTTGAATTTTTGAAATATTTTGAAATGTTACCTTTAAACTGATTCTCATACGATCATTCTTCCATACGTTCAAGCCTTAAGTGCTCAAAAATCCATATTGATAAAATTTAAATTTTGAAATGTTTTATTGTTTCTTTCACTTTAAAATATCATTTAAATGGTAGATTTTTGAATGTTTGAAATTTTTTGAAATGTTACCTATACACTGATTCTCAAACGATCATTCCTTGAAATAATCAAATCATTCGATTTAAATTTTAAGATGTTTTATTGTTTCTTTCACTTAGGTTAGTATTAAATTCACTCAAAAATAAAATTTCAATAGTAGATTTTTGAATTTTTGAAATTTTTTGAAATGTTACCTATATACTGATTCTCAAACGATAATTCTTCCATACGTTCAAGCCTTCAGTGCTCAGAAACCCATATTGATAAAATATAAATTTTGAAATGTGTTACTGTTTCTCTCACTTAAAAATAACATTTCAATAGTAGATTATTGAATTTTTGAAATTTTTTTAAATGTTACCTTTAAACTGATTCTCATACGATCATTCTTCGATACCTTCAAGCCTTCAGTGCTCAAAAATCCGTACTGATAAAATTAAAATTTTGAAATGTTTTATTGTTTCTTTCACTTAAAAATAACATTTCAATAGCAGATTATTGAATTTTTGAAATTTTTTTAAATGTTACCTATATACTGAATCTCATACGATCACTTTTCCATACGTTCAAGCCTTCAGTGCTCAAAAATCCATATTGATAAAATTTGAATTTTGAAATGTTTTATTGTTTCTTTCACTTAAAAATAACATTTCAATAGTAAATTATTGAATTTTTGACATTTTTTTAAATTTTACCTATATACTGAATCTCATACGATCATTCTTCCATACGTTCAAGCCTTAAGTGCTCAAAAATCCATATTGATAATATTGAAATTTTGAAATGTTTTATTGTTTCTTGCACTTAGGTTAGTATTAAATTAACTCACAAATAACATTTCAATAGTAGATTTTTGAATTTTTGAAATTTTTTGAAATGTTACCTATAACGTGATTCTCATACGATCATTCTTTCATACCTTCAAGCCTTCAGTGCTCAAAAATCCATACTGATAAAATTTAAATTTTGAAATGTTTTATTGTTTCTTTCACTTAAAAATAACATTTCAATAGTAAATTATTGAATTTTTGAAATTTTTTGAAATGTTACCTATATACTGAATCTCATACGATCATTCTTCCATACGTTCAAGCCTTCAGTGCTCAAAAATCCATATTGATAAAATATAAATTTTGAAATGTTTTATTGTTTCTTTCACTTAAAAATATTATTTCAATAGTAAATTATTGAATTTTTGAAATTTTTTGAAATGTTACCTATATACTGAATCTCATACGATCATTCTTCCATACGTTCAAGCCTTCAGTGCTCAAAAATCCATATTGATAAAATATAAATTTTAAAATGTTTTATTTTTTCTTTCACTTTAAAATAACAATTCAATAGTAGATTTTTGAATTTTTGAAATATTTTGAAATGTTACCTTTAAACTGATTCTCATATGATCATTCTTCCATACGTTCAAGCCTTAAGTGCTCAAAAATCCATATTGATAAAATTTAAATTTTGAAATGTTTTATTGTTTCTTTCACTTTAAAATATCATTTAAATGGTAGATTTTTGAATGTTTGAAATTTTTTGAAATGTTACCTATACACTGATTCTCAAACGATCATTCCTTGAAATAATCAAATCATTCGATTTAAATTTTAAGATGTTTTATTGTTTCTTTCACTTAGGTTAGTATTAAATTCAATCAAAAATAAAATTTCAATAGTAGATTTTTGAATTTTTGAAATTTTTTGATATGTTACCTATATACTGATTCTCAAACGATAATTCTTCCATACGTTCAAGCCTTCAGTGCTCAGAAACCCATATTGATAAAATATATATTTTGAAATGTGTTACTGTTTCTCTCACTTAAAAATAACATTTCAATAGTAGATTATTGAATTTTTGAAATTTTTTTAAATGTTACCTTTAAACTGATTCTCATACGATCATTCTTCGATACCTTCAAGCCTTCAGTGCTCAAAAATCCGTATTGATAAAATTAAAATTTTGAAATGTTTTATTGTTTCTTTCACTTAAAAATAACATTTCAATAGCAGATTATTGAATTTTTGAAATTTTTTTAAATGTTACCTATATACTGAATCTCATACGATCATTATTCCATACGTTCAAGCCTTCAGTGCTCAAAAATCCATATTGATAAAATTTGAATTTTGAAATGTTTTATTGTTTCTTTCACTTAAAAATAACATTTCAATAGTAAATTATTGAATTTTTGACATTTTTTTAAATTTTACCTATATACTGAATCTCATACGATCATTCTTCCATACGTTCAAGCCTTCAGTGCTCAAAAATCCGTATTGATAAAATTTAAATTTTGAAATGTTTTATTGTTTCTTTCACTTGAAAATAACATTTGAATAGTAGATTTTTGAATTTTTGAAATTTTTTGAAATGTTACCTTTAAACTGAATCTCATACGATCATTCTTCCATATGTTCAAGCCTAAAGTGCTCAAAAATCCATATAGATAAAATTTAAATTTTGAAATGTTTTATTGTTACTTTCACTTAGGTTAGTGTTAAATTCACTAACAAATAACATTTCAATAGTAGATTTTTGAATTTTTGAATTTTTTGAAATGTTACCTATATACTGATTCTCAAACGATCATTCTTCCAAACGTTCAAGTCTTAAGTGCTCAAAAATCCATATTGATAAAATATAAATTTTGAAATGTGTTATTGTTTCTTTCACTTGAAAATAACATTTCAACAGCAGATTATTGAATTTTTGAAATTTTTTAAAATGTTACCTATATACTGAATCTTATACGATCATTCTTCCATACGTTCAAGCCTTCAGTGCTCAGAAATCCATATTGATAAAATATAAATTTGGAAATGTGTTATTGTTTCTTTCACTTAAAAATAACATTTCAATAGCAGATTATTGAATTTTTGAAATTTTTTTAAATGTTACCTTTAAACTGATTCTCATACGATCATTCTTCGATACCTTCAAGCCTTCAGTGCTCAAAAATCCGTATTGATAAAATTAAAATTTTGAAATGTTTTATTGTTTCTTTCACTTAAAAATAACATTTCAATAGCAGATTATTGAATTTTTGATAAAATTTAAATTTTGAAATGTTTTATTGTTACTTTCACTTAGGTTAGTATTAATTCACTCACAAATAACATTTCAGTAGTAGATTTTTGAATTTTTGAAATTTTTTGAAATGTTACCTTTAAACTGATTCTCATAAGATCATTCTTCCATACGTTCAAGCCTAAAGTGCTCAAAAATCCATATTGATAAAATTTAAATTTTAAAATGTTTTAGAATCCGTATTGATAAAATTTAAATTTTAAAATGTTTTATTGTTTCTTTCACTTAAAAGTAACATTTCAATAGTAGATTATTGAATTTTTGAAATTTTTTTAAATGTTACCCGTATACTGATTCTCATACGATCATTCTTCCATACGTTCAAGCCTTAAGTGCTCAAAAATCTATATTGATAAAATTTAAATGTTGAAATGTTTTATTGTTTCTTTCACTTTAAAATATCATTTTAATGGTAGATTTTTGAATGTTTGAAATTTTTTGAAATGTTACCTATATACTGAATCTCATACGATCATTCTTCCATACGTTCAAGCCTAAAGTGCTCAAAAATCCATATTGATAAAATTTAAATTTTGAAATGTTTTATTGTTACTTTCACTTGAAAATAAGATTTCAACAGCATATTATTGAATTTTTGAAATTTTTTAAAATGTTACCTATATACTGATTCTCAAACGATCATTCTTCCATATGTTCAAGCCTTCAGTGCTCAGAAATCCATATTGATAAAATATAAATTTTGAAATGTGTTATTGTTTCTTTCACTTAAAAATAACATTTCAATAGTAAATTATTGAATTTTTGAAATTTTTTGAAATGTTACCTATATACTGAATCTCATACGATCATTCTTCCATACGTTCAAGCCTTCAGTGCTCAGAAATCCATATTGATAAAATATAAATTTTGAAATGTGTTATTGTTTCTTTCACTTAAAAATAACATTTCAATAGCAGATTATTGAATTTTTGAAATTTTTTTAAATGTTACCTTTAAACTGATTCTCATACGATCATTCTTCCATACGTTCAAGCCTTCAGGCTCAAAAATCCATATTGATAAAATTTAGATTTTAAAATGTTTTATTGTTTCTTTTACTTTAAAATAACAATTCAATAATAGATTTTTGAATTTTTTAAATTTTTTTAAATGTTACCTATATACTGAATCTCATACGACCATTCTTCCATACGTTCAAGCCTTCAGTGCTCAGAAATCCATATTGATAAAATATAAATTTTGAAATGTGTTATTGTTTCTTTCACTTAAAAATAACATTTCAATAGCAGATTATTGAATTTTTGAAATTTTTTTAAATATTACCTATATACTGAATCTCATACGATCATTCTTCCATACGTTCAAGCCTTCAGGCTCAAAAATCCATATTGATAAAATTTAGATTTTAAAATGTTTTATTGTTTCTTTTACTTTAAAATAACAATTCAATAGTAGATTTTTGAATTTTTTAAATTTTTTGAAATGTTACCTATATACTGATTCCCAAACAATCATTCTTCCATACGTTCAAGCCTAAAGTGCTCAAAAATCCATATTGATAAAATTTAAATTTTGAAATGTTTTATTGTTTCTTTCACTTAGGTTAGTATTAAATTCACTAACAAATAACATTTCAATAGTAGATTTTTGAAATTTGAAATTTTTTGAAATGTTACCTATATACTGATTCTCAAACGATCATTCTTCCATACCTTCAAGCCTTCAGTGCTCAAAAATCCGTAGTGATAAAATTAAAATTTTGAAATGTTTTATTGTTTCTTTTACTTTAAAATAACAATTCAATAGTAGATTTTTGAATTTTTTAAATTTTTTGAAATGTTACCTATATACTGATTCCCAAACAATCATTCTTCCATACGTTCAAGCCTAAAGTGCTCAAAAATCCATATTGATAAAATTTAAATTTTGAAATGTTTTATTGTTACTTTCACTTAGGTTAGTATTAAATTCACTAACAAATAACAATTCAATAGTAGATTTTTGAATGTTTGAAATTTTTTGAAATGTTACCTATATACTGAATCTCATACGATCATTCTTCCATACGTTCAAGCCTAAAGTGCTCAAAAATCCATATTGATAAAATTTAAATTTTAAAATGTTTTAGAATCCGTATTGATAAAATATAAATTTTGAAATGTGTTATTGTTTCTTTCACTTGAAAATAAGATTTCAACAGCATATTATTGAATTTTTGAAATTTTTTAAAATGTTACCTATATACTGATTCTCAAACGATCATTCTTCCACATGTTCAAGCCTTCAGTGCTCAGAAATCCATATTGATAAAATATAAATTTTGAAATGTGTTATTGTTTCTTTCACTTAAAAATAACATTTCAATAGTAAATTATTGAATTTTTGAAATTTTTTGAAATGTTACCTATATACTGAATCTCATACGATCATTCTTCCATACGTTCAAGCCTTCAGTGCTCAGAAATCCATATTGATAAAATATAAATTTTGAAATGTGTTATTGTTTCTTTCACTTAAAAATAACATTTCAATAGCAGATTATTGAATTTTTGAAATTTTTTTAAATGTTACCTTTAAACTGATTCTCATACGATCATTCTTCGATACCTTCAAGCCTTCAGTGCTCAAAAATCCATATTGATAAAATTTGAATTTTGAAATGTTTTATTGTTTCTTTCACTTAAAAATAACATTTCAATAGTAAATTATTGAATTTTTGAAATTTTTTTAAATATTACCTATATACTGAATCTCATACGATCATTCTTCCATACGTTCAAGCCTTCAGGCTCAAAAATCCATATTGATAAAATTTAGATTTTAAAATGTTTTATTGTTTCTTTTACTTTAAAATAACAATTCAATAGTAGATTTTTGAATTTTTTAAATTTTTTGAAATGTTACCTATATACTGATTCCCAAACAATCATTCTTCCATACGTTCAAGCCTTCAGTGCTCAGAAATCCATATTGATAAAATATAAATTTTGAAATGTGTTATTGTTTCTTTCACTTAAAAACAACATTTCAATAGTAAATTATTGAATTTTTGAAATTTTTTGAAATGTTACCTATATACTGAATCTCATACGATCATTCTTCCATACGTTCAAGCCTTCAGTGCTCAGAAATCCATATTGATAAAATTTAAATTTTGAAATGTTTTATTGTTACTTTCACTTAGGTTAGTATTAAATTCACTAACAAATAACATTTCAATAGTAGATTTTTGAAATTTGAAATTTTTTGAAATGTTACCTATATACTGATTCTCAAACGATCATTCTTCCATACCTTCAAGCCTTCAGTGCTCAAAAATCCGTAGTGATAAAATTAAAATTTTGAAATGTTTTATTGTTTCTTTCACTTAAAAATAACACTTCAATATTAAATTATTGAATTTTTGAAATTTTTTTAAATGTTACCTATAAACTGATTCTCATACGATCATTCTTCCATACGTTCAAGCCTTCAGTGCTCAAAAATCCATATTGATAAAATTTAGATTTTAAAATGTTTTATTGTTTCTTTTACTTTAAAATAACAATTCAATAGTAGATTTTTGAATTTTTTAAATTTTTTGAAATGTTACCTATATACTGATTCCCAAACAATCATTCTTCCATACGTTCAAGCCTAAAGTGCTCAAAAATCCATATTGATAAAATTTAAATTTTGAAATGTTTTATTGTTACTTTCACTTAGGTTAGTATTAAATTCACTAACAAATAACATTTCAATAGTAGATTTTTGAAATTTGAAATTTTTTGAAATGTTACCTATATACTGATTCTCAAACGATCATTCTTCCAAACGTTCAAGTCTTAAGTGCTCAAAAATCCATATTGATAAAATATAAATTTTGAAATGTGTTATTGTTTCTTTCACTTGAAAATAACATTTCAACAGCAGATTATTGAATTTTTGAAATTTTTTAAAATGTTACCTATATACTGAATCTTATACGATCATTCTTCCATACGTTCAAGCCTTCAGTGCTCAGAAATCCATATTGATAAAATATAAATTTGGAAATGTGTTATTGTTTCTTTCACTTAAAAATAACATTTCAATAGCAGATTATTGAATTTTTGAAATTTTTTTAAATGTTACCTTTAAACTGATTCTCATACGATCATTCTTCGATACCTTCAAGCCTTCAGTGCTCAAAAATCCGTATTGATAAAATTAAAATTTTGAAATGTTTTATTGTTTCTTTCACTTAAAAATAACATTTCAATAGCAGATTATTGAATTTTTGATAAAATTTAAATTTTGAAATGTTTTATTGTTACTTTCACTTAGGTTAGTATTAATTCACTCACAAATAACATTTCAGTAGTAGATTTTTGAATTTTTGAAATTTTTTGAAATGTTACCTTTAAACTGATTCTCATAAGATCATTCTTCCATACGTTCAAGCCTAAAGTGCTCAAAAATCCATATTGATAAAATTTAAATTTTAAAATGTTTTAGAATCCGTATTGATAAAATTTAAATTTTAAAATGTTTTATTGTTTCTTTCACTTAAAAGTAACATTTCAATAGTAGATTATTGAATTTTTGAAATTTTTTTAAATGTTACCCGTATACTGATTCTCATACGATCATTCTTCCATACGTTCAAGCCTTAAGTGCTCAAAAATCTATATTGATAAAATTTAAATGTTGAAATGTTTTATTGTTTCTTTCACTTTAAAATATCATTTTAATGGTAGATTTTTGAATGTTTGAAATTTTTTGAAATGTTACCTATATACTGAATCTCATACGATCATTCTTCCATACGTTCAAGCCTAAAGTGCTCAAAAATCCATATTGATAAAATTTAAATTTTGAAATGTTTTATTGTTACTTTCACTTAGGTTAGTATTAAATTCACTAACAAATAACATTTCAATAGTAGACTTTTGAAATTTGAAATTTTTTGAAATGTTACCTATATACTGATTCTCAAACGATCATTCTTCCATACCTTCAAGCCTTCAGTGCTCAAAAATCCGTAGTGATAAAATTAAAATTTTGAAATGTTTTATTGTTTCTTTCACTTAAAAATAACACTTCAATAGTAAATTATTGAATTTTTGAAATTTTTTTAAATGTTACCTATAAACTGATTCTCATACGATCATTCTTCCATACGTTCAAGCCTTCAGTGCTCAAAAATCCATATTGATAAAATTTAGATTTTAAAATGTTTTATTGTTTCTTTTACTTTAAAATAACAATTCAATAGTAGATTTTTTAATTTTTTAAATTTTTTGAAATGTTACCTATATACTGATTCCCAAATAATCATTCTTCCATACGTTCAAGCCTTCAGTGCTCAAAAGTCCATATTGATAAAATTTAAATTTTAAAATGTTTTATTGTTTCTTTCACTTTAAAATAACAATTCAATAGTATATTTTTGAATTTTTGAAATTTTTTTAAATGTTACCTATATACTGAATCTCATACGATAATTCTTCCATACGTTCAAGCCTAAAGTGCTCAAAAATCCATATTGATAAAATTTAAATTTTGAAATGTTTTATTGTTACTTTCACTTAGGTTAGTATTAAATTCACTAACAAATAACATTTCAATAGTAGATTTTTGAAATTTGGAATTTTTTGAAATGTTACCTATATACTGATTCTCAAATGATCATTCTTCCATACGTTCAAGTCTTAAGTGCTCAAAAATCCGTATTGATAAAATTTAAATTTTGAAATGTTTTATTGTTTCTTTCACTTGAAAATAACATTTGAATAGTAGATTTTTTAATTTTTGAAATTTTTTGAAATGTTACCTTTAAACTGAATCTCATACGATCATTCTTCCATATGTTCAAGCCTTAAGTGCTCAAAAATCCATATAGGTAAAATTTAAATTTTGAAATGTTTTATTGTTTCTTTCACTTAGGTTAGTATTAAATTCACTCAAAAATAAAATTTCAATAGTAGATTTTTGAATTTTTGAAATTTTTTGAAATGTTACTTATATACTGATTCTCAAACAATCATTCTTCCATACGTTCAAGCTTTTAGTGCTTAAAAATCCATATTGATAAAATTTAAATTTTGAAATGTTTTATTGTTTCTTTCACTTTAAAATAACAATTCAATAGTATATTTTTGAATTTTTGAAATTTTTTTAAATGTTACCTATATACTGAATCTCATACGATAATTCTTCCATACGTTCAAGCCTAAAGTGCTCAAAAATCCATATTGATAAAATTTAAATTTTGAAATGTTTTATTGTTACTTTCACTTAGGTTAGTATTAAATTCACTAACAAATAACATTTCAATAGTAGATTTTTGAAATTTGGAATTTTTTGAAATGTTACCTATATACTGATTCTCAAATGATCATTTTTCCATACGTTCAAGTCTTAAGTGCTCAAAAATCCGTATTGATAAAATTTAAATTTTGAAATGTTTTATTGTTTCTTTCACTTGAAAATAACATTTGAATAGTAGATTTTTTAATTTTTGAAATTTTTTGAAATGTTACCTTTAAACTGAATCTCATACGATCATTCTTCCATATGTTCAAGCCTTAAGTGCTCAAAAATCCATATTGATAAAATTTAAATTTTGAAATGTTTTATTGTTTCTTTCACTTAAATAACATTTCAATAGTAAATTATTGAATTTTTGAAATTTTTTGAAATGTTACCTATATACTGAATCTCATACGATCATTTTTCCATACCTTCAAGCCTTCGGTGCTCAAAATTCCATATTGATAAAATATAAATTTTGAAATGTTTTATTGTTTCTTTTACTTAGGTTTGTATTAAATTAACTCACAAATAACATTTCAATAGTAGATTTTTGAATTTTTGAAATTTTTTGAAATGTTACTTATATACTGATTCTCAAACAATCATTCTTCCATACGTTCAAGCTTTTAGTGCTTAAAAATCCATATTTATAAAATTTAAATTTTGAAATGTTTTATTGTTTCTTTCACTTAAAAATAACATTTCAATAGTAAATTATTGAATTTTTGAAATTTTTTTAAATATTACCTATATACTGAATCTCATACGATCATTCTTCCATACGTTCAAGCCTTCAGGCTCAAAAATCCATATTGATAAAATTTAGATTTTAAAATGTTTTATAGTTTCTTTTACTTTAAAATAACAATTCAATAGTAGATTTTTGAATTTTTTAAATTTTTTGAAATGTTACCTATATACTGATTCCCAAACAATCATTCTTCCATACGTTCAAGCCTAAAGTGCTCAAAAATCCATATTGATAAAATTTAAATTTTGAAATGTTTTATTGTTACTTTCACTTAGGTTAGTATTAAATTCACTAACAAATAACATTTCAATAGTAGATTTTTGAAATTTGAAATTTTTTGAAATGTTACCTATATACTGATTCTCAAACGATCATTCTTCCATACCTTCAAGCCTTCAGTGCTCAAAAATCCGTAGTGATAAAATTAAAATTTTGAAATGTTTTATTGTTTCTTTTACTTTAAAATAACAATTCAATAGTAGATTTTTGAATTTTTTAAATTTTTTGAAATGTTACCTATATACTGATCCCCAAACAATCATTCTTCCATACGTTCAAGCCTAAAGTGCTCAAAAATCCATATTGATAAAATTTAAATTTTGAAATGTTTTATTGTTACTTTCACTTAGGTTAGTATTAAATTCACTAACAAATAACAATTCAATAGTAGATTTTTGAATGTTTGAAATTTTTTGAAATGTTACCTATATACTGAATCTCATACGATCATTCTTCCATACGTTCAAGCCTAAAGTGCTCAAAAATCCATATTGATAAAATTTAAATTTTAAAATGTTTTAGAATCCGTATTGATAAAATATAAATTTTGAAATGTGTTATTGTTTCTTTCACTTGAAAATAAGATTTCAACAGCATATTATTGAATTTTTGAAATTTTTTAAAATGTTACCTATATACTGATTCTCAAACGATCATTCTTCCATATGTTCAAGCCTTCAGTGCTCAGAAATCCATATTGATAAAATATAAATTTTGAAATGTGTTATTGTTTCTTTCACTTAAAAACAACATTTCAATAGTAAATTATTGAATTTTTGAAATTTTTTGAAATGTTACCTATATACTGAATCTCATACGATCATTCTTCCATACGTTCAAGCCTTCAGTGCTCAGAAATCCATATTGATAAAATATAAATTTTGAAATGTGTTATTGTTTCTTTCACTTAAAAATAACATTTCAATAGCAGATTATTGAATTTTTGAAATTTTTTTAAATGTTACCTTTAAACTGATTCTCATACGATCATTCTTCGATACCTTCAAGCCTTCAGTGCTCAAAAATCCGTATTGATAAAATATAAATTTTGAAATGTTTTATTGTTTCTTTCACTTAAAAATAACATTTCAATAGCAGATTATTGAATTTTTGAAATTTTTTTAAATGTTACCTATATACTGAATCTCATACGACCATTCTTCCATACGTTCAAGCCTTCAGTGCTCAAAAATCCATATTGATAAAATTTGAATTTTGAAATGTTTTATTGTTTCTTTCACTTAAAAATAACATTTCAATAGTAAATTATTGAATTTTTGAAATTTTTTTAAATATTACCTATATACTGAATCTCATACGATCATTCTTCCATACGTTCAAGCCTTCAGGCTCAAAAATCCATATTGATAAAATTTAGATTTTAAAATGTTTTATTGTTTCTTTTACTTTAAAATAACATTTCAATAGTAGATTTTTGAATTCTCGTAATTTTTTGAAATGTTACCTATATACTGATTCCCAAACAATCATTCTTCCATACGTTCAAGTCTTAAGTGCTCAAAAATCCGTATTGTTAAATTTAAATTTTGAAATGTTTTATTGTTTCTTTCACTTTAAAATAAAAATTCAATAGTATATTTTTGAATTTTTGAAATTTTTTGAAATGTTACCTATATACTGAATCTCATACGATCATTCTTCCATACGTTCAAGCCTAAAGTGCTCAAAAATCCATATTGATAAAATTTAAATTTTGAAATGTTTTATTGTTACTTTCACTTAGGTTAGTATTAAATTCACTAACAAATAACATTTCAATAGTAGACTTTTGAAATTTGAAATTTTTTGAAATGTTACCTATATACTGATTCTCAAACGATCATTCTTCCATACCTTCAAGCCTTCAGTGCTCAAAAATCCGTAGTGATAAAATTAAAATTTTGAAATGTTTTATTGTTTCTTTCACTTAAAAATAACACTTCAATAGTAAATTATTGAATTTTTGAAATTTTTTTAAATGTTACCTATAAACTGATTCTCATACGATCATTCTTCCATACGTTCAAGCCTTCAGTGCTCAAAAATCCATATTGATAAAATTTAGATTTTAAAATGTTTTATTGTTTCTTTTACTTTAAAATAACAATTCAATAGTAGATTTTTTAATTTTTTAAATTTTTTGAAATGTTACCTATATACTGATTCCCAAATAATCATTCTTCCATACGTTCAAGCCTTCAGTGCTCAAAAGTCCATATTGATAAAATTTAAATTTTAAAATGTTTTATTGTTTCTTTCACTTTAAAATAACAATTCAATAGTATATTTTTGAATTTTTGAAATTTTTTTAAATGTTACCTATATACTGAATCTCATACGATAATTCTTCCATACGTTCAAGCCTAAAGTGCTCAAAAATCCATATTGATAAAATTTAAATTTTGAAATGTTTTATTGTTACTTTCACTTAGGTTAGTATTAAATTCACTAACAAATAACATTTCAATAGTAGATTTTTGAAATTTGGAATTTTTTGAAATGTTACCTATATACTGATTCTCAAATGATCATTCTTCCATACGTTCAAGTCTTAAGTGCTCAAAAATCCGTATTGATAAAATTTAAATTTTGAAATGTTTTATTGTTTCTTTCACTTGAAAATAACATTTGAATAGTAGATTTTTTAATTTTTGAAATTTTTTGAAATGTTACCTTTAAACTGAATCTCATACGATCATTCTTCCATATGTTCAAGCCTTAAGTGCTCAAAAATCCATATAGGTAAAATTTAAATTTTGAAATGTTTTATTGTTTCTTTCACTTAGGTTAGTATTAAATTCACTCAAAAATAAAATTTCAATAGTAGATTTTTGAATTTTTGAAATTTTTTGAAATGTTACCTATATACTGATTCTCAAACGATAATTCTTCCATACGTTCAAGCCTTCAGTGCTCAGAAACCCATATTGATAAAATATAAATTTTGAAATGTGTTACTGTTTCTCTCACTTAAAAATAACATTTCAATAGTAGATTATTGAATTTTTGAAATTTTTTTAAATGTTACCTTTAAACTGATTCTCATACGATCATTCTTCGATACCTTCAAGCCTTCAGTGCTCAAAAATCCGTATTGATAAAATTAAAATTTTGAAATGTTTTATTGTTTCTTTCACTTAAAAATAACATTTCAATAGCAGATTATTGAATTTTTGAAATTTTTTTAAATGTTACCTATATACTGAATCTCATACGATCATTCTTCCATACGTTCAAGCCTTCAGTGCTCAGAAACCCATATTGATAAAATATAAATTTTGAAATGTGTTACTGTTTCTCTCACTTAAAAATAACATTTCAATAGTAGATTATTGAATTTTTGAAATTTTTTTAAATGTTACCTTTAAACTGATTCTCATACGATCATTCTTCGATACCTTCAAGCCTTTAGTGCTCAAAAATCCGTATTGATAAAATATAAATTTTGAAATGTTTTATTGTTTCTTTCACTTAGGTTAGTATTAAATTCACTCACAAATAACATTTCAATAGTAGATTTTTGAATTTTTGAAATTTTTTGAAATGTTACCTATATACTGATTCTCAAACGATCATTCTTCCATACCTTCAAGTCTTAAGTGCTCAAAAATCCGTATTGATAAAATTTAAATTTTAAAATATTTTATTGTTTCTTTTACTTTAAAATAACATTTCAATAGTAGATTTTTGAATTCTCGTAATTTTTTGAAATCGTTCCTTTAAACTGATTCTCATACGATCATTCTTCCATACGTTCAAGTCTTAAGTGCTCAAGAATCCGTATTGATAAAATTTAAATTTTTAAAATGTTTTATTGTTTCTTTCACTTAAAAGTAACATTTCAATAGTAGATTATTGAATTTTTGAAATTTTTTGAAATGTTACCTATATACTGAATCTCATACGATCATTCTGCCATACGTTCAAGCCTTCAGTGCTCAAAAATCCATATTGATAAAAAATAAATTTTGAAATGTGTTACTGTTTCTCTCACTTAAATATAACATTTCAATAGTAAATTATTGAATTTTTGAAATTTTTTGAAATGTTACCTTTAAACTGATTCTCAAACGATCATTCTTCCATACCTTCAAGCCTTCAGTGCTCAAAAATCCGTATTGATAAAATTTAAATTTTGAAATGTTTTATTTGCGGTGTTCACGCATTTGTTGTTAACCTATGAATGTATGGAAATATGAACGTTAACGATGAAAATGCGTGAACACTTTTTTTTTGACCGTCTCGTTAAAGTTGTAAGTTCTCTTCTTCTTATATAAACAAACGAAAAATGTAACTGCGCCAATAATCGAAATAAATTTAAAATTACACGAAAAAGCGTTACAAATCATTTGACTGAATATTAAATAAATCAGTTTATGTGCGTAATTTAGTTTCTTGGAGAGAAATATTTTTATTTATGCATGAATATAGAATTAATTAACTAATTGTAGTAAAATTGTGCACAGCTCTAGGTCTTGAGGGAGAAATTGAGTAAACATTGGATGAATTTATAGACGACAATGTTGACATACAATTGTGCCATCCGTTGACGATGTCGAAGAGCCAAAATCTGCATTTTGATGCAAAAGTTGTATGTGTTGTGTGATTGCTTGTAACATAAGAGTATTCTTTACAAAGGTAGCTATATGGAGTGAAATTGGCAATGTAATGTTTTATGTTAAGTAAGGTGACAGAATAACGTGCGCAATTTTAAAATTTAATTCTTCCGAAAGTACAGCCACGTTTTCATAAAAAATAACTAAATATTGCCATTTTCATATTTTCATACTTCCATAGGTTAACTAACAACATGCCTCGGGGTCTATGAAACTCTATGAAAATTTGGCCTGTGTATTTTGTTGTTGGCAATTTAACTTTTCATAGACTTATAGGTTAACGACAAATGCGTGAACACCGCAATTGTTTCTTTCACTTAAAAATAACATTTCAATAGTAGATTTTTGAATTTTTGAATTTTTTGAAATGTTACCTATATACTGATTCTCAAACGATCATTCTTCCATACGTTCAAGTCTTAAGTGCTCAAAAATCCATATTGATAAAATATAAATTTTGAAATGTGTTATTGTTTCTTTCACTTGAAAATAACATTTCAACAGCAGATTATTGAATTTTTGAAATTTTTTAAAATGTTACCTATATACTGATTCTCAAACGATCATTCTTCCATATGTTCAAGCCTTCAGTGCTCAGAAATCCATATCGATAAAATATAAATTTTGAAATGTGTTATTGTTTCTTTCACTAAAAAATAACATTTCAATAGTAAATTATTGAATTTTTGAAATTTTTTGAAATGTTACCTATATACTGAATCTCATACGATCATTCTTCCATACGTTCAAGCCTTCAGTGCTCAAAAATCCATATTGATAAAATATAAATCTTGAAATGTTTTATTGTTTCTTTCACTTAAAAATATTATTTCAATAGTAAATTATTGAATTTTTGAAATTTTTTTAAATGTTACCTATAAACTGATTCTCATACGATCATTCTTCCATACGTTCAAGCCTAAAGTGCTCAAAAATCCATATTGATAAAATTTAAATTTTAAAATGTTTTATTGTTTCTTTCACTTTAAAATAACAATTCAATAGTAGATTTTTGAATTTTTGAAATTTTTTGAAATGTTACCTTTAAACTGAATCTCATACGATCATTCTTCCATACGTTCAAGCCTTCAGTGCTCAAAAATCCATATTGATAAAATATAAATCTTGAAATGTTTTATTGTTTCTTTCACTTAAAAATATTATTTCAATAGTAAATTATTGAATTTTTGAAATTTTTTTAAATGTTACCTATATACTGATTCTCAAACGATCATTCTTCCATACGTTCAAGCCTTCAGTGCTCAAAAATCCATATTGATAAAATTTAGATTTTAAAATGTTTTATTGTTTCTTTTACTTTAAAATAACAATTCAATAGTAGATTTTTGAATTTTTTAAATTTTTTGAAATGTTACCTATATACTGATTCCCAAACAATCATTCTTCCATACGTTCAAGCCTTCAGTGCTCAAAAATCCATATTGATAAAATTTAAATTTTAAAATGTTTTATTGTTTCCTTCACTTTAAAATAGCAATTCAATAGTAGATTTTTGAATTTTTGAAATTTTTTGAAATGTTACCTTTAAACTGAATCTCATACGATCATTCTTCCATCCGTTCAAGCCTAAAGTGCTCAAAAATCCATATTGATAAAATTTAAATTTTGAAATGTTTTATTGTTACTTTCACTTAGGTTAGTATTAAATTCACTAACAAATAACATTTCAATAGTAGATTTTTGAATTTTTGAATTTTTTGAAATGTTACCTATATACTGATTCTCAAACGATCATTCTTCCATACGTTCAAGTCTTAAGTGCTCAAAAATCCGTATTGATAAAATTTAAATTTTGAAATGTTTTATTGTTTCTTTCACTTGAAAATAACATTTGAATAGTAGATTTTTTAATTTTTGAAATTTTTTGAAATGTTACCTTTAAACTGAATCTCATACGATCATTCTTCCATATGTTCAAGCCTTAAGTGCTCAAAAATCCATATAGATAAAATTTAAATTTTGAAATGTTTTATTGTTTCTTTCACTCAGGTTAGTATTAAATTCACTCACAAATAACATTTCAATAGTAGATTTTTGAATTTTTAAAATTTTTTGAAATGTTACCTTTAAACTGATTCTCATACGATCATTCTTCCATACGTTCAAGCCTTCAGTGCTCAAAAATCCATATTGATAAAATTTAAATTTTAAAATGTTTTATTGTTTCTTTTACTTTAAAATAACATTTCAATAGTAGATTTTTGAATTCTCGTAATTTTTTGAAATGTTACCTATATACTGAATCTCATACGATCATTCTTCCATACGTTCAAGCCTTCAGTGCTCAAAAATCCATATTGATAAAATTTAAATTTTAAAATGTTTTATTGTTTCTTTTACTTTAAAATAACATTTCAATAGTAGATTTTTGAATTCTCGTAATTTTCTGAAATGTTACCTATATACTGAATCTCATACGATCATTCTTCCATACGTTCAAGCCTAAAGTGCTCAAAAATCCATATTGATAAAATTTAAATTTTGAAATGTTTTATTGTTACTTTCACTTAGGTTAGTATTAAATTCACTAACAAATAACATTTCAATAGTAGATTTTTGAATTTTTAAAATTTTTTGAAATGTTACCTTTAAACTGATTCTCATACGATCATTCTTCCATACGTTCAAGCCTTCAGTGCTCAAAAATCCATATTAATAAAATTTAAATTTTAAAATGTTTTATTGTTTCTTTTACTTTAAAATAACATTTCAATAGTAGATTTTTGAATTCTCGTAATTTTTTGAAATGTTTCCTTTAAACTGAATCTCATACGATCATTCTTCCATACGTTCAAGCCTAAAGTGCTCAAAAATCCATATTGATAAAATTTAAATTTTGAAATGTTTTATTGTTACTTTCACTTAGGTTAGTATTAAATTCACTAACAAATAACATTTCAATAGTAGATTTTTGAATTTTTGAATTTTTTGAAATGTTACCTATATACTGATTCTCAAACGATCATTCTTCCATACGTTCAAGTCTTAAGTGCTCAAAAATCCATATTGATAAAATTTAAATTTTGAAATGTTTTATTGTTTCTTTCACTTGAAAATAACATTTGAATAGTAGATTTTTTAATTTTTGAAATTTTTTGAAATGTTACCTTTAAACTGAATCTCATACGATCATTCTTCCATATGTTCAAGCCTTAAGTGCTCAAAAATCCATATAGATAAAATTTAAATTTTGAAATGTTTTATTGTTTCTTTCACTTAGGTTAGTATTAAATTCACTCACAAATATCATTTCAATAGTAGATTTTTGAATTTTTAAAATTTTTTGAGATGTTACCTTTAAACTGATTCTCATACGATCATTCTTCCATACGTTCAAGCCTTCAGTGCTCAAAAATCCATATTGATCAAATTTAAATTTTAAAATGTTTTATTGTTTCTTTTACTTTAAAATAACATTTCAATAGTAGATTTTTGAATTCTCGTAATTTTTTGAAATGTTACCTATATACTGAATCTCATACGATCATTCTTCCATACGTTCAAGCCTTCAGTGCTCAAAAATCCATATTGATAAAATTTAAATTTTAAAATGTTTTATTGTTTCTTTTACTTTAAAATAACATTTCAATAGTAGATTTTTGAATTCTCGTAATTTTTTGAAATGTTACCTATATACTGAATCTCATACGATCATTCTTCCATACGTTCAAGCCTAAAGTGCTCAAAAATCCATATTGATAAAATTTAAATTTTGAAATGTTTTATTGTTACTTTCACTTAGGTTAGTATTAAATTCACTAACAAATAACATTTCAATAGTAGATTTTTGAATTTTTAAAATTTTTTGAAATGTTACCTTTAAACTGAATCTCATACGATCATTCTTCCATACGTTCAAGCCTTCAGTGCTCAAAAATCCATATTGATAAAATTTAAATTTTAAAATGTTTTATTGTTTCTTTTACTTTAAAATAACATTTCAATAGTAGATTTTTGAATTCTCGTAATTTTCTGAAAGGTTACCTATATACTGAATCTCATACGATCATTCTTCCATACCTTCAAGCCTAAAGTGCTCAAAAATCCATATTGATAAAATTTAAATTTTGAAATGTTTTATTGTTACTTTCACTTAGGTTAGTATTAAATTCACTAACAAATAACATTTCAATAGTAGATTTTTGAATTTTTAAAATTTTTTGAAATGTTACCTTTAAACTGATTCTCATACGATCATTCTTCCATACGTTCAAGCCTTCAGTGCTCAAAAATCCATATTAATAAAATTTAAATTTTAAAATGTTTTATTGTTTCTTTTACTTTAAAATAACATTTCAATAGTAGATTTTTGAATTCTCGTAATTTTTTGAAATGTTACCTTTAAACTGAATCTCATACGATCACTCTTCCATACGTTCAAGCCTAAAGTGCTCAAAAATCCATATTGATAAAATTTAAATTTTGAAATGTTTTATTGTTACTTTCACTTAGGTTAGTATTAAATTCACTAACAAATAACATTTCAATAGTAGATTTTTGAATTTTTGAATTTTTTGAAATGTTACCTATATACTGATTCTCAAACGATCATTCTTCCATACGTTCAAGTCTTAAGTGCTCAAAAATCCGTATTGATAAAATTTAAATTTTGAAATGTTTTATTGTTTCTTTCACTTGAAAATAACATTTGAATAGTAGATTTTTTAATTTTTGAAATTTTTTGAAATGTTACCTTTAAACTGAATCTCATACGATCATTCTTCCATATGTTCAAGCCTTAAGTGCTCAAAAATCCATATAGATAAAATTTAAATTTTGAAATGTTTTATTGTTTCTTTCACTTAGGTTAGTATTAAATTCACTCACAAATATCATTTCAATAGTAGATTTTTGAATTTTTAAAATTTTTTGAAATGTTACCTTTAAACTGATTCTCATACGATCATTCTTCCATACGTTCAAGCCTTCAGTGCTCAAAAATCCATATTGATCAAATTTAAATTTTAAAATGTTTTATTGTTTCTTTTACTTTAAAATAACATTTCAATAGTAGATTTTTGAATTCTCGTAATTTTTTGAAATGTTACCTATATACTGAATCTCATACGATCATTCTTCCATACGTTCAAGCCTTCAGTGCTCAAAAATCCATATTGATAAAATTTAAATTTTAAAATGTTTTATTGTTTCTTTTACTTTAAAATAACATTTCAATAGTAGATTTTTGAATTCTCGTAATTTTTTGAAATGTTACCTATATACTGAATCTCATACGATCATTCTTCCATACGTTCAAGCCTAAAGTGCTCAAAAATCCATATTGATAAAATTTAAATTTTGAAATGTTTTATTGTTACTTTCACTTAGGTTAGTATTAAATTCACTAACAAATAACATTTCAATAGTAGATTTTTGAATTTTTAAAATTTTTTGAAATGTTACCTTTAAACTGATTCTCATACGATCATTCTTCCATACGTTCAAGCCTTCAGTGCTCAAAAATCCATATTAATAAAATTTAAATTTTAAAATGTTTTATTGTTTCTTTTACTTTAAAATAACATTTCAATAGTAGATTTTTGAATTCTCGTAATTTTTTGAAATGTTACCTATATACTGAATCTCATACGATCATTCTTCCATACGTTCAAGCCTAAAGTGCTCAAAAATCCATATTGATAAAATTTAAATTTTGAAATGTTTTATTGTTACTTTCACTTAGGTTAGTATTAAATTCACTAACAAATAACATTTCAATAGTAGATTTTTGAATTTTTAAAATTTTTTGAAATGTTACCTTTAAACTGATTCTCATACGATCATTCTTCCATACGTTCAAGCCTTCAGTGCTCAAAAATCCATATTGATAAAATTTAAATTTTAAAATGTTTTATTGTTTCTTTCACTTTAAAATAACAATTCAATAGTAGATTTTTGAATTTTTGAAATTTTTTGAAGTGTTACCTATATACTGAATCTCATACGATCATTCTTCCATACGTTCAAGCCTAAAGTGCTCAAAAATCCATATTGATAAAATTTAAATTTTGAAATGTTTTATTGTTTCTTTCACTTAGGTTAGTATTAAATTCACTCACAAATAATATTTCAATTGTAGATTTTTGAATTTTTGAAATTTTTTGAAATGTTACCTGTAACGTGATTCACATACGATCATTCTTCCATACCTTCAAGCCTTCAGTGCTCAAAAATCCGTATTGATAAAATTTAAATTTTGAAATGTTTTATTGTTTCTTTCACTTAAAAATAACATTTCAATAGTAAATTATTGAATTTTTGAAATTTTTTGAAATGTTACCTATATACTGAATCTCATACGATCATTCTTCCATACCTTCAAGCCTTCAGTGCTCAAAAATCCGTATTGATAAAATTTAAATTTTGAAATGTTTTATTTGCGGTGTTCACGCATTTGTTGTTAACCTATGAATGTATGGAAATATGAACGTTAACGATGAAAATGCGTGAACACTTTTTTTTTGACCGTCTCGTTAAAGTTGTAAGTTCTCTTCTTCTTATATAAACAAACGAAAAATGTAACTGCGCCAATAATCGAAATAAATTTAAAATTACACGAAAAAGCGTTACAAATCATTTGACTGAATATTAAATAAATCAGTTTATGTGCGTAATTTAGTTTCTTGGAGAGAAATATTTTTATTTATGCATGAATATAGAATTAATTAACTTATTGTAGTAAAATTGTGCACAGCTCTAGGTCTTGAGGGAGAAATTGAGTAAACATTGGATGAATTTATAGACGACAATGTTGACATACAATTGTGCCATCCGTTGACGATGTCGAAGAGCCAAAATCTGCATTTTGATGCAAAAGTTGTATGTGTTGTGTGATTGCTTGTAACATAAGAGTATTCTTTACAAAGGTAGCTATATGGAGTGAAATTGGCAATGTAATGTTTTATGTTAAGTAAGGTGACAGAATAACGTGCGCAATTTTAAAATTTAATTCTTCCGAAAGTACAGCCACTTTTTCATAAAAAATAACTAAATATTGCCATTTTCATATTTTCATACTTCCATAGGTTAACTAACAACATGCCTCGGGGACTATGAAACTCTATGAAAATTTGGCCTGTGTATTTTGTTGTTGGCAATTTAACTTTTCATAGACTTATAGGTTAACGACAAATGCGTGAACACCGCAATTGTTTCTTTCACTTAAAAATAACATTTCAATAGTAGATTTTTGAATTTTTGAATTTTTTGAAATGTTACCTATATACTGATTCTCAAACGATCATTCTTCCATACGTTCAAGTCTTAAGTGCTCAAAAATCCATATTGATAAAATATAAATTTTGAAATGTGTTATTGTTTCTTTCACTTGAAAATAACATTTCAACAGCAGATTATTGAATTTTTGAAATTTTTTAAAATGTTACCTATATACTGATTCTCAAACGATCATTCTTCCATATGTTCAAGCCTTCAGTGCTCAGAAATCCATATTGATAAAATATAAATTTTGAAATGTGTTATTGTTTCTTTCACTAAAAAATAACATTTCAATAGTAAATTATTGAATTTTTGAAATTTTTTGAAATGTTACCTATATACTGAATCTCATACGATCATTCTTCCATACCTTCAAGCCTTCAGTGCTCAAAAATCCATATTGATAAAATATAAATCTTGAAATGTTTTATTGTTTCTTTCACTTAAAAATATTATTTCAATAGTAAATTATTGAATTTTTGAAATTTTTTTAAATGTTACCTATAAACTGATTCTCATACGATCATTCTTCCATACGTTCAAGCCTAAAGTGCTCAAAAATCCATACTGATAAAATTTAAATTTTAAAATGTTTTATTGTTTCTTTCACTTTAAAATAACAATTCAATAGTAGATTTTTGAATTTTTGAAATTTTTTGAAATGTTACCTTTAAACTGAATCTCATACGATCATTCTTCCATACGTTCAAGCCTTCAGTGCTCAAAAATCCACATTGATAAAATATAAATCTTGAAATGTTTTATTGTTTCTTTCACTTAAAAATATTATTTCAATAGTAAATTATTGAATTTTTGAAATTTTTTTAAATGTTACCTATATACTGATTCTCAAACGATCATTCTTCCATACGTTCAAGCCTTCAGTGCTCAAAAATCCATATTGATAAAATTTAGATTTTAAAATGTTTTATTGTTTCTTTTACTTTAAAATAACAATTCAATAGTAGATTTTTGAATTTTTTAAATTTTTTGAAATGTTACCTATATACTGATTCCCAAACAATCATTCTTCCATACGTTCAAGCCTTCAGTGCTCAAAAATCCATATTGATAAAATTTAAATTTTAAAATGTTTTATTGTTTCTTTCACTTTAAAATAACAATTCAATAGTAGATTTTTGAATTTTTGAAATTTTTTGAAATGTTACCTTTAAACTGAATCTCATACGATCATTCTTCCATACGTTCAAGCCTTCAGTGCTCAAAAATCCATATAGATAAAATTTAAATTTTGAAATGTTTTATTGTTTCTTTCACTTAGGTTAGTATTAAATTCACTCACAAATAACATTTCAATAGTAGATTTTTGAATTTTTAAAATTTTTTGAAATGTTACCTTTAAACTGATTCTCATACGATCATTCTTCCATACGTTCAAGCCTTCAGTGCTCAAAAATCCATATTGATAAAATTTAAATTTTAAAATGTTTTATTGTTTCTTTTACTTTAAAATAACATTTCAATAGTAGATTTTTGAATTCTCGTAATTTTTTGAAATGTTACCTATATACTGAATCTCATACGATCATTCTTCCATACGTTCAAGCCTTCAGTGCTCAAAAATCCATATTGATAAAATTTAAATTTTAAAATGTTTTATTGTTTCTTTTACTTTAAAATAACATTTCAATAGTAGATTTTTGAATTCTCGCAATTTTTTGAAATGTTACCTATATACTGAATCTCATACGATCATTCTTCCATACGTTCAAGCCTAAAGTGCTCAAAAATCCATATTGATAAAATTTAAATTTTGAAATGTTTTACTGTTACTTTCACTTAGGTTAGTATTAAATTCACTAACAAATAACATTTCAATAGTAGATTTTTGAATTTTTAAAATTTTTTGAAATGTTACCTTTAAACTGATTCTCATACGATCATTCTTCCATACGTTCAAGCCTTCAGTGCTCAAAAATCCATATTAATAAAATTTAAATTTTAAAATGTTTTATTGTTTCTTTCACTTGAAAATAACATTTGAATAGTAGATTTTTTAATTTTTGAAATTTTTTGAAATGTTACCTTTAAACTGAATCTCATACGATCATTCTTCCATACGTTCAAGCCTTCAGTGCTCAAAAATCCATATTGATAAAATTTAAATTTTAAAATGTTTTATTGTTTCTTTTACTTTAAAATAACATTTCAATAGTAGATTTTTGAATTCTCGTAATTTTTTGAAATGTTACCTATATACTGAATCTCATACGATCATTCTTCCATACGTTCAAGCCTTCAGTGCTCAAAAATCCATATTGATAAAATTTAAATTTTAAAATGTTTTATTGTTTCTTTTACTTTAAAATAACATTTCAATAGTAGATTTTTGAATTCTCGTAATTTTTTGAAATGTTACCTATATACTGAATCTCATACGATCATTCTTCCATACGTTCAAGCCTAAAGTGCTCAAAAATCCATATTGATAAAATTTAAATTTTGAAATGTTTTATTGTTACTTTCACTTAGGTTAGTATTAAATTCACTAACAAATAACATTTCAATAGTAGATTTTTGAATTTTTGAATTTTTTGAAATGTTACCTATATACTGATTCTCAAACGATCATTCTTCCATACGTTCAAGTCTTAAGTGCTCAAAAACCCATATTGATAAAATTTAAATTTTAAAATGTTTTATTGTTTCTTTTACTTTAAAATAACATTTCAATAGTAGATTTTTGAATTCTCGTAATTTTTTGAAATGTTACCTTTAAACTGAATCTCATACGATCATTCTTCCATACGTTCAAGCCTAAAGTGCTCAAAAATCCATATTGATAAAATTTAAATTTTGAAATGTTTTATTGTTACTTTCACTTAGGTTAGTATTAAATTCACTAACAAATAACATTTCAATAGTAGATTTTTGAATTTTTGAATTTTTTGAAATGTTACCTATATACTGATTCTCAAACGATCATTCTTCCATACGTTCAAGTCTTAAGTGCTCAAAAATCCGTATTGATAAAATTTAAATTTTGAAATGTTTTATTGTTTCTTTCACTTGAAAATAACATTTGAATAGTAGATTTTTTAATTTTTGAAATTTTTTGAAATGTTACCTTTAAACTGAATCTCATACGATCATTCTTCCATATGTTCAAGCCTTAAGTGCTCAAAAATCCATATAGATAAAATTTAAATTTTGAAATGTTTTATTGTTTCTTTCACTTAGGTTAGTATTAAATTCACTCACAAATAACATTTCAATAGTAGATTTTTGAATTTTTAAAATTTTTTGAAATGTTACCTTTAAACTGATTCTCATACGATCATTCTTCCATACGTTCAAGCCTTCAGTGCTCAAAAATCCATATTGATAAAATTTAAATTTTAAAATGTTTTATTGTTTCTTTTACTTTAAAATAACATTTCAATAGTAGATTTTTGAATTCTCGTAATTTTTTGAAATGTTACCTATATACTGAATCTCATACGATCATTCTTCCATACGTTCAAGCCTTCAGTGCTCAAAAATCCATATTGATAAAATTTAAATTTTAAAATGTTTTATTGTTTCTTTTACTTTAAAATAACATTTCAATAGTAGATTTTTGAATTCTCGTAATTTTTTGAAATGTTACCTATATACTGAATCTCATACGATCATTCTTCCATACGTTCAAGCCTAAAGTGCTCAAAAATCCATATTGATAAAATTTAAATTTTGAAATGTTTTACTGTTACTTTCACTTAGGTTAGTATTAAATTCACTAACAAATAACATTTCAATAGTAGATTTTTGAATTTTTAAAATTTTTTGAAATGTTACCTTTAAACTGATTCTCATACGATCATTCTTCCATACGTTCAAGCCTTCAGTGCTCAAAAATCCATATTAATAAAATTTAAATTTTAAAATGTTTTATTGTTTCTTTTACTTTAAAATAACATTTCAATAGTAGATTTTTGAATTCTCGTAATTTTTTGAAATGTTACCTATATACTGAATCTCATACGATCATTCTTCCATACGTTCAAGCCTAAAGTGCTCAAAAATCCATATTGATAAAATTTAAATTTTGAAATGTTTTATTGTTACTTTCACTTAGGTTAGTATTAAATTCACTAACAAATAACATTTCAATAGTAGATTTTTGAATTTTTAAAATTTTTTGAAATGTTACCTTTAAACTGATTCTCATACGATCATTCTTCCATACGTTCAAGCCTTCAGTGCTCAAAAATCCATATTGATAAAATTTAGATTTTAAAATGTTTTATTGTTTCTTTTACTTTAAAATAACAATTCAATAGTAGATTTTTGAATTTTTTAAATTTTTTGAAATGTTACCTATATACTGATTCCCAAACAATCATTCTTCCATACGTTCAAGCCTTCAGTGCTCAAAAATCCATATTGATAAAATTTAAATTTTAAAATGTTTTATTGTTTCTTTCACTTTAAAATAACAATTCAATAGTAGATTTTTGAATTTTTGAAATTTTTTGAAATGTTACCTTTAAACTGAATCTCATACGATCATTCTTCCATACGTTCAAGCCTAAAGTGCTCAAAAATCCATATTGATAAAATTTAAATTTTGAAATGTTTTATTGTTACTTTCACTTAGGTTAGTATTAAATTCACTAACAAATAACATTTCAATAGTAGATTTTTGAATTTTTGAATTTTTTGAAATGTTACCTATATACTGATTCTCAAACGATCATTCTTCCATACGTTCAAGTCTTAAGTGCTCAAAAATCCGTATTGATAAAATTTAAATTTTGAAATGTTTTATTGTTTCTTTCACTTGAAAATAACATTTGAATAGTAGATTTTTTAATTTTTGAAATTTTTTGAAATGTTACCTTTAAACTGAATCTCATACGATCATTCTTCCATATGTTCAAGCCTTAAGTGCTCAAAAATCCATATAGATAAAATTTAAATTTTGAAATGTTTTATTGTTTCTTTCACTTAGGTTAGTATTAAATTCACTCACAAATAACATTTCAATAGTAGATTTTTGAATTTTTAAAATTTTTTGAAATGTTACCTTTAAACTGATTCTCATACGATCATTCTTCCATACGTTCAAGCCTTCAGTGCTCAAAAATCCATATTGATAAAATTTAAATTTTAAAATGTTTTATTGTTTCTTTTACTTTAAAATAACATTTCAATAGTAGATTTTTGAATTCTCGTAATTTTTTGAAATGTTACCTATATACTGAATCTCATACGATCATTCTTCCATACGTTCAAGCCTTCAGTGCTCAAAAATCCATATTGATAAAATTTAAATTTTAAAATGTTTTATTGTTTCTTTTACTTTAAAATAACATTTCAATAGTAGATTTTTGAATTCTCGTAATTTTTTGAAATGTTACCTATATACTGAATCTCATACGATCATTCTTCCATACGTTCAAGCCTAAAGTGCTCAAAAATCCATATTGATAAAATTTAAATTTTGAAATGTTTTACTGTTACTTTCACTTAGGTTAGTATTAAATTCACTAACAAATAACATTTCAATAGTAGATTTTTGAATTTTTAAAATTTTTTGAAATGTTACCTTTAAACTGATTCTCATACGATCATTCTTCCATACGTTCAAGCCTTCAGTGCTCAAAAATCCATATTAATAAAATTTAAATTTTAAAATGTTTTATTGTTTCTTTTACTTTAAAATAACATTTCAATAGTAGATTTTTGAATTCTCGTAATTTTTTGAAATGTTACCTATATACTGAATCTCATACGATCATTCTTCCATACGTTCAAGCCTAAAGTGCTCAAAAATCCATATTGATAAAATTTAAATTTTGAAATGTTTTATTGTTACTTTCACTTAGGTTAGTATTAAATTCACTAACAAATAACATTTCAATAGTAGATTTTTGAATTTTTAAAATTTTTTGAAATGTTACCTTTAAACTGATTCTCATACGATCATTCTTCCATACGTTCAAGCCTTCAGTGCTCAAAAATCCATATTGATAAAATTTAAATTTTGAAATGTTTTATTGTTTCTTTCACTTAGGTTAGTATTAAATTCACTCACAAATAATATTTCAATAGTAGATTTTTGAATTTTTGAAATTTTTTGAAATGTTACCTGTAACGTGATTCTCATACGATCATTCTTCCATACCTTCAAGCCTTCAGTGCTCAAAAATCCGTATTGATAAAATTTAAATTTTGAAATGTTTTATTGTTTCTTTCACTTAAAAATAACATTTCAATAGTAAATTATTGAATTTTTGAAATTTTTTGAAATGTTACCTATATACTGAATCTCATACGATCATTCTTCCATACGTTCAAGCCTTCAGTGCTCAGAAACCCATATTGATAAAATATAAATTTTGAAATGTGTTACTGTTTCTCTCACTTAAAAATAACATTTCAATAGTAGATTATTGAATTTTTGAAATTTTTTTAAATGTTACCTATATACTGATTCTCAAACGATAATTCTTCCATACGTTCAAGCCTTCAGTGCTCAGAAACCCATATTGATAAAATTAAAGTTTTGAAATGTTTTATTGTTTCTTTCACTTAAAAATAACATTTCAATAGCAGACTATTGAATTTTTGAAATTTTTTTAAATGTTACCTATATACTGAATCTCATACGATCATTCTTCCATACGTTCAAGCCTTAAGTGCTCAAGAATCCGTATTGATAAAATTTAAATTTAAAAATGTTTTATTGTTTCTTTCACTTAAAAGTAACATTTCAATAGTAGATTATTGAATTTTTGAAATTTTTTGAAATGTTACCTATATACTGAATCTCATACGATCATTCTTCCATACGTTCAAGCCTAAAGTGCTCAAAAATCCATATTGATAAAATTTAAATTTTGAAATGTTTTATTGTTACTTTCACTTAGGTTAGTATTAAATTCACTAACAAATAACATTTCAATAGTAGATTTTTGAATTTTTAAAATTTTTTGAAATGTTACCTTTAAACTGATTCTCATACGATCATTCTTCCATACGTTCAAGTCTTAAGTGCTCAAGAATCCGTATTGATAAAATTTAAATTTTAAAATGTTTTATTGTTTCTTTCACTTAAAAGTAACATTTCAATAGTAGATTATTGAATTTTTGAAATTTTTTGAAATGTTACCTATATACTGAATCTCATACGATCATTCTTCCATACGTTCAAGCCTAAAGTGCTCAAAAATCCATATTGATAAAATATAAATTTTGAAATGTGTTACTGTTTCTTTCACTTAAAAATAACATTTCAATAGCAGATTATTGAATTTTTGAAATTTTTTTAAATGTTACCTATATACTGAATCCCATACGATCATTCTACCATACGTTCAAGCCTTCAGTGCTCAAAAATCCATATTGATAAAATTTAAATTTTAAAAGGTTTTATTGTTTCTTTTACTTTAAAATAACATTTCAATAGTAGATTTTTGAATTTTCGTAATTTTTTGAAATGTTACCTATATACTGAATCTCATACGATCATTCTTCCATACGTTCAAGCCTAAAGTGCTCAAAAATCCATATTGATAAAATTTAAATTTTGAAATGTTTTATTGTTACTTTCACTTAGGTTAGTATTAAATTCACTAACAAATAACATTTCAATAGTAGATTTTTGAATTTTTAAAATTTTTTGAAATGTTACCTTTAAACTGATTCTCATACGATCATTCTTCCATACGTTCAAGTCTTAAGTGCTCAAGAATCCGTATTGATAAAATTTAAATTTTAAAATGTTTTATTGTTTCTTTCACTTAAAAGTAACATTTCAATAGTAGATTATTGAATTTTTGAAATTTTTTGAAATGTTACCTATATACTGAATCTCATACGATCATTCTTCCATACGTTCAAGCCTAAAGTGCTCAAAAATCCATATTGATAAAATTTAAATTTTGAAATGTTTTATTGTTACTTTCACTTAGGTTAGTATTAAATTCACTAACAAATAACATTTCAATAGTAGATTTTTGAATTTTTAAAATTTTTTGAAATGTTACCTTTAACCTGATTCTCATACGATCATTCTTCCATACGTTCAAGCCTTCAGTGCTCAAAAATCCATATTGATAAAATTTAAATTTTAAAATGTTTCATTGTTTCTTTTACTTTAAAATAACATTTCAATAGTAGATTTTTGAATTCTCGTAATTTTTTGAAATGTTACCTATATACTGAATCTCATACGATCATTCTTCCATACGTTCAAGCCTAAAGTGCTCAAAAATCCATATTGATAAAATTTAAATTTTGAAATGTTTTATTGTTACTTTCACTTAGGTTAGTATTAAATTCACTAACAAATAACATTTCAATAGTAGATTTTTCAATTTTTAAAATTTTTTGAAATGTTACCTTTAAACTGATTCTCATACGATCATTCTTCCATACGTTCAAGTCTCAAGTGCTCAAGAATCCGTATTGATAAAATTTAAATTTTGAAATGTTTTATTGTTTCTTTCACTTAAAAATAACATTTCAATAGTAAATTATTGAATTTTTGAAATTTTTTTAAATGTTACCCGTATACTGATTTTCATACGAACATTCTTCCATACCTTCAAGCCTTCAGTGCTCAAAAATCCATATTGATAAAATTTAGATTTTAAAATGTTTTATTGTTTCTTTTACTTTAAAATAACAATTCAATAGTAGATTTTTGAATTTTTAAAATTTTTGAAATGTTACCTATATACTGATTCCCAAACAATCATTCTTCCATACGTTCAAGCCTTCAGTGCTCAAAAATCCATATTGATAAAATTTAAATTTTAAAATGTTTTATTGTTTCTTTCACTTTAAAATAACATTTCAATAGTAGATTTTTGAATTTTCGTAATTTTTTGAAATGGTTCCTTTAAACTGATTCTCATACGATCATTCTTCCATACGTTCAAGCATTAAGTGCTCAAAAATCTATATTGATAAAATTTAAATGTTGAAATGTTTTATTGTTTCTTTCACTTTAAAATATCATTTTAATGGTAGATTTTTGAATGTTTGAGATTTTTTGAAATGTTACCTATACACTGATTCTCAAACGATCATTCTTTGAAATAATCAAATCATTCGATTTAAATTTTAAGATGTTTTATTGTTTCTTTCACTTAGGATAGTATTAAATTCACTCAAAAATAAAATTTCAATAGTAGATTTTTGAATTTTTGAAATTTTTTGAAATGTTACCTATATACTGATTCTCAAACGATAATTATTCCATACGTTCAAGCCTTCAGTGCTCAGAAACCCATATTGATAAAATATAAATTTTGAAATGTGTTACTGTTTCTCTCACTTAAAAATAACATTTCAATAGTAGATTATTGAATTTTTGAAATTTTTTTAAATGTTACCTTTAAACTGATTCTCATACGATCATTCTTCGATACCTTCAAGCCTTCAGTGCTCAAAAATCCGTATTGATAAAATTAAAATTTTGAAATATTTTATTGTTTCTTTCACTTAAAAATAACATTTCAATAGTAGATTATTGAATTTTTGAAATTTTTTTAAGTGTTACCTATAAACTGATTCTCAAACGATCATTCTTCCATACGTTCAAGTCTTAAGTGCTCAAAAATCCGTATTGATAAAATTTAAATTTTGAAATGTTTTATTGTTTCTTTCACTTGAAAATATCATTTGAATTGTAGATTTTTTAATTTTTGAAATTTTTTGAAATGTTACCTTTAAACTGAATCTCATACGATCATTCTTCCATATGTTCAAGCCTAAAGTGCTCAAAAATCCGTATTGATAAAATTTAAATTTTGAAATGTTTTATTGTTTCTTTCACTTAGGTTAGTATTAAATTCACTCACAAATAACATTTCAATAGTAGATTTTTGAATTTTTGAAATTTTTTGAAATGTTACCTATATACTGATTCTCAAACGATCATTCTTCCATACGTTCAAGTCTTAAGTGCTCAAAAATCCGTATTGATAAAATTTAAATTTTGAAATGTTTTATTGTTTCTTTCACTTGAAAATAACATTTGAATAGTAGATTTTTTAATTTTTGAAATTTTTTGAAATGTTACCTTTAAACTGAATCTCATACGATCATTCTTCCATATGTTCAAGCCTAAAGTGCTCAAAAATCCATATAGATAAAATTTAAATTTTGAAATGTTTTATTGTTTCTTTCACTTAGGTTAGTATTAAATTCACTTACAAATAACATTTCAATAGTAGATTTTTGAATTTTTGAAATTTTTTAAAATGTTACCTGTAACGTGATTCTCATACGATCATTCTTTAATACCTTCAAGCCTTCAGTGCTCAAAAATCCGTATTGATAAAATTAAAATTTTGAAATGTTTTATTGTTTCTTTCACTTAAAAATAACATTTCAATAGTAAATTATTGAATTTTTGAAATTTTTTGAAATGTTACCTATATACTGAATCTCATACGATCATTCTTCCATACGTTCAAGCCTTCAGTGCTCAAAAATCCATATTGATAAAATTTAAATCTTGAAATGTTTTATTGTTTCTTTCACTTAAAAATATTATTTCAATAGTAAATTATTAATTTTTGAAATTTTTTGAAATGTTACCTTTAAACTGATTCTCATACGATCATTCTTCCATATGTTCAAGCCTAAAGTGCTTAAAAATCCATATAGATAAAATTTAAATTTTGAAATGTTTTATTGTTTCTTTCACTTAGGTTAGTATTAAATTCACTTACAAATAACATTTCAATAGTAGATTTTTGAATTTTTGAAATTTTTTGAAATGTTACCTGTAACGTGATTCTCATACGATCATTCTTTAATACCTTCAAGCCTTCAGTGCTCAAAAATCCGTATTGATAAAATTAAAATTTTGAAATGTTTTATTGTTTCTTTCACTTAAAAATAACATTTCAATAGTAAATTATTGAATTTTTGAAATTTTTTGAAATGTTACCTATATACTGAATCTCATACGATCATTCTTCCATACGTTCAAGCCTTCAGTGCTCAAAAATCCATATTGATAAAATATAAATCTTGAAATGTTTTATTGTTTCTTTCACTTAAAAATATTATTTCAATAGTAAATTATTGAATTTTTGAAATTTTTTTAAATGTTACCTATATACTGAATCTCATACGATCATTCTTCCATACGTTCAAGCCTTCAGTGCTCAGAAACCCATATTGATAAAATATAAATTTTGAAATGTGTTACTGTTTCTCTCACTTAAAAATAACATTTCAATAGTGGATTATTGAATTTTTGAAATTTTTTTAAATGTTACCTTTAAACTGATTCTCATACGATCATTCTTCCATACGTTCAAGTCTTAAGTGCTTAAGAATCCGTATTGATAAAATTTAAATTTTAAAATGTTTTATTGTTTCTTTCACTTAAAAGTAACATTTCAATAGTAGATTATTGAATTTTTGAAATTTTTTGAAATGTTACCTATGTACTGAATCTCATACGATCATTCTGCCATACGTTCAAGCCTTCAGTGCTCAAAAATCCATATTGATAAAATATAAATTTTGAAATGTTTTATTGTTTCTTTAACTCAGGTTAGAATTAAATTCACTCACAAATAACATTTCAATAGTAGATTTTTGAATTTTTTAAATTTTTTGAAATGTTACCTTTAAACTGATTCTCATACGATCATTCTTCGATACCTTCAAGCCTTCAGTGCTCAAAAATCCGTATTGATAAAATTTAAATTTTGAAATGTTTTATTGTTTCTTTCACTTAAAAATAACATTTCAATAGCAAATTATTGAATTTTTGAAATTTTTTGAAATGTTACCTATATACTGAATCTCATACGATCATTCTTCCATACGTTCAAGACTAAAGTGCTCAAAAATCCATATTGATAAAATTTAAATTTTGAAATTTTTTATTGTTACTTTCACTTAGGTTAGTATTAAATTCACTCACAAATAACATTTCAATAGTAGATTTTTGAATTTTTGAAATTTTTTGAAACGTTACCTTTAAACTGAATCTCATACGATCATTCTTCCATATGTTCAAGCCTAAAGTGCTCAAAAATCCATATAGATAAAATTTAAATTTTGAAATGTTTTATTGTTTCTTTCACTTAGGTTAGTATTAAATTCACTCACAAATAACATTTCAATAGTAGATTTTTGAATTTTTCAAATTTTTTGAAATGTTACCTGTAACGTGATTCTCATACGATCATTCTTTAATACCTTCAAGCCTTCAGTGCTCAAAAATCCGTATTGATAAAATTTAAATTTTGAAATGTTTTATTGTTTCTTTCACTTAAAAATAACATTTCAATAGTAGATTATTGAATTTTTGGAATTTTTTGAAATGTTACCTTTAAACTGATTCTCATACGATCATTCTTCGATACCTTCAAGCCTTCAGTGCTCAGAAATCCGTATTGATAAAATTTAAATTTTGAAATGTTTTATTGTTTCTTTTACTTTAAAATAGCAATTCAATAGTAGATTTTTGAATTTTTGAAATTTTTTGAAATGTTACCTTTAAACTGATTCTCATACGATCATTCTTCCATACGTTCAAGCCTAAAGTGCTCAAAAATCCATATTGATAAAATTTAAATTTTAAAATGTTTTATTGTTTCTTTCACTTTAAAATAACAATTCAATAGTAGATTTTTGAATTTTTGAAATATTTTTAAATGTTACCTTTAAACTGATTCTCATACGATCATTCTTCCATACGTTCAAGCCTTAAGTGCTCAAAAATCCATATTGATAAAATTTAAATTTTGAAATGTTTTATTGTTTCTTTCACTTTAAAATATCATTTAAATGGTAGATTTTTGAATGTTTGAAATTTTTTGAAATGTTACCTATACACTGATTCTCAAACGATCATTCTTTGAAATAATCAAATCATTCGATTTAAATTTTAAGATGTTTTATTGTTTCTTTCACTTAGGTTAGTATTAAATTCACTCAAAAATAAAATTTCAATAGTAGATTTTTTTTTCTTAGATTAGTAGATTTTCTTAAATGTTACCTATATACTGAATCTCATACGATCATTCTTCCATACGTTCAAGCCTTCAGTGCTCAGAAATCCGTATTGATAAAATTAAAATTTTGAAATGTTTAATTGTTTCTTTCACTTAAAAATAACATTTCAATAGCAGATTATTGAATTTTTGAAATTTTTTTAAATGTTACCTATATACTGAATCTCATACGATCATTCTTCCATACGTTCAAGCCATCAGTGCTCAAAAATCCATATTGATAAAATTTGAATTTGGAAATGTTTTATTGTTTCTTTCACTTAAAAATAACATTTCAATAGTAGATTATTGAATTTTTGAAATTTTTTTAAGTGTTACCTATAAACTGATTCTCAAACGATCATTCTTCCATACGTTCAAGTCTTAAATGCTCAAAAATCCGTATTGATAAAATTTAAATTTTGAATTGTTTTAGTGTTTCTTTCACTTGAAAATAACATTTAAATAGTAGATTTTTTAATTTTTGAAATTTTTTGAAATGTTACCTTTAAACTGAATCTCATACGATCATTCTTCCATATGTTCAAGCCTAAAGTGCTCAAAAATCCATATAGATAAAATTTAAATTTTGAAATGTTTTATTGTTTCTTTCACTTAGGTTAGTATTAAATTCACTCACAAATAACATTTCAATAGTAGATTTTTGAATTTTTAAAATTTTTGAAATGTTACCTGTAACGTGATTCTCATACGATCATTCTTTAATACCTTCAAGCCTTCAGTGCTCAAAAATCCGTATTGATAAAATTAAAATTTTGAAATGTTTTATTGTTTCTTTCACTTAAAAATAACATTTCAATAGTAAATTATTGAATTTTTGAAATTTTTTGAAATGTTACCTATATACTGAATCTCATACGATCATTCTTCCATACCTTCAAGCCTTCAGTGCTCAAAAATCCATATTGATAAAATATATATTTTGAAATGTGTTACTGTTTCTCTCACTTAAAAATAACATTTCAATAGTAGATTATTGAATTTTTGAAATTTTTTTAAATGTTACCTTTAAACTGATTCTCATACGATCATTCTTCGATACCTTCAAGCCTTCAGTGCTCAAAAATCCGTATTGACAAAATTAAAATTTTGAAATGTTTTATTGTTTCTTTCACTTAAAAATAACATTTCAATAGCAGATTATTGAATTTTTGAAATTTTTTTAAATATTACCTATATACTGAATCTCATACGATCATTCTACCATACGTTCAAGCCTTCAGTACTCAAAAATCCATATTGATAAAATTTAAATTTTAAAATGTTTTATTGTTTCTTTTACTTTAAAATAACATTTCAATAGTAGATTTTGGAATTCTCGTAATTTTTTGAAATGGTTCCTTTAAACTGATTCTCATACGATCATTCTTCCATACGTTCAAGTCTTAAGTGCTCAAAAATCCGTATTGATAAAATATAAATTTTGAAATGTTTTATTGTTTCTTTAACTCAGGTTAGTATTAAATTCACTCACAAATAACATTTCAATAGTAGATTTTTTAATTTTTAAAATTTTTTTAAATGTTACCTTTAAACTGATTCTCATACGATCATTCTTCGATACCTTCAAGCCTTAAGTGCTCAAAAATCAATATTGATAAAATTTAAATTTTGAAATGTTTTATTGTTTCTTTCACTTTAAAATATCATTTTAATGGTAGATTTTTGAATGTTTGAGATTTTTTGAAATGTTACCTATACACTGATTCTCAAACGATCATTCTTTGAAATAATCAAATCATTCGATTTAAATTTTAAGATGTTTTATTGTTTCTTTCACTTAGGTTAGTATTAAACTCACTCAAAAATAACCTTTCAATAGTAGATCTTGAATTTTTCAAATTTTTTGAAATGTTACCTATATACTGATTCTCAAACGATCATTCTTCAATACCTTCAAGCCTTCAGTGCTCAAAAATCCGTATTGATAAAATTTAAATTTTGAAATGTTTTATTGTTTCTTTAACTTGAAAAAAACATTTCAATAGTAAATTATTGAATTTTTGAAATTTTTTTAAATGTTACCCGTATACTGATTCTCATACGATCATTCTTCCATACGTTCAAGCATTAAGTGCTCAAAAATCTATATTGATAAAATTTAAATGTTGAAATGTTTTATTGTTTCTTTCACTTTAAAATATCATTTTAATGGTAGATTTTTGAATGTTTGAGATTTTTTGAAATGTTACCTATACACTGATTCTCAAACGATCATTCTTTGAAATAATCAAATCATTCGATTTAAATTTTAAGATGTTTTATTGTTTCTTTCACTTAGGTTAGTATTAAACTCACTCAAAAATTACCTTTCAATAGTAGATTTTTGAATTTTTCAAATTTTTTGAAATGTTACCTATATACTGATTCTCAAACGATCATTCTTCCATACCTTCAAGCCTTCAGTGCTCAAAAATCCATATTGATAAAATATAAATTTTAAAATGTTTTATTGTTTCTTTCACTTTAAAATAACAATTCAATAGTAGATTTTTGAATTTTTGAAATTTTTTTAAATGTTACCCGTATACTGATTCTCATACGATCATTCTTCCATACCTTCAAGCCTTCAGTGCTCAAAAATCTATATTGATAAAATTTAAATGTTGAAATGTTTTATTGTTTCTTTCACTTTAAAATATCATTTAAATGGTAGATTTTTGAATGTTTGAGATTTTTTGAAATGTTACCCGTATACTGATTCTCATACTCTCACTTATTCTCAAACGATCATTCTTTGAAATAATCAAATCATGCGATTTAAATTTTAAGATGTTTTATTGTTTCTTTCACTTAGGTTAGTATTAAACTCACTCAAAAATTACCTTTCAATAGTAGATTTTTGAATTTTTCAAATTTTTTGAAATGTTACCTATATACTGATTCTCAAACGATCATTCTTCCATACCTTCAAGCCTTCAGTGCTCAAAAATCCGTATTGATAAAATTTAAATTTTGAAATGTTTTATTGTTTCTTTCACTTGAAAAAAACATTTCAATAGTAAATTATTGAATTTTTGAAATTTTTTTAAATGTTACCCGTATACTGATTCTCATACTCTCACTTATTCTCAAACGATCATTCTTTGAAATAATCAAATCATGCGATTTAAATTTTAAGATGTTTTATTGTTTCTTTCACTTAGGTTAGTATTAAACTCACTCAAAAATTACCTTTCAATAGTAGATTTTTGAATTTTTCAAATTTTTTGAAATGTTACCTATATACTGATTCTCAAACGATCATTCTTCCATACCTTCAAGCCTTCAGTGCTCAAAAATCCGTATTGATAAAATTTAAATTTTGAAATGTTTTATTGTTTCTTTCACTTGAAAAAAACATTTCAATAGTAAATTATTGAATTTTTGAAATTTTTTTAAATGTTACCCGTATACTGATTCTCATACGATCATTCTTCCATACGTTCAAGCCTTAAGTGCTCAAAAATCTATATTGATAAAATTTAAATGTTGAAATGTTTTATTGTTTCTTTCACTTTAAAATATCATTTTAATGGTAGATTTTTGAATGTTTGAGATTTTATGAAATGTTACCTATACACTGATTCTCAAACGATCATTCTTTGAAATAATCAAATCATTCGATTTAAATTTTAAGATGTTTTATTGTTTCTTTCACTTAGGTTAGTATTAAACTCACTCAAAAATTACCTTTCAATAGTAGATTTTTGAATTTTTAAAATTTTTTGAAATGTTACCTATATACTGATTCTCAAACGATCATTCTTCCATACCTTCAAGCCTTCAGTGCTCAAAAATCCATATTGATAAAATATAAATTTTAAAATGTTTTATTGTTTCTTTCACTTTAAAATAACAACTCAATAGTAGATTTTTGAATTTTTTAAATTTTTTTAAATGTTACCCGTATACTGATTCTCATACGATCATTCTTCCATACGTTCAAGCCTTAAGTGCTCAAAAATCTATATTGATAAAATTTAAATGTTGAAATGTTTTATTGTTTCTTTCACTTTAAAATATCATTTAAATGGTAGATTTTTGAATGTTTGAGATTTTTTGAAATGTTACCTATACACTGATTCTCAAACGATCATTCTTTGAAATAATCAAATCATGCGATTTAAATTTTAAGATGTTTTATTGTTTCTTTCACTTAGGTTAGTATTAAACTCACTCAAAAATTACCTTTCAATAGTAGATTTTTGAATTTTTCAAATTTTTTGAAATGTTACCTATATACTGATTCTCAAACGATCATTCTTCCATACCTTCAAGCCTTCAGTGCTCAAAAATCCGTATTGATAAAATTTAAATTTTGAAATGTTTTATTGTTTCTTTTGAATGTTTGAAATTTTTTGAAATGTTACCTATACACTGATTCTCAAACGATCATTCTTTGAAATAATCAAATCATTCGATTTAAATTTTAAGATGTTTTATTGTTTCTTTCACTTAGGTTAGTATTAAACTCACTCAAAAATAACCTTTCAATAGTAGATTTTTGAATTTTTCAAATTTTTTGAAATGTTACCTATATACTGATTCTCAAACGATCATTCTTCCATACCTTCAAGCCTTCAGTGCTCAAAAATCCATATTGATAAAATATAAATTTTAAAATGTTTTATTGTTTCTTTCACTTTAAAATAACAATTCAATAGTAGATTTTTGAATTTTTGAAATATTTTGAAATGGTACCTTGAAACTGATTCTCAAACGATCATTCTTCCATACGTTCAAGCCTTAAGTGCTCAAAAATCCATATTGATAAAATTTAAATGTTGAAATGTTTTATTGTTTCTTTCACTTTAAAATATCATTTTAATGGTAGATTTTTGAATGTTTGAGATTTTTTGAAATGTTACCTATACACTGATTCTCAAACGATCATTCTTTGAAATAATCAAATCATTCGATTTAAATTTTAAGATGTTTTATTGTTTCTTTCACTTAGGTTAGTATTAAACTCACTCAAAAATAACCTTTCGATAGTAGATTTTTGAATGTTTAAAATTTTTTTAAATGTTACCTTTATACTGATTCTCACACGATCATTCTTCCATAACTTCAAGCCTTCAGTGCTCAAAAATCCATATTGATAAAATATAAATTTTGAAATGTTTTATTGTTTCTTTAACTTAGGTTAGTATTAAATTCACTCACAAATAACATTTCAATAGTAGATTTTTGAATTTTTCAAATTTTTTGAAATGTTACCTATATACTGATTCTCACACGATCATTCTTCCATAACTTCAAGCCTTCAGTGCTCAAAAATCCGTATTGATAAAATTTAAATTTTGAAATGTTTTATTGTTTCTTTCACTTAAAAACATTTCAATAGTAAATTATTGAATTTTTGAAATTTTTTTAAATGTTACCCGTATACTGATTCTCAAACGATCATTCTTTGAAATAATCAAATCATTCGATTTAAATTTTAAAATGTTTTATTGTTTCTTTCACTTAGAAATAACATTTCAATAGAACATTATTGAATTTTGGAATTTTTTTTAAATGATACCTACATACTGATTCTCAGACGTTTATTCTTCCATACGTTCAAGTCTTAAGTGCTCAAAAATCCGTATTGATAAAATTTAAATTTTGAAATGTTTTATTATTTCTTTCACTTAAAAATAACATTTCAATAGTAAATTATTGAATTTTTGAAATTTTTTGAAATGTTACCTATATACTGAATCTCACACGATCATTCTTCCATAACTTCAAGCCTTCAGTGCTCAAAAATCCGTATTGATAAAATTTAAATTTTGAAATGTTTTATTGATTCTTTCACTTAAAAATAACATTTCAATAGTAGATTTTTGAATTTTTCAAATTTTTTGAAATGTTACCTATATACTGATTCTCAAACGATCATTCTTCCATACCTTCAAGCCTTCAGTGCTCAAAAATCCATATTGATAAAATATAAATTTTAAAATGTTTTATTGTTTCTTTCACTTTAAAATAACAATTCAATAGTAGATTTTTGAATTTTTGAAATATTTTGAAATGGTACCTTGAAACTGATTCTCAAACGATCATTCTTCCATACGTTCAAGCCTTAAGTGCTCAAAAATCCATATTGATAAAATTTAAATGTTGAAATGTTTTATTGTTTCTTTCACTTTAAAATATCATTTTAATGGTAGATTTTTGAATGTTTGAGATTTTTTGAAATGTAACCTATACACTGATTCTCAAACGATCATTCTTTGAAATAATCAAATCATTCGATTTAAATTTTAAGATGTTTTATTGTTTCTTTCACTTAGGTTAGTATTAAACTCACTCAAAAATAACCTTTCAATAGTAGATTTTTGAATTTTTCAAATTTTTTGAAATGTTACCTATATACTGATTCTCACACGATCATTCTTCCATAACTTCAAGCCTTCAGTGCTCAAAAATCCGTAGTGATAAAATTTAAATTTTGAAATGTTTTATTGTTTCTTTCACTTAAAAACATTTCAATAGTAAATTATTGAATTTTTGAAATTTTTTTAAATGTTACCCGTATACTGATTCTCAAACGATCATTCTTTGAAATAATCAAATCATTCGATTTAAATTTTAAAATGTTTTATTGTTTCTTTTACTTTAAAATAACAATTCAATAGTAGATTTTTGAATTTTTTAAATTTTTTGAAATGTTACCTATATACTGATTCCCAAACAATCATTCTTCCATACGTTCAAAAATCCATATTGATTAAATTTAAATTTTAAAATGTTTTATTGTTTCTTTCACTTTAAAATAACATTTCAATAGTAGATTTTTGAATTTTAGTAATTTTTTGAAATGGTTCCTTTAAACTGATTCTCATACGATCATTCTTCCATACGTTCAAGTCTTAAGTGCTCAAGAATCCGTATTGATAAAATTTAAATTTTAAAATGTTTTATTGTTTCTTTCACTTAAAAGTAACATTTCAATAGTAGATTATTGAGTTTTTGAAATTTTTTTAAATGTTTCTTATAAACTGATTCTCATACGATCATTCTTCCATACGTTCAAGCCTTAAGTGCTCAAAAATCCATATCGATAAAATTTAAATTTTGAAATGTTTTATTGTTTCTTTCACTGCAAAATATCATTTTAATGGTAGATTTTTGAATGTTTGAAATTTTTTGAAATGTTACCTATACACTGATTCTCAAACGATCATTCTTTGAAATAATCAAATCATTCGATTTAAATTTTAAGATGTTTTATTGTTTCTTTCACTTAGGTTAGTATAAGATTCACTCAAAAGTAACATTTCAATAGTAGATTTTTGAATTTTTAAAATTTTTTTAAACGTTACCTATATACTGATTCTTATTCGATCATTCTTCCATACGTTCAAGCCTTAAATGCTCAAAAACCCATATTGATTAAATTTAAATTTTAAAATGTCTTATTGTTTCTTTCACTTATTTAAGTATTAAATTCACTCACAAATAACATTTCAATAGTAGATTTTAGAATTTTTCAAATTTTTTGAAATGTTACCTACATACTGATTCTCAGACGTTTATTCTTCCATACGTTCAAGTCTTAAGTGCTCAAAAATCCATATTGATAAAATATAAATTTTGAAATGTGTTATTGTTTCTTTCACTTGAAAATAACATTTCAACAGCAGATTATTGAATTTTTGAAATTTTTTGAAATGTTACCTATATACTGATTCTCATACGATCATTCCTCCATACCTTCAAGACTTCAGTGTTCAGAAATCCATATTTATAAAATTTAAATTTTGAACTGTTTTATTGTTTCTTTCACTTAGAAATAACATTTCAATAGAACATTATTGAATTTTGGAATTTTTTTTAAATGATACCTACATACTGATTCTCAGACGTTTATTCTTCCATACGTTCAAGTCTTAAGTGCTCAAAAATCCGTATTGATAAAATTTAAATTTTGAAATGTTTTATTATTTCTTTCACTTAAAAATAACATTTCAATAGTAAATTATTGAATTTTTGAAATTTTTTGAAATGTTACCTATATACTGAATCTCATACGATCATTCTTCCATACGTTCAAGCCTTCAGTGCTCAGAAATCCATATTGAGAAAATATAAATTTTGAAATGTGTTATTGTTTCTTTCACTTAAAAATAACATTTCAATAGCAGATTATTGAATTTTTGATATTTTTTGAAATGTTACCAATATACTGATTCTCATACGATCATTCTTCCATACGTTCAAGCCTTCAGTGCTCAGAAGTCCATATTGATAAAATATAAATTTTGAAATGTGTTATTGTTTCTTTCACTTAAAAATAAGATTTCAATAGCAGATTATTGAATTTTTGAAATTTTTTTAAATGTTACCTTTAAACTGAATCTCATACGATCATTCTTCCATACGTTCAAGCCTAAAGTGCTCAGAAATCCATATTGATAAAATATAAATTTTGAAATGTGTTATTGTTTCTTTCACTTAAAAATAACATTTCAATAGCAGATTATTGAATTTTTGAAATGTTTTGAAATGTTACCTATATACTGCTTCTCATACGATCATTCCTCCATAGCTTCAAGCTTTCAGTGCTCAGAAGTCCATATTGATAAAATATAAATTTTGAAATGTGTTATTGTTTCTTTCACTTAGGTTAGTATTAAATTCACTCGCAAATAACATTTCAATTGTAGATTTTTGAATTTTTGAAATTTTTTGAAATGTTACCTATAAACTGATTCTCAGACGTTTATTCTTCCATACGTTCAAGCCTTCAGTGCTCAAAAATCCGTATTGATAAAATTTAAATTTTGAAATGTTTTATTGTTTCTTTAACTTAGGTTAGTATTAAATTCACTCACAAATAACATTTCAATAGTAGATTTCTGAATTCTTGAAATTTTTTGAAATGTTACCTATATACTGATTCTCAAACGATCATTCTTCCATACGTTCAAGTCTTAAGTGCTCAAAAATCCGTATTGATAAAATTTAAATTTTGAAATGTTTTATTGTTTCTTTTACTTAGGTTGGTATTAAATTCACTCAGAAATAACATTTCAATAGTAGATTTCTGAATTCTTGAAATTTTTTGAAATGTTACGTATATACTGATTCTCAAACGATCATTCTTCCATACGTTCAAGTCTTAAGTGCTCAAAAATCCGTATTGATAAAATTAAAATTTTGAAATGTGTTATTCTTTCTTTCACTTGAAAATAACATTTCAATAGCAGATTATTGAATTTTTGAAATTTTTTAAAATGTTACCTATATACTGATTCTCAAACGATCATTTTTCCATACGTTCAAGTCTTAAGTGCTCAAAAATCCATATTGATAAAATATAAATTTTGAAAGGTTTTATTGTTTCTTTAACTTAGGTTAGTATTAAATTCACTCACAAATAACATTTCAATAGTGAGTTCTGAATTCCTGAAATTTTTTGAAATGTTACCTATATACTGATTCTCAAACGATCATTCTTCCATAGTCTTAAGTGCTGAAAAATCCGTATTGATAAAATTTAAATTTTTAAATGTTTTATTGTTTCTTTCACTTTAAAATAACATTTGAATAGTAGATTTTTGAATTTTTGAAATTTTTTGAAATGTTACCTTTAAACTGAATCTCATACGATCAATCTTCCATACGTTCAAGCCTAAAGTGCTCAAAAATCCATATTGATAAAATTTAAATTTTGAAATGTTTTATTGTTTCTTTCACTTAAAAATAACATTTCAACAGCAGAGTATTGAATTTTTGAAATTTTTTAAAATGTTACCTATATACTGATTCTCAAACGATCATTCGTCCATACGTTCAAGTCTTAATTGCTCAAAAATCCGTATTGATAAAATATAAATTTTGAAATGTTTTATTGTTTCTTTCACTTAGGTTAGTATTAAATTCACTCACAAATAACATTTCAATAGTAGATTTTTGAATTTTTGAAATTTTTTGAAATATTACCTATAAACTGATTCTCATACGATTATTCTTTGAAATGTTCAAATCATTCGATTTAAATTTTGAAATCTTTTATTGTTTCTTTCACTAAGGTTAATATTAAATTCACTCAAAAATAACATTTCAATAGTAGATTTTTGAATTTTTCAAATTTTTTGAAATGTTACCTATATACTGATTCTCATACGATCATTCTTCCATACGTTCAAGCCTTTTTTTTTTTCTAACATAATAATAGTAACGTCCCAGTAATGGATCATGTCCCAGTTATGGATCAGTACATCGAATAATAACAAGTTTCATATTCTTTCACAAACGGGATCTTTTTGACACATATGTGTCACTCTGAGTCATGGTGTCATTTTGTTATAATTTGTTTCACTGCGGAGTTTGATTTAAATTAATAGAAGAAAAAACACTTCGATAATTGTTTTTCATAAAGTTTTTCAGTGACTATCGTTTTCATACCGCACTTTTTAATATTGAATCATTAAATATCAACTTTAATTGATAATCAAGCAATAATAACGTTACTTTGTCAACCTGATCCATTACTAGGACAAGACGATTCATTACTGGGACAAGTGATCCATCACTAGGACAAAGAGTAATGAATTATTAATAATCGAAATTTGTTTATTAAACGGATAATAATTAATATAGTGGAATGTGTATCTTGTTCTTAAATGACTAAATGTCCAAATAAAAAAACAAACATGGTGAATGTATGTTTTTCCAGGTTAAAGTATCGAACTGAAATTACATTTTTCCTTAGCTGATCCATGACTGGGACGTTTACCTTACCTTTATTAAATTTTAAATAAAAAAAAAAAAATTTAATAACAAATTATTTATAAACAAAGCGTCTTATCAAACTAACATTCACTGTACAGTGAGTAAACTGTACTCCAAATCATTGTACTAAAAATTTTCTGAACACTAATAATAAATTATATATACAATAAATAAAGTCAAGTAGATTCTACACATTGGAACTTTGGTTGTTAACTTGCCTGTGTTGTTCGGGAGACTCTTTGCACATTTGAATTAATTTTTCTTCTTCGCATTTATGCATTCAAAAATGTACACATTCCAAATTGTGCATGGTTGGTACAAACTTATGTATGTACATATTTTCATAAAATGTACTATTTTTACGAGCAGATTTATTAATGAAAACATGTAAAATATTGAATTGTTTAAATGCAGATTAATGAGGAAACCATAAGGTTTATTTCTTGGTACATAATTATTTATAACAACTTAAAATAAGGCTGAATTTAATAAAATCTTCGAGAAAATTGTCAGAGATTTTGTAACGGTGTGAAAATATCTATAAAATATTTCCCAGATACCTAAATTTCCCTTTTGATTATTTTGAAATCATCGACCTGGAATGTTGCACAGATCCTCCAATTTTATTACCATAAATCATTAATAAGAGGATAAAAAGCAAATTTACGTCGTTGTATGGCAAACTTTTTTGTTTCTTGATCAATTGACTTGAAACTTCATACTTATTGTCTTAGAGAGCCAAAAAAAATATTTTCATCCAAAATTGGGTATGGCAACGCCCACTTATAGCAAAAATTTATAATTTGCATATCTCAGGTACGCAATGAGCTAAAATAATGAAAATTAGTGTATAGGATACTAAGATAAGGGAACGTACCCAAATTACGTGACCGATTTAGGGGGGGGAGGGAGTTCTTAAAAACACCACTATTGGTTACTAGGGCGGGGGAGGGTCTTAGAGTTTTGTCACGTGGTCAATATCATCTATTGAATTTGTTGAATTTGAATTTTTAAATGTTTTGAACTATGTTCAAATGTAGTGCTTCTTTAACTCTCTGTTTGCAAAGAATTACATAAACCATATTTATAAACTACTACGTGAAAAGTAGTAGGGAGGGAGGGGGTCTTGGCATATACTACGGATGGTCACCGAGGGGGGGAGGGGGTTAAAAATGTGTCAAAAATGGGTCACGTAATTTGGGTACGTTCCCTAAAGAGAAATTATATCCAGAAAATGGTCGTGGCAAGGCTGATGATAGCATCCTTACTGGTTTTTTGGTTCTTTTCAAAAGAGGTTTCACTTCGAACACGTGTACTGTGTTGCACGCGATTTTTATACCCTGTACACATACTGTGTATCAGGGTATATTGTGTTTGTGCAAAAGCCAAATGTATGTAACGCTCAGAAGGAGGGTCGGGGGACCCCATAAAGTATATATATTCTTGATCGGGACGACAAGAGAAGTTGATTAAGCCATGTCCGTCCGTCTGTCCGTCCGTCCTCACCAATGGTTCTCGGAAACTATAAGAGCTAGAGACTTGAAATTTGGTGAGTAGACTCGTGATGCTCGGCAGCAGATCAAGTTTGAATAGTTTTGTGCCACGCCCACTCCTTCCCGCCCATCCAGCACCGCCCACTTTTTGAAAACGCTATAACTCGAACATCCAAAGAGATAGAAACATGAAAGTCGGTATGTAGACTCAGTATAAGTAACTCTACAAAACTGCATACCACAATTTTTCCCCCTCCCCTAGTATTTTTCTGAAAAATGCTATATCCCTAAAACTAACAAAGGTATGAACCTGAAATTTTGTATAAAAGCTCAGTGATAATACATCTTAAAAACTGCATACCACAAATTTCCCCTCTCTTCAATGGCTACCCCTCAGAGACCAACAAACTTAAATTTTTCGTTAAATCCACGTTTTTGTAGATTGAGGGTGTGGCACCGCCCACCATGTGTGCAGGGTATTATATTGTCGAGTATACTCGACTATACCGCCCTTACTGGTTTTTCTATCCTTTTCCTCGCTAAGCAATATAATCAAATTTTGTTCAGTCAATCAAACTCAAACTAAAGTCAAACTGATCTCTGTATTATAAAAGTTACATACGCTTAGCTTAAGTAAAATATACTTTATAGGGATAAGCATAAATCTACAATATAAAAATGAATCGCAAAATGTGTTGGTAAGCGCATAACTCAACAACGCCTGGACCAATTTGGCCAATTCTTTTTTTTAAATTTTCGTTAAAGTTCAAAGATGGTTTTTACGGCGAGAAAAATTCAAATAATTGCCGGAAAAACCCTAAAAACAGACCTTTTCTTTTTCCCATACAAACTTGCGACCAGAGAGTATTAAATATAACAAGAGACCCAGAGAGTATTAAATATAACAAGAGACCGAAGGCCTCTCACGCTAAGCTTTCAAAAAATAATTGTTACTAATAACCAGCGGAAAAGTTTTGTCGCGACAGAGACAACAAAACGAATGTATGTTTGGCTCGCTCTAACGACGACGGACAGACAATTACTATAATTGGGAATTTAGTGTAAAAAATGAATGAAGTTCCAGCTTTGTTGCCGAATTTCATAAACAAATTTTGTTTACGAAAAGTAAAGGCAAGAGGTGAAGTGGCATGTGGCATGTATGCGTGGTTGCTAAGAAACGATCCTTCTTGTGTTCAATGAAAGTGTGGACAAAAGAAGAAGTAGGGCGGGCATGTATGTACTACATATTGTGAGTTTTGATTTTAAGAATGAAAATAAAATAATTGGACTGATCAAGTGCCGTCGGCTTAATATGTATATGTATATATGTATATATTGGCCATCGATACGAAATAGATAATGTGAATTCCTTCAAAGTGCATACAAACACTACCGTTTTGGATATATTTGGTTTATAATAAAATGAGTAAGGTCTGGCGGGCCTGGGCTCTTAGTCTATGACAACTGACGTGTGAAAAATATATTAATGATCAACGTAATTTACGGAAAAATTTGTAAGTAAATATTTTTTACACATCTCTTACTTAATTTGAATATAAACAAAATGAGTGGCTCAGGGTTTTCAAAACGAAATATACGACGCTTAGTGAAAAAAGAAAAAGACAATATTTCATTAATGCGAACTGTCCGTCCGTTGAACACAAATATACGAAATGCCTGTGAAAATCTTCTAGAAAACAAGTCTGTCCAACCGTCAGGTTCAAGTCAATTGAATAATGATTTAGTTTGTGACAATTTGGTAAATTGTGGTAAGCCTGAATCGAATGTGGGACAACCAAAATTGCACAGGAAACTTATTGAGTGGTATAATTAAGAGAATGTGACGCGTGGTCAATTAGATACATTATTGAAAGTTTTAAGTTCAGAGAACATTGATGTACCGCTTTATGCGAAGGGCCTTTTACAGCCTAAAAAATCCAAAGCTGTGATTAGAACAGTAACACCAGGTTTTTTTTACCTATATTGGTATACTGCAGTACTTGCAATCGGTAGAAGATCAACTGAATGGCTCAGAGCTTCTTCTAGACGTGAATGTCGACGGATTACCACTGTTTAGAAGCTCAAAAACATGTGAGTGGCCGATTTTAAGTTTTTTTCAAAACTTACCCGATAGCTCTGTTTTTATGATTGGGTCTTATGTAGGCAATCAAAAACCAGCCAATATAAACCAGTTCATGCATGATTTTGTGTTCGAAGTATCACAAATGTGTAAATGCTATTTTCAAGTGGGTAGTAAACAAATTAAAATAAAGCTAAAAGCCCTCATTTGCGATGCGCCAGCTCTTGCATTTATGTGCGGGACGCCTGGAACCAACTCATTTAACGGGTGCATGAAATGTACACAAGTTGGTAAACGTATTAATCATGTTACTGTGTACAGTAAAACACCTGGGCCTCTATCACTAATGAGGATTTTACTAATAAAGTATATTCAGCTCATTATTTGCCATTATTTCGAAACAATCCTGTTTCTATTGGAGCAGTTGGTGTCAATATGGTAACAGATTTTGCTCTGGATCCTATGCATCTTTTAGATTTAGGCGTTGGAAAAAAAATTTTTGAAACAACTAGTTGAAAAAAAACGCATCTATTCAAAATGATGACGATGACATAGAAAATCTGTTCGATAAACTTTTTAGTTTACAAAAATTTGTTCCGTACGAGTTCGTACGAAAACCAAGAGGTCTGGATGAGCTACCATGGTGGAAAGCTGTTGAGTTTAGACAATTTCTGTTGTATTCTGGCCCAATAGTTTTGAAAAAGTTGGTTTCTGATGCTTGCTATTACCACTTTCTATTGCTTTCTTGTGCTTATTGGTTGTTACTGTCAGAAAAGTATTTATTGAACATCGATACGGCAGCCAAATTAAGTGAATATTTTGTAGATTAATTTACTAATGTATATCAAGAAGATACATTAACTTATAATGTTCACAATATGCTTCATTTGGTAGATTGCGTAAAAGAGCTGGGACATATAAACGCTTTAAGTGCTTACAAGTTTGAAAACTTAACAACAACTTCATACAAAATTTTCTCTCAGTGTCCCAGCTAAAAAAAAAAAAAAAAATTTGTCCAACATTCAATAGGGATGGTATCATATTTAAATACCAATTTTCTAATTTTGTTCTAAGAACAAAAATGCCAGACAATATTTTCTGTCTGAAATCAGGTCAACCCATAAAAATTATAAGGAAATACATTTTCCAGTTTGCGATATTTTTTTGAACAGCCAATGAAAAGTGAGGTCTTACGCATATTTCTAACTGATGGCAAAATAAATGATACCATTGAGTGCGAAATTGCTTTTAAATACGTTTATCTTCCTTATGAGCGAAATGAAATAGTGTTTAAGAGATTAATTTATTCTTTAATTAACAATAAACAACCATATAAACCACATGAAATACACACTAATACAATTTTTGTTTTCCAATATTTGCAAGCAACAATGAAGAGAACATGTTATTTAAACTCTAATGAAAATGGAAAAGAGAATGTTGATATGCGGCTCATGGACATAGAGAGGAGACTTAAAACGGTGGAGGAGAACCAACAAATTATTATGAACAGCAATGCCAAAATTTTCGCATGCGTCTCTAAAATTTGTGACACAATGTCTAAGGACCCAACATCAAATGTTGAGTTCCCCAAAAAAGATATCGCGAAGTTAAATGAGTTGGAGCAAAAAATAGCAGCAGACCCAAATTAATATGTACTTAAGTAGTATTTCCAATGATCAAAAAAAAGTATATTAACTTTTATTTCATTGTATTTCAGATTTCAATTTTCAAATCAATATTCGTGCCACATGGTATTGTGAAGCATTTGAACAGACTGTTAGAACAAAATGTGCTCATGAATATGAACTATTCTGGCACATATGAAAAATTGGTTCTATGCAGCTACAGACTCTTGAACTCTGATTTGTATGGTAAATATCGTACTTTATTTTTCTTAATTGATGTTTTATAGTCAGATTTACTTCGACAGAATCTAAAAAAAAAGAAGACTATACTTTTAGCGATTATACGAAAGACGTTCGTTTGGTGTTTCAAAAGTCGAAAAATAGGGTCTATAAGGCTACGTGTGACGCTAATCGAAATAAGAAGGTTGAAACCACTGAAGGTAAGTCTGATAAAAAAGAGTTATAAATTTTATATGAAGAAACTAATTTATTTCTTTTGTTGCAGATGTAAAGTCAAAGAAATGAGCTGTTCGTTCCAACATTCACATAAACAACTTCTTTTTTATACTTTTCACTTATGTGAAATAGTATATTAACTTTGTTATCATTATAATATTTTTTTTTTTCAATATCCTCATCACTTTTTTATCATCACCATTAATTGCAAATAATGTATATATTAACATAAATTTTATTATATCATTTTATTTTATCATCACATCATTTCTCATATAATCACTATTGTCATTTTCATCTTAGTAAATTTGTCATTTTAATTTTAGTAAATTTGAAAAATTGAATTTTTTATTAATACATTTTTAATAAACATAATTAAAATGACTATATGAAATTTAGTACATGAAAATTATCCATAATTTTTCACTGCAAATGGCACTGTTACTATGTTAGTAAGAATTTCAGTAGATAAAATTTAGTCTTACTTTCCAGTGTAAATGGCACTGTTACTTTGTTAGTAAGAATTTCAGTAGATTAAATTTAGCCTTAATTTTTCACTGCAAATGGCACTGTTAATTCGTTAGCATGAACTTCACTACATGAGATTTACCCTGATAAAATTACTAGGTTTGCCATACTGGTTTTGTAAAGAGGAACTTGAAATGAAACCCGAAGCAAGTCAACCAGATAAATCTACGTGAAAATCAACATGAAAAAACATTCTAAAAGAACAATTACAGGCCTAGGACACTCAATGTTAAAATGAAAAGAAAATTTCACAAATTTTCACGTAGTTCTACATGAAAAAAGAACTGTAAAACTATACGTTTTTCAGGGTGAAAAGTCCGATAGGGATGTTAAAATGAAAAGAAAATTTCACAAATTTTCACGTAGTTCTACATGAAAAAAGAACTGTGAAATTGTAGTTTTTTCACGGTGAAAAGTACGATACGTATATAACCGTTTTGGTCTTCGGATTTGTTCTAGAAAAGTTGAACATTTTCGCTCACGGCAAATATTATGGAAAGGCAGCACACATTTACTATTTGTATCACTTTGTAAGGATGATATAACAAACATCTTTGGATTGACCTAAATCGACTTTTTAGGACGCCTATTGTTCGTTCCACTACATTACGAGCAGATAATACATTATATTAATGGTAATTATAGCATTGCGCTCACAATCATTGCATTTACACTAAAGTACCCTTTGCGGTTCAAAAATTGGGTTTTGTTAGAATGAGGTTTGCAAATTTTTATATGCGTACCATCAACGCATCCAATGACGCCAGGAATACCAAACTTCGTATAAAAATGACACTTCGATTCAGATATTCTTTGGCCTGTTTGATCTAATTTGATGAACCGCGGACAAAGCTCTCTTTCCAACAGGGAAATATGTTCCATAAAATTTTGCACACTATTGTTCAAGACAGTCCTAAATACGCATCATTACCAATGACTCTTTGGTAAGAGCCAACTCCTAAAAATTTTAACGCAGTTGCAAATTGTAAAACTGGGAATACTGAGGAATGAGGTATATTATCCTTTATTAAGTTTGATACCATTATGAATGAATTTTTGTCTAAGCGGTAATTCCACTGAAATAAAAGCAATATTACATTTTTAGCAGATATAAAAAAAAAACCAGTAAGGACGCTATCTTCAGCAAGGCTGAAGCTATAATACTTTTCACTTTGTGTCACTATAAAAAAAACTAAATGAATAGTTTTCATGCATCCCTAACAACATAACTGTAATGTTTCAAGTCAATTCGTTAAAAAACAAAAAATTTTTCCATACAACGGGTCAATTTTCGCTATAAGTAGGCGTGGCTACGCCCACTTTTGGTCAAAATAGTTTTCATTCCTCCCTAGGAACATAACTGTAAAGTTTTAAGTCAATTGGTTAAAAAACAAAAAAGTTTTCCATACAAAGCGTCAAGTTAAGCTATAAGTGGGCGTGGCCATGCCCACTTTTGATCAAAATAGTTTTCATTCCTCCCTAAGAGCACAACTGCAAAGTTTCAAGTCAATTGGTTAAAAAACAAAAAAGTTTTCCATACAACGGATAAATTTTCGCTATAAGTGGGCGTGGCTACGCCCACTTTTGGTCAAAATAGTTTTCATTCCTCCCTAAGAGCATAACTGCAAAGTTTCAAATCAATTGGTTAAAAAACAAAAAAGTTTTCCATACAACGGGTCAATTTTCGCTATAAGTAGGCGTGGCTACGCCCACTTTTGGTCAAAATAGTTTTCATTCCTCCCTAGGAACATAACTGTAAAGTTTTAAGTCAATTGGTTAAAAAACAAAAAAGTTTTCCATACAAAGCGTCAAGTTAAGCTATAAGTGGGCGTGGCCATGCCCACTTTTGATCAAAATAGTTTTCATTCCTCCCTAAGAGCACAACTGCAAAGTTTCAAGTCAATTGGTTAAAAAACAAAAAAGTTTTCCATACAACGGATAAATTTTCGCTATAAGTGGGCGTGGCTACGCCCACTTTTGGTCAAAATAGTTTTCATTCCCCTCTAAGAACATAACTGTAAAGTTTCAAGTCAATTGGTTAAAAAACAAAAAAGTTTTCCATACAAAGTGTCAATTTTCGCTATAAGTGGGCGTGGCTACGCCCACTTTTGGTCAAAATAGTTTTCATTCCTCCCTAAGAACATAACTGTAAAGTTTCAAGTCAATTGGTTAAAAAACAAGAAAGTTTTCCATACAAAGGGTCAAGTTAAGCTATAAGTGGGCGTGGCCACGCCCACTTTTGATCAAAATAGTTTTCATTCCTCCCTAAGAGCATAACTGCAAAGTTTCAAGTCAATTGGTTAAAAAACAAAAAAGTTTTCCATACAACGGGTAAATTTTCGCTATAAGTGGGCGTGGCTACGCGTGGTTACGCCCACTTTTGGTCAAAATAGTTTTCATTCCTCCCTAAGAACATAACTTTAAAATTTCAAGTCAATTGGTTAAGAAACAAAAAAGTTTTCCATACAACGACGTGAATATGGCTTCTCTTCCTCTTCTTCATTTTGTATGGGAGCTACCAGTTCCAGATGTCCAATCTCAATGAAACTTTCAGGCATGTAGTCGGACCATGTAAAACTACTATGTTTAAAATTTCAGCACTCTATTGTACAAAACAAAAAAGTTTTCCATACAACGATTCAAGTTTTGTTCACTTTTCTTCTTCTTTTCGTATGGGTGCTACCTGTTCCAATAATCCGATCATGCTGGTTCCGACGAATGATTCATCGTAATAAATTCTAAGACTCTGTGCAAAGTTTCAGCTCGATAGCTTCAAAACTGAGGGACTAGTTTGCATACATACAGACAGACAGACAGACAGACAGACGGACAGACGGACATGGCTAAATCAACTCGTCTTGTCGTCCTGATCAAGAATATATATACTTTATATAGTCGGAAATTAATATTTCGATCTGTTACAAACTCCGTGACAAAGTTAATATACTATTTCACATAAGTGAAAAGTATAAATATAATTCATACGTGGAATCTGTTTGCGTCAAAGGATTTGATGTACATCTTAGGCGCCTACGCGCAGTCTTTTCTAATGATAATAGACGTTTTCTATCTATTTCAAGAGCTATTATCGATGCAAGAGGCATGTCGTCAGATTTCAACAAATTTTCTTCGATCTTTTCTTATTTTCAATTCGGCAGTGAATTATTTGTTGACAATTGTCATATATTTGTCAATCACACATCATAGGAAAGAGTATTGTTGTCATAACATTTGTTTAATTTGGCGCACTGCACAATTTAAAAATATTTGTGTCTAAATTTAAAATGAACACCTAAATTACATTCAAGTTATTCTTATTTGTAAATGTAGGTGCATTATTGCTATATATTTTGAGAAGAATAATCAAATTCGCGCAGTAATCTATATACTCAAAGTTTTCGTTTCTGTATGCAACTCTGTCTTTTTCTAATGGCAGAAATAAAAAAAACTGGGAGTTTTCTGGCACACCAACGATTGATTTGAAAACAATTCACTTCGAAAACAAAAGTCGTTTTCCAGCACACCCCTGATAAAATAAAAAGTAAGTCAGGGGTGTGTTGGAAACCTCCGAGCCCTGAAAACAACACATTTTGAAATGTAGGTGTGCCAGAAAATGTCTTCTTCTCTTTTGGGATTTGGTTGAAATTAGCCTAATCCAAAGTTGTTATAGATAAATATGAGTCAATCATTAAAGTTTTTTGTGCGCCAAAGCAATGTGCATTTAAAGAATTTAATAATTTTAATGTTTTCATTAATAAATTTGAATTTAAAGTAAAACGACACATCCAGGCAAAAGAATGATTGTTTTCCCATGCCAGCTATGCCAACCAGTTTGCATATATTTTCGAAGATTAAAAAGTAGGTTTCGATTTTATTAGTTGAATTGCTAAAACAAACTAAAAATGCATATTAATATGCAGTAGTATTTGAAATGATTGTAAAGTCAGTAGAAATATTTTATTTTAATGAAAATGTTTACCAACAGTTTTAATAGTGTAAGTTGACATGTGAACATTTTGTAATGTTCGTTGTGAATACATAAATGTGAAGAAGAAAAGTCAACTGTAAAAAAAAATTAAGTTCAAATTCTCAATTTGTCTTAAACTTGGAATGGATTATGAGTAGTATGGCAGCCGAAGGAGGGATTATTATTGTTACTTCTGTGTGGCAAATGAGTTACTAATAGTAAGAGTAGTAGAGTAGATTCCCTAGATATAAGATTTCTATATAGTGGCCCGCGTGTAGGACAGACCATTGATTTTGTTAAAGTTGGTCATTTACCCCTGCGTGGCAGATTAAGATAAGATTGCTTCATTACATGCTTGTCGGTCTCCATTTCGATAACCACCCATTTTGAGTGAGACGTAAGAGAATGGGAGGGTATAAAATTTGTAACCAAAAACCTTCAAATTTAGTTATATACAATGCACACAGGTCGATTTTAGGAATTAAGGTGGTCAAAAATATTTTACAGTGTATTTCGCTTGATTTAGCATTATTATACTTTTCACGTTTGTGAAATAGTATAATAACTTTGTGCTGAAGTTTGTAACACACAGAAATATTCACTTGCGACTATATAAAGTATATATATTCTTGATCAGGACGACAAGACGAGTTGATTTAGCCATGTCCGTCCGTCTGTCCGTCTGTCTGTATATATACAATCTCCTCCTACAGTTTTAAAGATATCGAGCTGAAATTTTGCACAGAGACTTCTTATTCGTGCAATCAACTCATTTGTCGGATCCAGCCATATCGGACCACTGGAACTGGTAGCCCCCATACGAAAAGAAGAAGAAAAGTGAACAAAACTTGAATCGTTGTATGGAAAACTTTTTTGTTTTGTATGATAGAGTACTGAAATTTTTAACATAGTAGTTCTACATAGTCCGACTACATGCCTGAAAGTTTCATTGAGATTGGACATCTGGAACTGGTAGCTCCCATACGCCCATACGTGGCCACGCCCACTTATAGCGAAAATTGACCTGTAGTATGGAAAACTTTTTTGTTTTTTAACCAATTGACTTGAAACTTTACAGTTATGTTCTTAGGGAGGAATGAAAACTATTTTGACCAAAAGTGGGCGAAGCCACGCCCACTTATAGCGAAAATTGACCTGTTGTATGGAAAACTTTTTTGTTTTTTAACCAATTGACTTTAAACTTTACAGTTATGTTCTGAGGGAGGAATGAAAACTATTTTGATCAAAAGTGGGCATGGCCACGCCCACTTATAGCTAAACTTGACCCTTTGTATGGAAAACTTTTTTGTTTTTTAACCAATTGACTTGAAACTTTACAGTTATGTTCTTAGGGAGGAATGAAAACTATTTTGACCAAAAGTGGGCATGGCTACGCCCACTTATCGCAAAACTTGAACCGCTGTATGGAAAACTTTTTTGTTTTTTAACCAATTGACTTGAAACCTTACAGTTATGTTGTTAGGGAGGCATGAAAACTATTCACTTAGTTTTTTTATAGTGACACAACGTGAAAAGTATTATAGCTTCAGCCTTGCTGAAGATAGCGTCCTTACTGGTTTTTTTTTATTTATACAAATGTTATGACAACCTATTCGTTCCTATGATGTGTGATTGGCAAACAAATGACAATTGACAACAAATAATTTACTACCGAATTGGAAACTGGATAAGAGCAAAGAAAATAGCAAGAAATGTGACGATACAAAAACATGCCTCTTGCATTGATAATTGCCCTGGAAATGGAAAGGATACGACTTTTATCATTACAAAATACTGCGCCTTAGATAATTATCGTACCCTCTGTCGCAATCAATCGTTTTTCTTAAATTTTCTGTAAGTCGGAGTTTTGAGTTTTGAAGATTATATATAATAAAGAAGAAAAGGTTAAAAAAAATTTTTTTAATTTATCGGTGGATTTGACCGTCGTATAAAACTAAATTTGAAGTTTTTTGTTTACAAATTTTAGACCCTCTCATTCCCTTACGTCTCACTCATAATGGCTGATTATTGAAATGGAGACGCAGGGGTAAATGACCAACTTTCAATGAATCAACGGTCTGCCCTACATGCCGAGCACTATCTACACTAGAAATCTTATATCTGGGGAATCTTCTCAACAGGGTGTAAGCTATCCCCCATATACTAATTTGACACGCAATAGTAACAATGATAATCCCTCCTTCGGCTTGCATACTACTTCATAATCCAACCCAAGTTCAAAACAAATTGTGAATTTGAACTTAATTTTTTTTGACAGTTGACTCTTCTTCTTTACATTTATATATTCACAACGCACATTAACAAATGTTCACCTGCCAACTTACACTAATAAAATATTTCTACTGACTTTCCAATCATTTCAAATACTATTGCATATTAATATGCATTTGTAGATTGTTTTAGCAAGTCAACTTATAAAATCCAAACCTACTTTTTAATCTTCGCAAATATATGCAAACAGGTTGGCATAGCTGGCATGGGAAAATAATGGATTTTACTTTAAATGCAAATTAATTAATGAAAACATTAAAATTGTTAAATTCTTTAAATGCACATTGTTTTGGCGCACAAAAAACTTTAATGATTGTCTCATATTTATCTATAACAACTTTGGATTAGGCTAATTTCAACCAAATCCCAAAAGAGAAGAATGACATTTTCTGGCACACCTACATTTCAAAATATGTTGTTTTCAGAGCTAGGAGTCTTCCAGCACACCCCTGTATTATATTTATTACATTTCTTTTTGTCAACGTACAATATTATACTACTATGCCAAATGACAGTAAATTGTTATCATAGAATTAAAATAAATAAATAAATAAAAATGCACATTTATTGAGCTTGTGTATAAAATTTCAGGTTTGGACCTTTAACTAATGTAGTCATTTAAAATTTTGTGGAAAACATCTGGGGTAGGGGAAATTAAGGGGTGGGGGTAAAAATGTGGTGTGCAGTTTTGTAGATCTATACATACGCAGTCTACATACCGACTTTAATGTTTCTATCTTTTCAAGTGTTCAAATTATAGCACTTTAAAAATGTGGGAGTGCGCGTGTCACGCTTATTTCTTTTGACACGCCCATTTTTTTGATTGAATATATTTTCTCTTCATCTACATAATTAGCCTATATACAAATTTTCATTGGTTTTGCTCATTGGGTACCGGAGATTTGCAAATTATTGATTTTTGGTAAAAGTGGGCGTAACCATGTCCATACCATACCATACTATAGTTTTAATGCCTCCCCAAGAACATAACTGTGAAGATTCAAGTCAATTGGATAAGAAACAAAAAAGTTTTCCATACAACGACGTGAATAGTGCTTCTCTTCGTCTTCTCCATTTTGTATGGCAGGTACCAGTTCCAGTTGCCCGATCTCAATGAAACTTTCAAAATAAAAACAATAATAAGTTAAATGAAAATGTGAACTTTGTTGTTGACTCGGGTGCTACTGACCATCTTATTAGGCATTATTTGTGGATCATGCTGACCTGAAAACTCCAATAAAGATTGCTGTTACCAAGCATGGGGAATATATCTTTGCAACAAAGCGTGGAGTCGTCCGTCCATTGGAAGACGTACTATACTGCGGTGAAGTTGCTGAAAATCTAATATCCGTCAAAAGACTACAAGAGGCTGGAGTGACAGTCGTGTTCAACAAAAATGAAATAAAATTGACAAAAAGTGGTGTCACTATTGCTGAAAACTCAGGTGCGTACAATATGCCAGTTATTGAATTTAAAGCATATAAAGTTAATACCAAAAATGATCATTTATATAAGTTATGGCATGAGAAATTAGGCCACATAAGTAAAGGGAAATTGTTAGAAATCAAAAGAAAGAATTTACTTAATGATAATAGTCTCCTTGATAATATTAATCCTACCGACGATATATGCGAAACTTGTGTAAATGGAAAACAAGCCAGATTACGATTTGATGAACACAAAAATAAAGAGCCTATAAATAGAGCTCTTTTTGTTATTCATTCAGATGTCTGTGGTCGGTAACACCAACAACTACTGATGATAAAAATTACTATGTAATTTTTGTGGATCAATTTACTCATTATTCGGGGGTGTCACAGAAATCTCTTACTAGAGATTTGATACCAAAAACAACCAAAAGGGAAATTTTGGTGTCACAGAAAATCTCTAACAGGGAATTTTTTTCTCTAGCAAAATCTCTGACTATACCCTCAGCGATAAAAAATTATGAATGAAGAAATAAACTTTATGGTTTTCCTCATTAATCTGCATTTAAACAATTCGTTATTTTATATATTTTTATTAATAAATCTGCATTTTAAAAAAAGCTTCCTCAAATCAACCAATTTTTTTCAAGGAGCAAAAACAATCAGTTTCATGCCTCGCCAATCTGCTTGCATTGATTTTCGAAAATTGAAAAGTATATTCGAATTGAAATAAACAAACTGCTAAGATAATCTAAAAATTATAATTAATATGCTGTTGCATTTGAAATGTTTAAGCAAACTCGTAAAAATAGCAAATTTAATTAAAATAGGTACCGACAGTGTTGTTCGGTCAAGTTGGCATGTGAATATTTTGATTGAACAAATGCGAAGAAGAAGAGTTAATTCAAAAGTGCGTGTCTCCCATAGAACAGAAACTAGTTAGTTAGCAATGCTACAGTGTGAAACAATCTCCGTAACTTTATTTATTAGTTTGCACATATAATTAATTATTACATTTCACATTTGGAGTATTTTTAATTTGTAACGTACTTGATTACATTTGGCAATCACAGGAAAACAAAGATTAGGATTGTCAAAACAATTATAAAATTTGGCGAGCATTCTAATTTTGTATATTATTAGATGTAAATTCACAATTGTTTTCATTTGATGAGAAAAACAATGAAATAAGCATAAATAAATTACATTCTTCATATTTTGAATGTATACAACTCTGCAGCGGGATGCCGAATTTTCGAAGACAAATGTTCGAAAAACAATATTCCAGAGATTTTCTGTGACACCAAATAGAGAAATTGAAAAACCATCTTTGACAAATGTATACAATATGTTTAAAGATTTTGTAGCAAAGAGTGAAGCACACTTTAACCTCAAAGTTGTTAATCTATATATTGACAATGGTAGGGAATATTTATCTAGTGACATGCGAGAATTTTGTGTTCAGAAAGGAATAAGTTACCATTTGACTGTACCATATACTCCACAGTTAAATGGAGTCTCAGAACGAATGATCAGAACAATTACTGAAAAGGCTCGTGCCATGGTCAATGGTGCAAAACTAGATAAATCTTTTTGGGGTGAAGCTGTATTGACAGCAAGATATATAATAAACAGGATTCCAAGTAGGGCACTTGGAGATCGCGCAACAACGCCATACGAGATGTGGCATAATAGAAAGCCATTTTTGAAACATTAGAAAATACTTGGTTCAACTGTGTATGTACACAATAAACTTAGAAAAAGAAAGTTTGACGACAAATCGACGGCTGATGTCAGCCGTGTGAGGTCGAGCGTTATCTTGCATAAAAATGAATCCCCTAGCATTTTGTAGACTATGGGGCAACACAACGGGACGCAATACTTGATCAATGTACCGCCTAGCGTTCATATTTTGGCGGACGATCACCAATGGAGTTCGCGTTTGCCGCGAAATTCCACCCCAAACCATCACCGATCCCCCATTATATGCTGCTACAGCCGTCGATTTTTTGAGAGACACAACATAATGTTGTTGGGACATCCCTCAGTAAGTCCCGATCTCAATCCAATTGAGCACGTTTGGGATGTTATGGAGTGACTATTGCGTAAAAATTACCACAATTTGAGGAACGTAGCTGAGTTGGAGCAAGTGTTGCAAGAAATTTGGCAACAAATTTCGCAGGCCACGATCAGAAACTGTATATCCAACATGCCTAAAAGGTTGCAAGCGGTGATTTCAGGCAGAGGTGGTAATACACGATATTAATAGACAATTACACAATAATGTTCAGAGATTAAGTATGGAGTCACAAAATACTGTGGAATTGACGAACCGCGGGGTCTTATTTCTCTAAACAAATAAAAACTTCCATGTGCACACAACAGCACAAGAGAAGCGTAAATCCGACCGTGCAACCTCCACGTGGTACGCTTTGGGTGACGCAAATGCCGGCGGTTGACATTAAATATTTTTATACTCTTCACGCAAGTGAATAGTATTATAACTTTGTCCTGAAGTTTGTAACAGCAAGAAGGAGGGGAGGGGGACCCCATAAAGTATATATATTCTTGATCAGCTCGACAAGACGAGTTGATATAGCCATGTCCGTCCGTCCATCCGTCTGTCTGTGTATATGCTATCTCCTCCTACAGTTTTGAAGGTATCGAGCTGAAATTTTGCAGGGAGACTTCACTAATGTGTGGTCAAATCATTGGTCGGAACCGGCCATATCGGATTATTGGAACTGGTAGCCCCCATACGAAATGAAGAAGAAAAACAAATTTGAATCGTTATATGGAAAACTTCTTTGTTTTGGAAAATAGAGGGCTGAAATTTCAAACATAGTAGTTTTACATAGTCCGACATAATGCCTGAAAGTTTCATTGAATTCGGGCAACTAGAACTTGTAGCTGCCATACAAAATGAAGAAGAGGAAGAGAAATTAAGATTTAACTTCGTTGTATAGAAAACATTTTTGTTTTGTATGATAGAGAGCTGAAATTTTAAACATAGCAGTTTAAGATGGTTCGATTAAATGCCTGAAAGTTTTATTGAAATCGGGCAACTGGAACTGGTACCTGCCATACAAAATGAAGAAGAAGAAGAGAAGCAATATTCACGTCGTTGTATGGAAAACTTTTTTGTTTCTTAACCAATTGACATGAAACTTCGCAGTTATGTTCTTGGGGAGGCATTAAAACTATTTTGAAAAAAATGGGCATGGTTACGCCCACTTTTACCAAAAATCAATAATTTGCATATCTCCGGTACCAGATATGCAAAAACAATGAAAATTTGTATATAGACTACTTAGATGAAGAGAAAATATATTCAGTCAAAAAAATAGGCGTGGCACAAGAAATAAGTGTGAAGAGTATTTGAGCTTCAGCCTTGCTGAAGTTAGCGTCCTTACTGGTTTTTTTTAAATCACTTTTTCAAATTAACCATGTGACTAACGCAAAATTGAAGAACAAGTGAAAAAACAATTTGATTTCCCCATTTTTTATGAAGATGATTACACAATAGCGGTTTTCACGCCCAACTTGCTAACATCGCAATTTTAATTTTAACGAGTGTATGGCGTGAATACAGAAATATGCAGGTTTGCGTAAATTCGTTAATTCTTCTTCTTCTTATATAAAAAACAAAAAGGTGAATTTTGCTGAATTGTGCGAAATAAATCAAATAAAATTAAAATGCTGCAAAATAACGTGAAAATCAATTAATGGAACATAAAGTGAATCAAGTTTGTAAAGAACACTAACAGAGCCTCCAGCCCTGAGTGTAACATCCACAACCCTAACCGACAGCCCTGAGTCTAACATACGCCGATACAACCTAAGCTGGATCAGCTGATTGCCGATCAGTGTTGAGTCGGGTCACAGTCGCACACTTTAACGGACGTGTCAACGGACAAAACGAAAACACAAACACTCTATTCACTTAAACATATATATTAAGCGCCTACATTTATAATTGCCTAAAATAACCGATAAATAGAAATAAAAGCCATCTTGTTACAGTTCAGAAGTGGGATAATAAAAGATATTAAGTGAAATAAACAAAAACAACGGTTTGTGTTGTGAAAACGAAAGTGTGCGCAATAAACATAGCCAGACAAAGTGACGCCGATTCCAAACGAATTTCGCGAGAAATTAAAATCGTCCAACGAGGAAATTCCACGAATATTGTGTGCGACATCGTTTACGAAAGAAAAATAAACGAAAACGATTGGAAAGTTAAGAAGAAACAGTGCAACGAGTTCATATATGTACAAACGTGTACCGCGCATATAAGAACTAAAACGAAAAAGTGAATTCGATTTAAATCTAACGGACAACGAGTGATGTAAAAGCAAACGTTAACGACGCATACATAGACAAATAAAAACGAAATTAATTGGAAACGCCATCCAATTTCGAAATTTAGTTGGAAACGCCAACCAACAACGAAAGTGTATTAAAACGATCCGAAATTAGTTGGAAACGCCAACCAACAACGAACGTGTAGTGAAACATTGAGAATTAGTTGGAAACGCCATCCAGCAACGAAATTAGTTGGAAATTTAGTTGGAAACGCCAACCAACAACGAAAGTGTATTAAAACGATCCGAAATTAGTTGGAAACGCCATCCAACAACGAATTTAGTTGGAAACGCCATCCAACAACGAAATTAGTTGGAAACGCCATCCAGCTTCGAAATTTAGTTGGAAACGCCATCCAACAACGAAATTAGTTGGAAACGCCATCCAACATCGAAAATTAGTTGGAAACGCCATCCAACATCGAAATTTAGTTGGAAACGCCATCCAACAACGAAATTAGTTGGAAACGCCATCCAACATCGAAATTTAGTTGGAAACGCCATCCAACAACGAAATTAGTTGGAAACGCCATCCAACAACGAAATTAGTTGGAAACGCCATCCTGCTTCGAAACTTAGTTGGAAACGCCATCCAACAACGAATTAGTTGGAAACGCCATCCAACATCGAAATTAGTTGGAAACGCCATCCAGCTTCGAAACTAAGTTGGAAACGCCATCCAACAACGAAATTAGTTGGAAACACCATCCAACAACGAAATTTAGTTGGAAACGCCATCCAACATCGAAATTTAGTTCGAACGACAACCGAAAAAGAACATTACGATTATAACGCACTAATGCCAGGAGCCCAACACTTACGAGTTGAACAATTGAAGTGCCTACTTCGTGCGCACAACTTATCAACGGAAGGTAGCCGTGATCAACTAATAGAACGTCTAATGGACGGTGTATCCAAAGAAGCGGAGCCACAAGGCGGCTCAACACAGTCTGCAACGACCGACACGATAATACCCAGCGAAAATAGACACAACAACGAATCTGTGATCGCGCAGATGCAAACCGATATCCAACGTCTCCAGGAAACGTTGACTCAATTCCTAGGAGAGCAACATATGAGAAATGATGAGAGACAACGAGTTGCAACACAGTCAACACCGATTAATACGGTTGAATATCCGCCGACAACCCCACAACCAGTACAAACAAACGAAATTGAAAGACAAACAAACGCATCGTTTGCAGCACATCCATCGACACGCCATGCATCCGTCAAGGAGATCGCGAATACTCTTCCAGAGTATGATCCAACGAACGATCACTCAATTACTGTCGAACAGTTTATCGAGCGCGTTGACAAAGTAGTTGATGCGTATCAATGGGACGAAAAGTTCCTTTTGCTAGCCGTATACAACCGTTTACGAGGAGTCGCTCGAATGTGGCTCGACGCGGCACCAACCTTGCACACGATTTGGGCTGAATTTGCATCAGCTCTACGAAACGAATTTGGTGTCACCCTTAACGAAGCTGAAGTTCACTACGTAATGGCCAATGCTGTTAGACAACCGAAGGAAAGTGTACGGGAATATTGTTTCCGTATGACAGCGATTGGAACGCGATACAGTCTCAGCGATGGCGCCGTTATCCGATACGCTAGAGCAGGCCTGAAGCACAACGAATTACAACAAAGTTTAGCCGCTATGGACTTCAAAAACATGAAGCATCTCAGGGATGCTATTGAAAACTATTTTATGAATCGCAACCCAGGAACCGAGAAAAGACAAGAGCCTTCTACAAAACGCACGGAGCAGAAAACAAACCTGGGAGGGGCTGCTAAGCCAAATTTGAAATGCTATAATTGCGGAGAGTTTGGGCATTTCGCGCAAAAATGTCCAAAACCACAAAAAAGGCACAGATGCATCACATGCAGCAAAGTACACCCGGACAACGGTGATTGCAAAAAGCCCGAAGTTAGTCTGCGACAGATTAGCTGCACAAATAAAGACGAAAACTTTATAAAAACGGTTGTGGTGGACGGAAAACCTTATACCGCTTTTCTCGACACAGGTAGCCAATGCAGCATAGTACGAAGAGCAGCTGCGAACCAAATAAACGCTATACCACGAATATGTTTCATGCAAATCAAAGGTATATGTGGGGGCTTAAGAATGCTCAACGAAGCCATCACAATAAAGATATCCGTCGACGATGCCGAAGTTACAGCACAAGTCTACGTAGCAGATGATGATCTGATACAGCAAGACTTCTTATTAGGACAGGATGTCCTCATCAACGAACAAGTAACACTGACGATGACGAAAGGGAGCATAACCCTTAAGAACGAACAAGTAGTTCGAAACGTAACAGCGAATGACAAGTTAACGAAACTACTGTCAAATGTAAAAAGCGCAGATGAAAGAAAGCAAGCCAAAAAGTTACTATTAACTTTCGAGAATGTCTTCGCAACAGGACTAGAAGGAATAGGAAAGACTGATCTTGTTGAGGCCTCTTGGCCAAACGAGATCATCGCACAATCTCCGTATCGACTGCCAGAACCAAAAAGAGATACCGTAAATCGCATGATTACGGAATTACTGCATCACGACATTATCGAGGAGTCAACGTCAGAATACGCCAGCCCAATTGTATTAATAAAGAAAGCGAATGGAGGTGATCGTCTTTGCGTCGATTATCGACGTTTAAACAAATTAACGAAGCGAGAAAACTTTCCAGTGCCTAATATTGAAGAGCGCCTTCAAGAGGCGAAACGTTTCCAATTCTTTTCGTCGTTGGACTTGAACAGCGGCTATTATCAAATCGCAGTCGCTGCAGATAGTCGAAAATACACCGCTTTCATCACGCCAGATGGACTTTATGAGTTCAAACGCTTACCATTTGGTCTCCGAAACGCACCCGCGGCATTTAACCGACTCATGGCACAATTGCAACAGCGTGTCAGGAAAAACGACATGATCCACTATATGGACGACATTCTAGTGGGTAGCAACTCGTTTGATGAAATGATCGAAAAGCTTCATCGCATTTTGCATGTATTACAAGAATGCGGATTGACATTAAACATCGAAAAATGTGTATTTTATACATCAACGATCACGTTCCTGGGACATCAACTTCACCCAGGAGGGATAAGCCCTGGTGAAATAAAAACTAACGCGATTGCCAAGTTTCCGCCACCAAAAAGTTCCACCGAAATACGACGATTCTTAGGACTCAGTGGATACTTTCGAAAATTTGTGGCCGGATACTCAGTCATATCCGAGCCATTGCGCAAATTACTCCGCAAAAATCAACAGTTCAACTGGGCTGCTGCACAAAACGACGCATTCGAGAAATTGAAAGGAAAATTGGTAGCCAAGCCCACTCTGGTTAGCTATCGTATGGATGCCGAACATGAGCTGCACACCGACGCCAGCACTATTGGACTCGCAGCTGTATTATTACAAAAAGAAGAAAACGACCAACTGCACCCCATTGCTTATTATAGCCGATCGACTACGAAAAACGAAAGCAAGTATCATAGCTATGAGCTTGAAGCACTCGCTGTTGTTGAGGCCCTAGAACGCTACAAATACTACATATACGGGAAGAGTATAAGAGTAGTAACGGACTGCAGTGCTCTACGAACAACCATGGAAAAGCGCGAACTAATCCCCAGAATTGCCAGATGGTGGCTACGAATACAGGAATTCGAAGTAGAAATACAACACCGCTCAGGATCGCGAATGGAACACGTAGACGCGCTTAGTCGCGCGCCATACGAAGATGCCCACGAAATAGACGTCGCTGGTATGAAGATCTGGAAAACCATCCTCGACGAAGCTGACTGGTTGTTTAGCATACAACTTCAAGACGAGAAGATCAAAAATCTGGTGGAGGACTTGCAAGCTGATGGATCAACCGAGAATGAGGACTACATTATCGAAATGGGACGATTGTACAGGAAACACAACAACCAGCTGTTGTGGGTAGTACCAAAACGAATTCGACACTACATTCTTCATGAATGCCACGATAACTCCGGCCACGTGAGCGTAGAGAAGACTATACAACGAATAGCAACTTTGTTAAGGGATACATAAAGTCATGTATCGGATGTGCATTTAACAAAAAACCAGGAGGTCGTAAAGAAGGACGATATCATTTCGACGACATCGCTCCAATCCCTTTCGACACTGTTCATATTGACCACCTGGGACCGTTCCCGAAAAGCGTGAAACGAAATGAACACATATTGGTGATAATCGACGCCTTTACCAAATTCACCGTAATCAGAGCTGTAAAAAGCACGGCTTCGAGACATGTGGTGGAAGCATTGAATGAAATGACGAGTTATGTCGGATTACCGGCCCGGATTGTTTCTGATCGAGGAACAGCGTTTACGTCTAAAGAGTTCGAAAAGTTCTGCCATGACAACAACATCAAACATATCCTCAACGCTGTTCGTACACCCCGCGCGAATGGACAAGTAGAGAGAATGAATCGAATCATACTCGACATGCTCCTGCCCAGCACCGACAATGAACGACATTGGGACAAGCAGTTACGACAGATCCAGTGGAGCATAAACACAATAAGTAACCAAACCACAGGATGTACCCCTTTCCAGTTGCTGTATGGTTACAATCCTCGTGACATTTTCAAGAATACGTTAACCCAATCTTTGCAACATGATAGCAACGTACTAACTAATACTGAATTAGAAAGACTTCGTGATTCCACCGCCCAACGAATCAACGACTATCGAGTTGAAAGCAAGAAAAGGTATGACGCCAAGCACGCTCATCCACACACTTATACCGAAGGTGACATTGTTCTCGTTGCCAACGAACCAGCCAGCACTGGCTGTTCACGGAAGCTAGAGCCACGATACAAAGGTCCCTTCATCGTATCAAAAAGATTACCCAAGGACCGATACCTGATCGAGGATTGGCCGAACGCCCAACGCACTCAACGCCACTACAAATCAGTGTACGCATCTGACCAAATGAAGCCATGGTGTCAGTTCCCACCAGACGACACTGATGAATCAGATGAGGAAGACGAAGCATCATCCCACGATAACGGCCGAGGTCGACCTCAAAGTCAGGAAAGGCCGAATGTAAAGAACACTAACAGAGCCTCCAGCCCTGAGTGTAACATCCACAACCCTAACCGACAGCCCTGAGTCTAACATACGCCGATACAACCTAAGCTGGATCAGCTGATTGCCGATCAGTGTTGAGTCGGGTCACAGTCGCACACTTTAACGGACGTGTCAACGGACAAAACGAAAACACAAACACTCTATTCACTTAAACATATATATTAAGCGCCTACATTTATAATTGCCTAAAATAACCGATAAATAGAAATAAAAGCCATCTTGTTACAAGTTGTGCTCGAGATTGAGTATATTGAGTATTGAGTGAATATACAAATAATTAACTATTTGTTTTATAATAGTGCACAGCTAAGGATCGGGATGGAGAAATAGAGGAAGCATTGGATGACTTTGTGGACGACATTATTGGCATACATCGGTTGGCGATAAGACGAAATCAAACATCAAAAATCTGCATTTTGCTGCATTAGTCGTATGTGTTGTGTTATTGCTCGTAACATACGAGTAGTCGGTGCATACGGGAAAATGTGGGAATTAATTTTCCTTTGCATTGGCTTATGTTGAGAAAGGCTAAAATATAACATATGCTGTTTTAATAATAAAATGATATGAAAGTACAGCCACTTTTTTATTGAAAGTATCTAAAAATTGCCTTTGATTTTTTAATGAGTTAACGCGTTACCGAACAACACGAGTCGGGGTTGACGAAAACTCGGTAAAATCTGTCAATGTATTTTGTTTTTGGATTTTCATCAGTTACGACGATTACGCGTTAACGAGTTGGGCGTGAAAACCGCTAATGTTTAAAAGTATGAATTTTGATCCTTTAATTATTTTTGTTCAACTTTAAGCAAACGGGACGGAAAAACCGCTTAATGGATCGATCTGAAAATTTATATAGTTGTTGGGGGTACTATTAGGTGTAAAATACCACGAGGCCTCATCCCTTCGATATGTGCTTGCTAAGATGTAGCCAAATAACGAAAACAAGTCAAAAAGGCAAATTTTTAACATTTTTTCAACTTGAAATTAAAAATGTTAAAAAATTTTGTTCATCAAATGTCTTAACTGACTCTTTTAGAAAATTTTTTAAAGTTTCCAAAACTGTCTTCCTCATTCGTGTAGGTTTATTCGTTGTTGGGATATTGATGGTTAAAGTCAAAAGGACCTTTTTTGGTTCAATCTCGGATATCTCCGCCAAAAAAAATCGCAGCAAGGATTGGAAAAATGCAAATTAAAGTTAAATCAACAGGCTATCTGATCCATATAATGGTTTATTTAAAAAAAAATCACCGAAGCCCATAGAGCAAGTCAAAAAAGACAAAAAATGTTGTAAATTTTTTTTTTCGCAAGATTAAGCATTGCATTAAAACCGTTAGTCCTAAAATTTTTTTCATAAAAAATTCAAAAACTAGAAGTCACAAGCTACAAAATCTTTTCTTAAAGTTTTTCGATACGACCAATACCAGCCAAGTTACAGACGTTCAAAAAACAGTCCAAAATTCGATTTTTTTTTCTGCTCCCTTAATTTTTTTGCTAAGTGTATATTTGTCGGATACGAACCAAATGGCTTAAAATTATGGGATATCGAAAATGAGAAATTCATGGTTGCCAGAGAGTTACTAAAAATGAAATCCTGAATGATAGTAAGGAAAATAAGAATATTATATTCCTGAAAGAGAGTAAGGAAAGTAACCCCCTGAATGAAAGTAAGGAAGGTGTTGAATATAATTTCCAGAATGAGAGTATGGAATGTCTTGAACAAGAAATCCTAAATGAGAGTAAAGATAATGAGAATGAAAGTTTCCAGAATGGAAGTATGGAATGTTTTGAACAAGAAATCCTGAATGAAAGTAAGGATAGTGACAAAGACAGTTTCCTAAATGAGAGTAAGGAAGTTAAGAAGCCCAGTAAAATGCCAACAAATGAAATTACTAATAAAGCTACTAGCAATGTCTCTAGAAGAAGTGATAGATTGAAAAATAAACCATGCATATCCTATAACGAAGATGAAATAAATTTAGATAATTTTGTAATGAATGCTCACACTATTTTTAATGAAGTCCCTTATTCATTTGATGAAGTACAAAGTAGAAAAGATAAGTCTTTATGGGAAGAAGCTATTAAGGTCGAACTTTCTGCTCATGAATAAAATAAGACATCGACTATTGTTAATAGGCTTGAAAACAAGAATATTGTAGATTGCAAGTGGGTATTTACTCTAAAGAATGATGAAAAAGGCAATCCGGTTAGATATAAAGCAAGATTAGTTGCACGTGGTTTTACACAGAAATACCAAATAGATATTATGAAACGTTCGCCCCTGTTGCTAGAATTTCTAGTTTCCGTATTATTTTATCCATTGGAAATCAATATGATTTTAAAGTACACCACATGGATGTTAAAACTGCGTTTCTAAATGGTACGCTGAAGGAGGAAATATACATGACAGTCCCTCAAGGTGTTGTTTGCAATGGTGAAAATGTATGTAAATTGAACAAAGCAATTTATGGACTCAAACAAGCAGCTAGATGCTGGTTTGAAGTGTTTGAGCAGGCATTAAAGGAATGTGGATTTAGGAATTCACCTGTTGATCGTTGTATATATGTTCAAGATAGAGGCGACATCAACAAAAATATATATGTTTTACTATATGTGGATGACTTAGTCATAGCAACATCAGACATAGAGGTATTAGGCAACTTTAAACAATACCTAATGACAAAATTCAGAATGACTGACTTGGGCGAAATACGATACTTCATTGGAAGGAAAATAGAAATAGGCCAAGATCAAATATCTTTAAGCCAATCTGCTTACATTAAAAAAGTTTTAAGTAAGTTCAATATGGAAGAATGCAAATCTGTAAATGCTCCGCTTCCGAGTAAGCTGAATTATGAAATGTTAAATTCAGACGATAAATACGATGCTCCTTGTCGTAATTTAATTGGTAGTTTAATGTACATAATGCTTTGTACACACCCTGATATAGCTACAGCCACTAATATCTTAAGTAGATACACTAATAAAAATAATATAGAACTATGGCAATGTTTAAAAAGAGTTTTGAGATATCTTAAAGGAAATATAAATATGAAGCTAGTATTCAAGAAAAATTTAAATTATGAACATATGTTTGTTGGCTATGTCGACTCAGATTGGGGTGGAAATGAGAATGACAGAAAAAGTACAACAGGTTATCTTTTTAAAATGTTTAATTTAAATATAATTTGATACAAAAAGGCAGAATTCGGTTGCAGCTTCATCCACTGAAGCAGAATACATGGCCTTGTTTGAAGCTGTAAGAGAAGCTTTATGGCTTAAGTCGCTCTTAGAAAGCATAAACATTTAATTTAATAAGCAAATAAAAATATTTGAAGATAACCAAGGTTGCATTAGCATAGCCAGTAACCCCTTTTGTCATAAGAGGTCAAAACATATTGATATTAAGTATCATTTTTCAAGAGAGCAAATATAAAATAATATTATTTCCATTGAGTACATTCCTACAGAAAATCAGCTGGCAGATATCTTCACAAAACCATTACCTTCTAGAAGATTCGTGGAATTAAGAGGCAAAATGGGACTACAACAAGAAGACTAAACTCAACAACGACAATAATGGAGAAACATATGAAATACAACTTATAAATGATCTCGCGAAGTTTTGTAAATTAAGTTCCTTCTTAAATTTTAATTTGATTTATCTATTATATAATATTATTTAACGTACTCAATATGTTTGAAAAGACTAAAGTAAAAAAAAAAACCAGTAAGGATTGGAGACGACAGTACCCGACTCCGACATACCCTGTACCTTCAATTTGTACCAACTGTTTGAAGGCGTTGCCCCACCCACTTTTTAATCGAAACAGATTTCATTTTCATTCAATTTCATATATACCAATTTTTACTCTTTTAGACCAATTCGTTCAAGAGATATAACGGCATTCTACCATGGTTATATGTGGGCGTGGTCACGCCCATTTCACAATTGAATCTTGTTATACTCCATTCCAATATCATATATGCAAAGTTTCATTCTTGTAGGTTTTATGGTTCTTGAGATATAAGCGTTTCAAATTATTACTATATATAGGCGTGGCTACGCCCATTTTTTTAATGTATCTTCTTGAGGTTTGAGTCAGCTATATACACTCCAAATTTGGTGTTCCTATCTCTAAACACAACCGAGATAAAACGACTTTTGTAAGTTTTTTCCCGAGGTTGCTTCAGTCATTTGCCCCTCACCCTTAAACTAAGTCAAAAAAGGGGGAAACAAAATAAACTTGATCTGCTGAAGGAATAACAGAATCGAACTGCGAAGAGCTTTTGGTCCTATTTATTATAGTTTCCGAGATCGACGCGTTCATACAGACGGACGGACAGACGGATGGATGGACAGACAGACATGGCTAAATCGACTTCTCTTTCGATACTGATCAAGAATTTATATACTTTGTATAGTCGGAAATGTCTCCTTTAAGGTGTTACATACATTGTCGATGCGCACAAAACTAATATACCCTTGTACCATAAGGTACAGGGTATAATAATGAAAATATTATCTCACAAAGTTTTGTAAAATGAAGTACCTTCTTAAATTTTAATTTGATTTATCTAATATTACAATTATTTAACATACTATTATTTTCCAACAACCTGAAATGTTAGTTAAAAATATTAATTTAAGTGAATATCCAATTTTTGTTATTATATGTATATATATGTATAAAAGCGCAAATATCTAAGGTGTAAAGACGTATTTGGGACAGACAACATTCATGCCTGTGTTTGAGCCTGAGCCTGTCATGCTTAGCGAAATTCTAACCCTAAGAATGACGCCATCGGTCAATATTAAATTCGAACACATGGACATTTAAATGTTATTACTATGGTTAATCAGTTATTTTTAAAAACTTACTATACTTTATAAACCTTCTTTTGAAAAAACTTTTTATTTCCTTGAAATGTATGAAATTATAAATTATAAAAATAATGATCTGATTGGGTTTTATCTGGGTTTTCCCAATCCTCGTATCAAATGCTGGATCACATTGTAATACTCCCCAGAATACACACCAGTCACATTAGAATTAAATCTGTGAAAACGTATATAAGTAATGTAATTTTTGAGGGAGCGTGTTGAACATAACATAGTTAATTGTTCATCCCTGTAATGTTATGTTCCTCGCAAAAATTAACATTACAAAATCGCTTATTATTTTTGATATATGGGAACATTGTTTTGTTGATCTTTCTCTTTTAATCCTGACTTGTAAGTGGCTGGTTGTGTGCGCGGAAAAATCCGAAATATTAAAACAATCATAAACTACAAATATCAAACTATTGTGTTATTATTTAAAGAAAACTATTAGTGAAGCAATCGTTCTGATATTACAACAGTAAGGAAAACTTTTTTGTTTCTTAATCAATTGACTTGAAACTTAACACATATGTTCTAAGGGAGGCATGAAAACTATTTTGATCAAAAAATGGGCATGGTTACGCCCACTTTTATCCAAAATCAATAATTTTCATATCTCCGTTACCCAATGGGCAAAAACAATGAAAATTGGAATTTAGGCTAATTAGATTATGAGAAAATAGCTGAAGATAGTGTCCCTACTGGCTTAATGTTGATTTCGTAATAAAAATATATCCCTTGTTTCCAGAGGCAATTTTTTTTAAAATTATGTGCAAAAATTCGTCCCTTGGGGACGTGGTAATTTGGTGATCGCAAATCAACCCCTCTTTAGGAGCGGCTGAAATGGCTGCACATATTACGCTACAAAATACAAATGTTTGGATTATATATATGAAAATGTTTGTTCAAATAATTTATTCCTGTTGGAAAACACGTCTTATAGTTTTTCCAATCAGAATCATTTAAGTTTATAAAGATAAGGAGGCGTAACCCCGCCCATTTTCTATTTTTTTTTATATACAATGCAGTTATTTTACACTTCATTTTGCGATCTTCTAACTCTTACAGAAAAATCTCATTTTTAAGTTTTTCTCTATATGGGCGGTGCCACTCCCTTATGTCCGATTCCTATGAAACTTTGGAATAGGATAAAAACGGGTAACTGTAAAGTTTTATCTGTTTAAACTTAAGAACAAAAATGTTTTTCTAACAAAAACCAAATTTTTGACCGATTGTTCCTATGGGAGCTATATGATATAGTTTTCCGATCTTCACCAAATTTTCAGTGTGTTTTTATTGGTGTCCGATCATGCTGGTTTCTACTTATAATCTGCCTGCAAGGAAAATAACATTTTCTGCGCTTAAATTTTTTTTGCTAACTTCAAAACTCTGGGAAGAGTTCGCATTGAAACAGACGGACATGGCTATATGAACTCGTCTCGTCGTGCTGATCAAGAATATACAGTCGACTCTCGTTAATTCAAACCTGCGATAATTCAAACATCGCTATAATTCAAAGTAACCACGAGTTCCATACAATATCTCTTTATACAGTGGCGAGCACATGTGGATACATGTTTGCCACTTTTGAACTATTACGCCTATAAAATCTTTAAAAATGCATCAATCCTTTTAATGTTTTTATACTTTTCACGTATGTGAAATAGTATATTAACTTTGTGCTGAAGTTTGTAACACACAGAAACATTCACTTGCGACTATATAAAGTATATATATTCTTGATCAGGACGACAAGACGAGTTGTATATGTATATCGAGCTGAAATTTTGCGATCAACTCATTTGTCGGATCCAGCCATATCGGACCACTTGAACTAGTAGCCCCCATACGAAAAGAAGAAGAAAAGTGAAGAAAACTTGAATCGTTGTATGGAAAACTTTTTTGTTTTGTATGATAGAGTGCTGAAATTTTAAACATAGTAGTTCTACATAGTCCGACTACATGCCTGAAAGTTTCATTGAGATTGGACTACTGGAACTGGTAGCTCCCATACAAAATGAAGAAGAGGAAGAGAAGCAATATTCACGTCGTTGTATGGAAAACTTTTTTGTTTTTTAACCAATTGACTTGAAACTTTACAGTTATGTTCTTAGGGAGGAATGAAAACTATTTTGACCAAAAGTGGGCATGGCTACACCCACGCAAAGTGGAAAACGGAAAGAGCAGCCCAAAATCCATATAGATGCCAATTTTCAAAACTCCCGCAAAACTTTCCAGGTAACCCCATTTTTTACGACTTCCTTACTGTATTATATGTCTACATGATATAAAATCTATATTATTAAGATAATAATACAAAACTGTAAAGGAACACAACTCATCGCACAAAAAAAAAAAAAAACAAAGACACAGCACAACTACAATGCAAAACAGCTGCTTTGCAAGCCGAATTTAACTTGAAGAAAAAAAAAGATGGTGTTCTCAGCAAAAATTTTGGGATCCCAGCATTCAAATTCATAGCTCCGATGCGGCATTTATTGATGCAAGTATTCATCGGTCGCATACTAAATGCGACTTAGAATTAGAATTGGACCAAAAGTTTGATCGAGCATAACTTAACAACAAAGTGGTGATTTGGATGCCGATTTGGATGCAACTTTATACAAACGAAAAACGTACAAAGCTAGACCAAACAGCACAGGCAACCATTTACAACCTTAATACAATATGAAGCAAGATCGAACATAATTGTTTCGTCCCGCAACGAGAGACATTTCACAACGGAAAAACAACCAAGTCTTTGTTCGCTGTGTTTCTTTTGGTTTTTGAGTTTGCCATTTAGTTCATGTGTATACGGTAGCCAAGAAGGTTGGCCTACGGCACGCAAGACGTTGATAAATGCGAAAATGAAAAAACATAACGCCAAAGTAAATTATGTATAACCAGTAAGGACGCTATCTTCAGCAAGGCTGAAGCTATAATACTTTTCACGTTGTGTCACTATAAAAAAAAAAGTAAATGAATAGTTTTCATGCCTCCCTAACAACATAACTGTAAAATTTCTAGTCAATTGGTTAAAAACAAAAAAGTTTTCCATACAACGGGTCAAGTTTCGCTATAAGTGGGCGTGGCCACGCCCACTTTTGGTGAAAATAGTTTTCATTCCTCCCTAAGAACATAACTGTAAAGTTTCAAGTCAATTGGTTAAAAAAAAAAAAAGTTGTCCTTACAACGACGTGAATATTGCTTCTCTTCCTCTTCTTCTTTTTTTTTTTTTCTTCATGGGGGCTACCAGTTCCAGCTGTTCAATCTCAATGAAACTTTCAGGCATGTAGTCGGACTATGTAGAACTACAATGTTTAAAATTTCAGCACTCTATCATACAAAACAAAAAAGTTTTCCATACAACGATTCAAGTTTTCCTCACTTTTCTTCTTCTTTTCGTATGGGGGCTACTAGTTCCAGTGGTCCGATATGGCTGGATCCGACAAATGAGTTGATCGCACAAATAAAAAGTCTCTGTGCAAAATTTCAGCGCGATATCTGCAAAACTGTGGGAGGAGATAGTATATATACAGACAGACGGTCAGACGGACATGACTAAATCAACTCGTCTTGTCGTCCTGATCAAGAATATATATACTTTATATAGTCGCAAGTGAATATTTCTGTGTGTTACAAACTTCAGCACAAAGTTAATATACTATTTCACATACGTGAAAAGTATAAATATGTTCTTTTTATAGGTTTTATTAATGTTTATATTAATATACATTAATAGTATATATTATATAGTAGTATATAAATATGAATATATACATATGTATATATAAATTGGTTGGGTTCGAACCCGAACCTGAGTTCGAACGGACGGTATGATTGGTTGGAACGACCATCCTATCATACATATATTGATCGAACCACTCGCATCATGTTGCGCCATGGCCGTGTAAAATTCATTATAGTTGGATGAAACGGATGCGACATCCTCGCATCCAATAATGCCGCATTTTACCAATGAAAATGCGCATAAAATTTTTACTGGGATGTATGTATTATTCACTCGGCTTGGAATTGTTGGCAATTTTCCGATTTTGTTTACTTTTGAGATGTTGCCACGATTCTTTTGCTTGAGCGCCGTGGACTTTTGTTTTGGTTTTTATATTTCGAAAGTCCGGACGGACATTTTATATTCAATTATTAATTAACTACAAATAGAGTAGCATAAGGGAAAAAATTAAAAGTTTTTTTTTGTAAAATTTGCAGCTATTTAAAGATTAAACTTTTTTTTCTTCATTTATTGAGGTTTAAAAGTGTGTAACTTTCGAAGGGGGCCCTCAATCAAAAAACTCCTTTAGTACATGATAGATGGGATTCCTAAGAATATCTTAGTTCAATTTCAACAAGATCGGTCCAGTAGTTTCTGAGATATATTGTACACAGGTTTGAAAAACAGTAATTTCGTGTTTTTTACAATTCCGTGAAATGCAAGAAATTGGAGGGTGATACGACTTTATGTCTACTATTTTCGGAATCAGCACACCAAAATACATAGGAATTAGTTGCAATTATTCAAAAAGTTTTTTCTTGTTGGCTTGTGTTATTAATATGAAAATTTTATATTTTTCATTATATTTTTACTAGCATGCCAATATAAATCAAATTTTAAAAATTCCAAAATTGAATTTTTTAAAACCAAATGTATTATCAGCATTTTAACATATCAATATCAACTAATTTCTCATGACGATCATTCGCTTTTGTTGTCTAAATATAGGCAAAAAATTTGAATTTTATAATGATGGTATCAGGATAACATCAAATTCAGCAGCAAAACAATACAATTTGCATTTGCAAAATAGATAGTTTATGGTTGAATGAAGCTTATGAAGGAATCAAATGTAAAACTGTCAATTTTTGATGCGAAGGGAAAAGAGGTACATACGAAGAAACACACGAAACTGTGCGTTGACATAGTTTGTAGGAATAACCGCCCTATTTTAGGAAAAGTCTTAAAAATGTCTTCGTTGATACAAATGTATCAGTGAAGACATTTCTAAAGGAGATTTTAAGCATTTCCGTATTTTAGGCAACAAACTCTTAAATCGAAAGCTCTTTTTAACTCTTTTTGAGATAACAGTATGAAAAATTTATGTTAAGCGTATGTTAAGTTCGGCATGGAATATTGAAATTGCTTATGTTTTCGCGTATCTGAAATGAACATGAGTGTAGCTAGCACTTTTATTCCGTCTCGTCTTCTTCTTCCATTTTGAGACACAAGTACGCCACTTTTGACACTGATTCACTGACACAATTTACACAGCAATCGGTTAGCTGACACAATCGCATATGTGCCGTGTATCGTCATGGAACATAGGCCTACCTAATGTTCATTCATGTTTACAATTGCTTTTGTTTTTCTGCAATAATATAAACAAATAATTAATCAAATGCAATTATTGAGTTCTCATGATCATGTGGGTTCATTGCTATGTTATTTTTTTAAAACAAAATGTTGGCAAAATGAGTAAAAGTGAATATAATTATTCAAAATAGTAATGTAATAAGAAAATTAATATTTATTTAATTATTAATATTGAAGAAAAGTCATACTTTTCCAATTTATATTAATTTCGCAAACATTTGCCTTAAAATCTTTGTTAAGACGTCCTCGCGAGCAGGTATTAGAAAATGTCTTCGTTAAGACGAGAAGAGCTTTTTTTTCTGTTCCTAAAATACGAATTTCCTTAAAAAGTTATCAACTGGCATTTAAGAGAATGTTACTGCTTAACAGTGTCTTAACTTGCTTAAGACATTTCCTAAAATAGGGCGGTAAGAGACACATTGGCAACGCGTAGTTTGTGTGTCCCGTGGCCACGCAAAGAATCAAATTTCAATTTCTGGATAAGCAGGGAAAGTGTGTAACCGCCCTATTTTAGGAAATGTCTTAAAAATGTCTTCGTTGATACAAATGTATCAGTGAAGACATTTCTAAAGGAGATTTTAAGCATTTCCGTATTTTAGGCAACAATCTCTTAAATCGAAAGCTCTTTTTAACTCGAAAGCTGTTTTTGAGATAACAGTATGAAAAATTTATGTTAAGCGTATGTTAAGTTCGGCATGAAATATTGAAATTGTTTATGTTTTCGCGTATCTCAAATGAACATGAGTGTAGCTAGCACTTTTATTCCGTCTCGTCTTCTTCTTCCATTTTGAGACACAAGTGCGCCACTTTTGACACTGATTCACTGACACAATTGCCACAGCAATCGGTTAGCTGACACAATCGCATATGTGCCGTGTATCGTCATGGAACATAGGCCTACCTAATGTTCATTCATGTTTATAATTGCTTTTGTTTTTCTGGTTTGAAAAATATAAAACTCCAATAATATAAACAAATAATTAATCAAATGCAATTATTGAGTTCTCATGATTATGTGGCTTCAATTGCTATATTATTTTTTGAAAACAAAATGTTTGCAAAATGAGTAAAAGGGAATATAATTATTCAAAATAGTAATGTAATAAGAAAATTAATATTTATTAAATTGTAATATTGAAAAAAAGTCATACTTTTACAATTTATATTAATTTCGCAAACATTTGCGTTTTAAATCTTTGTTAAGACGTCCTCGCGAGCAGGTATTAGAAAATGTCTTCGTTAAGACGAAAAGAGCTTTTTTTTCTGTTCCTAAAATACGAATTTCCTTAAAAAGTTATCAACTGGCATTTAAGAGAATGTTACGGCTTAACAGTGTCTTGACTTGCTTAAGACATTTCCTAAAATAGGGCGGTAAAGCTCAAAAACGGTTTGGCTCGTGTGACTGATCTACGATGCGAAGTGCGAAGAGGCAGGGAGGTCGCCAGCAACAAACAACAAATACAATACGCACACACTTACAGTGTCGGACAAAACTAAAGCATCCGATGTTTATTATATTTAAAATTAGATTAAAGCTATTTTTTATTTAAAAACATTTTTATTTACAATAATGTACAAACATGTCAAAATTTGCCGCGACATAACTAAAGCACATTGTTATTTTCTCTCTCTGTATTAGTTCGTTGGAATTAAAAATCAGGAAAAATCCCGTTAGAATTATTTTCCGTTACTCTTGGAACTTTTTACAAGCATTTCCAATCACTTTCTTTGTCAATGTCTCATTCCTTGGTTGTTAGTCATTAAAGATTTGCCTTGCATAGAACAATAATAATAATATGGCCCGAAATAAATATTCTGCCGACTTCCGCGAAAAGATTATTATGGAATTCAATAAAGGGGAGTCCGTAATGAAGATTGCCAACAAATTTGGCATTCATCACAGTGTTGTTTCCAGAACAATAAGTCGTTTTCGGTACTTTGGCTCGTTAAAAACTAACCATGGTGGTGGTAGACCCCGAAAAACAACTGCACGTGATGACAAAGCTATCATTCGAACCGTTAAAAAAGATCCATTTATATCGGCAAGAGCAATACAAACTGAATTGCAATTAAATATTTCACGCAGAACAATTCAACGACGAGCTGTTGAAGACGGATTAAAAACATACAGGTGCGCGAAAAAGCCATTTATTTCAAGAAAAAATCTAGCACGTCTTGAATTTGCGAAAAACCATATCAACTGGACTACTGCCAAATGGCGAACAGTACTATTTTCGGACGAATCCAAGTTTAAAATGAAAGGTTCCGATGGATTGAGCTTTGTACGCTGCCAAAAGGGCAACGTCTTAATCAACGTTACTTGAAAGGCACGGTCAAGTATGGTGGAGGCAACGTAATGGTCTGGGGATGTTTTTCTGGTAACGGAATCGGTCCAATTTATCGAATAAACGGTTTAATGGACCGTTTCATGTACAAAGACATCCTTCAAAACACTATGCTCCCTCATGCGGAAGAAGGAATGCCTTTAAAATGGATCTACCAGCACGACAACGACCCGAAACATACTGCTAAATGTGTGAAAGAGTGGTTTGTTACAAACAAAATTGAACTTTTGAAGTGGCCGGCGCAATCACCCGATCTCAATCCAATAGAGAATCTATGGGAAATTGTAGATCGAAAGATCCTGCGCGAAAACTGTAGAAGCAAGGACTCTTTCTTCGCCCAGGTCGAATTGGCATGGAAAAACATTTCCGTTGAAGTTTTAAATAATTTAATTGACTCAATGCCACGGAGATGTGAAGCTGTAATAAAAAACAACGGATATGCTACAAAATACTAAGAAAAAAACGTATTGTTTAAATGATTTTGATTTCGTGCCTTAGTTTTGTCGCGCCGTTTTGAGGTATTTTGTCATATTTTGACAAATATTTTTGTTTAAAATTAAATGTGAAGTTAAATATGTTTACATTTATAATAACCAATATAAAAAGGAGTAAAATTCATGAAAACAAAAAAGTTTAAGACCTATTTTACATTTTTATTCAATAAAGTACTGTCATGGTGAGTTTCGTGCTTTAGTTTTCTCCGACACTGTATATGCTCCACCTCACCCTTCTCCACATTGCTTTGGTTTTCGGCTAGCGCAAAAATTTTAGCAACAACAATGACAATGCGTACACACTTATGTGCCCCACTTCACCCTTTGTCCACATTTGCATAGACTGCCTTGCTTTGTGTGCGGTCGCAGCTATAACAAATACAATACAATATTTTCAAAAATCAAATATGAGCTAAACAAGTTGGTTTGCATCGCTGCAACTAATATTTGTTTTCCTTGCCCCTTTAATTGACCTTGTAATGATTTCTTTAAATTATATTAACTTAACATATGTATGTATATGTGTGTATTTCAGGTTCTTAATGTATGGTACAATGACCAAGCGCAAACGCATTTTAATTTTGATTAAAAATCGAAGATTATTATTAAGATTGTCAAAACTGCGCTTGGTCAGTTTATAGTTTCATTTTCGTTCAACTGAATAACATGTTCATGCCCACTTCATTCTTTGCCATCACTTTCCTTGCGCACAAGAAGAAATGTGCTTGTTTTTTACATTTTTTATTAAGAAAGCAAAAACAAAAAACACAAGCAATGTGTATGTACGCATAATTTTTTGTCAAAACTTTACTTCAACTCATTTTGTTTTCATTTTTCGGCTTCTTTGCCTAAAAATTCTGATCGCCTAGTTGCCTGAATCAATTTGGTTAGTAAAATTGCTTTTGATCTGCAAAAAAATTATATTTCGCTTAAAAATTATTTAATTCACTGCAAAATCAAATTAAATGCAAGTTTTTGAAGTGAAACTTCTTTAGCATGGGTGTGATTTGAAACTCGATGAAACGACATGAAAAAGAGACAGACTATACATTTATATGATTTAGCCTGCGAGAAAATGAAACAGAATATAGAATGACGGTCTGTAGTAGGGATGTCAATCCCGGGATCCCGAAATCCCGGGATTTTAGTGTTTTTGAAGTCCCGAAAATCCCGGGATTTAACTTGACCAATCCCGGGATATTCGGGACTTCGATTTTTATACCCTGTACACATACTGTGTATCGGGGTATATTGTGTTTGTTTGAGCGAAATGTATGTAACGCACAGAAGGAGGGCAGGGGGACCCTATAAAATATATATATTCTTGATCAGGACGTCAAGAGAAATTGATTAAGCCATGTCCGTCCGTCTGTCTGTCCGTCCGTATTCACCAATGGTTCTCAGAAACTATAATAGCTAGAGACTTGAAATTTGGTGGGTAGACTCGTGATGCTCGGCAGCAGATCAAGTTTGAATGGTTTTGTGCCACGGCCTTTCCTTCCCGCCCATCCAGCACCACCCATTTTTTTAAAACGCTATAACTCGAACATTCAAAGAGATAGAAAAAATAAAGTCGGTATGTAGTCTCAGTATAAGTAGCTCTACAAAACTGCATACCACAATTTTTCCCCCTCCTCTTCATTTCCCCTCCCCCGGTTCTTTTCTTAAATATGCTGTATCTTCAAAACTAACAAAGGTATGAACCTGAAATTTTGTATAAGAGCTCAGTGATAATACATCTTAAAAACTGCATACCACAAATTTCCCCTCTCTTTAATGGCTACCCCTCAGAGGCCTACAAACTTACATTATTCGTAAAATCCACATTTTTTGACCGATTTTCTTGATATTTTGAACACTATTTGAATAGGCGACATCAGATCAATATGTTTTTGTAGATTGAGGGTGTGGCACCACCTACCATATGTGCAGGGTATTATATTGTCGAGTATTCTCGACTATACCGCCCTTACTGGTTTTATTCTGATGTGAATTATTTCTATTGATCATTAAGTTAGAAAGCGTATACGACAAATTTCATTGTTTAGTAACCAAGAACATAGCCAGCTTGTCACAAAGGGGCGCGAAAAAAGTCTTTTTGCATAAATCTAAGCGCTTTTTATACAAACCAAAGTTATTTCAAGGATTTAAAGTATCGATATTCTGATGTAGGGGGACTGCAGAATGATGCTCAAAATTTGAAAAAAAAAGTTGCCCAAAATTTGTTAATGTAATTTAATGTACGGCTTTTCTGAGTCTTTTTCTAAAACCATATTTTTTTGTAATGGTTGTTGACTTCAGAAACTCTTTAATTCTATTCTAACCGTCCAACCAACAAATTTTCTTCGTCAGCAGGTTTGAAGAATACATCATTCAATGCTTTACTATTTTAAGGTATATATTAACCAACATGATCTGTTAAACGCGTTAACTAAAATAATATGTTAAACGTTTAAGCTTGAAAAATTTTTGGTAACTCATTTTGTAAGACTGAATGATATAGTCTATTTTTGTTTGTTGTTTCGTATTTTGTTTGTTTAAATAATAAAAAGGTATAAAATGAAAATTTATAAATTATTTACTACGTCTTAACTAGTCCCGGGACTAATCCCGGGATCCCGGGATTTCAGTTTGCAATCCCGAAAATCCCGGGATTGGTAAATCTCCAAAAATTGACATCCCTAGTCTGTAGTCATAAAGTGAGTAGTCATAAAAAAAAGTAACAACAACAACATGCTTTGTTGTAATTTTGGCATTCCTCTTCAACCTTCACTTTCGCCATCTGGCGCATATGCAACAACAACTAACCTGGCACATTTACTCCAAATTTGAGGTCTGCATGAATACATTCGTTTCAAACTCAACAGTACTGTACTATGCAATACTTGAACTTAGTGTACACTTTTATCTCTGTACAGAGTTTTTAAAAAAGCCTAACAGAGAAAGTACAAATTATTAATGTTCTTATTTTCAATGACTGCTATGTTGTTGTGTAACTTCAAAGTACGTATATCATATAAAATAATGTGAACAGTAAAAATTAAACGAATAACTGATGTTCAGTAGTGTATAGCACTAGTTGTCAATAATAGAAATATGGATTGCCAAAATAAAGAAAATAACTCCAGCGCATTGAATGTTTTGGAAAATGTAAGTTTTTTGTGGTAGTTATTGACTTAGATAGTTCATCTAATGTAATGTTGCAATCAGGATTTGTCGTTAGATGCCACCATCGTAGATTCTACTGGAAAGAGAGAAACCGCAGTTACAAAAACCCAACTTTTAAAAGGCTAACTGAAATTTTCAAGCAAGCGTAGTAGAAGCAAAGTTTGGGATACTTTTGCAAGGATTGAAGATGGTAATGGTCTGGAAAAAGTTGATGTAGTTGCCTGTAAAACGTGCTATAACATTTACAAGTTTGACAAAAGCACTTCAAATCTTGTGTAGCAGGATGTATACACTGGCTTTGCCCTGATGGGGCAAGCCAAATGCAACCCTACACTCTGGCTCTCTGAGAATGTCCTCTCACTCAATCGCGATCGCAGCCGACACGATTGAGCGAGGAACGAAACTCAAAAAGAGACCTCGAGTCAGTCGATAGAAGACAGTTAAACAAATAAGACGTGTAATAAAGAAGACTTTAATCTGACAATCAAAACTTGAGTGCAAACCGTTACTTTATTTCTGTGAGTCAAAGTGTCGTTGTCTCGGTATCCTTAAATAATCAAAGAGACTATACTCTTACAATATCAGAAGTGGTCCTACCTACAAAATGGAGCAATTTTCAATCGCGCAATTAAAAAATTGGCTCTCGGTACTAAATTTACCAACGCACGGCACAAAAGCCGAACTAATATTACGACTTAATAACATTTATATAGAAAATTATGGCGAAATCCTGACAGATTTGTTAAACAAATCAAACCATGAATTAAACAATATCAAGTCAGTGAACGATTGTTCTGTTGTATTTCAACATGAAAACAACAACAACGACGAAGTAACTGTTATACTCGAAAGCTGCAACAGTCACATCGAAGCTAATAACAATGACGAAATAGCCCAAACTGTTATACCCGAACACTACAACGCTCACAACGAAACCAACAACAACGAAATAGCCCAAACTGGTATACCCAAACGCTACAACACTCAGAACGAATCCAACAACAACAAAATAGCCCAAATTGGTATACCCGAAAGAAACGGCGCCAGTTCACAGAAGAACAGCGAGGCAGACAAAAGCAGAACTCACAACGCAGACAACAACAACAACGCTCATGTCAAAGCAAGCCAAAACAGCGCTCACAACGTAGCCGACAACAACAACGTATACGCCAAAGCCGCAGTCGACAACGGCGACGCTTGCCCAACAGCAACTCAGACAGACATCGACGTCACAACTTTACAATGTATAATACAGCAACTACAGCTTCAACTTGAAAAATTAAAATACCACGAAAAATCAAACGCTACTGAAGTCAACGTTGAACAGCAACAGGAAAAGAAAGTGAAGATCGTTACAAAGGAAAACAATGTTGTGAAATCAAATTCAGAGCTAACAACGAAATTTAAGCAAACGCACATCGATCGACAGCCGACACCAGTCGTTTCACTGTCCAATGTAATGGAATTAATCGTAGACTTTACAGGCGAAGACGATGCCCACGGTTGGGTTACACACTTAAAGAATGTAGGAAGAAAATACGGACTCGACGAAAATGCCATTCGTGTTCTAATAGTCAGCAAGTTCAAAGGAAACGCGTTGTCATGGCTACATGCCGATTCATCACGAATGTTAATGCCAACGGAAGAACTGTTTAAACTTATAACACTCGTCTTCTGCAACAAACTGTCCAAAATAGAAACAAGACGTAAGTTTGAAAATAGAAAATGGCAGTTCGAAGAAAAGTTCACCGTTTACATGACGGATAAAATAACGCTTTCCGCAAACCTATGTTTGAGTGACGAAGAATTGCTAGAATATGTAATTGAGGGCATCCCTTCGGAAATGTTGCGTTCCCAAGCACGCATACAATGTTTCAATGACAGTAGACGAATGCTAGAAGCGTTTGCAGAAGTTCGATTGCCCAAAAGACTGCCAACAACCAACTACAGCAACTCGACAATAGCTTCACAAAGAACAGCAGCACCAAAAACGGCAACAGTACAACGGATGATGATAGCTCCACAAACGACAACAGCAACCACGATGACACCGTATCCACAACCAAACACCAAAAAAGATATGCGGTGCATTAATTGCAACTCAAAAGGTCACCTAATGCAGGAGTGCAGAAAACCGAAGCGACAGCCAGGGTCATGCTTTGCTTGCGGTGCTATGGATCACTGGGTAGCACAATGTCCTGATCGGAAAAGCATCAACGATAACTATGTAAGGTATTTTAAAATATTTTTAGAACACAAAACTGGTCAGTCCATAATTGCAGCATGTTTAATTGACTCAGGAAGTCCCATATCTTTCATTAAGAAAAAACTAATCAAGAATGAGATAAAATTAAATTCAGTTAATAACACTTATCATGGTTTAAATCACAGTCCGCTTGTATGTTATGGACAGTTGCTATGTTACGTTTTGAAAAATTCTACAAAAGTTTATTTTAATTTAACCGTTGTCAAAGACGAATCTATGAGTTATGATGTAGTTCTCGGAAGAGATTTTATGAATGCTTGCAATTTAGGACTTGATCTGAACACGTTAAAAATGGTCACACTTGAGAAAACTGTAAACTCCACTGAAACACCTGAAAAGTTACATACCCTTAGTCCTAACAAAACAAGACTTGCTCAAAAAGCAAATAATAAAATTGTTAACAACCAAATTTTAAAAGACAACGACTGCAATAAACGACCGTTACAGAACGAAACTGTTGACAACCGACTGTTAATAAACACCAATGAACGACTGTTACTGAATGAAACTGTTACCGATCAACTGTTACAAAATGACAATAAACGACTGTTACTGAACGAAACTGTTAACGACCGACTGTTAGTAAACAACAATGAACCACTGTTACTGAACGAAACTGTTAACGACCGACTGTTAATAAACGACAACGAACGACTGTTAGTGAATGAAACTGTTACCGATCAACTGTTACAAAATGACAATAAACGACTGTTACTTAACGAAACTGTTAACGACCGAGTGTTAGTAAACAACAATGAACGACTGTTACTGAACAAAACTGTTAACGACCGACTGCTAGTAAACGACAATGACAATAAAACTGTTACCGATCAACTGTTACAAAATGACAATAAACGACTGTTACTGAACGAAACTGTTAACGACCGACTGCTAGTAAACGACAATGACAATAAAACTGTTAACGATCAACTGGTAGAAAACAGCTTTGTCAATGAAACTATTGGAAGCCAACTGTTACAAAACAGAAATGTTAATAATCCACTGTCACCGAAAAACAATGAACGATTTTCATGTAATCAGACTGCTATTATACCACTGTTAGAAAACAAACATGTTACAAGTCAAGAATCGTTAATCACTGACTCTTTTGAAAAATGTATAATGTTAATAGAATATAACGTAGAAGAACAAGTTTCTTATAATATCGGCAAAGAAATTAGTTACGGTACCCAGCAAAGATTCATTAAACTGTTCGAAGATGCTTACATAAGACCACCAAGACCACAAAATCCGATGACTAAAAGCGAAATAAAATTGAGTTTAGTAGATGCAAAACCGTTTGGTTGTTCACCAAGACGACTGTCCTACTTTGAGAAAGATTCATTGGAAAAACTGTTAGATGAATACATTGAAAAGGGATTCATAAGACCTAGTGAATCCGAATACACGTCACCAATAGTATTAGTTAAAAAGAAAACAGGTGATTTAAGAATGTGTGTAGACTATCGAAAATTGAACAAAGCAACAGCAAAAGATAACTACCCACTACCCCTGATAGACGATTTGTTAGACAAGTTGGTAAACAAATGCGTGTTTACAAAACTTGACCTAAAAAATGGATTCTTTCATGTATATGTAAACGAAGAATCAGTAAAGTATACATCGTTTGTTACACCTCTAGGACAATTTGAGTTTTTAAGAATGCCATTCGGACTAAGAAACGCGCCGTCAGTATTTCAAAGATTCGTCAATAAAATCTTTAAAGACATGATTAGAGAAAACAAAGTAATCGTTTATATGGACGACATTTTAGTTGCAACAGAGTCTGTAAACGAACACTTGCAAATATTAGAGGAAGTTTTTAAAAGACTGGTAGAAAACAAACTTGAGCTAAGACTAGATAAGTGCGAATTCTTGCAATCGACTGTTAAATATTTAGGATTTTCAATCACAAAGGATGGTATCAAAGCAAACGATAAAGGTATAGAAGCAGTCAAAGACTTTCCAATTCCAAAAGACAGACACGCAGTTCAAAGTTTCCTAGGCTTATGTTCTTACTTTAGAAGGTTTATAAAAGATTTCTCAACGATCGCAAAACCGTTACACGACCTTACGAAAAAAGATAGACAGTTTGAATTTGGAGCAACGGAGTTAGATTGTTTTACAGTTCTTAAAGAGAAATTAGTTGAGTCACCAATATTGTCTATTTATCATTACAAAGACGAGACTGAACTCCACTGTGACGCTAGTGTTCTTGGTTTCGGTGCAGTTTTGATGCAAAAGAAAAAAGATTCCAAGTGGCACCCAATATTTTATTTCTCGAAACGAACAACAGCTACAGAATCAAAGTACCACAGCTATGAACTAGAGACTTTGGCGATTGTATATGCATTACGCAGATTTAGAATATATCTTCAAGGCAGATATTTTAAGGTTGTGACAGACTGCAATTCGTTGAAACTGACGCTAGACAAAATTGAGTTAAACCCAAGAATTGCCAGATGGGCATTAGACTTTCAGAATTATCATTTTGATATTGTTCATAGACCTGGAGAAAGAATGCAACACGTTGATGCTCTAAGCAGATGTACAAATGTCATGGTAGTCGAAACAAACAGCTTCGAAGACAACTTAATAATATGCCAAGCAAAAGATTATAAAATATGCGAAATTAGGAAACTACTCGAAATGTGTGAACATAAATTATATGAAATGAGAAATGGTATAGTGTACAAAAAGACAAACGACGGACGACTGTTATTCTATGTACCAAAAGAAATGGAAAATCGAGTAATGTTTAAGTATCACGAAGAACTAGGTCATATAGGTAGAGACAAAATGATAGACAGTATTAACAAAACATATTATATTCCAAACGTCAAAGAAAAAGCGTTAAGTCATATTCAAAACTGTCTCAAATGTGTAGCATTTTCCCCTGAATCAAGGAAAAGAGAAGGTCAACTGCATAGTATTCCCAAAGGTAACAAACCGTTTGAAATGTTACATATCGATCATTACGGGCCAGTAAAGTCAGACAGATCAAATAAACACATATTCGTAGTCGTCGATGCTTTTACGAAGTTTGTACGACTGTATACAACAAAAACAACAAAGACACAAGAGGTACTAAAAGCACTCAAAGATTACTTTAGGGCATACAGTAGACCAAAATGCATAGTTTCAGACAGAGGCAGCTGTTTTACAAATGAAACGTTCAAAGAATTTATGAACGAGTCGGATATAAAACATATACTAATAGCAACTGGTTCTCCCCAAGCAAACGGACAAGTCGAACGAATAAATAGAAGTATTGGACCAATGTTGGCCAAGTTGACTGAACCCGAAAAAGGACTACATTGGGACAAAACTGTAGAGCAAATAGAATATGTTTTGAACAACACACAACATCAATCAATAAATCAATGTCCTAGCAAAATGCTGTTTGGTTTAGAACAAAAAGGACACGTTATAGACGAATTTAGAGAAAAGATCAACGAACTTAACTCGACAGTTGAGAATAGAAATTTAGAGGAAATAAGAAACGACGCAGAACAACGACAAAAACAAATACAAGAATACAATGAACAACAGTATAATAAAAAATCAAAGAAACCAACCAAATACAAAACAGGAGACTACGTAATGATAAAAAACTTTGACAGCATAATAGGAGCATCTAAGAAACTAATACCTAAATTCAAAGGACCGTACAAAATAGACAAAATTTTAAAAAACGACAGATACTTAATAAAAGACGTAGAGGGTTTCCAACTAACACGTAACCCATATCAAGGTGTTTGGAGTATTAGTAACATAAGACCATGGATAGGAAATTAAATGTATAAAAAAAAAAAAAAAAAAAAAAAAAAAAATATATATATATATATAGAATAAGAATGAATTGTAAATAGTCATAAGTCAATTGTAAATAGTAGTGATAAGTCGTAGTATGTAACCAAGATCGGGTGATCTTGTGGTCAGGATGGCCGAGTTGTAGCAGGATGTATACACTGGCTTTGCCCTGATGGGGCAAGCCAAATGCAACCCTACACTCTGGCTCTCTGAGAATGTCCTCTCACTCAATCGCGATCGCAGCCGACACGATTGAGCGAGGAACGAAACTCAAAAAGAGACCTCGAGTCAGTCGATAGAAGACAGTTAAACAAATAAGACGTGTAATAAAGAAGACTTTAATCTGACAATCAAAACTTGAGTGCAAACCGTTACTTTATTTCTGTGAGTCAAAGTGTCGTTGTCTCGGTATCCTTAAATAATCAAAGAGACTATACTCTTACACTTGTTAAGCACAAGTGCTATATATTGGCAAATTCTAAAAAACACAGCCATCCAGACGTTCAAGTTGATTCTGAAACAAAAAAAAAAAAGCACTCAAATCATAACCGAATGGATCGTAAAAAATGGACGTTCTTTCGCAATTGTTGATGATTCGGGTCTCAAAAATTTTGCCCAATTTTTAGTTATAGTAGGTGCAAATTTTGGGCAAAATGTAAACATTGACGCATTATTGCCACATCCCACAACAATTTCTCGAAACATCGGTAAACTTTACGAGTTTCATTCTAATGAAATTAGAAATGAGATATTGTTGTATAAACGTTTTGGGTATGGTATAACATCGAGTATTTGGACTGACGATTATTATAAGACGTCTTATATATCCCTGACGATACACTACATCAAAGAAGGAGCTCTGATAAACCGATTGCTTGCCATCAAATCAATGGGGGGAGTTTCCTGTACTGGTAAGAACTTTACGTGACTAATGTTCAAACAATTTAGAAAAAAAATTTCTTAGGTGATCGAATCAAAAAAAAATTGCAAAAAGTTTGAGTGACTTCGGAAGTAACTTGGAAATAGACAACCCGATTATAGTGACAGATAGGGGATCGAATATGAAAGCTGCATTCAGAGACCTCATTAATATACATTGCGCAAATCATTTAATTCATAATGTTATTGAAAAGGTCGTTAATGAAGTACCTGAGTTACTAGATATGGTGAATCGGTGTAGTAAAATAGTCAAGTATTTTAAGAAATCGGGTCAGAACTCTAATTTAAAAACAACTCTAAAATGTTACTGTCCAACTCGTTGGAATACAGTATTTTATCTATTTAAATCCATTGAAATGAATTGGGTTGAAATAACAAATATTTTAAAGGAAAAAAACGAAATATTCAGAATGGAGAGCATAAATTTGAGTATTTTAAGCTCTATCATAAACCTTCTCGCTCCATTTGAAACAGCTTCGAAAATACTAGAAGGAAACAGTTATCCAACTTTGCACTTAGCAATACCCTACATCAACAATTTGAAAAAAATATCTACAATAGATGACATTGATGAAGACACTGTCAAGAAATGTAAAGAGTCGATTAAAAATCTTTTGGAATCGGTGGTTCAGAAAAATTTAACAAAGTTTCATAGCATTGCTCTATTTTTATTTCCGCCAACAAATAAACTCTCACAGTTCACTGAATTTGAAAAGAATCAAACAGTTAAAGACTGTCAAGAAATGATAAAAGAACTCCATGACAATAGCCCACTAGGAAATATAGACTCGCCGCCATCCAAACCACAAATAAATTCAATATTTGCAGACTACTCTCAAGCCAAGAAAAACAATACCATACTTGAAATTATTAATAAGGAAATAGAATGTTATAAGCATGTCGATATAGACTATTGCGACGACTTTAATGTTTTGCAATGGTGGATAAACAATAAAAAACAGTTTCCGTTGCTTTATGAAATAAGTTGCAAAATCTTAGCAGTTCCTGCAAGTAGTGCAGCATCGGAGAGAGCTTTTTCAATAGCTAAAAATCTTATACCAGAAAAACGATGCAAAATTGCTACAACCGAAGATATGGTCACCAATATAATGTTTTTGAATTCAAACATAGAAAATATGAATGAAAATGTTTTAATTGAATAATATGTTAATGTAAATATTAAGTACTAAGTACCTTTATTAAATTTTAAATAAAAACCAGTAAGGACGGTATAGTCGAGTATGCTCGACAATATAATACCCTGTACAAAATTCGAATCAAAATATAAACATGAGGAAAATGTGTAATTTCGTAGGATAGGAATTTGGGTGTTAGGTATTTTCGATAGCTTATAGCACCAACATTTAAAACGGAGAGTCGGATTCCTGCTTCTCCAAAGAGAAGGATAAAATCACCCTTGCTTTGAATTATGTTACACAATCACAATACAAATCTATGCATTTACGAAAAGTTATCCATTTGCTTTAATCACATAAAAAATAAAAAAAAGAATCTGTTTCCAATTAAATTAATACGTTTTTAATTTACAAAAAAATAGAAAATCAACAAAAATAACTTAAACGTTTTTAGAAAATCAACAAATATTGAATTTTTTAATAATTATTTTTTTAACAATATATACAAAATTTAGAAGTAACTTAACAGTTTTCACAAAAACTACAAGTACTATCAAGTATTTTACTATTTATAATATGTACAAAATTTATAACTAACTTAACAATTTTTACAAAATCTACAAAAGTTAAATGCTCGATAAATATAATAGAATAGCGTCATGAAAACTATGTAGGGTTTCGTACGTTTTTGCGTCTATGTCCTGGTCTAAATTAGTTAGTGCCCAGTCTATTTGTGTACCAGCAATGGTAGTCTCAACGTCAAAATTCAAAAGAGACCTAAATCCTCTAGCTATTAGGCGACTTAAAATACGATCAGAATCAGTGCGAACTCGAAAACACAAATTAAAATCTCCTATAACTACAGAATTTGTCTCAAGAAATGGAAATCGTACGAATATGTCTTCTAAGTCAGACGCAAACTGAAGTAATGAATACCTAGGGCTTCTATATACAACCAAAAAAACCTATCGACTTATATTTGAATACTGCACACTCGAAAACACCAGAATTGTTTTCTGCAGACTTTCTGAAACTGGCGCAACAACTTACGTGTTGAAGAATTTCTTCCCGAACATATACAATGATTCCTCTTCTAGGTCGGGTCTGAACGTAGCAGTCATTGCAATCAAGCCTAATTGCAATTCTGAAGCCAGGAACCTCATAATATTCCTGCTGATAAGATGATGTCTCCACAACACAAACAATTGATGACATTAACATAAGTTTGTCAGCTCGAATGTCATCAATGTGGGAAAACAAACTTTGAGTGTTGTGGTAACATATTTGTAGGCCTAACGGACTTATCAAATGATCGAAATGGGTGTTCAACAGTTTCTCATTACGTAACGTTTGTATTTCTACATGAACAAAGTCACTTTCCGAAAGAGGTTTAGGTGGGTTGAATTGACCAACCAAAAAGAGTCCAGCTGCATTTGTCGCTCTACTGCAAGCAACATAAAGGGCAGCTCGCGACATACGTTTACTTGTGTGAACTGCAACAAGTGAATATGTGGCGCCTTGACTCTTATGAATTGTAATACCTTCGGCAGGTACTACAGGAAACTGTTTCCTGTCAATACAAACTTGTTCATTTCGTTTGTATTGAAAGGTTCGAATTATTTTTTGAACTGGTGTCCAACTAAGTTCAGTGGCGTGCGAGTTTTGACTTCTCGCATTTTGGCCCACAGACTCTTCAGGAAATTGAATCCACAATTTTGTTGGACAGTTCGAACTGTTGAAGTCAATTTGCTTCAAAACTCCGGTTGCACCATTGACCAAACCATCACCTGTATCGACGTTGACAGTCATCATATACTTGATGGTGGTTTTTAAAAGAAGACTACCGATGAGACCTTGTGTCTCAGATGTCTTGAAATGCTGAATTGCTACAAGAATTCGCTCTTTACTTTCATTCGTAAGGCCAGTGGCCTTAATGACATCTTCGGAGTTTGAAACAAACTGCTCAAGAGAAACTGAATTTAGTTTGAAAGAATTATAGCAGTCTGCTTCATTATTTGTCAAGAATAAATGAATGGCATCATTCGGAATATTTGATGGTGACACGATTCGGGAACGTAAAAGTTCAATATCGAAAGGTGTCATCGCACCAGATGCCATATTGTTAAGAGCAATAGCAAATGATTGGTCTTCACGCTGGCGCATTATCTCTGTAAGCTCGAAATACTTACAAAGGTCCCACAGAGATGTACCATATAATGCATGGTAAGGATCATTTGAATTAGCCTGAAAGACCCACTTATCCGCAACAGGTGAAAGTTGTCTGACGTCACCGAAAACCACAACAGAAATACCGCCAAAAGGAGAGGAACTTTTAAAAATTTGTTTGAGACGGACGTCAAGATTTGAGAACATTTTGGCACCGACCATTGAAACCTCGTCAACAATGAGAACCTTGAGGTCTATTAAGTTTGTGTGCAAGGTGTTGCACAAATCGTGACTTAATGGTCTTATTTCAGACCGCGACTGATTCACTGGAAGTGAAAACATTGAGTGTAACGTAGAGCCGCTTATGGCAAATGCTGCTTTACCAGTTGGAGCACATAAAAGAACTCGTACAGAGTTTGGATTACTTCCAGGTACACTGTTGTATCTGTAAGTAAGGGACTGAAAAATGGCAGATATTAACCTACTTTTTCCTACTCCGGCTCCACCACTTACAAACTCGTAAAAGACGGATTTACTTTTTACATTGTGCATCAAATGCTTTAGGTAAACTATTTGCTTAAAATTAAGCGACCTAACAATGGATAGCAAACTTTCTTTCGGAATGATGGGAGGAAGATTAATGTGACGAATAACATTGTCAGATACGTCTTGGTTTGTATCCGGATCATTTAGATTTAGAACATTTATACCTGGTGGCACTTCAGGAATAGCTAAAGCCCGAAATTGTTCATCTAAATCCTGATCCGTGCGATGCAGATCTTCACTGTTTTCATTTTCAATGTCTTGCAACCGCTCCAAAACTTCTTCCAACTCTCTGCCATCTATAACATTAAACTTCCTCCTGACAGCATCAATAGATTCTTGATTTTGTCGACATATCGTCTCACAATCTTGACTTATAACATCTTCCGTCTCATTTCTCCAAGAAACATACAACATTACTAATTCCCTAAAAAAGTCCTTCCGATCCTTATCAACATTAAACCGCCTATATCTAATTACACAGGGTTTTGTACGTTTTCTTACAAAACCACTGTTGTCTAAGAGAGGAAGCGGTTCTGTTCCATGACCTTCGGGTTCGTTCTCCACTTCAATTTCTTCTAAATCCTCAGAAACATTCGTCACTCTACACGACTTCGAAAATCGGTAGTTCGCTGCAAAATCAGCTAAACACAAATCGCTCAAGCTGTTAGGGCGCTGAATATAATGTTCTAGTAAGCCGGTCTGAAAAATGTTTGTCGAGTCTTGCGGCATGTTTCTCAACTCGCCTTTGGGTTTAAGCATTCTAACACGCTGCTCTGGAAGAGAAGTGTTAATGTATACTTCTGCGTTGCTGCACTCTGACAAACGCAGGCCCAAACAGCAGTAAGCAGCTTCTTGAGCAGAGATTTCACTTCCTGAAATGAATTTGTGACCAATGTGCTGAAGCTTTGCTTTGATAGTAAAATTAGCGATACGAATTTCTTCTACAGCTTCGCGTAACAATTTGGAAATTCCTCGATTCGATTTATTTATATAATTAATGATATAGCTGCAGCATGCATAGGCGTCCAATATGAACTGTATGTCCATGTTGGCTCTATGCAATGCGAGGATATCCTTATTGTACGCGTTTAGCATTCTACTATCATAACTTCTTCGCAAAAATATCTGTGGCTTTTTCAGGCTTGATCTTAAAGCCAACTTATACTCTTCATAATTTATATTAAGAGCATCGTGTGCCAAAAATTGTTCAAAATTAGAAAAATTCAAGTTTTGGGACAGAAGATCTTGAATTTTCCCATAATTTTCACAATGTTGGTTTAAATTTTCAAATTCCTCAGGAAGTGGCATTAGAACCTCAGTTTGGGGCATGGGGGGATATGGCATCCCGAAACGACAAGTAGATCGGCCTCTTACTCGGCGACAGGAAGGTCCATGGTTATGTTTTTGATAAGGAATGAAATCCTGCACTCTAGGATCATTACTCTCAGTACAAATGAAAGTGTCAATGAAGTTTATGACAGGGCTATAAGTGCTTTGATCGTTAGGATCAATTTTTGGGGCATTTTTCAGCCAATAAATACCATGGACGTGTGGTGAACCTCTATGCTGAAACTCTATACGCCAATAATATTTTACTACGGGATGATTACCGAAAATGCATTCGTCAGTTTTCATTAAAGAAAACAACTGACGAAATTTGTAGTAGAAAAATCTAGCACAAGTAACGGCATCGGTTCGTATAAGCCTTGCCTTCTCATTGAATTGCATTGTAGCCGCTTGGTCTTCAGAAATTGTGACGCGGTCTACATTTTGCTTCAAAATGACAAGGAGTTCGGTCCACTTTGTTTCAGCAGCTGACAGCGTAATGAAAAAAGTGGGAAGATCGAATTGCCTTATCATGGCCAAAACTTTTTTTTTCTCGGCTTCCCAGTGGCCTGGAGATGAGCGAACACCTTTTAAAACCCTGTAGCCATCATCGTGCAGAATTAGCCTATTTACATAATCGTCATTTAAGACATTATTGGCTGTGATAGCTACAGGGGCTCTATTTTTTCTCAAGCAAATTGATGTGTTATTTGAAATGCATATTTTCTCTAATTTCTTGTAGTTATAGAATAACTTGTCTAATCGAACGCCTCTTCTATCATAATTTCGAAGCTCAGACCTAACAATTTTTGTAAAAGTTTCTGAACATTGACGTTTATGCCCTCCATATATGGACGCAAACGATAATTCCTCAGAATCCCCATCTGTAATCATATCTAGAGGACGTTGACCTTCTCCAGGAGCCATAATTATTCTTTGTAGTTGTGCGTTTTCTATTGGAATATTATCCATGAGTGTTTCTTGTCCTCCTGGATTAAGGTCATCCTCAATATGATTTTCTTGTCGATTTACACTGGAGTCTTCAACATTCTCAACATTATTTCTAACACGAGTGTTGGACACAACAATGTCAACATCAGATGGCGAAACAACAAAAGCGACATTTTCTGACACAAAAGAAGAAATCCATTCTTCGTTTAGTGATACATTATGTTTTCTATACAATTCAGTATTACATAAATATCGTACTGCCTCAAGAACTTTAGCAGGTCGTATGGTTTCTGTCATGAAATCATGACTATACTCGCGGTGAATCAGGTTCCGTCAGTACTCTTGGCTCTCGGTCTAGATCAACGTGCCTATTTTCTCTGATTCTCTCTACATTACGCTGATTTTCTCTAGACCGATTGCTAGGAACAGACCGATGAACAGAAACTCGCCTACCTAATTGTCTTAGAGCATCATTTTGTGTTCGTCTGGCTAATGCTCTAGCTTCGCTTCTCTGAACTCTATTTCTTACTCGATTCTCTGCCTGATTTGCTCCGTTTGCACGGCTTATAGAGTGCTCTAAAGTATTTTGACGATGTTCTTGTTCGTTGTATCGTTCGTTAAGTCTACGGATTGATCGTCGGAGTGTATCGCGAGCCTGTTCTAATTGTCTTATTTCCGGATTGGTACGCCGCGTTGTGTGTTCGACCGTATTATTTTGTTGTTCCTGTGTACGATACACAGGATTGAGTCTGCGAATTGAACGACGTCGAGTATCCCGCGTTTGTTCCAACTGGCGAATTTCAGGATTGGTACGTCGCGTTGAGTGTTCGACCGTATTATTTTGTTGTTCCTGTGTACGATACACAGGATTGAGTCTGCGAATTGAACGACGTCGAGTATCTCGCGTTTGTTCCAATTGGCGAATTTCAGGATTGGCACGTCGCGTTGAGTGTTCGACCGTATTATTTTGTTGTTCCTGACTACGATACTCAAGTCTCCGAATTGAAAGACGTCGAGTATTTCGCGTTTGTTCGAGTTCGCGAATTTCGGAATTTGTTCGCCGCGATGAGTGTTCAGCGGTATTAATTTGTTGCTCCTGGGCATGATACACAGGATCGCGTCTACGAATTGAGCGTCGGATGGTATTTCGCGTTTGCTCTAACTGACGAATTTCGGGATTTACACGTTGCGATGTGTGTTCCGCGGTGTTGTTTTCTTGTTCACGAGATCGATAGTTGCGACCTTGTCTGCGAGTTGAACGTTGCCGTGAATTGCGTGCCTGTTCGGTTTCTCGGACTACGGAATTCTCGCGACGGTTTTGATGAAGTTGCGTATTTTGTTCGCGTATTTCTTCATTTTCGTTGCGTTGTGCGTCTCTGTCTCTACGTCTCTGTGTTATTTGGGCAACTGTCAGTTTCCTAAGTCTTGGCATTTTATAAATATTCGTTTAAAATGCCTAACAAAGTTTTACAAAAACAATTTTAGTAAATAATAATATAATACTAATATAATAAATATTCGTCTAAATCAACTTCTTGAAGGTGTAGTCTGAAATATAAAAACAATAGAAATACATGGTGACAAAGTAAACTCTGGACTGGCCAAGAATTAAAAAAATTTTACATAATACATTTTATTATCTTCACACAGCAATTTTTTAAAGACGAAATCGATTATTTTATAAATAAACGCACTGCTCTTTTGGAAAAAAAAGGGTAAAACTATTTTAATTTTTCATCTATTTTCAACTTGTGAATCAATTTTATTAGCAAATATGTTATTTATACATAAGGTTACAATCGTTGAACTGTTTAGGGTTTATGCTGTTTGTGGCCCAATAACCTATCATATGTTATATAGCATAGAAGAATATTTTGTTTACTTGTGATGTATAAGCATTGCGGGATGCAACATAAACGGTCGAGTCGGTCGGCAAAGTTGAATAAGTCAAATGTCGTTCTTTGCATGTGACTCAACATAATATATAGTATGTAGTTGAGTCATCTGGTAGTTCCACCCAGAAAGTTTTGCGGGAGTTTTGAAAATTGGCATCAAAATGGATTTTGGGCTGCTTTTTTCGAATTTTCACTCTGAGACCTTTTATCACCGCCGCTCGAGCCGCCAATTTGAACAAAATCCAAAATCACTCTTTTTTTGTACCATATCTCCATTTTGGCTCATTTTACTGCAGAAACATCTCTATGCTAATTTAAACTACAGGAAATTTCCTACAAATTAAGTTCAAACCTTCTTTTTCATAGGATTAATAGTTTAGGTGTGCGAGCGCCGCAAAGTGTACAACTTTGATATTCTAATACACTATGTGTTTTCATTCATTTTGTATGGGATTTCGTTTTGTTTTTAATATAATGAATCCAAATTTTGAAAATCAGTCAAAATTTTCTAATATTTCTAATTTTTTGGTGCTAATATTTAATATTGCACTAGTCTTAAATTCAAATAAATATAACGTTCCCAACCCGTCCACAGACTTATAGGTCCAACCATGCAGGTGTTACCTTGCCTCTTTTATAAGAAGACGTGCAATTTTTGATGAACAAACGGTTGGTTTGGATTTGTAAGTTTGCATTCGAATTTGGAACGTTTTAATAACATTAAATGTCAACACTAAACACAAAAGAAGTGAAATTTAAAAAAATTTGACTTAGAGTAGGATTATCATTCAAATCTCATACAAAGTGTATGGAAACTGAGAGTAGTACTATCATAGTACCAAAGTTGTACACTTTTCGGCGCTCGTACGCCTGAACTGTTAGTCTTACGAAAAAAACGTTAGAACATTATTTCTCGGAAATTTCATCTAGTTCAATTTAGGTTAGTTAGTTTTTGCCGTAAAATAAACAAAAATTAAGATTTGGAGAAAAAAAGTGATTTTGGACGCTATTTTTTCAAAATACGGCTCGCGCGGTAATAGAAGGTCGCAAAGTGCAAATTATATTAGAGCAGCACAAAATCGATTTTGAAGCAACTCCCACAAAACTTACCCTTTTTTTTACGACCAAATGACTGAACTAATAGAAATTATATTAGAGCAGCACAAAATCCATTTTGAAGCAACTCCCACAAAACTTACCCTTTTTTTTACGACCAAATGACTGAACTAATAGAGAATTTTTGTTTAAATTTCTACTAAATATTATTATATATTATTTATATTTCAAATATATTATATTGAGTCATATGTTAGATATAGATAAGACAATTTTAGTTTAATTTTATTAAACTTTCAATTCCAATATTGTATTTAGCCACACAACAAATGAGACGGTCGAACATCAAACTTTAAGACAAAGATTAAGTGATCGCCTGCCGTATGTTCCATATGGCTTAACGTAACATTAGATATTTGAACTTTGATTGTTGTTGAATTACTAAATCTTACGTGACATTGAGCCACCCAGCAAATACAGACGTCAAACATTAAACTTGAAGACGGTGCTTAAATGCTAGTTCGTCGTCTGCTACATGTGTTAGTTAATTTTTGCTTTACATTGTGCCACACAACAAATAACGCAAACATGAACAAAATTTCTAAGTAATGCGAGGCTCAATTGTGTACGAAATGCGAGGCTCAATTATGTCTACATGCTGCGTGAAGATTACACAAAGTGCCAGTGTATGTCTAACAATAATGCAAATAAACACTCACCAGCAATAGAAATCCAATTAAGGATAGAAAAGAACTTAGTTTTCGCGAGAACCGAATAGTATTTTGTTTTGCCTTCTATATTTCGAAGAACATTTAATTATGGCTGTGAAAACAACCGATTTTGTTATAAATTTGAACCGAAACCGTTCACAACTTTAAACGACGACCCAATATAAACCGTACTTGATTTAGCAACCAACAAAACAATTGCGAACGAAAATTTTTGGTCAAGAACGATATTATTAAATTTGGCGCAAATTTATAAACTGGCGCCAATATTTTAGAGTTGTCGAAACATTAAATTATATGGAGCAAGTATGGACAAATTTTAAATGGGCAACTCTGTACCAGGGGTTCAAGGCTTCACTCCAAATTTGCAGTGTTGGAAAAGAAAGAGGTGAATGATTATCATTTTAACGATCAAATGACCAAATACTATTATAATTTGGTCATTAGTTATGAATACATATGTAAATGGTTTGGCTTCAAGATACTGATACTTATCTATACACATAAATAATTATATGAGTTTACATTTTATTTGTTTATGTCAAATTTAGTATAATTTAATAAATATTTATTTATTAATTTATGTTTAATTACAAAGTCTTATTGGAAAAGTCTTATTGGATAATTTTTTATGTGTCTATACTGAATGTCTATATGTGTCGTTGAATGTCTTATAATATTAACAAAAATGGATGATGTCTCAAATTATTTTGCGATTAATAAAATGTAAAAAAGAGGAAATTCGCCTTTATTGAGCTGTAACAATGACGGAAGTATTTTTGAGTGTGCAAAATGTGTGGTATTTTGTATAGCTGTGTTGATGCGTCAACAGCTTAATTTTTATATTTCGATATTATCATTTATCATTTACGGAATATTTTATTAAAAACATCTCAATAAATGTTAGTTTTTTCAAGTTTTTAAGTTTGGTGGTCGTTGAGGAATTACACTAAAGGAAGAGGATACTTTATGGTGTACTACTTTAAACATGAACATGAATACGAAGTTTCAATTTCGTACCTCTTGTAACTTAGCAAAACCATGTTTTGAGGGGAGGGGGCAAAAATTTTGGTACGCAATTTTGTACAACTATGTTTACTGAAGCTACAAAACAATATTCATGTTTCTATATTATAATTTATGAAGTATTTCATTAAAAAAACTCAATAAATGTAAGTTTTCCGAAATTTTTAAGTTTGATGATCTTTAAGGGGCAACCATGAGGGAAAGGGGTATATTGTGATAAGCAGTTTTACAGTGGTATATTTACTGAGCCTGTTTACAATATGTCAGGTTCGTTCCTTTTATAGTTTTGGAGATATAGCAGTTTTAAGACAACCAATTTTAGAGGGGAAATGTGCGGGGGGGGGGAGGGAATTGTGGTATGCAGTTTTGTAGAGCTATACATACTGAGTCTACACACGCATTTTAATGTTGCTATCGAAAGTAGTATTCAAAATATAAAAGAAAACATTTAAAAAATTTGGAATTTACGAAAAATTTAAGTTTGTAGGTCTGTAAGGGGTAACCATCAAAGAGAAGGGAATTTTGTGGTATGCAGTTTTAAAGATAAGTATTTACTGAGATTGTCTACAAAATTTCAGGTTCGTATCTTTAATAGTTTTCAGAAAACAGCCGGGGGAGGGGAAATGAAGAGGAGGGGGAAAATTGTGGTATGCAGTTTTGTAGAGCTACTTATACTGAGTCTACATACCGACTTTCATGTTTCTATCTCTTTGGATGTTCGAGTTATAGCGTTTTAAAAAAGTGGGTGGTGCTGGATGGGCGGGAAGGAGTGGGCGTGGCACAAAACCGTTCATACTTGATCTGCTGCCGAGCATCACGAGTCTACCCTCCAAATTTCAAGTCTCTAGCTATTATAGTTTCTGAGAACCATTGGTGAGGACGGACGGACGGACAGACGGACGGACATAGCTATATCAACTCGCCTTGTCGTCCTGATCAAGAATATATATACTTTATTGGGTCTCCCTCCCCTCCTTCTGTGCGTTACATACATTTGGCTTTTGCACAAACACAATATACCCTGGTACATTATATGTACAGGGTATAAAAAAAAATTTAATAACAAATTATTTATAAACAAAGCGTCTTATCAAACTAACATTCACTGTACAGTGAGTAAACTGTACTCCAAATCATTGTACTAAAAATTTTCTGTACATTCTCTGTGTGAATACTGTACAGTACTTAACATTACAAGCTCAGATACAATATTCATTCACATTTGCTGAAAAAAGTACAGCGAAACAAACATTCGTTTTCAGGGTGAATGATTCATTTGCCGTTTTGAATGCATTCATGCAGTCCTCTACTCCAAATATTATAAAAACTCTTGTTGTTGTTATTTTCGTCATAAGCATTCTCCGTTAGGTCGGACAGTGTGGTTGTTGCTACCTATGACACTGTCTGAGCGTTTGCATTGTGCTTGTTGTTGCCCGCTACTTAACGTTGCTAATCAACGTCGCTAATCGGTTTGATAATATACGTATATGTAAGCCGCGAAATCATCTGCAGTTAATAATGTTGAAGCCCGTTCAATTTTGCAATTGACAATAATACACTAGCAAATAAAAACAATTAATTTACGAATTCAAAAAATTCCGAAAGGGAACACTAATAATAAATTATATATACAATAAATAAAGTCAAGTAGATTCTACACATTGGAACTTTGGTTGTTAACTTGCCTGTGTTGTTCGGGAGACTCTTTGCACATTTGAATTAATTTTTCTTCTTCGCATTTATGCATTCAAAAATGTACACATTCCAAATTGTGCATGGTTGGTACAAACTTATGTATGTACATATTTTCATAAAATGTACTATTTTTACGAGCAGATTTATTAATGAAAACATGTAAAATATTGAATTGTTTAAATGCAGATTAATGAGGAAACCATAAGGTTTATTTCTTGGTACATAATTATTTATAACAACTTAAAATAAGGCTGAATTTAATAAAATCTTCGAGAAAATTGTCAGAGATTTTGTAACGGTGTGAAAATATCTATAAAATATTTCCCAGATACCTAAATTTCCCTTTTGATTATTTTGAAATCATCGACCTGGAATGTTGCACAGATCCTCCAATTTTATTACCATAAATCATTAATAAGAGGATAAAAAGCAAATTTACGTCGTTGTATGGCAAACTTTTTTGTTTCTTGATCAATTGACTTGAAACTTCATACTTATTGTCTTAGAGAGCCAAAAAAAATATTTTCATCCAAAATTGGGTATGGCAACGCCCACTTATAGCAAAAATTTATAATTTGCATATCTCAGGTACGCAATGAGCTAAAATAATGAAAATTAGTGTATAGGATACTAAGATAAGGGAACGTACCCAAATTACGTGACCGATTTAGGGGGGGGAGGGAGTTCTTAAAAACACCAATATTGGTTACTAGGGCGGGGGAGGGTCTTAGAGTTTTGTCACGTGGTCAATATCATCTATTGAATTTGTTGAATTTGAATTTTTAAATGTTTTGAACTATGTTCAAATGTAGTGCTTCTTTAACTCTCTGTTTGCAAAGAATTACATAAACCATATTTATAAACTACTACGTGAAAAGTAGTAGGGAGGGAGGGGGTCTTGGCATATACTACGGATGGTCACCGAGGGGGGGAGGGGGTTAAAAAAATGTCAAAAATGGGTCACGTAATTTGGGTACGTTCCCTAAAAAGAAATTATATCCAGAAAATGGTCGTGGCAAGGCTGATGATAGCATCCTTACTGGTTTTTTGGTTCTTTTCAAAAGAGGTTTCACTTCGAACACGTGTACTGTGTTGCACGCGATTTTTTTTCTATCCTTTTCCTCGCTAAGCAATATAATCAAATTTTGTTCAGTCAATCAAACTCAAACTAAAGTCAAACTGATCTCTGTTTTATAAAAGTTACATTCGCTTAGCTTAAGTAAAATATACTTTATAGGGATAAGCATAAATAACTAAATAAATTAAGCAGACTGCGCTTGGTTAGTTTAATAATTCATTTTCATTATTCAAATCTAAATTCACAACATGCGCATGCCCGCCCTACTTCTTTTGTCTACACTTTCTTTGAATCGTTTCTTAGCAACCACGCATACTCGCCACATGCCACTTTATCTCTTGCCTACACTTTTCGTAAGCAAAATTTGTTTATGAAATTCGGCAACAAAGCTGGAACTTCATTCATTTTTTACACTAAATTCCCAATGTGTAGTAATTGTCAGTCCGTCGTCGATGGAGCGAGCAAGAAATACATTTGTTTTGCTGTCTCTGTCTGACAAGAGTTTTCCTCTTTCAATTATTCGGCATTATTTTTTGAAAGTTCCGCGTGAGCAAGCTTCGGTCTCTTCAGAGAGTATTAAAATATAACAAGAGACCGAAGGCCTCTCACGCTAAGCTTTCAAAAATAATTGTTACTAATAACCAGCGGAAAAGTTTTGTCGCGACAGAGACAACAAAACGAATGTATGTTTGGCTCGCTCTAACGACGACGGACAGACAATTACTATAACTGGGAATTTAGTGTAAAAAATGAATGAAGTTCCAGCTTTGTTGCCGAATTTCATAAACAAATGTTGTTTACGAAAAGTAAAGGCAAGAGGTGAAGTGGCATGTGGCATGTATGCGTGGTTGCTAAGAAACGATCCTTCTTGTGTTCAATGAAAGTGTGGACAAAAGAAGAAGTAGGGCGGGCATGTATGTATATATTGTGAGTTTTGATTTTAAGAATGAAAATAAAATAATTGGACTGATCAAGTGCCGTCGGCTTAATATGTATATGTATATATGTATATATTGGCCATCGATACGAAATAGATAATGTGAATTCCTTCAAAGTGCATACAAACACTACCGTTTTGGATATATTTGGTTTATAATAAAATGAGTAAGGTCTGGCGGGCCTGGGCTCTTAGTCTATGACAACTGACGTGTGAAAAATATATTAATGATCAACGTAATTTACGGAAAAATTTGTAAGTAAATATTTTTTACAAATCTCTTACTTAATTTGAATATAAACAAAATGAGTGGCTCAGGGTTTTCAAAACGAAATATACGACGCTTAGTGAAAAAAGAAAAAGACAATATTTCATTAATGCGAACTGTCCGTCCGTTGAACACAAATATACGAAATGTCTGTGAAAATCTTCTAGAAAACAAGTCTGTCCAACCGTCAGGTTCAAGTCAATTGAATAATGATTTAGTTTGTGACAATTTGGTAAATTGTGGTAAGCCTGAATCGAATGTGGGACAACCAAAATTGCACAGGAAACTTATTGAGTGGTATAATTAAGAGAATGTGACGCGTGGTCAATTAGATACATTATTGAAAGTTTTAAGTTCAGAGAACATTGATGTACCGCGTTATGCGAAGGGCCTTTTACAGCCTAAAAAATCCAAAGCTGTGATTAGAACAGTAACACCAGGTTTTTTTTACCCAGAGAGTATAAAAATATAACAAGAGACCGAAGGCCTCTCACGCTAAGCTTTCGGGTTTTGGAGATCCCGAATAGATAACTGGCGGAAAAATGTGCGACAGAGACGGAATAAGAAATGTATATATTTGACTCGCTCAGCCTGGAATTGTTTACATTTTTCCTATTTTGTTTACTTTTGAGATGTTGCCACGTTTCATTTGTTTGTGCGCCGTGGACTCTTGTCTTGATTTTGATTTTTATATTTTGTAAATCCGGACGGACATTTCATATTCAATTATTTCAGCAAATTTTTAGATCTAATGAAAATAATGACTTTTTAAACATATTCTAATTGTTTATATCAAAAGTTTATATTTTGCATCATATTTTTAATAACATGCCATTATAAATAAAATTCTAAAATTTGCAAAATAAAAATTTTTATAAGCAAAACTTTCATCTGCATTTTCATTTATCAAAATCAAATATCATCTATCATGAACATTTTTCGCTTTTATTGACTGAATATAATCAAACAATTCGAATTTTATAATGATGGTAACAGGATCACGTGAAACTAAGTAGCAGAACAATACATTTTGCATTTGCTAAATTGTTAGCTTCTGGCTTAGACGGGTAAAGGGGTACATGTGTGTGACATGGCCACGCAAAAGAATCAAATGTAAGTGTCAATATGTTGACTGTGTGTTGACAATACTTGTGGATCAGAAGGGCGAAGAGGCACACAGGCAACGCGCAGTTTGTGTTGATGCGAAGGACGAAGAGAGCAAATAAGGAACAAAAGCAAAGAACATTTTCATTTCTCATATTGTCGAAAAATAACCAGCGACAACAAAAACAATACGCACACACTTATATGCTCCACTTCACCCTTTGCCCACATTTGCATTGACTGTCTTGCTTTGTGTGTGATCACAGCGACAACAAAAACAATACGCGCACACTTATTGCTCCACTACACCCTTTTCCCACATATGCATTGACTTTGGTTGTGGAGCAGAGGGAGTAAGTGTGTGTGGGTAACTTGCTTTTGCTATGATTTTTTGATATTTTGTGTGTAACTTGCTTTTGCTATGATTTTTTGATATTTTGTGTGTAACTTGTTATTTCTTTGACTTTTTCATATTATTGTCCTTCCTGACATTTCTGATCGCCTAGTAGCATGAATCAATTTGCTTAGTAAAATTGAATAGCGAATACTTTTGATCTGCAAAGAAACCATATTTCGCTTAGAAACTACATACATACATACATATATTTCGCCTACTTATTTCAATGCAAAATCAAATTAAACGCAAGTTTTTTTAATATTATTTTCGTCGCTAAACAATGCAATATAATTTTCTTCAGTCAATCAAACTCTAACTAAAATCAACCTAATCTCTGTATAATAAAAGTTACATTGCCTCAGCTTAAATAAAATGTTGTTTATTCGCAATAAGCATGAATAACTAAATACATATAAGTACATGTTATGCCGACGGCACTTGATCAGTCCAATTATTTTATTTTCATTCTTAAAATCAAAACTCACAATATGTACATACATGCCCGCCCTACTTCTTCTTTTGTCCACACTTTCATTGAACACAAGAAGGATCGTTTCTTAGCAACCACGCATACATGCCACATGCCACTTCACCTCTTGCCTTTACTTTTCGTAAACAAAATTTGTTTATGAAATTCGGCAACAAAGCTGGAACTTCATTCATTTTTTACACTAAATTCCCAATTATAGTAATTGTCTGTCCGTCGTCGTTAGAGCGAGCCAAACATACATTCGTTTTGTTGTCTCTGTCGCGACAAAACTTTTCCGCTGGTTATTAGTAACAATTATTTTTTGAAAGCTTAGCGTGAGAGGCCTTCGGTCTCTTGTTATATTTTAATACTCTCTGAGTTATCTATACGGGATCGCAAAAACCCGAAAGCTTAGCGTGAGAGGCCTTCGGTCTCTTGTTATATTTTAATACTCTCTGACTTAAACAGTTTTTGAAAAAATCGACAAAATATGTCAAAATTACGTTTATTTTGTTTTATTCATTAATTTATATCAAATAGCCTAAACTCGTTTTAGCTTCAAAAAAAATTTTAGCTTGATCAAACATACTCATAACAAGAAAATTGAAAAAATTTTGATATACTCTCAGAAGTTTCCTTCTTCGATAGTGGAATCAATCGATGAAGTCTGATTTCAATCAATCAATTTTTCTGCCATTGATTTCAAGTACTTTACACTATTGAACCTCAGTTACTCACAACAACATAGCAGTCATTGAAAGTGAGAACATTAATAATTTGTACTTTTTTTTTTTGTTTTTTTCTTAAAACTAACTACAGGCGTAAGACGTCAGCCTGTTCCGCGACTACAGACAAAGTCAACAGTCGCTTTACTACTTACTCTACAAACAATTATAAATACTAATAAACTAATTTATAAACAATTCCTTAAACCATACTGCGTTCGATAAACAAAATGCTTACTTATTTAAATACGTTAGAATACTACGTTTTATAAGGTAAGTGGAGGAGCAGTTCTCCATTAAACTAAAATATCTTTTATAATACCTACATTCAACTATATATACGCCAACAATGTCGGAGAAAATACTAAGCCATTAATTAGGTTATGTAAAAACAAAGTACCAAGCATAGTTTTACGACTAGACAATGTTGGCAAATTAATAAGCTTCAGCCGACTACTATAAGGAGGAAGACGAACACAGGGGTCCCAGTGAAGATTCCTAAGAGCAAACAGAAGGAACTGTTTCTGAACAGACTCAATTTGGTTCTTATTCTTTTCACACTGTGTCCCAAACACACGACGCATACTCTAAAATGGGCCGTACTAAAAGAGTGTAAAGCAATTTAGTTGCGTACGGGTCATTTAATTTCTTGGACCATCTTTTGATGAAACCTAGTACGCCTTTGGCGTTGTTAACGGACAGCAAAATATGTAAAGCGAAATGAAGTTTTGGATCCATCAAAACACTAAGGTCATTGAACTGAGAGATACGTTCAAGGTACACATCTCCTTATTCAACGTATAAAGTGTTATATTAGCGAGTAGAATGGTTTTCGAGCTTATAAAAGCTTTAATTCTTTATTATTGCAATTAAAATGTATATAGTAATTTATATACATATTTATATACCTGTATATAGTAATTTATATACATATTTCTATACATGTTACTATTCGCATTTTATTGAAACAACCATGCAAAGAGATCTTAAAATATTAAAATAATAGTAATAATAGCAACACACTATAAACCAAAATTTCACTGTTCCAGCGGAACGATGTAACTTTCGCGTTTCTCGAACTGTGTTGCTAACTTCACGCAGCTACCTGGAGTTAATTCTGACTTTCAGTTTAACAGTGACAAGTTAACTCGAGTTAAATGAGTCTGACAACATTCTATTTTTTTAAGACTAATGTTTTACAACATTGAACATCTACTTACCAAACACTGTTATTTTTTTCATTTAATTTAAAAATGATATTCAATTTCAAATTAGTAACGGATAGCTAAAGACAATCCAATTAAACAAGCGGTAAAATCTTGACGCTATTGTGACGAATTATATAGTTTACCATTACAAAGGGGCGGGCAGTTACTCAGCACAACGAAAGCAAAGCGAACACTTCAAAAGGTACAGAAATAGGTATGTAATAGACACCCAGAAGTTTTTTTAATGCTTCAAACATCGGTGTTTTTGTACCTACAAGTAAGCACAAACCCGCTGCCAAAAGCAGCGGACAGGCATCGTAGTTGTTGTAACGCAAAAACGTCGATGTCGAAGCCAACGTTCTGTTGCGCTGCTCGCACTGTTGACGCTCTGCTTTCATTTTGTGTTTGCAATTCTACTTTTGCTTTTGATTTGCTATGAAACTAGAGGTGTCGGTTTCGATCCCTGGCCGGGGCGATATAAAAATGTTTATTTGTATTTTTATACCCTGTACCTTATGGTACAAGGCACTGAGGTCGGGCTTGTATGGAGCCGCGGCTATAAATACTTCTAGATGTGCTATCGCTATGAAACTTTCACCAAAAATCTATAAAAATATATATTGTGAAAAAAGATCGTACCACTATATCCTGTAGCTTCCATGGGAACGATTGCCTCAGTAATTGCACTTACATGAAAAAGCAGTTATAAATGCAATCTGATATTTTTACTGTAAGCTATTTAGAAACCTAGGTCTATGATACATACATGTGGGTTTTGGTTGGGTTTTTTTTATATTTAATGTTAAATAGTTTAAAGTAAGTTTGGGATTAACAATATAAAGTAAATTGAATAAAACGTCGTTCGTCGTTTGGGACCGTCTGTCCACCGTCTTATTGTGCTTTCTAGCGCGTCGTTCGTCGTTTGCGGACCGGCTGTCCTTAATACGTCTTTACTCGTTCACAGTTGATCGTCTTCTCTGTCTCACGTCGTTTCTCGTTCATCGTCTTCTAACTACTCCTCTCATCCTTGCTTCGTTGTCTAGGTTCTTAACGATCAAGCTGACCGTTCAGCGTGCACACAACACACGTATTTGTACCATGCAGTTGGATCGTCAATGCTGAGCTCCGAAAGTACGGCAATGATAGTAGCGTTGAGTCTCTCGACTTGACCATTAACTCTTGATAAGCCAGTTGTCGTCTTAATTAGTTTAATATTTTCGTCGTTGCAACAGTTGATAAAATCTTGGGAGGTAAATGCAGATCCTCTGTCACTGATGATACATGCAGGATTTCCAAAGGTGACACATTGGTTACGTAGCTTCGTGATGACTTCATTGGCTGTCGTTGACTTAGTTGGGTAAACAAAACTTCGTGAACGCGTCGATGACTGCCAAGATGTGCTTATAGTTTTTGTTTGTTGACTCTAAAGGACCCAAAAAATCTACGGGATACGTATGGAGGGTACTTCTTCTTTTTGGAGCGGGTGAAGTAAACCTTCCTGTTTTCCTCGTTTCCGGTTGGCTAGTATGCACGGTATGCAACAGTTGATGTACTTTTGTATTTTTTCGTCGGTGCTCGGAATGAAGTACACTTTACATATAAGCTCGTTTGTTTTCTTCAGCGCGAAATGACCTTTGTTGTGTGCATTACCAATAATCTGACTTTGTATATCCTTCGGTACCACGATTAGTTCGACATCGTTCACTAATTTGTATAGAATCCCAGATTTTGTGAAATACTCTTCAAAGGATTGCTTATCTTCGTCTATTATTTTCTTAATCGCTTTCAAATGTTCGTCTTGCGTTTGTGCCTGCTCTATGCCAATCATGATGTTTTCGTCTCTTATGATCAACACTGGGTAACGGCTAAGTGCATCTACGTGCTTAATTCGGGATGCCGATCGATGCTCGACTTCGTAATCGTACTCTTGCAATAGTAAAACCCATCGTGCTACTCTCGTACACAAGTTTTGTTTCTCTAGAGTCTTCGTAAACGCGTTACAGTCGGTGATGATTTTAAAATGGATGCCCAACAGATAAACTCTGAACTTCATTATGGCCTCAATAATCGCAAGAATTTCTAATTCATAACTCGTGAATTTACGTTGAGCGTTATTCGTTTTTTTGCTCATAAAATAAACAGGGTACCATTGGCCGTCATCTGGTGATTTTTGCATTAGCACTGCGCCAAATCCATCTATAGATGCGTCTGTGTGCAGTTCGGTTTCGTAGCGTTGGTTGTAGATAGGTAGTACTGGATTCGAAGTTAGTCGTTGCTTTAAAACCTCTATCGCGTTTTCTTCTTCAGGACCAATTCTAAACTGTGATTTTTTTTTTCGTTAAGTCTGTTAACGGCTTCGTGATGCTTGCGTAGTGTGCGATAAATTTTCTGAAATATCCGGTGAGACCTAAAAAGCTCTCAAGATGTTTTAGTGTTTGTGGTGTCTTTAATTTTGAAACTGCGTCAATTTTCTCTGGCGATAGATACAGCTTCGGATGCTCGATGATATGTCCTAAAAACTTAATTCGTGTTTGCAGAAAATGGCATTTCTTTAGGTTTAGCTCCAGGCCATATTCGCTGCAGATGTTTATTACTTATTTAAGATTCGTCAGTGCTTCTTTTTCGTCTTTAGCGGGGATTATTTCGTCATCAACGTAAGGCAATGTACCTTTACGATTCAATGGGCGAAAAACAGCGTTTATATGTCTCTGGAATACCCGTCATGTAACCATTCTTCGTCATCTATACGTATCGATTGTTCAAAAATACCTATCGGTTTGATTCTATTTGTGTTACGGTCGTTTCCAATGCCGATCAAAAATACATTGCAGTCGTTTAGTTTCGGCATATGTGTCAATTCGTTAAATAAGTCTCTTCGTATTAAGTAGAACTTGCTGCCAGTATCGAATAAGGCTATACACTTCATATTTTGTAGCAATACCTCTTTACTCGTTAGATTTGGTCTCGTTTGTACACTACACACGTTTGAAATGTTTTCTCTTTTGGACTTCTTAGTCGTTTTACATTCTTTAGATATGTGTCCAAACTGATTGCATTTAAAGCACTTCTTGCCTTTCTCTTTATTTTCACAACTTTCTGACATGTGCCATTTTCGTCTGCAATTAAAACAATAGGCTTCTTTTCTATTATTTTTGTTGTTAATGCTCACAAAATCTTTTTTCTCTATCACTCTTATACTCTCACCTTTATTTTCTCTGCCACTATATTTAATTTTTGTTTTGTTCATCAACTCATAATCTTTAAATTTTGTTTAAAAATCACTTAAATTCTTTGTACCATACAATATTGTTTTATTCATTGATTGTTCATCTATACCGTCGATAATATATTGTATCAGCGCATTATCTTCAATTTTCCTCGTGCTGCGATGTCTTTCATGCGATAAAAATATTCGAACACATTCTCGTTTATTCGACGCTTACTTTCGCAAAGTTGTGCGTGAATTTGTTTACTGCTTGTCGTCGTTTGAAACTCACTTAAAAGCGCGTTTTTGAGTTTGTTCCACGAATCGATTCCTCTCTCGGTCATTACAAATAATTTCGCAACACCTTTGAGCGATTTCTTTGCGTATATCAGTTTTTGCATTTTGTTCCAATTCATCAAAAATGCTTGTTCCTCAAATTCCGTTAGCCACAATTCCACAGAATTTGCGTCGTTTCCATCGTATGATCTTATTGAGTCTTCTATGTCGCGAAAATTTAATGCGAAGTATTGTCTTCGTGCGTCAGGAAAGGCCGACTGTGAGAGCTCGCCTCCCTGCGAAAAAACCCCCAGTGGCAACACTGTTCCCCAAACCGAAGGACTAGCAACACTGTGCTAGAAAGAGCGACTTCTACGTGAAGCAGCGATCAGAACAGACGTGTTCTGCGGACGATAGTAACTTCGTGTTACTTTAAACGGACTTCTTCGTGAGGTCAACGAACTAAACGTGTGTGCGACGGACAACGCAACTCCGAACACTACATATATATTCCGTTTTCATTAACTTTATACGATTATTAATTTTGTTATAATAAGCTACATTATATCTTTTAAACCACGCCTAATGCTCGAAAAGACCATCACCTCTCATTTGGGATTAACAATATAAAGTAAATTGAATAATGCGTCGATCGTCGTTGATAGACCCTCTGTCCTTCGATGGGCACGTCATTGTTTGGGACCGTCTGTCCACCGTCTTATTGTGCTTTCTAGCGCGTCGTTCGTCGTTTGCGGACCGGCTGTCCTTAATACGTCTTTACTCGTTCACAGTTGATCGTCTTCTCTGTCTCACGTCGTTTCTCGTTCATCGTCTTCTAACTACTCCTCTCATCTTTGCTTCGTTGTCTAGGTTCTAAACGATCAAGCTGACCGTTCGGCGTGCACATAACACACCAATCCCACATACATGTGTGGGTGTGATTACTCATTTCTACCCCCACGGATACCCCCTCAGAGACCAGACAAAAAGTTTAAGAAACATATTTTTTATGTGGAAAACAAACAACAAAACGAAAAACAAAACAAAATCATATTCTTTTCAAATTGTTTCATTAAGTAAAGAAATAGTTGACTCTAATAGCGTTGACTTTTGGATATAAGTCATTTTCCTTTGTCCAGTAATATATGGAACATAGCTTAAAAGCAATTTGTTAAACAAATCTGTATTTGACGCGACTCAGGAAATTTTGCGTGCATGATTCAATCGATATTTTTTAATATCCTTAATTCTAGCCTCAGCGGCTTCTTCAGAAAGCTCTCCAATTGAAACTAAGGAATGCTGTATAACGTCCTGAGCATGCAGTATAACTTTATGAACCGATGGGGGGAGATAAAACCAGGGATAACCGTCAATCAGCTGCTTTGCGGTTTCAAAAACATATTCACAAAATTTTGCTGGATTTATCATGTAACCCGAAGATAGTTCTTGCAACAAAGTTGAGGCTCTGATTATTAAGTCTTTATTAATTCCTGTTATCTCGGCTAATATATCAGAATTATTGAAGAATTTTCTGGCTGTGTTGCCATCATTCGATGTTCCCTTTCCTCCACTTTTATCTACTATTAGACCCAATTTTGCCCTGAACTCATTTTGAATATATTGTTTTCTCAATGAAATATTATCTTTAGCGTCTTGTGATTGAATTTTCCATGTTTTTTCGTCCAATCTGTACGATAAGTGAATAAAATACTCAAAAAATCTAATATACGCATGAAGTGGTGACAATCCAAACTCAAATCGGTCCTCATGAACTTATTTTTTAAACAAATTTCTAGGTTGTTCATTTCTGTAGGCTTGGCATTACATATATAGCATTTTGTGGATGTTGTTTCACTTAATGCATTACAAACTTTACCATCAACCATGGTAAGTTGCAAAGAGTGATCTTGTTTTCGAACTATGCTACAATTGAGCTGAGCAATCTTGCTTTCGAAGTACGCCTCTTCATCAAGACAAAGCTGAGTCGTCTCCTTTTTAAATTGGAACTGCAATATAGTGTAGACGATGGCCTTAGATTCTTCCAAATAATCTTGGAATGGTCCGACTTTGTAACTAGTCTAAGGGGCACATACGATGTAACAAACATAGTGCTGTCTGCTAAATCGCTATCCATCATCGTCTGTTTATATTCTGCATGACCAGTACTACTATCGAATCCCCATTTACCGAATAAAATCAGATGATCATCATTGACACAGTTGATAACCTCATTTTGAAGTTTCAATATGCGTATCGCAGTGTGATCCAATAAACTTTGAAGATAAACTTCTGCTTAAGATTCGCAGAAAATAATATTATCCGGATAGCTTTTTTGCTTAGCACACACTAATTTATCATAGCTGGGCAACACTTGATATGATAATTTTGAGTTAATAAATGAACGTATCATTAAATATTGGTGTTTGGGTTACTGACATTCCATGAAAAGAGCTAAAACTTCTTCAATTCTTGGTTCGGAAATTGATTTATTCCCTTGGATATCAGATATCCGTAAAAGAGATGCAGCAGACTCATCTCTAATCGTAATCTCTCTATGCGTCGGCGTTTCGTCCTATTTGAAATCTCTGTGAAATTCTTTTTTGGACGTCCTCGATGTAAATTAGATGCTTTTGATGGCAAACAGCATTTTAGAATTATAATTTCCTTGCACTCAAGCCAATCAGAATATTTTTTCAAAAATCGCTCTAGTTTCCGCTTAACGATTTGCCAAAACAATGCAAGCTTTTTACAAATTTAGTTTATTCGTTTTTGCAATTCTTCGAGAAAACTCGCATTGATTATGGGTACCTGAGAAAATAATTAAATAATAAAACGAAAAAATAATCTAAAAACATAAAATACAAAACAAGTAACGAAAATACAACAATAAACTACACTGTCAACTGTTAAATTGTTTTATTATAAAAAAGTGTTTATTAAAGTTTAAATTAATACAAACGTTGCTTCTACGAATAATGCGCGTTAAATTTCGTTCTTCTTAAACCCACGCTAACTCTCTCTTCTTCTTTCTTGGCACTCACAACGGCTCTAACTTCATTTCATTGAGGGTCCTTTAAACGTTGCGACATATTCCGCCCCCTAGTGCTGACTCCCAGCACGATCCTCTTTGTCGTAGCGTTCAACACCCAATCGGCATAAGCGGTTGACAGGTCGTCTATAAGTGTTTTTTGCCGTGAGTAATTCTACCACTCGTACTACTCCATCTTCTCTAGGGAAAACTTTCTCCACATAACCCAATGGCCATTCACCTCGTGGCACATTGTCGTCCATTACAAATATCGCCCTCTTTGATGTTTTCGACGTCTCGATGCTATTTTTGTCTATTGAGAAGTGTTGGTACATATTCTTTTATGAATCGCTTCCAGAACGCGTCAATCAAATATGGAGACACTCTCCAAACGCGCTTTTCTTTTGAAACGTTCATAAACTGGCCTGGAGTCTCAATTGCTCCGCTTTGTTGAATGCAAATATCGTTTGGACAGAAACCAATTCCGTCGTCGGGATCATCTGACCTTCTAGAGTCGGTCGACTGTTGACGAGGTTCTCTGCTTCACAAAAGACTGTTTGTAGTGTTTCGTTCGCATTTACTGACATGACTTCTTCAATTGCCCTTTTGAAACAACCTACTAGTCGTTCCCAGCATCCACAAAAATTAGGTGCATTTGCCGGTATAGACAACCATTCAACACCTTTTGTTGCCAAGATCGAGGCAACACTTTGTTCATTGAGCTCTTCCAGTGCTTCCATTAGTTCTCGCGCAGCTCCGCGAAAGTTGGTCCCATTATCTGACCAAATAGTTTTTATTGTGCCACGTCGAGCCATCATTCTTTTTATTGCTTGGACACATGAGTCAGTACTCAGCGTATGCGCTATTTCAATATGAATTGCTCTTGTCGTCAGGCACGTAAATATTACGCCATAGCGCTTGCGAAATGATTTTGCTGACCTCGTTATACGCCCATCTTTCACATAGAAAGGTCCAAAATAATCAATGCCAGTTGCAGTGAATGGTTTGGCTTTGATTCGCTTGCATCGAACACAATTGTTAATCACCTTTTGGATCATGCGTGTCATTTTTGGCATCCAATATTGTTTCTTGAATCGGTGCACTATTACTTGCGTGCCAGTATGTTGTGCCTGTTTGTGCATGTCGTATAACAACATTTTGGTAAACTGATGATTACCTTCTAGTACGATCGGATTTTTTGTCATACAAGAAACTTCTTTGGCTCTCTCTAGCCTTCCTGCACCTCGTAAAACATTACTTTCATCTATATAAACGCTGTACTTAGTAAGTCGTTGCGCAGACGATGGTTGTTTTCTTTGTAGTTTTTGCAGGTCATTCGGAAACGATTCCTGTTGCACGATTTTGCACCACACAGTTATTGCCCATTCAATTTCATTTGCCTCAAGTCCAACCGCTTTCGATTGCTCAACCGTTTTTTTACGTGCGTTGTCGATAAACCTTTTTACCCATGCAGTGCTTCTAATCAGTTTGTTGAGACTTGATATTCTTTTCAGCAGTATACGGAATGAATGCTCCTCTTGTTGAATTGTTATAACCACATTGTTTTCTTCTAGTTGATCTCCCGTTGGATGTTCATCAGGTTTCGGCCAATTCGCTTCTGCCATTCAAAGGAATTCTGGTCCAACAAGCCATCTGCTTGTTTTATGTGTTGCAATGTTGTCTCGTGTGATCACATCGGCGATGTTGTTCTTTGTTGATACCCAGTACCACATCGCAAATCTCGCCAACTCGATTTGCTACAAACGTTTGTAGTCTGTTTTCGCTTTTAATCCAGGCTAAGACTGTTCTGAATCCGTCCAAAAGTAGCGTTGATCGATTTTATTCTGCATTTCATGTTGAATCACTTCTGCTGGTCGAAAACCCAATACTGCTGCCAAAGTTTTAAATTTCGGTATCGTTAAGTGTTTCAATGGCGACACCCTTGCCTTTGAGGCAATAAGCGCCACATCAAACTTTTCCCAACCATTTTGTTCGTAACAGCATCTCAGATATGCCGCTGATGAGTGGGCCTTGCTGCTTGCATCATTAAACACGTGCAATTCGATTTTATTTGAAGAGTTTATTCTTTTTGAAATGCATTTCGGAATCTTAACCTCTTCGATTGTCTTTACAACCTTAGCCATTGCTGCCATTTATGAATTAAGTCACCCTTTAGGACGTCGTCCCATCCAATTTTGGCTTCCCATACATCTCGCATGAGTATTCGCCCTTTGATGGCTACTGGCGTCACTAGGCCCAGCTGATCATATATTAAGTTAATCGCAGATAACATCTTTCTCTTTGTTGGAATTATTTTTCCGCTGAGAACGTCTTCATTTACTCGATGCATTGTTTTAGTTGAATACGTGAAGATATCATTTTTTGCGTCCCACAAGACTTCAAGAACTTTTTGATTGACGTCTGTCTTGTCGCCAAACATCGCGACGCGATTTGAGCGTAGATTTTGTGGTTTAAGTAGTCATCGACGTAATGATTTTCTACTATTGATTTGACTGCTTCTGGTTCGTTAACCTTATACATTTCGGCATTGTGGTTTTTTACAAATTGTGCCAAAAAGGGGGATGATGTTGTGCCAAGCAACATGGCCTTCATTTGATAAACTGTTGGTTCTTTGTTCATATTTAAGTCCCTCCACAGAAACACTGTGATGCAGTGTCGTCATCTGTAATCTTGACTTGGTTGCACATCTCCCGAATATCAGCAACAAACGCAATTCTGTCTCATTAGAATTCCCACGAGACTTGTTGACCAATCAGGACCGGTTCGCAGATTTTTGTTAAGTGAAGTGCCATTACACTCCGCTGCTGCATCAAAGACCAATCTAATTTTGCCTGGCTTGTTTGGGTTTAACACTGCCAAGTGTGGTAGAAACCAAAGCTTATTGGATGTCTGTATACACATTAATACGTGCGTAGACTTTAGTGATGTAAGTTGTTATGACATGCAGCTCTTGCGAGCTGCCTCTTTTTATACTCTTCACGCAAGTGAATAGTATTATAACTTTGTCCTGAAGTTTGTAACAGCAAGAAGGAGGGAAGGGGGACCCCATAAAGTATATATATTCTTGATCAGCTCGACAAGACGAGTTGATATAGCCATGTCCGTCTGTCCGTCTGTCTGTGAATTTGCTATCTCCTCCCACAGTTTTGAAGATATCGAGCTGAAATTTTGCAGGGAGTCTTCTCTAATGTGTGGTCAAATCATTGGTCGGAACCGGCCATATCGGATTATTGGAACTGGTAGCCCCCATACGAAATGAAGAAGAAAAACAAATTTTAATCATTATATGGAAAACTTTTTGTTTTGAAAGATAGAGAGCTGAAATTTCAAACATAGTAATTTAACATAGTCCGACAAAATGCCTTTCATTGAGTTCGGGCAACTAGAACTGGTAGCTGCCATACAAAATGAAGAAGAGGAAGAGAAATTAAGATTTAACGTCGTTGTATGGAAAACTTTTTTTTGTTTCTTAACCAATTGACCTGAAACTTCACAGTTATGTTCTTGGGGAGGCATTAAAACTATTTTGACAAAAATGGGCATAGTTACGCCCACTTTTACCAAAAATAAATAATTTGCATATCTCCGGCACCCAATGAGCAAAAACAATGAAAATTTGTATATAGGCTAATTAGATGAAGAAATAATATATTCAGTAAAAAAAATTGGCGTGGCACAAGAAATAAGCGTGAAGAGTATTTAAGCTTCAGCCTTGCTGAAGTTAGCGTCCTTACTGGTTATTCAATTATTTTGATACTAAATACTATGCTGCGGTCGTAAAGCGCAGCATTATCTTAATTCTATTTATAATATTATCTAACGCTGAGTTTGTAAAACTCCGCGTTGTTCTTAAATCTAGCTCTGCTAGCGCTGAGTTTGTAAGACTCAACGCTATCTTAAAAATAGTTTTATCGCTCGTCGTCGTTAATCTATGTGACCCTTATTGTAAAGAAAATATCGCCGCATGTGGCAATCTACCTATCAGTAGCCGGTCCGCGATGATAGATTATTATATTCATTTTAGTTCCACTACTTGGTTTACCTCTAATCACATGTTCAATTCTGAACAATGTCATCATATTTAAGTTTTTTTGGATTTTTTGTTGTTAACCTTGTGCTGTTGATTTGTTTCTCAATAGTTTTCTCTCCAAGCATTTAAGTCGTTGCTCTGCCATTGGTCTGCTATCAGGTAGTTTTATATTTTCGTCTTTCCAAGGCAATCCGATTTCATAACATTTACCAACCTTTGATATTGACGTTTTAGCTTTCTCTAAAGCCAGTTGATCTTCCATTGACTTAGTTTTGTCAGTCTTTACTGCACAAACTCCAAAGTTTTCAATGGTAAATTGTCTTTTTATCAGTTGGTTCAGATTGTCTTCTTCGATTTGACAACAAGTGTAGTGCGTATCACTAAACTGTGTCTCGATTGGTCGATGTAAAACCCAACCTAGTTTGGTTTTGGTCCAAAACTTTTGGATAGTATGGGCCCATTTTCGTCAATGTTGATAGCTGATCGCGTTGTAATCAAATTTGCATGTCTCTGTCCAATCAATATCATTGGTTGCTTATTTTGCAGTTGAGTATGTAGACTCAGTATGTAAAGCTCTACAAAACTACATACCACATTTTTTCCCCCTCCCCTTGGTTTTCTCTCAAAAAGTTGTTTTCTTAAAATTGATGTATCTCCTAAACTATAATAGATACAAAGCTGAAATTTCGTTTGCAAACTCAGTAAACATACCTTTATAAAACTGCATACCACAAACTTTTTTCTCAACTCATTTTTAATGCTGTGTGACAACGCAAAGACAAACAAGTTGAAATTTGGCATAAATTGCGCTTTGAACACTGCTTTATCCTATTTGTAACAAAAACCGTACTTAACACTGCGAAAACTATTAAAGCTAGAGACTTGAAATTTGAAAGATAGACTCGTGTGGTCGAACACTAGATCAAGTTTGAAGGAATTTTTGCCACGCCCATTCCTTCCCGCACAACAATAGGTCATTTTTTTCTTCAAATTGCTGTATCTCCTAAAGTATAAAGAATACAATGCTGAAATTTTGTATGCAAACTCAGTTAACATACCTTTTTAAAACTGCATACAACAAACTACCACTTTCCCCGCAAAGACCAACACACTAAAATTTTGCAGCAATGCTTTGTAACAAAATCCGTACTAAAGCGCCATCTAATGGCAACATTGCACTGTGAGCCCTGCCTCACCTTAGCAAGTACACAAACCATATCGTGGTACACTGCTTTTGCTGTCGGCGAATGTTTAACGTGTTATCAACATAGGTGTGTGTACAGGGTATTATATAGTTGAGAATACTCAACTATACCGCCCTTACTGGTTTCATAATCAATTTGTTGTGATGGCACTTATTATTGAAATTTGTGTCATTTCCGCCTTTGGATCGTATCTGTATACATCGTTTGTTCAGTTGAAGCAAAATTACTAATTTTTGCATTGTAAACCGATTTTTCGAGCCACGCTCAAATCCATTAGTGTTGATGTGCTTCCTTTGTCTAGAAAAGCAACTATTTCCTGGTTTAGGTCCGTGTATTTTGATAGGGATCAGTTTTAGCATTGCAATCTTTTTTGACTGAACTGAGCAACCACTAAAATTTTGTGTTGCTGTAGCAATGTTCATTTGTCGTTTGTGCAAAAGATGATGATGGTACTTTTGACAATTGTCAATGTTGCAAATCTCTCTGCCGTTGCATCGATTGCTTTTATGAAATTTTAGGCAGCAATAACATGCTTTGTGCCTGTTCGCCATGTCCTATCGTTTCTTTACTTCTGACTTTACAAATAAATTACATTTGTCTAATGCATGTTTTTCTTCATTACAAATTGGACATGCTATTTATACCCTGTACACATACTGTGTATAGGGGTATATTGTGTTTGTTTGAGCGAAATGTATGTAACGCACAGAAATATTCACTTACGACTATATAAAGTATATATATTCTTGATCAGGACGACAAGAGAAATTGATTAAGCCATGTCCGTCCGTCCGTCTGTCTGTCCGTCCGTATTCACCAATGGTTCTCAGAAACTATAATAGCTAGAGACTTGAAATTTGGAGGGTAGACTCGTGATGCTCGGCAGCAGATCAAGTGTGAACGGTTTTGTGCCACGCCCACTCCTTCCCGCCCATCCAGCACCGCCCACTTCTTTAAAACGCTGTAACTCAAGCATCCAAAGAGATAGAAACATTAAGGTCGGTATATACACTCAGTATGTATAGCCCTACAAAACTGCATATCACAAAAATTCCCCCCTCATTTTTATTTCCCCTCCCCCAGTTATTTTCTGTAAACTGCTATATATCCAAAATTAACAAAGGTACGACCCTGAAAATTAGTATACAACCTCAGTAATAATACATCTTAAAAACTGCATACCACAAACTTCCCCTCTCTTGCTACCCCTTAGAGGCCGACAAACTTAAATTTTTCGTAAAATCCACATTTTTTGACCGATTTTCCTGATATTTTGGACACTATTTGAATAGGCGACGTCAGATCAATATGTTTCTGTAGATTGAGGGTGTGGCACCGCCTACCATGTGTGCAGGGTATTATTTAGTCGAGAATACTCGACAATACCGCCCTTACTGGTTATACTCTTCACGCAAGTGAATAGTATTATAACTTTGTCCTGAAGTTTGTAACAGCAAGAAGGAGGGGAGGGGGACCCCATAAAGTATATATATTCTTGATCAGCTCGACAAGACGAGTTGATATAGCCATGTCCGTCTGTCCCTCCGTCCGTCCGTCTGTCTGTGAATATGCTATCTCCTCCCACAGTTTTGAAGATATCGAGCTGAAATTTTGCAGGGAGTCATCTCTAATGTGTGGTCAAATCATTGGTCGGAATCGGCATGATCGGATTATTGGAACTGGTAGCTCCCATACGAAATGAAGAAGAAAAACAAATTTGAATCGTTGTATGGAAAACTTTTTTGTTTTGGAAGATAGAGGGCTGAAATTTCAAACATAGTAGTTTTACATAGTCCCACATAATGCCTGGAAGTTTCATTGAGATCGGGCAACTAGAACTGGTAGCTGCCATACAAAATGAAGAAGAGGAAGAGAAATTAAGATTTAACGTTGTTGTATGGAAAACTTTTTTGTTTTGTATGATAGAGGGCTGAAATTTTAAACATAGTAGTTTTACATGATCCGATTAAATGCCTGAAAGTTTCATTGAGATCGGGCAACTAAAACTGGTTCCTGCCATACAAAATGAACAAGAGGAAGAGAAGCAATATTCACGTCGTTGTATGGAAAACTTTTTTGTTTCTTAACCAATTGACTTGAAACTTCACAGTTATGTTCTTGGGGAGGCATTAAAACTATTTTGATAGAAATGGGCAGGGTTACGCCCACTTTTACCAAAAATCAATAATTTGCATATTTCTCGGTACCCAATGAGCAAAAACAATGAAAATTTGTATATAGGCTAATTAGATGAAAAGAAAATATATTCAGTCAAAAAAATTGGCGTGACACAAGAAATAAGCGTGAAGAGTATTTAAGCTTCAGCCTTGCTGAAGTTAGCGTCCTTACTGGTTTTTCTTTAAAAAGGTGACCCAGTCACGTTTGTAGTTTTCTGCTAGCTTTTCAACCATTTTTTTTTTGAAGTGAAACTTCTTTAGCATGGGTGCGATTTGAAACTCGATGAAACGACATGAAAAAGAGACAGACTATACATTTATATGATTTAGCCTGCGAGAGAATGAAATAGAATATAGAATGACAGTCTGTAGTCATAAACTTAGTAGTCATAAAAAAAATAACAACAACAACATGCTTAGTTGTAATTTTGGCACTCCTCTTCAACCGTCACTTTCGCCATCTGGCGCATATGCAACAACAAGTAACCTGGCATGTTTACTCCAAATATTACAACAACTCTTGTTGTTGTTATTTTCGGCATAAGCATGCTCCGTTAGGTCGGACAGTGTGGTTGTTGCTACCTATGACACTGTCTGAGCGTATGCATTGTGTTTGTTGTTGGCCGCTACTTAGCGTGGCTAATCAACTCCCAATTATGTTGAAGCCCATCCAGTTTTGCAATTGACAATTATACCCTTTCCATTGCTGTGGTTAGCAAATGAAAACAATTAATTTAAAAATTCAAAATATTCCAAAAGTGAAGACCAATACTAAATTATAGATGCAACAAGTAAAGTCAAGTAGATTCCAGACATTGGAGGCTTTGGTAATAAACTTGACTTCGGGAGACACTCTGCATATTTCAATTGATTCTTCTCCTTCGCATTTACGTATTCAAAAATGTACATATTCCAAATTGCCCAAATAACAAATAACATGATTGGTACATATGTACATATTTTAATATAATTCACCATTTTTACGAGTTTTTTTAACCATTTCAAATGCAATTTCACATTACCTATAATTTGAAGATTAGTTCAACAATTTAAGTCGAATGTACTTTTCAATCTTTGAAAATAGATACAAGCAGATTCATTGTTTTCCAGCTCAAAAATTGGGTTGAGTTGGGAATGATTTTTTATACGCAGATTTATTGTTGAAAACATGTAAAATATCAAATTGTTTTAATGTAGATTTATGGGGAAACCATAAAGTTTATTTCTTGGCACATAAACATTTCTAACATCTTAGAAGAAGGCTGAATTTAATAAAATCTCTGAGAAAGTTGTCAGAGATTTTGCAAGAGTGTGAAAATATCTGTAATATATTTCTCAGACACCTAAATATTCCTTGTTATTGTTTTGAAATCATCGACCTGAAATATTGCACAGATCCTCCAATTTTGTTACCATAAATCATTGATGAAAGGAAGAAAAGCAAATTTACGTCATTGTATGCAAAACATTTTTTGTTTTTTAATGAATTAGCATGAATCTTCACACTTATTGTCTTACAGAGGCATAATAACTACTTTGATCAAAAATTGGGCATGACAACGCCCACTTATAGCAAAAACTTATAATTTGCATATTTCAGGTTGCAATGAGCTAAAACAATGAAAATTAGTGTATAGGATATTAAGATAAAGAGAAATTCAATCCAGAAAATGGGCATTGCAAGACCGAAGATAGCGTCCTTACTGGTTTTTTGTTTCTTTTAAAGAAAGTTTCACTTCAAACACGTGTACTGTGTTGCACGCGATTTTTTTTTTTTTTTTTTTTTTAACTCATTTATTTATGGAATCTCTTAATACACTTACTAATTAAATAAACAAAATAATCATTATAAATATAAGGTACACACTCTGCCTCTAAAACGAGTCCTCTAGTGTTTAGGTATTTTAGATCATGTTCACTTTTTTTGGGGGATAGTATTATTAATTTATATGTGGCTATATATACATATATGACAAACAAAATTAAATTGTAACGAAAAAAGTATTAAAAAAAAAACATTACTTAAATATGAGTTTAATGTAAAAAGAAAGGGATGGGGATTAAGGGGGATCTCTGGCTATTCTCTTAGCCACCAGTATTGTGAGGTGCTTGGATTTATATCCCTAAGAGGGATTGATTTATCGAAACGCCAGTTCTGATCAGATAAAAAGTTCTCTGGAACTTTTTTATCAGTTGCGCGTCTGTGGAGGTGGTAAAACACCGGGGTTCCACTGCGACTTTGAATGAAGCCTTTTTGTCAAGGAGCAAGAAGGCTTCAGGTGGAGCAAAACCTGCTGAAAGCGCTTTATTTATATAGTCTTCATTTTCATAATAGGGAGCCATAATATAATTATTATTTGTGTTTTCAGTGCATCTGGCTATGTGCTTTCGTATTAGGTTTATTATATAGTTATCTATACGAGAAATATTTGCAGTGTCGTAGAGCTTTTTATTGCGAACAAATTTTAAGTAGTCGCTTTCTGGGGATCTATATAGGGAGGTACAGGATCTTAAACATTTTCTCTCGAAAACTCGTAATCTTTCCATATATGAGGGAGAGATATTAAACCAGATATTGCAAGCGTATGTTAATATGGGTCTTATAAGGGATTGATATAAAAGTATCTTGACTTTCGGTTTTATATGTTTGGAACATAAAATAGTTTGAAACATAAAGAAAACTTTTTTTGCTTTTGAAATTTGTATGTTTATATGTTCGTTTAGATACAAAAAACGATCAAGATTTACTCCTAGGTATTTTACGTTCTTAGCTACAGGCAATTTTGTTCCCAATGCTGTTGATCTTACTTCGAAGTTTTTCCAGTTTTTCTTGATATCGGTATTACATTTATTTACTGGAGGCCGAAATAAAATGGTTTCACATTTACCGATGTTAATTTTAAGGTGCCATATGCGTGTAAAATATTCTATTTTAGCAAAATCTGCCTGTAATTTTTCGTTTATACTCGTTATTGTATTGCCCGGATGGTATATTATAATATCGTCTGCGAAGGCTATGACATTTTCCAGCTTGTTAAGGAGATCTAGGGTATATAAGTTGAATAAAATTGGGGAGTTTACAGTACCCTGTTGGAGACCATTGAGTATAATAAATGTTTTAGAGCTGTTGACTCCTCGGTTATTAATACTGAATTGTTTTTTGTCAACCATATTATGAATTAAGTTAAGTAAATGAATGGGAAATTTGAATTTTATTAGTTTAAACAAGAGGCCTTTAATCCAAATTGTGTCAAATGCTTTCTCTAGGTCCACTAGGCAAGCTCCAGTCGCCTTTTTATTATTTTGATGCCATAGGATGTTAGATAAAAGAAGATGAATTGCATGAGTCGTAGAGTGTCTGTGTTTAAATCCGAATTGACGGTCGCAGTTTAAGTTGTGTTTAACGCAGTGTTTAGATATATTTATATTTATACATGTTTCGAATATTTTACTTATGTTCGGAAGGAGGCTAATGGGGCGTAAATTATTTATTTCTGTGGCATCTTTATATTTCTTTTTTATTAGTATCACTTTAGCTTTTTTCCAACAAGTCGGAAAGTAGGCATTATTAAGCATGTTGTTGAATAATGTGCAGTACTGAAAAATAAGGTTGTTAGGAAGGTGTTTAAGGGCTATGTTTGGTATTTCATCTACACCCGAAGAACATTTATTTTTCAGTTTTTTGATAATATCGGCTAATTGTTTTTCAGAGATGAAGTAATCATTATGTTTGAAGATATTATTCGCTAGTCTATTATTGTTAAATGTGGTAAGCGTTAATTGAGCCACCTCGCATCTGGTTTTTAAGGATAAAAACCAGTTGAAGCACTGATCAATATGAGCGTGAAAAGGGTCGGAGGGGTCATTCTCTTTAGTAGAATGGACCGACTCGAGATGAGTTCCTATTACATTCATTATGTCTGAGTTGTTCCTTATTATGTAGCTGTTTGTGGATGGGTTGATTTCCGTACTTTGAGGGTCTACTCCGGCTTTTATAAGCAGCTGTGCATTAGTCGTTGGTACTTTTATCATGTTTAACTCTCTGGAGGAATTTAGTAAGCCCGAGAACTTTTTAGCTGATTTAAAGACATGCTCTTGGTTCTTGGTGCAAAGGTCTTCAAGTTTCGTTTTAAGGTTTTTGTTGATACCTAGTGAGATATTATCTTGAATGAGTTTTCGAAGTAGCTTAAGCTTGGATTTAAGAAGGATAAGTTCTTGATGTGTCAGGGTGTGTTCAAGTCTATTGTGTTTTTTTATAGATGTAAGAATAGAGCTTTTTTCTAATTGCAGTTTTTTTATAATTGGAGTGATGAGGTATCTGTACGGATTGGTGCTTTGAAATTTTGGGACTACTTGGTTTAGGGTTCTTTTTATTGTTTGCGATATTCTGTTTAGGTGTTCGTCTATTTCTGCGTTATCTAAGTTTCTATTGCATGGTATAATTGGATCCCTGTTTATTGATGCTGAAATTTTGTTTTTAAATGTATTCCAATTGGTTCCTTTGAAATTGAGTCTTTGTTTGGGTGAATTTTTTATAAAATTAAATTCCTCATTGTTTAGCCTTTTAGCGTTTATTACTAAAGCATTGTGATCGCTGTCATAGTCCAATGTTGGTAGACAATTTGTGGTATTATTTTCTTGTTCTAGTTGAATTCTATGATCTGCTAGGCAGAGGTCTATGAACGAGTTTCCACGGGGAAACGATGGTTTTGTACTTGCATACATTTTGAGCTTGAATTTAATATCGTTGTCATTAACCCAGTTGTTAAGAGCGATACCCGCCGTATTATTATTATGGTTGCTCCAGCTAGTGTGCTTACAATTCCAGTCGCCACCCACGATAAAGAAGTTATTGGGACTGTCCAGTTTAAGCGTATCAAATATAACGCTTAGCTCTGATTTAAGGTTTGTTTGGCAGTTTCCAGATGGAATGTAAATCGACGCAATGTATAGGTTTGAATTCGAGCTCATGTGAAGTTTTACTATGCACGTCTCTATCAATTGCAGTTGTTCTAGTTTTGAATGTGAAACAGTTTCAGCTTTTATGTCTTTTCTTACTAAAATACCCGTGCCTCCTCCTCTGCTGGAACCTATTCTATCTTTTCTTATGAATTCATAGCCATTAAATGAAACTCTATGTCTATGATTTAATTTAGTTTCGCTAAGTATTGCAATATCTGGTTTGTGTTCGGATAGAAAAGTTTGTAAATCGTATCTTCGGTTAATTTTTATTATTGAATTAACGTTAATAGCAATTATTTTAATGCTTTGAAACTTTTTTGAATGAGGTTGTGAAGACATTTATGATTCTAGCAGGGAAAATAGGGTATCTATTCTAGCAGATTGTGCTTGTAAATGCTTTTGTAGGTTCGCAATTTCTTTAGTCAACTGTAACATTGTGTTATTTATTGACTCGAAGAAAGTATTTGGGTTATAATCCAAGTTTTCATATCTAGGTGTATTATTTGTTGGATAAGGGGGGCTTTCTACGTTAAAGTTATTTTCTACTGTTTGTGCGTAGCTTATATTAGGGTTAGTATAAGACATAACATTTTTTTTTTTCGAGTTTGTTTGATTTTGTCTTTTGGCACGAATTTTTTGTTGAAGATCTTTGTATTTTTCGCAGCCCTTGTAAGAAGCAGGGTGTCCGTATCTGTTGCAAAGTGTACAGAATAGCTTCTCTCGCTCTTCAGTCTTCGGATTTTGACACTCAGCGCTTTTGTGGCATGCTCCACATTTCACGCATTTTGGAGGAAGATAACAGTTGGATGCACTGTGGAAGAATCCTTGGCAGTTTCTGCATTGAGGTATCTCTGGTTTTCGAAGGTTTTCCCAACGTATTACACGATGTAGTAGGCTTTTCACTGATTTTAGTTCATTGATGTTGCTATCTGGTGTTACCTGGACTAGGAAAATTGGCAAAGTAGTTTTGTTTTCTACTGATTTTTTTGTAGAAAAGTTTTGAACTTTAACAAACTTTAAGTCGTGTTTCTCTAGTTTTTTTTAGCTCATCAGCGATTTCTTCCACTTTTATGTCTCCCGACAGACCTTTAAGGAGTAACGTTTTAGTTTTGAAGCTTTTAGGTGTATATGTGAAAAATTTTGTTTTGGTTTTTTCAAGGTATGCTCTAATTTTGGAATAGTCATCAATTGTGTTGACAAAGACTGCTTGTTTTTTGTATAGGGGGTTATTATATTCCTTAATTTTGAAATCAGAGATTTTTAGCGCATCTTTTATGAAGGTTATCAAAGTTCTAGTGGGAACATCTAGAACATTAATTGGAGGCACTTTTTCGTGGTTTCTGCTTTGGATATTTGCTTGCTGATTATTGTTGTTGGTTTGTTGAGAATTGCTCTTGCTAGATGAAGTTTCTGTTGAGATAGCTTTGGGTGCCGTTATTACTTTTTCGTTGTTTATGCTTTGCACTTGCTTTTCGTATTCACTTATTAGATCTGCGTCACAAGAGTCGTTGTCAAGCACAGCGTAGTAATTTTTGCTTGCAATGAGAACCTTAGGTGTTGGTTGATCCATACCGTTGTTGTTGTTGGTTTTACGTTTTAACAAATTGTTTCTCGGAGAGTTTGAACTTTGATCATTGTGTTCGATCATGTGATTTTTTAATGCAAATGATAATTGTTTCTTTTGCTGATTAATTTTTTGTAACTTTGATCTTGTTATCATTATATACCCCGAAGGGTACAATACAAATAGAAATAATAAACCGAATTATGCAGTTTATACACCACGAACGATAATTAGTGAATTTGACTCTAGATAGATAGCTTTCACTAGAATTACACAATGGTACACACGTCTGATCTCGATCAGTGCAGAATCGCAACTCAGCTTTTCAACCATCATGGCTAGTAATCGTTGTGTATCAACAAGTATTTTGTCCGTAAATTCTAATGCTGAACTTATATTTTGGACGACACAGTTGAAATCTTCGAAGTCGCTATTTTCAGATATATTATTAACTCGCTGAGCTTTCGTCACCAATTCCAATGCGATGTTTTCGGCTCCGCCATACGATTGGAATTATCTTCGACGTATTTTTGGCAGATATAAGTAGTAGCTCGACATTTTCCCTTGCAACAAACTTTAATGATTTTGCCAGACGATAGACATTTTCTTCTTCGGAGAATCCACATCTTTTGCTGGTTGATTCAAATTCCATTATGAAATGTTTCCAAGCCAGTGCAGACGACCCATCGAATTTAAAATTTTTGCTTTCGCACATTTGTCTAGACATCATTTGTGTTACAGCAACTGGAAGTACCATTTGATTTCTTTGATCATGTACACTATGGTATTCAGATTGGCCGTCTTGAGCTTCATCCCACTCCGACACCCGGTTAGACTTTGCGGCTGATAAGTTTCCCGAATTCTCGGAAGTTTTTGAAGACAAACATTGTACCACATTAGCTTTGGTTTTGAGCACATCTCGTTTACTCACCAATGCTGATTCTTCCGCTTGAAGAACCTGTACCTTCAACGTTAACGCTTCCATTTCCATTCGTAATTTTGCCATGTCGTTTGTGTTTTCACTGTCGAAATCGTTTTCTAATTCGTGCAGCCGACATTTGTGTTGTAATAAACTTTTTTCTTTATCGCATCGTTGCTTTGTGACTTTCAATATTTCTGCACACAAGCCACAGTGGTCCGGCTTGTATAGGGAGAGCGGCCAAAAATACTTCTAGTTGAGGTAGGGACTTGAAACTTGGCACAACATTTTTTTATATTTATCCTAAAATAATATGTAAAAATCAGCCATATCGGACAACTATATCATATAGCTGCCATATGAACAATCGGTCTGATATTCAGTTTTTATATGAAAAACTTTTGTTTTTCATTTTATCTGGATACTATAGGTTATAGCTGCGAGTTATTGCCGGAAAACCCCTTGAAATTTTCCGCGTTTGGTTTAGCCTAAATAATTTAATGTCTTTATTTTTTGCCTCCGTAACTTCCTCAGAAAGCTCTCCAATTGGGACTAAACAATTTTTTATAATGGCAGGACCATGCAATAACACTTTATGGACCGATGCAGGAAGGTAGTACCACGGATATTTAATGATAAGAAGTTTTCCACGTGTTTTTTTTTAAATTGAGGTTACGTTACCTTTTCGTATATTGCAAGCCGCACGGCACCTTACGGCACTTGAATTAAACTTTCTTATATTCTTAAAATGCTTAAGAATATTATACAAAAAGATTTGTTCAACCCCAAGAACCCCTTCACAACTAAAACTCTAACCAAACACAGAAAAGACAAACTAAGAACGTTCACAATTATGTACTAATACTATAATGATTTACACAAAACAAAACACATACAACATATACTTTTTGTTGTAAAAAGAAAGTTAATACCTTTATTTATAATATTAATCACTTCCATTGCACAAAAACTTGTTTTATATAAGTAAAATAAATTTTTTAAGGAGAGCTTCCCTTGCACGTTGCTTACGCTTCAATACTTAATGAATATCATGTTCTCTCTTTCGATGCTATTCTTGAAGAGGACAGATAGAGCAAAACAAAAAGATGAATAAATTCAAATAGCTAGACCAATTATAAATAAGAGTTGGTACATTTAAAGTCAAAATTTTGACTTTGGTTTTTTTATTTTTGGCCTACGGGCGGGACCACTGTGCAAGCCTTCGATTTGTTGTTGCACCAATAGTTGCTCCTCCAAATTTGAAGAGACTGACCCATTTACACTTTTGGCGGCTCCGGGATAAGATATAGCGTTCACAATATTTGAAGCTATTTTATCTTTTATCCAGCTTTCACCAGTGTTTATGTCAAGAAAATTGCAGATGCACAATAAGGCATTTTCGCTTAAGTCTTTGACAATGGTCTGTGCATGTTCAAACTTTTCACCTTCATTCAATGCATGGCCCTGGAACATTCGAAGTTGGCGCTTGACCAGATTATCAGTAACATATTGACCGAATATTGCAAAATGAACATCACGCAATTTCAGCGATTTCCATTCGTCAAGTTTTTTAATTTGCAGCTCATTTTTTTATATTTTTAAGATTTTATTATGTGTGGACTGTATTTCTGCACTAGATCCGGCTCGAAGGACCATATGTTAAATTGTTTTACTATAAAAAAAAGTGTTTATTAAAGTTTAAATTAATAAAAAAGTTGCTTCTACGAATAATGCGCGTTGAATTTCGTTGTATGTCTTCTCCTCTTCTTAAACCCACGCTAACTCTCTCTTCTTCTTTCTTGGCACTCACAACGGTTCTAACTTCATTTCATTGGGGGTCCCTTAAACGTTGCGACAGTCAACAATAATATAACAGTCACAGAATAAAAAAGTGCGTCCCTCTTAGATAGAGCTGCTGGAAAATAAATGAGGTTAGGTTGCATTTTCCAATGGCAAAAGTGCATCTGCAGGCTGCTGCAGCTGAATCTTGAAATGTCAATAAATAATAGGGTGTTTACTTCATTGGGGGGTAAGCGGGGGGAAACACTTAAAACTTTACCTAAACTTTGTAATACACTAAAAACTAACTAAAAAAGACGCACTTCTTTAAAAAAGATCTACACAAGACACAGCACAAATTATTTATGTATTTATCTGTATAAATAAAGAATATACCATTATGAACAATATTCATTGCAATCGTATTTGGTTTACCCGTGTTTTATAATTTATTTTACGTTTTTAAATTCGGTGTGTTGCACTGCACTGCTGTCAAATTGCAAATACTTAAAAATGTGCTCTCTTTTCATTCTATTTTTAGAAAATCACGTTAGAATTGTCAAAAATCGGTATTGTGTCATTAAGTTTGCACAATCAGCTGATCGAAAACCCGGTTTTCGCTGGAATAGCTCAAGATCTATTTTTTCATTTTCGGCCTATGGCAGCGACCACTGTGCAAGGGTATATTAGTTTTGTCTGTTTTAAGCAGATTCTGTCATTTTTTTAAGTAGATCAAGTTTAATTTGTTTTTCCCCTTTTTGACTTAGTTTAGGGGTGAGGGGCAAATGACTGGAGCAAGCTCGGGAAAAAAATTTACAAAAGTCGTATTATCTTGGTTGTCTTTTGTGATAGGATCACAAAATTTGGCATGTATACAGCTGAAATGAGTCCCAAGAAGATACAACACAAAATTGGGCGTAACCTTTAAAACGCAAATATCTCTAGTAACATACAACCTACAAAAATGATATTTTGCAGGTATGCTATTGCGATTGAATATAACATGATCCAATTACAAAATGGGCGTTGCCACGCCCACATATAGAAAAACGTTGTATCTCTGGAACCAATTGGTCTAAAAGTGTAAAAAAAAGGTATGTGTGATATTAAATGGAAGTGAAATCTATTTTGATGAAAAAGTGGGCGGGGCCACGCCTTCAAACAATCGTTACTAATTGAAGGTACAGGGTATGTCGGAGTCGATTACTGTCGACTCCAATCCTTACTGGTTTGTTTTATAAAATATGTCGAATGAAATTAAATATAAACAAGTGATTTAAACAAGAAACCAGAGAGGGAGCTGTTTTCAGCTTTGCTGAAACTTATATACTCTTGCAAGCGTTTTCTCAAGTACTCTTATTGGAAAATCTGTCTTACAGTTTTTCCAATAAGAATCATATACGTTTATAAAAGGGCGTAGCCCCGCCCATTTTCTAATTTTTTTAACAAATACATTGCAATCATTCTACACTTATATCTCGTCGGCTTACAGAGAAATCACATTTTTAAGATTTTCTCTATGTGGGCGGTGCCACTCCCTTATGTCGGATTTTTACGAAACTTTAGAATATGGTCAAGGATTTATAAAAACGCGTAACTGGAAAGTTTTATCTGTTTATATTTAAGAACAAAAAAGTTTTTCTAACAAAACCTCGTTTCGTCGAGCTGGTCAAGAATATACATATATACTTTATATAGTCAGAGATGTCTCCTTCTCTGCTTTGCCAACTTCATGACAAAGTTAATATACTCTTGCAAGAGTATAAAAAAAATTTAAAAATTTTATTGAATTTGAATCACTTTTTTTCAACCCTGTACCTTATAGTACAAGGCTATATTAGTTTTGTCAGCATCGGCAATGTATGTAACACCCAGACGGAGACATCTCCGAGTATACAAAGTATATATATTCTTGATCAGCACGACGAGACGAGCTCATATAGCCATGTCCGTCTGTCTGTCTGTTTCAATACCAACTCCGGGCTCAATTTGAATGATATACATATGTATGAAAAATAAGGTTTTTGCTTAATAAACTCTTTAATTTTAAGCTGTCGCCTCAATTTTTTGCACAAGAACATTTTGGACGTAAATTAAGGCTCACTGCAAAATTGGTGAAGATCGGATAAATATAGGATATAGCTCCCATAGGAACAATCGGTCAAAAATTCGGTTTTTATTAAAAAAAACTTATTTGTTCTTAAATATAAACAGATATTTTTATACACCTTTGATCATATTCCAAAGTTTCATAAGAACGGAACATAATGTAGTGGCACCGCCCATACAGAGAAAAACATTATAATCCGATTTCTCTGTAAGCCGACGAGATAGAAGATCGCAAAATTAAGTGTAGAATGATTGCATTGTATCTTTAAAAAAAAAAATGGAAAATGGGCGGGGTTTTTTTTTTGTTTGTACTGCAATTGTTGTTTTTTCAATTTTTTATTCTAATTAACCAAGTAACTCAACAACAAATTGAAGGAAAAGTGGAAAAACATTCAGTTTTTTTCATTTTTATGAACACAATTACACAATGTTAAAAAGTGTCAATTTTGATCGTTAAATTTTTTTTCGTCAATTTTGAATAAACGGAACGGAAAAATCACTCAATGGATCGATCCGAAAATTTACATGGTTGTTGGGGGTACTAAGTGGTGTAAAAAAAACTTAAGGTATCATCCTTCCGATTAGTGGTTCCTAAGATGTAGTCAAATCACGATAACAAGTAAAAAAGGCATTTTTTGACCTTTTTTCAACTTGAAATTAAAAATGTTCTCCATATGTCTTAATTTGTTCTTTTATGACATTTCCTCTAGTTTTCAAAACTGTATTCCCCATTCCTGTATCTTTATTCTTTGCGGAGCTATGGATGGTTAAAGTCAAAAGGACCTTTTTTGGTTCAACTTTGAATATTTCAGCGAAAAAAAAATCGTTGCAAGGATCGGAAACATGCAAATTAAAGCTGAATCATCAGGCTATCTGGTCAATACAATGGTTTATCTAAACAAAAATCACGAAAACTTATGGAGCATGTAAAAAAACACCAAAAATTTTGCAATTTTTTTTCTCGCAATTTTAGAACTGTTTCTTTTAAAATTTCTTGGGCAAAAGATTCAAAAACTAGAAGTTACAAGCTATAAAATCTTCTTTCAGAGTTTGTCGATACGACCAGTATCTACAAAGTTACAGACTGACAAAAATAGGTCCAAAATCGATCGAATTTTTTAAGTGGTCCACTAATTTTTTTGCTTAGTGTATAAACAGATGAAACTTTGCAGTTACCCGTTTTTTACACCCTTGATCAAAATCCGTCTTATAGTTTTTCCAATAAGAATAATTGAGAAATTGCTTGCAAGAGTATATAAGTTTCAGCAAAGCTGAAAATAGCTCCCTTACTGGTTTTATTTTAATTTTTCTCGTGTCTTCCAAATACAGATTTTCTAAACACAAACAAAAAAAGTGTCTTTTGCCTGTGTATGTGTGTTTTTGTGTGAAAACTGAAACTGAAATTATACTAACAAGCCACACGTTTTCGTTTGGATCAATTATAAAATATTGTTCGATATGAATCGGGACTGCAATAAAAAAGTGCATGTACTTTTTAAATTCGACGCAGATAGAAACATGTCGGTATGCAACTCGGTGTGGAGTTGACCGGCAAGCGTATTACAAATAAGAGGCGCCATTTGACGGTCAAACACCTTATATAGCTGCATACACTTGTTTTGCATTATATATAGAAAGACACTCTTTCTTAACACTTTTGTCGTTTTGCTTATTAAAAGACACATATTTCATGAAAGAAAGACAATGTGTCGTTGTTTGAGCTGTCATAGTAAGACACATTCGTGTGTTTTCCTCAATCAAAAACACTAGACAGAGAACACGAACGAAACAAAAAAAGTGCTCTGTTCTGAGAGTGAGCAAGCCTACTTCATGTTTTTCTGTTTTCGTCGTCACCAGACAGCTTTGAAAAAATTGATTGACCGTATTTTAATACAAAGCCAAAAACCACGGAAAGAAGGAAAGTTTATCAATGGGGAAAAATTATACAAAAAAAAAAAAAAAACAACAAAAAAAACATTAAAAAGACCGTGAAACAATGGTAATAATATCAATTCTTATACTTTTCAAGTATATTAACTTTGTCACGGAGTTTGTAAAAGATCGAAATATTCATTTCCGACTATATAAAGTATATATATTCTTGATCAGGACGACAAGACGAGTTGATTTAGCCATGTCCGTCTGTCTGTCCGTCTGTATGTATGTATGCAGACTAGTCCCTCAGTTTTGAAGCTATCGAGCTGAAATTTTGCACAGAGTCTTAGAATTTATTACGATGAATCATTGGTCGGAATTACTGGAACTGGAAGCTCCCATACGAAATGAAGAAGACAAACAATTTATATCGTTGCATAGAAAACTTTTTTGTTTTGCAAGATAGACGGCTCAAACTGCAAACATAGCAGCTTTACAAAGTCCGACACAATGCCAATGTCATTGAGACAGGGCAATTGGAACTGGTACCTGCCATACAAAATGAAGAAGAGAAAGAGAACCAAGATTCATATCGTTGTATGGAAAACTTTTTTGTTTCTTAATCAATTGACTTGAAACTTCACAGTTATGTTCTTAGGGAGGAATGAAAATTATTTTGACCAAAAAATGGGCATGGCTATGCCCACTTCTAGCAAAAATCAACAATTTGTATATCTCCGGTACCCAATGAGCAAAAACAATGAAAATTGGTATATGGGCTAATAAGATGATGAGAAAGTATATTCAGTCAAAAATGGGCGTGCAAAAAGAAAGTGCGTGAAAAGTATATAAGCTTCAGCCTTGCTGAAGATAGCGTCCTTACTGTTTTTTATACCCTGTACACACACTGTGTATCGGAGTATATTGTGTTTGTTTGAGCGAAATGTATGTAACACACAGAAGGAGGGCAAGGGGACCCTATAAAGACAAAAGAAATTGATTAAGCCATGTCCGTCCAACTTTCTGTCCCTATTCACCAATGGTTCTGAGAAACTATAATAGCCAGAGACTTGAAATTTGGAGGGTAGACTCGTGATGCTCGGCAGCAGATCAAGCTTGAACGGTTTTGTGCCACGCCCACTCCTTCCCGCCCATCCAGCACTACCCACTTTTTGAAACGCTGTAGCTCGAACATGCAAAGAGATAGGAACATGAAAGTCAGTATGTAGACTCAGTATAAGTAGCTCTACAAAACTGCATACCACAATTTTCCACCTTCCTCTTCATTTCCCCTCCCCCGGTTATTTTTTTAGAATCACTGTATCTTCTAAAATATTAAAGATACGAACCTGAAATTTTGTAGACAAGCTCAGTAAATATGTAGCTTTAAAACTGCATACCACAAAATTCCCCTCTTTTTTATAGTTGCCCTTCAATGACCTACAAACTCAAATTTTTCGTAAATTCCAAATTTTTTGACCGAGTTACTTGATATTTTGAACACTATTTGATCGGGCGATGTCAAATCAAAATTTTTTTTGTAGATTTGGGGTGTTGCACCGCCTACTATTCATTTAGTGTTTTTTTATAGTGACACAATGTGAAAAGTATTATAGCTTCAGCCTTTCTGAAGATAGCGTTATTACTTCTTCTTCTTCATTTCGTATGGGGGCTACCAGTTCCAGTAATCCGATATGGTCGGTTCCGACAAATGAGTTGATCGCATAAAAAATAAGACTGTGTGCAAAATTTCAGCTTGTTATCTTCAAAACTGTGGGAGGAGATCGTTTATTATACAGATAGACGGACATGGCTAAATCAACTCGTCTTGACGTTCTGATCAAGAATATATATACTTTATATAGTCGCAAGTGAATATTTCTGTGTGTTACAAACTTCAGCACAAAGTTAATATACTATTTCACATACGTGAAAAGTATAAAAACAAATTTGACTAGTTTGTTTTGGAAGTTAGAGGGCTGAAATGTCAAACAAAATAGTTTTACATAGTCCGACACAATGCCTGAAAGTTTCATTCAGATTGGTCATTTGGACTAGTAGCTGCCATATAAAATGAAGAAGGGGTAGAGAAGCCAGATTCACGTCGTTGTATGGAAAACTTATTTGTTTCTTAATCAATTGACTTGAAACTTAACTTTGTCATGAAGTTTGCAATGCAGAAAAGGAGACATCTCCGACTATATAAAGTATATATATTCATGATCAGCACGACGAGGCATATAGTTCATATAGCCATGACCGTCTGTCTGTCTGTTTCAATGCGAACTCCTCCCAAAGTTTTAAAGTTAGCAAAAAAATTTAAACGCAGAAAATTTTCTTTTCCTTGCAGGCAGTTTATATGTAGAAACCAGCTTGATCGGAATACTATAGCATATAGCTGCCACTAGAACAATCGCTTAAGAATTACGTTTTTGCTTAAAAAAAATTTGAGTTATAGCAATCACATATCACATGCATAATAACATTTTGGAACTCAATAAAGAAACACTGCGAATTTGGTGAAGTTTGGACAACTATATCATATAGCTTCCATAGGAACAATCGGTTAACTTTCGGTTTTTGTTAGACAACATTTGTTGTTCTTAAGTATAAACAGATGAAAGCAATTACGCGTTTTTATACATCTTTGACCATATTACACAGTTTGATAACCATCGGACATATTCTTTATTCTTTAAAAAAAGAAATATTAAATGGGTGGGATTACGCCCCTTTACCGTTTTGAAAAACAATAAGACGGAACAATTGAGAAATTATAATTTTTTGGTATAAGTGGGCGTTGCCATGCCCAATTTTAGATCAAAAAAGTTTTTATGTCTCTCTAAAACAATTAGTGTGAAGTTTCAAATCAATTGATTCAAAAACAAAAACGTTTTCCATACAACGACGAAAATTTGCTTTTCTTCCTCCCATTTATGATTTATGGTAATAAAATTAGTGGATCTGTGCAACGTTTCAGGTCGATCAAAAGGGAAATTTAGATGTCTGAGAAATCTATTATAGATATTTTCACACCGTTGCAAAATCTCTGACAATTATCTCAGAGATTCTATTAAACTCATCCTTATTTTAAGTTGTTATAAATAATTATGTACCAAGAAATAAACTTTATGGTTTCCCCAATAATGTGCATTAAAACAATTCAATATTTTCAATATTCAATATATAATCTGCGTTTAAAAACCCCTTCCCAAATCAACCAAATTTATAGAGCTGGAAAACAATCAATGTAATGCCTCGCCAATCTGTTTGTATCAAGATTGGAAGATTGAGAGGTACATACGAATTAAATTGTTGAAATAAGTTTAAAGTTATAATTAATGTGAAGTTGTATTTGAAATTTTTAAAATAAACTCGTAAAAATAATGTATTTTATGAAAATAAGTATGTACCAACCATGTTATATGGGCAAGTTGGAATGTATACATTTTTGAATGCATAAATGCGAAGAAGAAGAATTAATTCAAGTGTGCAGTGTCTCCCGAAGAACAGAGTCAAATTAACTACCAATGCTCCAATATGTGGAATCTACTTGACTTTATTTATTGAATATATATGTACAGTGACTCCAAAGCAAAATCGGACAAGAGTTTGCTTAGTATAAATGTCCTCTAAATTTCGAAAACTATATATATTTTTTTCGCTTATATTTAAAGTTCATACAACTGTCTCTCTGGAACAAAAAAAAAACAAAAATAACTCATTTTTTTGCGCTCAACGAAAAATCGGAAAAAGCAAAGTACCAATATAAAACGCCTTTTTTTTTCTAGCGTGAACTTTAAAGTTCTGTGTTTTTTTCATCACATTTGGTTGGAAGAGGTAAACCTACTGTCCAGGACGTAAAAAGAGGTTCCGCGATGAGTTTAAAAGTAGAGAAGGCCAAGGAAAAATATTGAATGAGCAAGAAGAGCTTTCAATAGTTAAGGAAATAAAACGAGACCCTTTCAAAACGGCTAAAGAACTTAAAATCTGTCTGAAAAATCGAACCGGAAAAGAAGTTTGCCTAGATACTGTGCGTAACACATTACATAGGTATGACTATCAAGAAAGAGTTGCCAGAAAAAAACCATTAATAATCCCTAAGAACACAATAAATTGTTTACAGCACACCATTGTGAGATAGAGTCAAGATCAGATTGGAGCAGATTCTGCTGATCTATAGAATTAACAGTCAGACATAATTTCACGTTATCAGCATACATTAAAAAATGGCTGTGCTTGATCACAGTAGGCAAGTCATTAATAAATATATTAAACAATGAGGGGACTACCTTGGGGAACGCCTGAAGTGACAAAAATTCGTCTCGAAACCGATGTTTTAAAAATAACACATTGTGTTCGAGATTCAAAATAAGACGACAGCCAACGGACTAACGATGGTGGAAAACCATAAGTAACAAACACAATCAAATGCTGTACTGAAATCAGTGTACTCAACATCGGTTTGGCAACCGGACGAAAAATTTCGATTGACAATTGAAGTAAATTCTAATAAGTTAGTTACCGTTGACCGTTTCTTGAGGAAGCCATGCTGAGACAAATTTAGAAGTGCTGTAACTGTTTTAAATAGTTTTGGAATTGCACATAGCTTAGCTTCTGTAATTGGAGATGTCCACCTTACTGTCTTTTTTGTAAAGGGGTGTAATGTAAGACTCTTTCCAAATTTAGGGGACAATGGAAGAATTTAACATGTTGAAAAGCTTACATAATGGAAGAAACAACATCTCGGCACAGTGCTTTAAAACGCAACTAGGAATACTATCTGGACCAGCGGTTTAAGATGGTTTCATTAATTTTAGGTGTCTAAGAACAGTTTAATTTTCAATAACCGGCACATTAATATTATTTCTATCTTTAATAAAGTGTGGGTAAGTAACGTTTTGGTATGAAGAGTCATGATAGGTGCTTTGGAAAAATTCAGCTATTCAGAAGAAACAAATAGGAGAAGAATAAATTAAATACACAGCTTATTAATTTTAATGAGAAAAATTGCTCTGAATAACTCGAGCTTAGTGTTGAATATAATAATCATAAAATAAACTAAAACTAACCAAATGAATTTTTTTTTTTTTAATTTAAAATATTTATTACATTGTTGTATTTATGTAAATAGCCAACGCAAGAACATGAAGGTCCAACGAGCTAGTGTCCCGAAAGGGTCCACAATAAATGCAATAATTTCTTCAAATACAGGTCCAACATAACGTGCCAAAATATATGCGAGATGCCTAATCAGAAATTGTATTTGCCACGGTAGTGCTTCGTATATGATTTTAATTATTTTAAATGATAGCCAAGCATATCTCCAAAGTATACCCATAATTATATCAAACCCGCCTACATTCTCCTTGGCCAATCTATTAAGTACGGCATTTTTGAACAAATCTTCAACATTTGGTATTTTAAATTCGTTACCACGATTGGCTTCTTCTTGTTGCTTTGCTTTTAAAGCGTCTATTGCTTCGTATATAAAATTTACTACCTCGCCTGCGACTAACGCCAATGATGCTATTATTAAAGCCAATTTGAGATATGGAATATTTGGAATTTGTAATATGAAGAAGAGTTTGTTTGCAATTTTATCTATTGTCTCATTCTGTTGTAACATCTCAAATAAATAATTCCAAGCTTGTCGATCATCCGATGGTGCTTGTTTAATTATGGATTTAATTAAATTTTCTATTATCCCGGTTATTAAATCTTTCAGATTTACAAGCAGTTCTTTGCCCTTGGACCCAAACTTTCTATAGGTTGTTATTTCACTTATATTGGGAGAGTAATATATTCCTAATTTCCAAGTTTCTTCGATAAACACATATTCGTATTCACTTAAAACCTCTTGAATTGGCAAGCATTTTTGAATCATTTCGATCATTTTGATAAGGGTAAATAAAACAATTGCCTGGTTAGTGTTGCACTGTTTGATAAAAATAAGCATGACGGTTTTTTCAATCTGTTGGTGAATATCGAGATATAGCTGAGTAGAACTAAGCGAGACGGTGCAATTCTTGTATCCGTAGCAAGGTTGAAGCAAAATAATGTAAAAAGCGCTCAACAGTTTAAAAGTAAAGGTAGCCATGCTAAATATTTGGAAAGCACCAAAAAAATAAGTTAATTGTTAGTAACACTTGCCAAAAAAATTGTTACCTTTTTTCAGATTTAAATTTTTAATTTCAAAAATTATTACTACCACACGATTTTATACATAAAAATTTATTGTATGACTAATCTCTTTGTTAACGCCTATTTATATATAATAACTATAAATAATTTGTGATATACATATATTATAACGTTACGAAATTTCATATCAATAATTAATAATTCTATTAAATAGTATGTTTTCAAGTATGAAAATTTGCCTAACAGTCAAAGTTATGTAGGGTTAACTTCGAGTAACAATTTTTCAGTTTCACACTCAGTAGTTAACATTTATGTTAACCTGAGTTAACCCTACTAAGGTTAACCCCGATTTAACTACTCTGATTTAACTTTTTCTATTTATGTGTTTTAATATCAAAACAGAACTAAATTTGTCTGTGAAAAAAATAAAAATTAAAAATGTCTCAATCAACAGAAATGAATTTGAAAGATAAGATAGTATTCTCACATCATCTGGAATTATTAACATCGGAAGTCGTTTGCTTTTCGTTGGGGGCAGATATGCACCATTTACACAAAGCTTCTATGTGTGATTGCTAAGTATCCCAGCAGTTTTTTTAGTGCTTCAAATTTCGGTGTTTTTGTACCTACAAGTAAGCACAGAAGCGCTTACTAAACCTTACGATCCTATTTGCTATTTCAAGAGGCTTGGCCTTCCCTTACAAACCCGCTGCCAAAAGCAGCGGACAGGCATCGTAGTTGTTGTAACGCAAAAACGTCGATGTCGAAGCCATGTCTGTTGCGCTGCTCGCACTGTTGACGCTCTGCTTTTATTTTGTGTTCGCAATTTTACTTTTGCTTTAGTTTTGCTTTGCAACTAGAGGTCTCGGTTTCGATCCCTGGCCGGGGCGATATAATAATGTTTTTTTGTATTTTTTGTTTTATAAAATATGTCGAATGAAATTAAATATAAACAAGCGATTTAAACTAGAAAAAAAAAAAAACAGTAAGGATTGGAGTCGACAGTACTCGACTCCGACATACCCTGTTCCTTCAATTTGTACCAACTGTTTGAAGGAGTTGCCCCGCATCGAAACAGATTTAATTTTCATTCAATTTCATATATACCAATTTTTACTCCTTTAAACCAATTCGTTCAAGAGATATAAAGGCATTCTACCATGGCTATATGTGGGCGTGGTCACGCCCATTTCACAATTGAACCTTGTTATACTCCATTCCAATATCACTATCAAACTTTGCATATATAAGTTTCATTCTTGTAGGTTTTACGGTTGTTGAGATATAAGCGTTTCAAATTATTACTATATATGGGCGTGACGACGCCCATTTTTTTTAATGTATCTTCTTAGGATTTGAGTCAGCTATATACACTCAAAATTTGGTGTTCCTATCTCAAAAAACAACCGAGATAAAACGACTTTTGTAAGTTTTTTCCCGAGGTTGCTCCAGTCATTTGCCCCTCACCCCTAAACAAAATCAAAAAAGGGGGAGAAAAAATAAACTTGATCTGCTGAATGAATAACAGAATCGAAATGCGAAGAGCTTTTGGTCCTATCTATTACAGTTTTCGAGATCGACGCGTTCATACAGACGGAAGGACAGACGGACATGGCTAAATCGACTTCTCTTTCGATTCTGATCAAGTATATATATACTTTGTATAGTCGGGAATGTCTACTTTAAGGTGTTACATACATTGTCGATGCGCACAAAACTAATATACCCTTGTACCATAAGGTACAGGGTATAAAATTGAAATTTTTTTTAAAGTTGAATCAGTTTTTTTGTTTAATTCTTTTTTTTTTTTTTCTTACCAATTTTAGTCCAGTCATTTGGTAGTTCTACCTGGAAAGTTTTGCGGGAGTTTTGAAAATGGGCATCCATATGGATTTTGGGCTGCTCTTTCCGAATTTCCACTTTGCGACCTTCTACGACCGCCGCTCGAGCCGCCACTTTGTAAAAATGGCGTCCAAAATCACATTTTTACCATATCTCCATTTTGGCTCATTTTACGGCAAAAACATCTCTATACTAAATTAAACTAGAGGAAATTTCCAACAAATTATGTTCTTACCTTTTTTTCGTAGGACTAATAGTTTAGGCGTACGAGCGCCGCAAAGTGTACAACTTTGGTACTATGGTTTTCATACATTTTGTATGGGATTTTGATTAATCCAAATTTTGAAAATTTGCTTAATTTGTTGTGTTTGATGCTTATATTTAATATTGTACTTGTCTTATATTCAAGTAAACACAACGTTCCCAACCCGTCAACAGACTTACAGGCCCAGAACCATGCAAGTGTTACTTGCCTCTTTCATAAGAAAACGGCAATTTTTGATGAAAAAACGGTTGGTTTGGATTTGTAAATTTGCACTTGAATTTGGAACGTTTTTATCATAATTGACGATTAATATAACATTAAATCTCAACACCAAACACAATAAAAGTTAGTGAAATCTAAATCACTTGGGTTGAGAGTAAGATAATCATTCAAAACAATACCAAATCCCATACAAAATGTATGAAAACCATAGTACCAAAGTGTAACACTTTGCGCCGCTCGTACGCCTTAACTATTAGTCCTACGAAAAAAAAGGTTAGAACATAATTTGTAGGAAATTTCTTCTCGTTTAATTTAGTATAGAGATGTTATTGCTCGTAGAAGGTCGCAAAGTGGAAACTCGGAAAGAGCAGCCCAAAATCCATATGGATGCCCATTTTCAAAACTACCGCAAAACTTTCCAGGTAACCCCTTTTATTACGACCAAATGACTGGACTATTTTGTTCTTAACATTTTTTATTTTATGGTTTTTCCTATAGAATTTGATTATTTTGTTAATTATTTTGACAGAGATTAATACTTTAACTTGAATGATCTGTAAAATACGCGAAACATTTTTCGTTGCCCATACCGAGACCCGAACCCAGACTCTTGGGTTTCTAAGCCCGTTGAGCCACAGAGACTTGTAAATGCAACACGTTAAATTATGAGTAAATTAATTCGAACAGAACAGCAAAATTTCGTCCGTCGGCGAAACAGTGCGTTTGCCTGTTTCTTTTCCTTTTGTGTTTACAATTATGCCCGCCTACCCCTTCATCAACACAATGTTCTGCTTGTGCGTAAACTCACCCTCCCGCACATTCATCATCATCATTTTCAACTTTCGTTTATCTGTTACTATTTCCCCTAATGTCGTCAGGTAACCTTCCCCGCTAACCCTTCATCTACGTCGACGCCAACATTGTACTACAACTGCATGTCCATATTTCATATGTGATCTCAAAAAAAAAAATGTTGTTCGCTGTTATATATTTTAGATCGAACGCATGTTCGATTCCTATCCGTCTCAACATGAAAACTTATGTTTAGTAATTTATTTTTGTATTTTATTTATAGTAATTTATTTTTGTATTTTTGCAGGGCTGAAGCTTATATACTTTTCACGCACTTTCTTGTTCCACGCCCATTTTTGACTGAATATACTTTCTCATCATCGTATTAGCCCACATACCAATTTTCATTGTTTCTGCTCATTGGGTACCGGAGATATACAAATTGTTGATTATTGCTAGAAGTGGGCATAGCCATGCCCATTTTTTGGTCAAAATAGTTTTCATTCCTCCCTAAGAACATAACTGTAAAGTTTCAAGTCAATTGGTTAAAAAACAAAATAGTTTTCCATACAACCGTTCAAGTTTCACTATAAGTGGGTGTGGCTTCGCCTACTTTTGGTCAAAATAGTTTTCATTCCTCCCTAAGAACATAACTGTAAAGTTTCAAGTCAATTGATTAAGAAACAAAAAAGTTTTCCATACAACGATATGAATCTTGGTTCGTATGTAGACTTTAGTCCGCCACTGTATAATAACAAAAATTGGATATTCACTTAAATTAATATTTTTAACTAACATTTCAGGTTGTTGGAAAATAATAGTATGTTAAATAATTGTAATATTAGATAAATCAAATTAAAATTTAAGAAGGTACTTCATTTTACAAAACTTTGTGAGATAATATTTTCATTATTATACCCTGTACCTTATGGTACAAGGGTATATTAGTTTTGTGCGCATCGACAATGTATGTAACACCTTAAAGGAGACATTTCCGACTATACAAAGTATATAAATTCTTGATCAGTATCGAAAGAGAAGTCGATTTAGCCATGTCCGTCTGTCCGTCTGTCCATCCATCCGTCTGTCCGTCCGTCTGTATGAACGCGTCGATCTCGGAAACTATAATAGATAGGACCAAAAGCTCTTCGCAGTTCGATTCTGTTATTCCATCAGCAGATCAAGTTAATTTTGTTTAAGGGTGAGGGGCAAATGACTGGAGCAACCTCGGGAAAAAACTTACAAAAGTCGTTTTATCTCGGTTGTCTTTAGAGATAGGAATACCAAATTTGGAGTGTATATAGCTGACTCAAGCCCCAAGAAGATACATTAAAAAAATGGGCGTAGCCACGCCCATATATAGTAATAATTTGAAACGCTTGTATCTCAAGAACCATAAAACCAACAAGAATGAAACTTTGCATATATGATATTGGAATGGAGTATAACAAGATTCAATTGTAAAATGGGCGTGACCACGCCCACATATAGCCATGGTAGAATGCCTTTATATCTCTTGAACGAATTGGTCTAAAAGAGTAAAAATTGGTATATATGAAATTGAATGAAAATGAAATCTGTTTCGATTAAAAAGTGGGTGGGGCAACGCCTTCAAACAGTTGGTACAAATTGAAGGTACAGGGTATGTCGGAGTCGAGTACTGTCGACTCCAATCGTTACTGGTTTTTTTGGAACGAAGTTCCTTTACGGAGCTTACATGTAGACTGAAATGAGAGAAAATTTCAAAATCGTCACGTAACAAAATGAGTTTTTTGTGTATGTATGTGTGGGACTATAATGCTATTAAATAAAAAGATTTCTTCCCTACTACTAAGTGGCTCAGTGGCATAGTGGGTAGAGGTGTTTCTCTTTAAGTCGAAGTACTTGGGTTCGATGCCCATGTTAACTAAAATTTTGTTAATTAAAATTTTGTAATTTTTATTTTTTTTTTTATTTCTTAAATGTTTGTTTTAAGATACCAAGGTTCAAATCGCCAAAAAGGTAGAGCTGTTGGCCGCAATATCGATATTGTGTTAATATTCCTGTTGCTGACGACGAAAGTTTAACGTGTTATTAACGTAGTTAATTGCAGAAGAAAAAAATGCGAACCGCAGCTCAAACAAAAACACTCAAACCAAGCATTGAACTCATCAATGCTGGAATCCAAATTGGCCAGTCAGAGAATGACTTTACCTGCGCTTTAATAATCCTTGACACCAACTAATAAGTACAAGGCCATCTATCGATCAAAATCTGAAATTGTATTATCAATAACCTTCTTATCTTAGTTCTTGTGACATTGGTTGTTGTCAAAAACTAATTTGATTCTTATTTCCAAAACGTTTCATATTTGTTTCGTTTTTCATTGTTCCGATTTTTGATAACCAATTAATAGATTGTGACATGTCTCATAGAGTAATTACATATAGAGTCCATCTCTTTACGCGTTGTGCGATTTCTATCACGGAACGAACGGAACATGACTATATAAAGCAAATGTCAAGAAGTGACTAGAAATTATTAATATTTTTGTGATTTGAAATTTTTTAAGTGATTTAAAGTTAGTTTAACAAAATGAAAACTCTAAACCGGAAAAATAATGGACAAAAAGAAAATGATGGCTCAAACAAAAACAAAAAGCCAAAAAAAACAACAAATATTCAACGACAACAAAAATTCCGTTATAATCAAAAAAAAAAAAACAAGAAAGTGAAAATTTAAATCTTGCTAGGTGAGATATACAATATTAATAAGAATGTTTAATGTTTTATTCAATATAAATTTCATACTTCAGAAAAAAAGATAATGCTGAACGATCTAAAAGGTATAGAGATAGATTAAAATTAAAGAAAAAACAACGTGAAGAACTTTACTTATTAACGCAAGAGCAATCGATTGAAATTATACCACCAATAAATAATGAAGCACAGCAAGAAATAAGTGAAAGTATTCATTCATTTCAAGCGCCATACGAAGAAAACGATGAATGTTCAACACCAAACGTCTTGTTGCGTCAAGAAACAAATATCGCAGGCGACGGAAACTGTCTATTTTCATCTCTCATAAGACTTATTGACCTTAGAATATCTGCATCAGTTCTCCGACAGCAACTTAAAGACTCACCCTTCTTGAATGAATGTCAAAATCCAATTAATGCCAGAGAAATAGAGTTAGATTGTATATTTATATTTTCAAGAGCATATGATCAAAACATATGCGTGCACTTCCATTATTTTAATACTAACACAAAAACAGAAGTTGTTCGATTCTGTTATTTTAAAGTTAATATGTAAGTACTTTTTTGCATCTTCACCTTTGCGATGCCCATTTTACACCACACATCGTAGTACAAGACAGCGAAATAGACCAACAACAAAATGAAGAAGTTGTTCGATTCTGTTATTTTAAAGTTAATATGTCAGTACATTTTTTGCATCTTCACCTTCGCGATGCCCATTTTACACCACACATCGTAGTACAAGACAGCGAAATAGACCAACAACAAAATGATGGTTGTATTTATTCTAAGCCAAGCGATCAATTACAAATTGAAAGAGATATTTCAGACAATTTGACAAACCATATGGAAATCGAAAGATCAAATCAAACGAATTTAACCTACACAGATTATATCAAACATAATAATTGTCATCTAGACTTTTACAAGCAATTTCAAAATAATACATATGGTCACACTTGTGCGGTTTGCGACAGGCTATGGTGGAAAAAGGATTTAAAAAATGCATCTAAAGTATACAAAAACATTCTACAAACAATAATACAAAATTATGGTCCCAGTTCCAGCACTCACATTTGTTCTACATGCAAAGCATCTTTAGATAAAAATAAAATTCCAATTCTGTCTACTTATAATGGGTTCAAATACCCAACAATTCCATCTTACTTGCCAACATTAAATCTAATCGAACAACGGTTAATTTCACCAAGAATTCCATTTATGCAAATAAGACGACTTAGACATGTTCATGGTCAATATGGAATTTATGGTCAAATAATTAATGTACCAGTGGAAGTTAATACGATGGTGAAAAAATTGCCTAGAAGTATTGAAGATGACCATTGCTTTTATGTGCACTTAAAAAGAAAATTAATACATAAGACTAGTTATGTTCATGGCCTAATTACAAAGAACAAAATTATAGAATGGCTTAAGTACTTAGTTCAAACGCCGCTGTATATACACCATAATATAGAAATTGATGATGAATTCCTTAACCGTGATCAAGTAGCTCCGCCATTAGTAATTGATGATGTTAGTGAACATGTGCCTATTGAAGACAATTTAACTGCTCAACAACAAACTCTTCTATGGAATGAGGATAAAGTTTTGCATATAGCACCTGGCGAACAGAGTCATCCTATGAGTATTTTATTTGATGAACATGCTGAAGAGCTTTCATTTCCGACAATATACGGTGGTCAATTTAGAAATTATAAAGAAGAAATTACTGTTACCCCATATATGGAAGCTACAAGTGAATTACTCCGTACTGATCGACGCGGTGCTGATTATGCATATTATTCATCATTTGCAAACTCCAGATAAAGCTCCTCTTCAAATATTTTTCACGGGTCCAGCATGCGCTGGTAAAACGTTTGTCATTAAACTCATAATGGAAATTTATAATAGATTTACTGATACGGACGGGTACTGCAATGCTTATATAACTTGCGCTACCACTGGTAAAGCTGCTGTAGCAATAAATGGTACAACAATTCACACTGCGCTTAGAATTTCAATTTCAAAGCTATTGCCTCTGTCATCTGAAATCGCACATTTGTATAAATCTCTTTTCAGACATGTAAAAGTATTAATCATAGATGAAATAAGTATGATCAGTGCAGAACTCTTAGTAAAAATTGACATGCGTTTAAAACAAATTACTAGTAATCATAAGGATGAATTTGGCGGAATAGATATTATTTTTATTGGAGATTTACGGCAGCTACCACCGGTGAGAGCAACACCAATATATAGGCCAATTAGAACAAACATATTTGGTCCTAGTCTGTGGCGGAAACTTAAGTTTTATGAACTCAACGAAATAATGAGACAAGCTAATGTCGAATTTTCGAATGTTCTAACTAAAGTTGGTAATGGTGAGCCATTAGAGCAACGTGGAATCGAATTGATAGAATCAAGGATTTTACAAAAGCCGATGCTCAAAGATTATGCCCAAATGGAATTCGGCTATTTTTCAAAAATGAGCATGTAAACAATTACAACAATCACATTCTAGAACAATTTGAAGACAAAATTATTTCTACTGCTACTGATTTAAGAAATATTGGTCGCAAGAAAAGGAATAAAGCTGCTCAATTAGCTGTAAAAAGTGGAGTTAGTAATATTGCTGTGCCTATTGAATTACGATCGGCAAGCGTTCCATTGACGTCAGATAGAAAAGTGAGTGCTATTTGAAAGCACTTTCCTTTAATTGCAGCATGCGCTATGACAATACATAAATCACAAGGTGGAACTTTTAATGAGATTGTTTACGAGTACAGCAAAGATCATTCACAAGAACTTGTTTACGTTACATTATCTCGTGTAACAAGTATTGAAAATTTGTACATTGTAACACTTCAAGATGATCCAACGAAATTTAAGTTTTATCATAATCGAAAACAAGCAAAATCAACTGAGAAACTACTGCAAGAATTTGAAAGATTATCATTAAACACAATGCAGTCAAGAACGCAAACTATCTTGGATATGATTTATAAAAGAAGAGGTCTTTCATTAATGACTTTTAACTGTCAAAGTCTAAAAAATCATATCTTAGATTTCAACGATCTAATTACTGAAAATTCAAATTTTCTATTACTTTCTGAAACATGGATGAGAAACGAAGAAGAAATCATAATCCCAAATTTTAATTGCATTTATCAACATAAACGACCCAATATTCGCGCAGCTGGTGTCGCAATATACCAAAACTCAAACGATAACGTTAACATTTGTACACCAAATATGGAAATGATTTTATCAAACATGAGTGACTTGAGTACTAGACATTCATTAGTTGGTGACATTTGTTCTGTTGTTTGTAAAACACCAACTAATGTTGAAATAACTATTGTAGCTATTTATGTATCCCCAAATCAAAAGATTGACGATATCACATTAATCATTCATCGATCGTTACATTCTCATCATTTTTATCTAATACATTCAAGTTGAGTATTAATACTGATCCAAACCAGTATACTACAAAATACTGTACTACAATTGATGCTGTTTTCTCCCGATTCTTGGACACAATAGAATCACAACTCTATGCATCTTATTTTAGTTATCATAAACCAATCATTTTTATGATACACTACAATGATAACATTTAAAAGTTTTTTAAAATTTTGTCAATAATAATTACACAGGCCGACAAAAATACCGTTTGTAAAAACTTTTTGAATAATTGCAACTAATTCCTATGTATTTTGGTGTGCTGATTCCGAAAATAGTGGACATAAAGTCGTATCACCCTCCAATTTCTTGCATTTCACGGAATTGTAAAAAACACGAAATTACTGTTTTTCAAACTTGTGTACAAGATACCTCAGAAACTACTGGACCGATCTTAATGAAATTTAACTTAGATATTCTTAGGAATCCAATCTATCATAGACAAAAGGAGTTTTTTGATTGAGGGCCCCCTTCGAAAGTTATACACTTTTAAACCTCAATAAATCAAGAAAAAAAAGTTCAGTCTTTAAAAAGCTGTAAATTTTACAAAAAAAAACTTTTAATTTTTTCCCTTATGCTACCCTATTTGTAGTTATTTCCTGCATGAAATGACGGTCCGTTTGTACTATTCCGACAATTGGTGACCGAGATATCACGTATACCACCAACGTATGTTATGGTTGTATCGAAAATCTTGGGAAATGGTATAAAAACAAAAATAATGGCTTTTAAACAACAAAACAGTTGAAGTAGCCATGGTATGTTTATTTATACATATTCATTTTAAATTTGATACAACAAAATTATGAACTGTAAAGTAGAGAGAAAATCCTTGTTGGTTGTGTACATGATATTTCAGTCAGCAATCGACGGAAAAATACTAACGGACCGTCATTTCATGCAGGAAATAACTACAATTGGAATAGCACAAGGGAAAAAATTAAAGTTTTTTTTTTGTAAAATTTACAGCTATTTAAAGATTAAACTTTTTTTTCTTGATTTATTGAGGTTTAAAAGTGTATAACTTTCGAAGGGGGCTCTCAATCAAAAAACTCCTTTTGTACATGATAGATTGGATTCCTAAGAATATCTTAGTTAAATTTCATTAAGATCGGTCCAGTAGTTTCTGAGGTATCTTGTACACAAGTTTGAAAAACAGTAATTTCGTGTTTTTTGCAATTCCGTGAAATGCAAGAAATTGGAGGGTGATACGACTTTATGTCCACTATTTTCGGAATCAGCACACCAAAATACATAGGAATTAGTTGCAATTATTCAAAAAGGTTTTTCTTTTTGGCCTGTGTTATTTTTGAAAACAATTTATATTAACACATTTCAATAATAATAATAAAAATAATTCTTAAATATAAATTATAACTTTTAGTTTTGATTCGGTAATTTACAATGCAGCTACACCGTAAGGAACTTCGTTCCTGGTTGGGGTCCCGTGACCGCACTAATTTTTTTTTACTTTAGACTTTTCAAACATATTGAGAACGTTAAATAATATTATATATTAGATAAATCAAATTAAAATTTAAGAAGGAACTTAATTTACAAAACTTCGCGAGATCATTTATAAGTTGTATTTCATATGTTTCTCCATTATTGTCGTTATTGAGTTTAGTCTTCTTGTTGTAGTCCCATTTTGCCTCTTAATTCCACGAATCTTCTAGAAGGTAATGGTTTTGTGAAGATATCTGCCAGCTGATTTTCTGTAGGAATGTACTCAATGGAAATAATATTATTTTATGTTTGCTCTCTTGAAAAATGATACTCAATATCAATATGTTTTGACCTCTTATGACAAAAGGGGTTACTGGCTATGCTAATGCAACCTTGGTTATCTTCAAATATTTTTATTTGCTTATTAAATTTAATGTTTATGCTTTCTAAGAGCGACTTAAGCCATAAAGCTTCTCTTACAGCTTCAAACAAGGCCATGTATTCTGCTTCAGTGGATGAAGCTGCAACCGAATTCTACCTTTTTGTATTCCAACAAATTATATTTGAATTAAACATTTTAAAAAGATAACCTGTTGTACTTTTTCTGTCATTCTCATTTCCACCCCAATCTGAGTCGACATAGCCAACAAACATATGTTCATAATTTAAATTTTTCTTGAATACTAGCTTCATATTTATATTTCCTTTAAGATATCTCAAAACTCTTTTTAAACATTGCCATAGTTCTATATTATTTTTATTAGTGTATCTACTTAAGATATTAGTGGCTGTAGCTATATCAGGGTGTGTACAAAGCATTATGTACATTAAACTACCAATTAAATTACGACAAGGAGCATCGTATTTATCGTCTGAATTTAACCTTTCATAATTCAGCTTACTCGGAAGCGGAGCATTTACAGATTTGCATTCTTCCATATTGAACTTACTTAAAACTTTTTTAATGTAAGCAGATTGGCTTAAAGATATTTGATCTTGGCCTATTTCTATTTTTATTCCAATGAAGTATCGTATTTCGCCCAAGTCAGTCATTCTGAATTTTGTCATTAGGTACTGTTTAAAGTTGCCTAATACCTCTATGTCTGATGTTGCTATGACTAAGTCATCCACATATAGTAAAACATATATATTTTTGTTGATGTCGCCTCTATCTTGAACATATATACAACGATCAACAGGTGAATTCTTAAATCCACATTCCTTTAATGCCTGCTCAAACACTTCAAACCAGCATCTAGCTGCTTGTTTGAGTCCATAAATTGCTTTGTTCAATTTACATACATTTTCACCATTGCAAACAATACCTTGAGGGGCTGTCATGTATATTTCCTCCTTCAGCGTACCATATAGAAACGCAGTTTTAACATCCATGTGGTGTACTTTAAAATCATATTGATTTGCAATGGATAAAATAATACGGAAACTAGAAATTCTAGCAACATCTAACCGGATTTCCTGTTTCATCATTCTTTAGAGTAAATACCCATTTGCAATCTACAAATTAATTCATGAGCAGAAAGTTCGACCTTAATAGCTTCTTCCCATAAAGACTTATCTTTTCTACTTTGTACTTCATCAAATGAATAAGGGACTTCATTAAAAATAGTGTGAGCATTCATTATAAAATTATCTAAATTTATTTCATCTTCGTTATAGGATATGCATGGTTTATTTTTCAATCTATCACTTCTTCTAGAGACATTGCTAGTAGCTTTATTAGTAATTTCATTTGTTGGCATTTTACTGGGCTTCTTAACTTCCTTACTCTCATTTAGGAAACTATCTTTGTCACTATCCTCACTTTCATTCAGGATTTCTTGTTCAAAACATTCCATACTTTCATTCTGGAAATTATATTCAACACCTTCCTTACTTTCATTCAGGGGGTTACTTTCCTTACTCTCTTTCAGGAATATAATATTCTTATTTTCCTTACTATCATTCAGGATTTCATTTTTAGTAACTCTCTGGCAACCATGAATTTCTCATTTTCGATATCCCATAATTTTAAGCCATTTGGTTCGTATCCGACAAATATAAACTTAGCAAAAAAATTAAGGGAGCAGAATAAAAAATCGAATTTTGGTCTGTTTTTTGAAAGTCTGTAACTTGGTTGGTATTGGTCGTATCGAAAAACTTTAAGAAAAGATTTTGTAGCTTGTGACTTTTATTTTTTGAATTTTTTATGAAAAAAATTTTAGGACTAACGGTTTTAATGCAATGCTTAATCCTGCGAGAAAAAAAATTTAAAAATTTTTTTGTCTTTTTTGACTTGCTCTATGGGCTTCGGTGATTTTTTTTTAAATAAACCATTATATGGATCAGATAGCCTGTTGATTTAACTTTAATTTGCATTTTTCCAATCCTTGCTGCGATTTTTTTTGGCGGAGATATCCGAGATTGAACCAAAAAAGGTCCTTTTGACTTTAACCATCAATATCCCAACAACGAATAAACCTACACGAATGAGGAAGACAGTTTTGGAAACTTTGAAAAATTTTCTAAAAGAGTCAGTTAAGACATTTGATGAACAAAATTTTTTAACATTTTTAATTTCAAGTTGAAAAAATGTTAAAAATTTGCCTTTTTGACTTGTTTTCGTTATTTGGCTACATCTTAGCAAACACATATCGAAGGGATGAGGCCTCGTGGTATTTTACACCTAATAGTACCCCCAACAACCATGTAAATTTTCAGATCGATCCATTAAGCAGTTTTCCGTCCCGTTTGCTTAAAGTTGAAAAAAAATAATTAAAGGATCAAAATTCACACTTTTAAACATTAGCGGTTTTCACGCCCAACTCGTTAACGCGTAATCGTCGTATCTGATGAAAATCCAAAAACAAAATACATTGACAGATTTTACCGAGTTTTCATCAACCCCGACTCGTGTTGTTCGGTAGCGCGTTAACTCATTAAAAAATCAAAGGGAATTTTTAGATACTTTCAATAAAAAAGTGGCTGTACTTTCATATCATTTTATTATTAAAACAGCATATGTTATGTTTTAGCCTTTCTCAACATAAGCCAATACAAAGGAAAATTAATTCCCACATTTTTCCGTATACACCGACTACTCGTATGTTACGAGCAATAACACAACACATACGACTAATGCATCAAAATGCAGATTTTTGATGTTTGATTTCGTCTTGTCGCCAACCGATGTATGCCAATAATGTCGTCCACAAAGTCATCCAATGCTTCCTCTATTTCTCCATCCCGATCCTTAGCTGTGCACTATTATAAAACAAATAGTTAATTATTTGTATATTCATGCAATAATAAACATATTAACCATCCAGAAACTCAATCTCGAGCACAACTTGATTCACTTTTTGTTCCATTAATTGATTTTCACGTTATTTTGCAGCATTTTAATTTTATTTGATTTATTTCGCACAATTCAGCAAAATTCACTTTTTTGTTTTTTATATAAGAAGAAGAAGAATTAACGAATTTACGCAAACCTGCATATTTCTGTATTCACGCCATACACTCGTTAAAATTAAAATTGCGATGTTAGCAAGTTGGGCGTGAAAACCGCTATTGTGTAATCATCTTCATAAAAAATGGGGAAATCAAATTGTTTTTTCACTTGTTCTTCAATTTTGCGTTAGTCACATGGTTAATTTGAAAAAGTGATTTAAAAAAAAAAATATTTAATGTCAACCGCCGGCATTTGCGTTACCCAAAGCGTACCACGTGGAGGTTGCACGGTCGGATTTACGCTTCTCTTGTGCTGTTGTGTGCACATGGAAGTTTTTATTTGTTTAGAGAAATAAGACCCCGCGGTTCGTCAATTCCACAGTATTTTGTGACTCCATACTTAATCTCTGAACATTATTGTGTAATTGTCTATTAATATCGTGTATTACCACCTCTGCCTGAAATCACCGCTTGCAACCTTTTAGGCATGTTGGATATACAGTTTCTGATCGTGGCCTGCGAAATTTGTTGCCAAATTTCTTGCAACACTTGCTCCAACTCAGCTACGTTCCTCAAATTATGGTAATTTTTACGCAATTGTCACTCCATAACATCCCAAACGTGCTCAATTGGATTGAGATCGGGACTTACTGAGGGATGTCCCAACAACATTATGTTGTGTCTCTCAAAAAATCGACGGCTGTAGCAGCATATAATGGGGGATCGGTGATGGTTTGGGGTGGAATTTCGCGGCAAACGCGAACTCCATTGGTGATCGTCCGCCAAAATATGAACGCTAGGCGGTACATTGATCAAGTATTGCGTCCCGTTGTGTTGCCCCATAGTCTACAAAATGCTAGGGGATTCATTTTTATGCAAGATAACGCTCGACCTCACACGGCTGACATCAGCCGTCGATTTGTCGTCAAACTTTCTTTTTCTAAGTTTATTGTGTACATACACAGTTGAACCAAGTATTTTCAAATGTTTCAAAAATGGCTTTCTATTATGCCACATCTCGTATGGCGTTGTTGTGCGATCTCCAAGTGCCCTACTTGGAATACTGTTTATTATATATCTTGCTGTCAATACAGCTTCACCCCAAAAAGATTTACCTAGTTTTGCACCATTGACCATGGCACGAGCCTTTTCAGTAATTGTTCTGATCAATCGTTCTGAGACTCCATTTAACTGTGGAGTATATGGTACAGTCAAATGGTAACTTATTCCTTTCTGACCACAAAACTCTCGCATGTCAACAGATAAATATTCCCTACCATTGTCAATATATAGATTAACAACTTTGAGGTTTAAGTGTGCTTCACTCTTTGCTACAAAATCTTTAAACATATTGTATACATCCGATTTATGTTTCATTAAGTAAGTGACAGAATCGGGGGTGTCACAGAAATCTCTAGATTTTTTCATAGATGGTTTTTTCAATTTCTCTATTTGGAGTCACAGAAAATCTCGAACATTTGTCTTCGAAAATTCGGCATCCCGCTGCAGAGTTGTATACATTCAAAATATGAAGAATGTAATTTATTTATGCTTATTTCATTGTTTTTCTCATCAAATTAAAACAATTGTGAATTTACATCTAATAATATACAAAATTAGAATGCTATAAAAGTATTAATTGTAAATTTAAACACAATTATAATGCAGCTCGCCAAATTTTATAATTGTTTTGACAATCCTAATCTTTCTTTTCCTGTGATTGCCAAATGTAATCAAATACGTTACAAATTAAAAATACTCCAAATGTGAAATGTAATAATTAATTATATGTGCAAACTAATAAATAAAGTTACGGAGATTGTTTCACACTGTAGCATTGCTAACTAACTAGTTTCTGTTCTATGGGAGACACGCACTTTTGAATTAACTCTTCTTCTTCGCATTTGTTCAATCAAAAATATTCACATGCCAACTTGACCGAACAACACTGTCGGTACCTATTTTAATTAAATTTGCTATTTTTACGAGTTTGCTTAAACATTTCAAATGCAACAGCATATTAATTATAATTTTTAGATTATCTTAGCAGTTTGTTTATTTCAATTCGAATATACTTTTCAATTTTCGAAAATCAATGCAAGCAGATTGGCGAGGCATGAAACTGTTTGTTTTTGCTGCTTGAAAAAAATTGGTTGATTTGAGAAAGCTTTTTTTAAAATGCAGATTTATTAATAAAAATATATAAAATAACAAATTGTTTAAATGCAGATTAATGAGGAAAACCATAAAGTTTATTTCTTCATTGGGCGTGGCCACGCCCACTTTTGGTCAAAATAGTTTTCATTCCTCCCTAAGAACATAATTGTAAAGTTTCAAGTCAATTGGTTAAAAAACAAGAAAGTTTTCAATACAACCGTTAAAGTCTCGCTATAAGTGGCACTCTTTCAGCACTCTATCATACAAAACAAAAAAGTTTTCCATACAACGATTCAAGTTTTGTTCACTTTTCTTTTTCTTTTCGTATGGGGGCTACCAGTTCCAGTGGTCCGATATGGCTGGATAAGAAGTCTCTGTGCAAAATTTCAGCTCGATATCTTCAAAACTGTGGGAAGAGATTGTATATATACAGACAGACGGACAGACGGACATGGCTAAATCAACTCGTCTAGTCGTCCTGATCAAGAATATATATACTTTATATAGTCGCAAGTGAATATATATATGAGGCTATAATACTTTCAGCCTTGCTGAAGATAGCGTCCATACTGGTTTCATGTTGATTTTCACGTAGATTTATCTGGTTGACTTGCTTCGGGTTTCATTTCAAGTTCCTCTTTACAAAACCAGTATGACAAACCTACTAAATTTATTAGGGTAAATTTCATGTAGTAAAGTTCATGCTAACGAATTCACAGTGCCATTTGCAGTGAAAAATTAAGGCTAAATTTCATCTACTGAAATCCTTACTAACAAAGTAACAATGCCATTTGCCCTTAAAAGTAAAACTAAATTTCATACAGTAATTTTAATTATGTTTATTAAAAATGTATTTATAAAAAATGCAATTTTTCAAATTTACTAAAATTAAAATGACAAATTTACTAAGATGAAAATGACAATAGTGATTATATTGTAAAAAGACGCTGAATACTAAATTCACAAGATTTAGGTTTAAGTCTTTTTATTAAAAATACGTTGTGTTTACACAGGCGGCTAAAGCTTAACTGTAGCCTTTTAGAACTTATGATCTAATGCTTTTACATACATGATCTAAATAATGGTAGTTGTCAAGTAACGAGTTAAAGGAACGTTCACAATAATTACCAGAGTTGCAACATTTATTACACGCTTTTTTTTTTTTTTTTTTTTTTATTATTATTATTTGGTTTATTATTAATTCTATGGGCCATCTGAAATACTAGTCCCATCCATATCTTTTAGGCGAGCGACTTACACGACCACTTCGGGTAGTAATTTCGGGTCGTGTTACAACTAACGGAATTGGTGGCACAGTATTTTCAGGCTCACTATCAGATCCTGAAACTTCACTTTCAGCAGTATTATATGCATCGTTTGAAACCAGTAATTCATCGTTATTGGCTGCTGAAAATTCTGTTTCAGTCACTTCACAATCATTTTTACTATCGTTCAAGCTTTGATTTGTGGGTGACACAATGGTAATTTCTTCAAGATTATTTTGAACTGGATTTTTGGCAGAAACTACGTTTTCTTCAAATAACAATTCACTGGCACTAACTTCATTGTTCTTTGACTTTGCAATAAATCGGCGATTGCGTCTATAATGGTTATTAAAGTTATCTTTTACAATATATGATTTTCCATTTACATTACCCACAATCGTACCATAATGCCAACTTTTTGAATCTTTTTTAAAAATTACCATGTCACCCAAGCTCAATACAGGCAATGATCTTGCATTTCGATCATAGTAATACTTTTGTTTTTCTCTTTTATTTTCAATTTTTTGTTGAATTCTGTTTTCCGATAGGTTATTTCTAGCTAGCAATGAACCCGATACTGGTAGCATTGTTTTAATCAGTCTACCGAAAAATAGTTCAGATGGAGTCAATCCTAAGCTTGCAATTGGTGTTGTGTTGTATTCAAGAATTTTGTACTGAAATTGATCGACTTCATTCGTCTCGTAGCATCTTTTAAGGATATTTTTTGCTATTGCTACACCCTTTTCAGATAGCCCATTGCTTTGTGGATAGCGAGGACTTGAATACTTAAATTGTATGTTAAACTGTGACGCAAATCGATCAAACTCAGCTGAATTAAACGGAACGTTATCACTCTTAATTATTGTTGGATATCCGACCCGATCGAACAAATCTTTCAAACCCACTATTATATGTTTCGATGTTTTGTTGTTTAATTGAAATGATGATAAGTAATTTGAATAAAAATCAAAAATTGCAATAAAATCATGTCCCGCATATTCAAATAAATCCATTGCAACTATTTGATACGGATACTTTGGGGCTTCTTCTTGAACCAATGGTTCCTTCTGATTATTACGTTTGAATTTTTCGCACACTGAACACGACTGAACTATTTCACGAATTTGCGAATTCATACCCGGCCAATAATACAACATTCGAGCTCTTGCAAGAGTCTTCTCAATTCCTAGGTGCGATTCATGCAGCCATTTCGCAATTTTATTTTGTAGTTTTGTTGGTATTACCAGCCTGTGATTGTAGAACAAGAGTTCATGTTCTACATGTAATTCCGATTTTAATTTATGGAAATGCTGACTAATTTCATCAAGATGATGATATCCTGGCCAATCATTTGTGACAAAATTACGAATCTTTTTGTATTGCTCATCTGACTGAATTATTTCCTGATAAAAATTGTAATTGTCTTCCGAGATACAGACCGATTTTATAATCGAATGAATCACACCCGTTAATTCGACAATTTCTTCCTGTTGCTCAAGTTGAGCCCGCGATAAACAATCGGCAATTAGCATGTCTTTGCCCGGTTTATACACCACATTTATACCCGTATATTTTAATAAAAGCATAAACATGCGTTGCAGCCTCACGGTTACGTCATCAATATCGCGTTTTATCAAGATTTCCAGCGGTTTGTGGTCACTTTCAACTGTAAAGTCTCGACCATAAAGAAAAAAATGAAATTTTTCACATGCAAACACAATTGCTAAAAGTTCTTTCTCAATTTGTGCCCACTTCTGTTCATTTTTTGACAAAGTTCTTGATGCGAATGCTACAGGATGTCCATCCTGTATTAGTACACATCCCAGCCCATCTTTTGATGCGTCAGTTTGAACAATTATTGGTTTTGATGGATCGTAAATTGACAGCACTGGGCTGGAAGATATTACTTTTAGTAGTTGTTCAAATTCATAGTCATGTTTGTTGGTCCACTCAAATTGAACACTATTTCGCGTTAAATCGCGTAAGTTCGCTGTTGCTTTTGAGAGATTTGGAATGAAACGAGCAATGTATTTCAAAAGACCCAAAAATCGTAGCACTGCGCTCTTGTCAGTTGGTCTTTTAATGTCCTGAATGGCTTCCAAATATTTATTAAGTGGCTTAATTTTGCCTGACGAAATTGTGTTTCCCATGAATTTAACCTCATTTTGTTTGTACTGTACTTTATCCGGATTGAATTTAACATTGTTTTTTCTAGCCCGTTCAATTATTTTCGTCATAATTTTGTCGTGTTCAGTATCATTATCCGCGAATATAAACATATCATCAAAATAAACCACTACCCCCTCCAAATCCCCAAATATTTGTATCATTTTCCGTTGAAACATCTCGGGTGCACAATTTAAGCCATACGGTACACGATTGAATTTGTATCGCCCAAACGGAGTCATGAACGTTGTAAGGTTTGAACTTTTATTGTCCAATTCCATATGCCAAAATGCACTGCTAAGGTCAAAGACCGAAAATACTTTTTTATTTGCTAATTTTGATGTTAAATCTTCCACAGTTGGAATGAGAAAGTGTTCGCGTTTAATGCATGCATTTAATGGCTTTGGATCAAGGCATATGCGTAATTTACCCCCAGTTTTTTCAACAATTTGTAAATTGTTTACCCAATCAGTCGGATATTCAACGGGTGAAATGATTTTATCCCGTGTCATTTGATCTAGTTCCATTTTAAGTTTATCGACTAACGCTGACGGAATACGTTTTTTGTAATGAAGTATCGGTTTAGAATTTTCTTTTAAATGTATTGTAAATTTTCCTGGAAATTTACCTATCCCATGAAATAAATCCCAGTTTTGTTCAATTAGTTTATCTTTATCACCCGGTATGCAAGCAATTGAATTGACATCCATTCGTTTGATTAATCCAAATAAAATGCTAGTTTCTAATCCCAGTATCGGTTCAAACTCATCACTAACTACAATAAACTCAGCTAACCTAGAAGTATTTGTTTTCAATTCCAAACAATTTAGTTTAACTGTACCAAAGATTTTAATTTTATTATTACTATAATCCAATATGTTTAACTTCTGTTGATTGGATATTTGTTTCTTTAATTTTTTAACAATATTGATTGGAATACAGTTCACATCTGCTCCAGTGTCAATTTTGAATTTCACCTTTTGATTTTCTACGTTATATTCTTTGGTCCATTTTCCCTTATACTCTGAGTTTATTCTACAAATAAGTTTACGTGAACTAAGAATACGTTCCGTCTTATTATTATTAATATTACTTGACAACAAACCTTTTTTATCAGCTGGTGCTGAAATATTTTTATTGTTACTGCTGTTGATGTTATTATATTTTCCTCTTTGGCGGCACATCCGGAACAAATGACCCATTTTGGAGCATCCCCGGCACGTTAGACCCTTTGCCTTGCATACTTCGATGTGTTTTGGAGTCCACTGTTCACCACAATTGAAGCAAATACGGTTAACAGCATTAACGACCGATTCCGATGACTTCTCAATGCTTGCAATGGATTGTTTGTTGTCCAATAAAATTTTGTTTGCATTTGCTGCTTCGAATATTTTGCACGTGTCGATTACTGTTTGCAAAGTGTTGCTGTGACCATCCAGTAATTTCATTTGCAATTTTTTATTATGCACACCCGTTATGATGCGATCACGAAGCATTCGATCTTCATAAGAGACGCCACACGTGCACAAAAATTCACAACGACTTACTTGTGTGCGGAGCTCGGTTTCAAACTCACCAAATGATTGCTTTTCTTTTTGTGTAATCATATTGAATTTGTATGACTCCATAGCGGCGTTTTTTTTCGGCAAGCAATGCTCATCAAATTTCTTCAACACCTCATCCAATTTACGATAAGTGACAACCTCAACGTCATGTGCTGCTGCACTCTCTGATGCTGGAACTCTTCGTGTTGTTCGTGTAATTCCAAGCAGTTTATCTTGCGTACCATCATTCGGATATAGTGTGTTATAAATGTTCGCACCTTGTGTACCAATAAGCCACAAAAATGTAGCAATTTTTGTGTCTTCTGCGTCATTTTGTTTGCTGTTTGCAATCAAGTAGACCATGAAGTTTCGTTTCCATGATGGCCACTCAATAGCTAGATTTGAACAATCCAATTCACCTGGAATACGTTGATTGTTTGCCATTGTAATGAAATACAAAACAATTCGAAGAAAGAATCCGTTATTTTGTTTTTCAATCCGTGTCACAAAAATTCTTGAAATCGTTGTATGACGAAATACGTCAATGTATGACGTAATTTGTCAATTTGTTGTTAAAAACAAATTTTATATTCTTTCCGTTGAAGTTCGGTTAAGTCTTTATTAAAATAGTTTAATTTTAATTATTTTTACTTCTGACACCATGTAAAAAGACGCTGAATACTAAATTCACAAGATTTAGGTTTAAGTCTTTTTATTAAAAATACGTTGTGTTTACACAGGCGGCTAAAGCTTAACTGTAGCCTTTTAGAACTTATGATCTAATGCTTATACATACATGATCTAAATAATGGTAGTTGTCAAGAAACGAGTTAAAGGAACGTTCACAATAATTACCAGAGTTGCAACATTTATTACATATATGAGAAATGATGTGATGATAAAATAAAATGATATACTAAAATTTATGTTAATATTTACATTATTTACAATTAATGGTGATGATAAAAAAGTGATGAGGATATTGAAAAAAAAACCAGTAAGGGAGCTATTTTCAGCTTTGCTGAAACTTATATACTCTTGCAAGCATTTGGAAAATCCGTTTTATAGTTTTTCCAATAAGAATCTTATAAGTTTATAAAGATAAAGGGGCGAAACCCCGCCCATTTTCTATTTTTTTTTTATAATGCAATGCAATCATTCTACACTTCATTTTTCGGTTTTCTATCTGGTCTGCTTATAGATAAGTCACTTTTTTAAGTTTTTCTCTATATGGGCGGTGCCACGCCCTTATGTCCGATTTTTATTTTGTAATATGGTCAAGGATTCTTAAAAATGAGTAACTGCGCGATTTCATCTGTTTATAATTGAGAACAAAAAAGTTTTTCTAACAAAAACCGAATTTTTGACCGATTGTTCCTTTGGGAGCTATATGCTATATTTATCCGATCGTCACCAATTTTGTGCTATGCCTTAATTTACATCCAAGATGTTCTTGTGCAAAAAATCGAGGCGATAGCTTTAAAATCAAAGAGTTTATTGAGCAAAAACCTCATTTTTGACCGATCGTTCCTATGGCAGCTATATGCTATAGTATTCCGATCAAGCTGGTTTCTACATATAAACTGCCTGCAACTTCAAACAGACAGACAGACGGACATGGATATATGAACTCGTCTCGTCGTGCTGATCAAGAATATATATACTTTATATAGTCGGAGATGTCTCCTTCTCTGCGTTGCAAACTTCACGACAAAGTTACATAATATACTCTTGCAAGAGTATAAAAATATTATAATGATAAAAAACAAGTTGTTTATATGCATGTTGGAACGAACAGCTCATGGGTTTGACTTTACATCTGCAACAAAAGAAATAAATGAGTTTCTTCCTATAAAATTTGTAACTCTTTTTTATCAGACTTACCTTCAGTAGTTTCAACCTTCTTATTTCGATTAGCGTCACACGTAGCCTTATATACCTTATTTTTATACTTCTGAAACGCCAAACGAACGTCCTTCGTTTAATCGCTAAAAGTATAGCCTTCTTTTTTTTGAGATTCTGTGGAAGTAAATCTGACTACAAAACATCAATTAAGAAAAATATAGTACGATATTTACCATACAAAGCAGAGTTCAAGTGTCTGTAGCTGCATAGCGCCAATTTTTCATATGTGCCAGAATAGTTCATATTCATGAGCACATTTTGTTCTAACAGTCTGTTCAAATGCTTCACAATACCATGTGGCACGAATATTGATTTGAAAATTGAAATCTGAAATACAATGAAATAAAAGTTAATATACTTTTGTTTGATCATTTGATTTACTTCTTACATGTTTATTTGGGTCTGCTGCTATTTTTTGCTCCAACTCATTTAACTTCGCGATATCTTTTATGGGGAACTCAACATTTGATGTTGGGTCCTTAGACATAGTGTCACAAATTTTAGAGACGCATGAGAAAATTTTGGCATTGCTGTTCATAATAATTTGTTGGTTCTCCTCCACCGTTTTAAGTCTCCTCTCTATGTCCATGAGCCGCATATCAACATTGTCTTTTCCATTTTCATTAGAGTTTAAATAACATGTTCTCTTCGTTGTTGCTTGCAAATATTAGAAAACAAAAATTGTATTAGTGTGTATTTCATGTGGTTTATATGGTTGTTTATTGTTAATTAAAGAATAAATTAATCTCTTAAACACTATTTAATTTCGCTCATAAGGAAGATAAACGTATTTAAAAGCAATTTCGCACTCAATGGTATCATTCATTTTGCCATCAGTTAGAAATATGCGTAAGACCTCACTTTTCATTGGCTGTTCAAAAAAATATCGCAAACTGGAAAATGTATTTCCTAATAATTTTTATGGGTTGACCTGATTTCAGACAGAAAATATTGTCTGGCATTTTTGTTCTTAGAACAAAATTAGAAAATTGGTATTTAAATATGATACCATCCCTATTGAATGTTGGACAAATTTTTTTTTTTTTTAGCTGGGACACTGAGAGAAAATTTTGTATGAAGTTGTTGTTAAGTTTTCAAATTTGTAAGCACTTAAAGCGTTTATATGTCCCAGCTCTTTTACGCAATCTACCAAATGAAGCATATTGTGAACATTATAAGTTAATGTATCTTCTTGATATACATTGGTAAATTAATCTACAAAATATTCACTTAATTTGGCTGCCGTATCGATGTTCAATAAATACTTTTCTGACAGTAACAACCGATAAGCGCAAGAAAGCAATAGAAAGTGGTAATAGCAAGCATCAGAAACCAACTTTTTCAAAACTATTGGGCCAGTATACAACAGAAATTGTCTAAACTCAACAGCTTTCCACCATGGTAGCTCATCCAGACCTCTTGGTTTTCGTATGAACTCGTACGGAACAAATGCCTAAATCTAAAAGATGCATAGGATCCAGAGCAAAATCTGTTACCATATTGACACCAACTGCTCCAATAGAAACAGGATTGTTTCGAAATAATGGCAAATAATGAGCTGAATATACACTATTAGTAAAATCCTCATTAGTGATAGAGGCCCAGACGTTTTACTGTACATAGTAACATGATTAATACGTTTACCAACTTGTGTACATTTCATCCACCCGCTAAATGAGTTGGTTCCAGGCGTCCCGCACATAAATGCACGAGCTGTCGCATCGCAAATGAGGTTCTTAGCTTTATTTTAATTTGTTTACTACCCACTTGAAAATAGCATTTACACATTTGTGATACTTCGAACACAAAATCATGCATGAACTGGTTTATATTGATTGCCTACATAAGACCCAATCATAAAAACAGAGCTATCGGGTAAGTTTTGAAAAAAACCTAAAATCGGCCACTCACATGTTTTTGAGCTTCTAAACAGTGGTAATCCGTCGACATTCACGTCTAGAAGGAGCTCTGAGCCATTTATCAGTTGATATTCTACCGATTGCAAGTACTGCAGTATACCAATGTGGGTATAAAAACCTGGTGTTACTTTTCTAATCACAGCTCTGGATTTTTTAAGCTATAAAAGGCCCTTCGCAGAACGCGGTACATCAATGTTCTCTGAACTTAAAACTTTCAATAATGTATCTAATTGACCACCCGTCACATTTTCTTGATTATACCACTCAATAAGTTTCCTGTGCAATTTTGGTTGCCCCACATTCGATTCAGGCTTTCCAAAATTTACCAAATTGTCACAAACTAAATCATTGTTCAATTGACTTGAACCTGACGGTTGGACAGACTTGATTTCTGGAAGATTTTCACAGACATTTCGTATATTTGTGTTGAACGGACGGACAGTTCGCATTAATGAAATATTGTCTTTTTCTTTCTTCACTAAGCGTCGTATATTTTGTTTTGAAAACCCAGAGCCACTCATTTTGTTTATAGTTAAATTAAGTAAGAGATTTATAAAAAGTATTTACTTACAAATTTTTCCGTAAATTACGTTGATCCTTAATATATTTTTCACGTCAGTTGTCAACCACTTCACAATAAATAACGAAACTTTTTTTTTTGTTTTTGACGTTTCACTTATAGACTAAGAGCCCAGGCCCGCCAGACCTTACTAATTTTATTATAAACCAAACATATCTGAAACGGTAGAGTTAGTATGTACTTTGAAGGAATTCACATTATCTATTTCGTATCGATTGCCAATTCGTAGATACAAAGGGCTAAAGTTGCGAAAAAATCGAGCTATCTTTACTTACAGCATTAGCGCTGATTTTTATACGCTGTGCACATACTGTGTATCAGGGTATATTGTGTTTGTTTGAGCGAAATGTATGTAACGCACAGAAGGAGGGGAAGGGGACCCTATAAAGTATATATATTCTTCATCAGGACGACAAGAGAAGTTGATTGAGCCATGTCCGTCCGTTTGTCCGTCCGTATTCATCAATGGTTCTCAGAAACTATAATAGCTAGAGACTTGAAATTTGGAGGGTTGACTCGTGATGCTCGGCAGCAGATCAAGTTTGAATGGTTTTGTGCCACGACCACTCCTTCCCGCCCATTCGGCACCACCCACTTTTTTAAAACGCTATAACTCGAACATCCAAAGAGATAGAAACATGAAAGTCGGTATGTAGACTCAGTATAAGTAGCTCTACAAAACTGCATACCACAATTTTCCCCCTCTTCTTCATTTCCCCTCCCCCAGTTGTTTTCTTAGAAATGCTATATCTCCGAAACTATTGAAGGTACAAGCCTGATATGAAATGTATATCTTTAAAACTGCATACCACAAAATCCCCCTCTTTTTGATGGTTACCCCCCAATCACCCACAAACTCAAAACTTTTGTAAATTCCACATTTTTTGACCGTTTTTCTTGATATTTGAACGATATTTGATCGGGGGTGTCAAATCAATATGTGTTTGTAGATTGAGGGTGTGGCACCGCCTACTATGTGTACAGGGTGTTATATAGTTGAGAACAATCAACTATACCGCCCTTACTGGTTTTTAAGTATATTGAATGGCTTTTGTTTGCCTCTGTGGAAATACGGTGGGTTAAAATCACAGCCAGTAATCGCAAGTAAGCTTCTTGATAAGGACGGTCCTTGGTTATCATACATTTTTGATACATTAATGTATCTCAGTTTGTTTCCAATTCCAGTCAGTATCCATACGTTACTTTTTTTTTCAAATGATGCATATTACTTACCATGATTGCAGCAATATCGGTATCAGAGTACCGAATTACATAATTTGCATGAACATCAATATTAAATATGTGGTAAACAATTTTAGTGTCAGCTTCTTCATGATCTTTACAAGAAAGATTTTCTTCTATATCAGAAATAATTTTATTTGCATTGTTTAATTGTCTGATATATTCTGTTATTTTGTGTTTTTTTATTTTAAATTAAACTATCGCTCATTTTCCGTTATTATGAACTATTATAAAAAATAAAAAAATGTTGCTTTTGAACACTTAAAGAATGAAACTTATGAACGTTTATCAACAATTTTGTACCTATTTGTAGTTACTAATATACCATAAAAAATATAAGTTGAATAGGCCTCTGTAATGAAGACATTTAGTTATTATTCATACGAAATGCAAAATTTTAAATGCGTCTAGCATGTTTTTGGCTGTTAGGATTTGTCTGGCATCTTGCAGTTAGTATTGAAATAGTTCCGAAAATATCATATCCAGAAATCATGACTGAGAAAATAAGTAAAGTTCGGCACTTTTTTTGCAAACTTTGAAGCGTCTGGCAGAAATAACTACCGATGGAAACTGTCTGGCGTTAATGATTATCAACTTTTAACGATGTTCTGTACGAAATAGATAATGCGAATTCCTTCAAAGTGCATACTAACACTACCGTTTCAGATATATTCAGTTTATAATAAAATGAGTAAGGTCTGGCGGGCCTGGGCTTCTTGTCTATTAGCACGTGCCCGGCGACGTTGCTGGAATTATTCCAAAAGGAAAACACAACAAATTTTCAAAGCAACTGGACTTGAGACAATTGTGATCTTAGAAACCCTTTTGGCAACGCTTGTGTTTCTTTTGTTTCGTTTTTCTTTTTTGTTTGACACTGAATGCTCTGGTAACTGCTTACTAAAAAAATTACCGCCAATGGGTGGCTTCGCGACACATTGAAAATCAGCTAATTACTGTAACGATTATTTTGATTTCAGAACTGTTTTGAAAAAAAAACATTGTAAATGCCAAGATTGCCGTTATGCACTTATTATTGTATCAAAATGAATATGAAGAAATACATGCGAAATGAAAATGCAATAAATTAAAGAAAACCAGTGAGGGCGGTATAGTCGAGTATACTCGACAATATTATACCCTGCACACATGGTAGGTGGTGCCACACCCTCAATCTACAAAAACATATTGATCTGACGTCGCCTATTCAAATAGTGTTAAAAATATCAAGAAAATCGGTCAAAAATGTGGATTTTACGAAAAATTTAATTTTGTAGGCCTCTGAGGGGTAGCCATCAAAGAGAGAAGAAATTTGTGGTATGCCGTTTTTAAAATGTATTATCACTGAGCTTATATAGAAAATTTCAGGCTCATACCTTTGATAGTTTTGGAGATATAGCTTTTTTAAGAAGAATACTAGGGGAGGGGAAATTAAGGTGAGGGGGAAAAATTGTGGTATGCAGTTTTGTAGAGTTACTCATACTGAGTCTACATACTGATTTTCATGTTTCTATCTCTTTGAATTTTCGAGTTATAGCGTTTTCCAAAAGTGGGTGGTGCTGGATGGGCGGGAAGGAGTGGGCGTGGCACAAAACCATTCAAACTTGATCTGCTGCCGAGCATCACGAGTCTATTTCAAGTCTTTAGCTATTATAGTTTCCGAGAACCATTGGTGAGGACGGACGGACGGACAGACGGACATGGCTTAATCAACTTCTCTTGTCGTCCAGATCAAGAATATATATACTTAATGGGGTCCCCGTTCCCTCCTTCACTGCGTTACATACATTTGGCTTTTGCACAAACACAATATACCTTGATACCAGCGTTGCCATATATTTTTTTTACCAAGTCGGGATTTTGAAACTTTTTGAGTAAAAAAAGCGGGACTTTTCCGTCGAAAGCGGGACATAATCAAACAACGTATATAATCAGAAGTTTTTAAATATTTACCTTTTTATTTGAATTTAAATTACATTTATGTGACCAAAGAAAGCAAAAAAACCCATGAAAAATGTATTTTAATATTACATTTAATGTTTCTGTGAAAACTTCTTTTAAAGTTTCCTTTTTCTCTTTAATAGGAGTAAAGAACTATTCACAGAATAACTGTAAATTAAACCGGATGAGTAATTCTTCTTTTATTAAATTTACAGAGCATTCTTAAATGGAATTAAAAATGGAAGACACTTCCAAAGGAAAATCAACGATTTTTGGATTTTAGGCAGCAATGTCTTAAATTGACAGCCCGGCTTTACTGCTGAGTTGGTTTTGAGAAAACAGAGTCCAAAATTTATGTTAAGGAATATTGACATGACTTCACTTTTCACTCGCCTCGTCTATTTCTTCCTTTTCGAGACGCAAGTGCGCCACATTCAACAGTGGTTCACTGACACAGTTGACATTGCAAGCGACAAGCGAGCGCAAAATTTTCATTCATGTCCACAATTCCATCTCGTGGTTCTGGTTTGAAAAACATAAAACTAAAATGAAACTCAAAAGCCATTATAGAGTTTTCATGATCATGTGGAATTAATTATTATGGAGCTATTTAAAAAAAAGCGGGACTGAGTCTGTCCCGCGCGGGACATTTAATTTTCTTTTAAATATCGGGACGTCCCGCTAAAATCGGGACGTGTGGCAACGCTGCTTGATACACAGTATGTGTACAGGGTATAAAAATGGAAATGGTCAAAGAAGGGACCTTTTGGTTGACATGATGGCAATTATAATAGTTATAGCGCATTGAGTTAAAACATTTTAGTTGTCGCATTAGCGCGGTTATAGTTCTTGTCTTGTATGGCGAAGTAGGCTTTGGATTTTTGTGAATTTTTTGAAATGCATGCAAAACACACTGAGTATAGCAGTGACATTTCCATGTATCACTGCTTTTCAGCCTTACAGAGTAACGTATATGTTTACGTTATCTGAAAAAATCGTCTTCGGGCTATTTCCTATATTCTATGTTCTAAAAAAAACTGTGAAAAACCCACTTACCTTAGAAGCTACGTTTTCATGTATCGGTGCCATTTAACCTTCTAAAATAACGTGGATGACTGCTTCATAATGCTTTTTGCCATATTGGGCCGAGTGAATAAAAAAGTAGTCTTTACTACATAGTACTTAGTACTAGCACTAACTTTTACTTATCAGTACTAGCTATGTTGAAACTACAAAACTACAAAAAGTGTGAATAAATCTTTACTAGTACTACATAGCTAGTACTGAAAGGCTATAGCTAGTACTGGAAAATCAAAATGATTCAGAGTTGTCGCTGTTTAAAAAATAATACTATTTTACAAATAAATTCCCAGCTTGGTAACTCTTTCAGTTTGTTTTTAAACAAAAAATTGAAATATTTTAGTCTTGACACGATAGGCGACAAGAATAATTCAAAATTTTTTGGAATTCTCCAAAATTATAAAATTTTATTCAAAAAATCGCAAGTGCCGTCAGTGAGAGTGGCAAAAGATAATGCCTTGACTTCACTTCGTGACGAATATTTGAAAATTTTTGGGCAAGAAATAACGATTTGCCAATTAAGAAAAAAAAATACAAATCATGCGGAATGACGTTAAAAAGAAGACGGACTTGCGTGCAACAGGAAATAAGCCTATCAACATAATAGACTGGAAAAAAAATTTGCTGGAATTGATGGAAGAAGAATCAAATCCAGTCTTCAAAAAAATTCCAGGTACCTTTTTATGTTTTTATGAATAATTTAATTGGTAATTCAAACTTTTCAAGGTGCAATGGATGTGAGCTGCGGAGTTGAAATAGATGAAACGGCGGATTGCGTGGAGCTAGAAACTCCAAACCGAAATAAGAGGAAAGTCGGTGATGAGATAGAGGTCGTCAAAACATACACAAAAAAGAACAAATTTAATGATGAAACGGAAAAAACCAAAGATCTAAATAACCATGAGACTGGTCCTGTTGAAGCAGCTGCAATTGTTAAACTTGGACATTACGAAAGAGAAAAAAGGAAGAAAAACGAGGAAAAAAATTAAAAATAATATTAAATAGTATGATAAGTTTTTAATTACACAGGTCTACAAAATAAGACTTTTTTAATGCCTTTTGATTAAATTCTATATTTTTATACTCTGGTGGGGTCACTGAATACGAAAACACAAACATTTTTGAAAACTTAGCTCCCATCTCCACAGTTAGAAGGAAAAAAAATCAAGATGAGATTGAAGGAAATGAATTTTAAGAGACATGTTGCAACCTAACTGTTGAAATTTTTGTAGGAGATTGTTCACATGATCCACATAATTTTCACTTCTCTTATTGCCCAAAAAATCATTAACGACCGCCCTAAAAGACTCCCATGCCTCTTTTTCAAAGCCTTGCAAAGAAGTTTTGGTCCATTAAAATATGTCTTATTTGAGGACCTCTAAAGATTCCTTCTTTTATTTTGGCATCGCTGAGACGGGGAAATTTTCTTCGAAGGTATTTGAATGCAGGTCCATCCTTATTAAGACCCTTGACAAAGTTCTTCATTAGTCCCAATTTTATATGTAACGGTGGCATAATAATTTTCATACTCTTGCAAGAGTATAACTTTGTCGTGAAGTTTGCAACGCAGAGAAGGAGACATTTCCGACTATATAAAGTATATATATTCTTGATCAGCTCGACGAGACGAGTTCAGATAGCCATGTCCGTCTGTCCGTCCGTCTGTCTGTTGCGATGCGAACTCCTCCTAGAGTTTTAAAGATATAAAACAAATTTAAATGCAGAAAATTTTCTTTTTCTTGCAGGCAGTTTATATGTAGAAACCAGCCTGATCGGAATACTATAACATATAGCTGCCATAGGAACGATCGGTCAAAAATTAGGTTTTTGCTCAATAATCTCTTTGATTTTAAAGCTATCGCCTCGTTTTTTTGCACAAGAACATCTCGGACGTAAATTAAGGCTCACTGCAAAATTGGTGAAGATCGGTTAAATATAGCATATAGCTCCCATAGGAACAATCGGTTAAAAATTCGGTTTTTGTTAGAAAAACTTTGTTTTCAACTATAAACAGATGAAACCTTATTACCATATTACAAAGTTTCATAAGAATCGGACATAAGGGCGTGGCACCGCCCATATAGAGAAAAACTTAAAAATGTGATTTATCTATAAGCAGACGAGATAGAAAATCGTAAAATGAAGTGTAGAATTATTGCATTGTATTCTTTAAAAAAAGTAGAAAATGGGCAGGGTTACGCCCCTTTGTCTTTATAAACTTATAAGACTCTTATTGGCAAAACTATAAAACGTATTTTCCAAATGCTTGCAAGAGTATATAAGTTTCAGCAAAGCTGAAAATAGCTCCCTTACTGGTTTTGGACTCAACTAGAGGAAAGTGCTTGACGTTTTTTTCTCCAGGACACAGACTTAGTCTGGGATTCCAGTCTTTTTTTAAATAATGCAATGATCTTGCCCGGCTATCCCACTCACACAAAAAACAACAGTACTTGGTGTAGCCAGTTTGCAATCCCAACACCATGGCTATGACTTTGAGGTCACCACAAATTTGCCATTTGTGATCTGAGTAAGATATAGCGTCTAATATTAATTTCATATTTTCATATGTTTCTTTAGTATGTACTGCGTTACACAACGGTAACACACAACCGTCGATTCCATTGTTTTACGCAGTACATACTAAAGAATTAGTAGAACATGTACTGCAACTGCGTTCATCAAGCCATTTACGTTATGACAAAATACAAGTTGGTTTTCTGATTTAAAGTAGACCATCAGGTCTTTTTGACGATTTCTGTATGAACTGATTTTAACATCCGGTTGTAGCAAATTCCATTGTTTAAGTCTCGATCCGAGTAATTCTGCTTTTTTTTTTGGCAAATTTAAATCTCGAATAAGGTCGTTCAGTTCATCTTGCGAAACTCTATCAGCCTCGTTATAAAAAATATTTTCATCCGAAAACTTTGACTGATGTGGAGGGTAACGATCGTTGTTTTCAATCTCTTCTTCAGTATCCTGCTGGAAGACTCAAGGAGGTTGAGGAACAGGCACATCGGTTCCGTGTGGTACTGGTTGCGTTACCGATTCAACGTCAGGATATACCATTGTGTGCTTCTTTTTCCTCGAGATACCATCCTGAATTGGTGGTGTCAAGCAAAAATACCAATCTTTCACGTGATTAGTTGGTTCCCTCCATATCATTGGAATACCGAATGACAATGAACGTTTCTTGTTGTTTAGCCATTTAATCAAATTAGTAGAACATGTACTGCAACTAAAATGTGGTACCCAAGACTTTTCTCGATTTTTAATTTTGCTTCCAAAATAATGGAAGTACGCTGTTTCTAATCGATGAGTAATTGGGCATCTTTGGCTACTAAAGGTCACTTTACCACATATGTAGCAAAAATTGTTTGGATTGTTTGGATTGTTAACACAATTACGTAGCATAGTACAAATATTCGGTTTAATGCTTAAAATATTTTACAGAACTGATTTATAAAAGAGCAAAGCCAGTTGTGACCACTCTTTAAATAGACCATACCTTATTCAAATATTCGAAGAAGCGAAGTTATGAGGTAAATTAAGACATTAGGATATAAAAAGTTTTTAAAACCCCTCTATGGGTGGTACCTTTTCTATGGGTCGGATTTTCAAATGTCAGACCTTCAAAAAAAAAAAAATCATAAAAAGATATAAACTTTGACAATTTTTCTTCTTCTTTTGTATGGGGGCTACCAGTTCAAGTGGTCTGATCGATACAAAATCTTACAAAAGCACACTCTATGTCCATCCGAAGATTGCCTGAAAATTTTATTAAAATTGGTGTAGCCGTTCGCGAGTTTCGCGCTTAGCAATATTAATTTTTATTCAATAAATTTGATAAAAATGCAAAAATATCGATAAAAAACCGTTTTATTGTAAAAAATAGTACGAGGATCATTAGATACAACAAATCAAAAGGTAATAGCAAAATATAAACGTCCTATCGCTAAGCAGTTTGAATCGGCGCAATAAAAACATCCTAATCTTAAATATGGCATAACGGACCAATGAGAGCTAACTATGACATTTAAGTTGTATAATTAAATTCTGGGAGTCAAACTCTATAACGCTAGTATAGTTTCAAATAAAACGCAATTTTGCTGTCGACCAGTGTTATTTATGTAGAGGTGTACGAAAAAACGAGTGAAAACCAGTAAGGACGCTATAGTCGAGTATACTCGACAATATAATACCCTGCACAAACAGTAGGCAGTGCAACACCCCAAATCTACAAAAAAAATGTTGATTTGACATCGCCCGATCAAATAGTGTTCAAAATATCAAGTAAATTGGTCAAAAAATTTGGAATTCACGAAAAATTTGAGTTTGTAGGTCATTGAAGGGTAACCATCAAAAAGAGGGGAATTTTGTGGTATGCAGTTTTAAAGATACGTATTTACTGAGTTACAAAATTTCAGGTTCGTATCTCTAATAGTTTTGAAGATACAGCCAATTTGAGAAAACAACCGAGGGAGGGGAAATGAAAGCGAGGGGAAAAATTGTGGTATGCAGTTTTGTAAAGCTACTTATACTGAGTCTACAAACCTACTTTCATGTTTCTATCTCTTTCGGTGTTCGAGTTATAGCGTTTTGGTGCTGGATAGGCGGGAAGGAGTGGGCGTGGCACAAAACCATTCAAACTTGATCTGCTGCCGAGCATTACGAGTCTCCCCTCCAAATTTCAAGTCTCTAACTATTATAGTTTCTGAGAACCATTGGTGAATACGGACGGAAAGACAGACGGACGGACATAGCTTAATCAATTTCTCTTGAAGTCCTGATCAAGAATACGTATACTTTAAAGGGTCCCCCTGCCCTCCTTCTGTGCGTTACATACATTTCGCTCAAACAAACACAATATAACCCGATACACAGTATGTGTACAGGGTATAAAAATAGATTGCCAATGGTAAAAATATTTTATGATATATGTGACAAGGCATTAAGGACATTTACAATTTCTTGCCTTCTCTTTTTGCCAACTTCTCTGCAATTATCTGATTGATCCAAATCTATTTCCTGCTCTACATCTTCCTGTTGAAAATTTGCGGAGTCATTTTCAAAGTCGTCTCCAAGAAATTTTGCAATGTTATGCAATACCACACAGCTAACAATTACTGCTGGAACTTTTTGCAGATCAACACGCACTTTGTATTGCAAAATTGGGAATCGCCTCTTTAACTGTCCGAAGCAACGCTATATAACTTCCCGATTTTTCGCGTGAGTTTTGTTGAACTTTTTTTCCAATGCATTCTTTGCATTTTTAAATGGCATTAATAGCCATTTTCGAATGCCATAGCCGATGTCACCCAAAATTATTGCATCGCTGCTCAGTGTATTCATATACGTAAATATACGAGATCGCTTTAAAACTCGGCTATCGGGCACTGATCCTGGCCAATTGCAATCAATAGATGTGAACTCCTCGTTCGCGTTGCAAGTGGCTTGAATGTTGATGCTGCAAAAACCTTTACGATTGATGTATTCATCGCCATGATTTGATGGTTTCTGTATTGCAACGTGTGAGCAATCTATGGCCCCAAAGGCGCATGGGAAGTCAAATCGTAAAGCCCACTGCTCTTGACCCAGTTTGATTTGATCACTGTTGTTTGGAAACTTAATCCACATGTGCGCTTTACTGACGACTTTATTCAAGACCATCTTTACTGTTTTACAAACGGTTATGCGATGTACTCCTTCTTCTTTTGCAATACGCATTTGGAAACCCGGATCGCAGAGACATTTCAAATATTTTGATTTGTGACAACGACGCACCTCGCGTTTCGCTGTTTTCACCCAAAAAATGGTTTGCTAACCATTCTACATTACTCTTTTTAAACCTGTACAAGTTAAAGTAATCAGATGGATGTGAATGTGTCCGCACACGATACTCATAAAAGCAGCCATAATTGCACAATTATCAACACTATTTGTTCATGGATGAACATGGAACAGCGAGTTTAGTAGATAAGTAATCTTATATTTAGAAATAAGAAACAAATAAACGCGTTATGATCGACAGCTGCAACCGTTTGACAAGATCAACGGGTCGAAGGTCGCAGATAGTGATTCATGCGACCTACGCAGCAGGCGGCAGATAAGACGAACGGGTGTAAGCAGCGGTTGTTTGTGCGGCCGCTACAGTAGGTCACAAGGGTTAGTTTACACAGCCGTTCGACAAACGCAGTGTTAGCATAAGATAACTAAAACTAAGTGTAAATCTAAAATTAGAAGTTAAGATTAAACTTCCTGCTGCGCTGTAACTCAGCGCAGAAATTGCTTTAAATAAAGATGCGTCCGATCACGGACGAGCAGTACAACTCAAAAACTTGAGCGTGCTCAACATAGTGTATATTGTTAAAGAGAATAATATACATTTTTGGTCCTTCGAGCCGGATTCGTGATCGTAAATTGTTTAAAGTTCAGTTTAGGACGATCAACGAACAAATTGTTTAAAGTGCAGAAAGTGCAAAAGTAAAAATTTTTTTTTTTTTCCGAAAAAGTCGTTTGTGAGACTAAAAAGGAAAATAAAAAATACAAAAATTCGAAAAAGTCGTTTGTGAGACTAAAAAGGAAAATAAAATAAAAAATAAAAATAAAAATCCGAAAAAGTCGTTTGTGAGACTAGAACGGAAAAGAAAAAAAAAAAAAACGGAAGCAAAAACATTGGATTTTGTGTTCTGCTAAAAATCACGACGAGAAGTGCAAAAGGACATTTTCTCGTTTGTTGGATACATTGCAGTTGAACGAATCCAGGTTGTGAGTCGAGGCACAACACGGTCAACAAGGCGACCAAAACAAAAATACCTCCAACGGTTCAACTGCATAGTTCCAGGTTGAAAAGCGTTATCTGTGGCTTTTAACAACAGATAAACAGTGGTTCTGTATAAAAAAGAGTACAGAATTGCAAATCAAACATTGAGTTTACATGGAGATGAGTGCGAATCCAGCGAATATGTTGTCATCAAAAGACATGGACGAACAATGTCAGTTGGAGAAGGCATTGAGATTGACAATGCGAGTAGAGCAACAAATCACGGAAATCCGCGAACACATGGCACATGGTGTTAGTGCAGAAGTTGTTCGGTGCAAAGCTGAATTGAGCATGCTGCTGAAGGACACTGAGGAGATCCTTGACACGTTGGAAAGTACCTACGGCAACTACATACTCACCAGAGAAGTGGACAACGTATGCAACAAAGGCTACGATTTGGTTGACGAGATCAGGGAGAAGTATGAAGGTTTAGAGGCCGAGGTGTATAGACGGGATGGGTTTATCACATTAAGAAAACGAACATTCGAAGAAATAGTGAGAACTGAGAGGCTTGTGGCTCAGGCTAGACGGAGTGTGGAGGCATCCAGGCAAAGAAGTCGTTTTTTTGCGAAGAGCGTTACATTATTGGAGTCTGGAGAAGTCTTCAATCATAGAAACAAAGTTCAGTTGGAAACTAAACAGCTGAACGAAGAAATAACCGACGAAGAATCTGGTTTTCAAGAGGATGCAAATGAGCATGATGTAAATCAACATGACGAGGGCGGAGTAAAAGCCAAATTAGAAGAAGTTGAGGCAGTGAATCTATCCACAGTTGAAACAGGCATTGCGGAAGTTGATGCGAAGGATGCTGTCGTCGAAAAAGAAGAAGCAGAAAGCATGGACGAGTTATTAAATACCGTTAAAATAAGAACGGAGTACGCTGACAATTGCCAGCATTTCCCCCTGGGAAGATCTCTTGAGGAAGATATATTGAAATCAGGAATGAAAAATGAAAAGCGAATCAATGACAAATACAGTCCACCAAAACAAATCGAGGAAAACGAATCCATCTTCAATCAGATGGACAGATGCGAAACACTGAGGTATAATCTTTGGAGGAAATGGCGTGAAAAACCTCAAGCCAAGGGCGCAATACTAATCAGTCTTCAGAAATTTGAGGCCGAAAAAAGGATCAGCGACCTACCAGATCCAATTGTGGCTATCATCAAGAATACTTCAGAGGACAGAATAGCCCGGATCAATATCACCCAGCCAAATTACGACCAGAACTCCAAGCATCTGGAAGACAAGCTAGCTGGTCTGCGCAACGAAAAGCTGCCATTGAAGAAGATGCAGTTGCACCACTACAGCGGCTACCTGTCTCTGACACTTTGCATGATAACGATCGTGGTACTTCTGATCATATGTGCATACCGACAATGCAAGTCTCGAGAAATGATTCGAGTCAACCTGACTGACCGCCCGCAGAATGTTCATGGATGAACATGGAACAGCGAGTTTAGTAGATAAGTAATCTTATATTTAGAAATAAGAAACAAATAAACGCGTTATGATCGACAGCTGCAACCGTTTGACAAGATCAACGGGTCGAAGGTCGCAGATAGTGATTCATGCGACCTACGCAGCAGGCGGCAGATAAGACGAACGGGTGTAAGCAGCGGTTGTTTGTGCGGCCGCTACAGTAGGTCACAAGGGTTAGTTTACACAGCCGTTCGACGAACGCAGTGTTAGCATAAGATAACTAAAACTAAGTGTAAATCTAAAATTAGAAGTTAAGATTAAACTTCCTGCTGCGCTGTAACTCAGCGCAGAAATTGCTTTAAATAAAGATGCGTCCGATCACGGACGAGCAGTACAACTCAAAAACTTGAGCGTGCTCAACATAGTGTATATTGTTAAAGAGAATAATATACACTATTCGAAAATAAAATATTTCTCAATCTTTGCGGCGCACAGTGGTCGACGTTCTATGGGAGAGTGGCCATAAATACTTCCAGTTAAGATAGAGGCTTGAAACTTTGCACAAAATTTTCTTATTTTTATTGTAAAATGATATAGATGGCGCTTTAGTACGAATTTTGTTACAAAGCATTGCTGCAAAATTTTAATGTGTTGGTCTTTGCGGGGAAAGTGGTAGTTTGTTGTATGCAGTTTTAAAAAGGTATGTTAACTGAGTTTGCATACCAAATTTCAGCATTGTATTCTTTACACTTTAGGAGATACAGCAATTTTAAGAAAAAAATGACCTTTTGTTGTGCTCGATGAGCGGGAAGGAATGGGCGTGGCAAAAATTCCTTCGAACTTGATCTAATGTTCGACTACACGAGTCTATCTTCCAAATTTCAAGTCTCTAGCTTTAATAGTTTTCGCAGTGTTAAGTACGGTTTTTGTTACTAATAGGATAAAGCAGTGTTCCAAGCGCAATTTATGCCAAATTTCAACTTGTTTGTATTTGCGTTGTCACACAGCATTAAAAATTGTGGTATGCAGTTTTATAAAGATATGTTTACTGAGTTTGCATACAAAATTTCAGCATTATATCTATTATAGTTTAGGAGATACAGCAATTTTAAGAAAACAACTTTTTGAGGGGAAACGAAGGGGAGGGGGACAAAATGTGGTATGCAGTTTTGTAGAGCTATACATACTGAGTCTACATACTCATTTTCATGTTTCTAGCTCATCAGGTTTTCGAGCTACAGCCTTTTGAAAAAATGGGTGGTGCTCAATGGGCGGGAAGGAGTGGGCGTAGCAAAAATTCCTTCAAACTTGATCTAGCGTTTGACCTCACGAGTCTATCCACCAAATTTCAAGTCTCTAGCTCTTATAGTTTTCGAGAACCATTGGTGAGGACGGACGGACGGACGGACGGACAGACAGGGCTATATCAATTCGTCTTGTCATCCTGATCAAGAATATATATACTTTATAGGGTCCCCCTGCCCTCCTTCTGTGCGTTACCTACATTTCGCTCAAACAAACACAATTATATTTTTAGAAAATCCCGTTAGAAATATAAAAAAATCGGTATTGTGTCATTAAGTTTGGACAATCCGCTGATCGAAAACCCGGTTTTCGCTGGAATAGCTCAAAATCAATTTTTTTATTTTTGGCCTATGGCAGCGACCACTGTGCGGCGTCTCCTCCTCGGTTTCAAATTTACTTTTAGAACACATTTTTTTTTAAAGATAAATCGACGTTAAATATAAGTTAAGCATCTCAACAACATGCTTACAAAAATTTAAGTTTAAAATAGTTTTTTGAAGTATTCCTAGATTTTATTCACTTCATTTTCAGCAAACGCTGGAAAAACTAGTTAATGCTATACTGAAAAAAGCACTATCTTTAAATGAAATTTTTATCACTCCAAAATTAGTTTAAGCTCAAAAATTACTAGTTTAGCTTAAACTACTTTTTTATTCACTCGGCCCATTGGCTCACTGAAAACTACATCAGTGATTTTTCCCTTTTTACTGAAGGAAGGAAATTGTACCGCTTTACAAGGCGTTCTGTAAGACTTTTTTGGAATGTTTCAGACCTTGCCCAAACCGAACCTGTCTAATTTCCTTTTACACAGGGGTGGCCACTTTTTGAAGGCCTAAAGCATGCTAGCTTCGTTTCCCGAAAATGGGAAGGGCTTTGTTGTAACACGAAGTGCGAACGAACATTTCAGTTTTTTCATACATGGTGTACTGTTCGAAATCTGGTAACAGCGTGCTTTGTTATCAGCCAGATGTCGCACAGAGAAGTATTTGGCCTCAAAAGCTGCTCAAAATTATTTTGTTATTTTAAACAGTTCTATGTGCAACAAAGGACAGTTTGAATTATTTATTTTGTATTTAAGACACATAAAATTAAAAGAAAAAATATCATTACTCTGAATTTAATATATTTTCACTTGAAGCATTTCCACCTTCAAAATTAGATCTTATTAGGACGTCATTGCACGTTTTCGAGAGTAATAGTTTTAATGCCTCACTGGAGAATGGTCTATTTTTTTTTTAAATCTTTTTCTTAAGCTACTCAGAAAACTGACTTGTTAGTTAAATTAAATTACCAAAAAATAAGGCGCAAACATGCGCAACATTTTTTTAATGAAAACTAATCTTGAATATTTACATTTTATGGTAAAATTAACATCAAAGCTTAATTCGGTTTAAGTCATAAAGAAAAACCATTTTAAATTTTAAACTTAAACAAAAAAATATCACATTTATAGTCGCCATTATAAATGTCACTTTATAATGTTAAACACTTTCAACAAACATTCTGTTTTATTTTACATACCTTCCTTTTGAAAATCCATTCTGGGGTTTTGTAATATTTCGCTTTACAACCACTCAAAAATTGAATCAAAATGTTATGTTTTTTTTTATTATAATGTTGAGAACAATGATAAGTAGAAATGTGTTTGTTGAGTTTCAACAGCTATTTCGATGGGAAAAAATTATCAGCAGTGAAAATAATTCACGATTTATGATGTACCCATTATTAAGCTTCAAAAATACATAGGTAACAACCGACTTAGACTAATTTTTTTAAATCGACTTTTGAGCAGCTTTTGAGGTGAAATACTCTTCTGTGCGTCGAGGGTTCAAATCCCACTCGAGGAAGAATAAAAAATAAAAAATAGTCAAAAAATAAGGATGTGCGGAGGGAGAACTTGTGGAATATTGCAACATTAATTCTTTTCTGTCTTCATCTAACTCTTTGTTATTTTACTTTTAAATTTAAAACTACAAATTAATTTTATCAGATATACACCGGCCTTAGTGGGATTCAGACCTAGCGTCATTGGATTGAAAGCTGGCAATCAACCAACTTGACTATAGGTATCCCTGAAGCTTTGCAAATTATATACTATGTAAACTACAATTTTTTTATTTTGCTGGAAACTAATATTTTAGTTTCCTAAAAACTTGAGCCGAAAAACAAAGTTACTTTGTGTTTTACATCATCGGCTACTCCGTCCCATCTTGCTTCTCAAACCTTCCAAAATCAGGTGGCCCTTCCCTTCTCGCTTCTAAATGAAGGGTTGTGGAATGATCTGGTTGTAAATAAAAATTCCGAATACCGAGTCTAACTTCGTGTCTTTCAGTCATCGGCTACTCTTTCCCATCTAACTTTCCAAACCTTCCAAAATCAGGTGGTCCTTCTCTTCTAGCTTCTAAAAAAGCCGTAGGGAATAAACAGGTTTTCAACAATATTTTCCGAATATCGAGTCTAACTTAGTGTCTTTCAGTTTCGGGATGTCTTGGTGGCCATTTAATTGGCTTTCAGTCTTGTCTAAGCCACATTTTTTTCGCATTTTTAATGCCTTCTACAAACCTATACAAATTGCAATAATTGCAATTCTTTCCTCCAATGGACAAAGGGGGTTTAAATTGCCTCCGCCAGTAGCCTGAATTTCCATTTTCTTTTTTTTTTGGCTATTTTTTTTCTTATGCTCATCTTCCAGTCATTCCAGACCTAAAGTTTAGATGTGTTCTAAGTTTTAAAATTATTGTCGCAATATACTCACCCGACGCCACTCATCAACAGACTTAATTGGTGGGCCTACGCTGTTGTCAACTATTTCCACGCATCTATAATTGACACTCTATCGCCCTTAGTATAGCCAAGCGCAATCTCAGCATTTGCTGCCATAAATTTTAAAAGGATGCTGTCCTGCTCAGTTGTTCTGTGTCTTCCCCTAAAAATGTAGCATTAATTATAAATGTAAGATTGTTCAATAAAATTACTTACATTTTGCAATCAAAGTTCAAACAAATAAGTTCAGTAAGGAAGTAGTTTTACCTGGAAAGTTTTGCGGGAGTTTTGAAAATTAGCATCTATATGGATTTTGGACTGCTCTTTCCGAATTTTCACTTTGCGACCTTCTATGACCGCCTCTCGAGCCGCCATTTTGAAAAAATGGCGTCCAAAACCACTTTTTTCACCATATCTCCATTTTGGCTCATTTTACGGCAAAAACATCTCTATACTAAATTAAACTAGATGAAATTTCCAACAAATTATGTTCTAACCTTTTTTTTCGTAGAACTAATAGTTTAGGCGTACGAACGGAGCAAAGTGTTCAACTTTGGTACAATGGTTTTCATACATTTTGTATGGGATTTGGTATTGTTTTGAATGATAATCTTACTCTCAGTCCAAGTGATTTAGATTTCATTAACTTTTATTGTGTTTGGTGTTAAGATTTAATGTTATATTAATCATTAATTATAATAAAAACGTTCCAAATTCAAGTGCAAGTTTACAAATCCAAACCAACCGTTTTTTCATCAAAAATTTACGTTTTCTTATGAAAGAGGCAAGTAACACTTGCATGGTTCTGGGCCTGTAAGTCTGTTGACGGGTTGGGAACGTTGTGTTTACTTGAATATAAGACAAGTACAATATTAAATATAAGCATCAACCACAACAAATTAAGCAAATTTTCAAAATTTGGATTAATGAAAATCCCATACAAAATGTATGAAAACCATAGTACCAAAGTTGTACACTTTGCGGCGCTCGTACGCCTAAACTATTAGTCCTACGAAAAAAAGGTAAGAACATAATTTGTTGGAAATTTCCTCTAGTTTAATTTAGTATAGAGATGTTTTTGCCGTAAAATGAGCCAAAATGGAGATATGGTGAAAATGTGATTTTGGACGCCATTTTTTCAAAATGGCGGCTCGAGCGGCGGTCGTAGAAGGTCGCAAAGTGGAAATTCGGAAAGAGCAGCCCAAAATCCATATCGATGCCAATTTTGCGACACTCCCGCAAAACTTTCCAGGTAGAACTACCAAATGACTGGACTATAAGTATTATTTATTTTTTGTTAAGTATTTTACTCCATTTTTGATAAAAAAAATTTGCCATTATGAAATAAATTTTATTTTTCTTCGAGCTGCTGCTCCATTAAGTTTAATAACCTTGACCCCATACCAAGCATTGAGTCAGTTTTTTTGTTTAGCTCACTCAATTCCTTAGCTATTGATTTCAAATATGCAGTTTCTTCAGCGACAAGTGAATTTATGTTGTTAGTGTTAATCGTGCTAGTGTCAGTTGAATTAGGGTTAGTGTTGGTGTTAGTTGTGTTAGTGTCAGTTGAATTAGTGTCTGTTGTGTTAGTGTGAGGTGTGATGGTGTTGCTTATTAATTTTTTTTTCTTTTCATTGGTGGTTCATCTGCAAAACAATTTAAACTACAATATAATAGCGTATTTGCTTCAATTGCACTTACCGATGTCTTGGTGGCCATTTAATTGGCTTTCATTTTGGTCTAAGCCAAATGTTTTCCCATTTGGAATACCTTCCACCATACAATGCAAATTGCAAATAATTGCATTTTTTTCCTCCAATTGCAAGGACCTCCGCCAGTAGCATTTGACTCAATTTTATTCTTGGCAATTTTTTTTCTAACATTCATTTTCCAGTCTTTCCAGTCCTAAAGTTTAAATATGAGTTATGAGAAATTATTTACACAATGTACTCACCCGACGCCTCTCATCAACAGACTTAATTGGTGGGCCTGCGCTGTTGAGCTCCACCGTCATCTTCTTCCATGCCTCTATAATATGCACTTTATCACCCTTAGTGTATCCAAGCGCTATATCTACATTTTCGCCATGAATTTCAAAACTATGTTATCCTGCTCAATAGTTCTGTGTCTTCCCCTAAAAATGTTGCATGAATTATTAATGAAAGAATGTTTAACAAAATATTAAATAAATTACTTACATTTTGCAATCCAAGTTCATAACAAATTGAGAATTTGAACTTAATTTTTTTGACAGTTGACTCTTCTTCCTTACATTTATGTATTCACAACGCACATTAACAAATGTTCACCTGCCAACCTACACTATAAACTGTTGGTCAACATTTTCATTAAAATAAAATATTTCTACTGTCTCTCCAATCATTTCAAACACTACTGCATATTAATATGCATTTTTAGATTGTTTTGGCAATTCAACTAATAAAATCGAAACCTACTTTTCAATCTTCGAAAATACATATATGCAAACAGGTTGGCATAGTTGGCATGGAAAAACAATCACGCCATCTAGCGTCATATATTAGGCGTGCGTGAGCATATGTGTGGGATAAGAGCGATTACATGCTCAACAACATGCATAATTCAAATGGTGACATACTGCCATTGCTGTTGTTTTGCCTGGATGGGTGATTTTACTTTAAATGCAAATTTATTAATGAAAACATTAAAATTGTTAAAATGTTTAAATGCACATTGCTCTGGCGCACAAAAAACTTTAATGATTGACTTATATTTATCTATAACAATTTTGGATTTGGCTAAATTCAACCAAATAACAAAAGAGAAAAAGGCGTTTTCTGGCACACCTACATATCAAAATGTGTTGTTTTCAGGGCTAAATTAATTTTAGGAGTTCTTCAGCACACCCCTGAATGATTCAATTGATAAAAAAAATAAACAATAATAATAAAAACTGCCCCTAAAACAATCCTGCGATGAGATAGAGATGGAAGATCAATGAGAAGGAGCCTATCATGGTATGATGGTAACCTGATATTAGGATTCCAATTAATGCCACGAAGCGCGAAAAGCAGAAATTGCTTCTGGACTGACTGACTGATACATAAGTACCCGAGAGTTTGATATCGACATGGGGAGGTCATTAATGAACAGATTAAACAAGAGAGGACACCAGAAGTGACTTGAACAGGGTCAGACTTGGTGTATCTAAACAACACCCAATAGATTGAATTTCAATAAAAATAAAGCATTTAACATCATCGGCATACATAAGAACCCGAGAGTTTCATATCGACATGGGGAGGTAATTAATGAAACGATTAAACAAGAGAGGACCAATATGACTGCCTTGAGGGATACCAGAAAAGACTTGAAAAGGGTCAGACTTGGTGGATCTAAACAACACCCTTTGAGTTCAGTTTGTTAAATAGGACTTTATCCAATTCAGAAAATTCGGCGGGAACCCCAATAAATTCAATTTCAATAAAAGTAAAGCATAGTTAACCGAGTCAAAGGCTTTACTGAAATCAGTATATATAACATCGGTTCGGCAATGATTGAAAAAACCAGGGTTTACTAAGCCAGTAAATTCAAGAAGATCAGCACAAGCTGACCTTATTTTTCAAAAACCGTGTTGAGAAGGTGACATAATCGATGCCAGGAGAAAAAGAATTTTTGACAGTAAGTAAATTATTTAGAACATACTCTTCATTTAATACAGGGGAAACAATAAGCCGTTAATAGGGCATATTGGATATCGATTTGAGGTTCCCGAAAATATTGTGGAAGAGTAAGTCGTGTTGAAGAACTTTGCAAACAAATTAGCAATTCCCGAATCATCGCTAGCTTCATTGACATCAAGAAAAAATGAAGAAGGATATAAAGCCGTTTTATGCTTGGAATTGACAAATCTATAAAATGATTTAGGGTCGCGCGAGAATTGATTTTTACATCGACTCAAGTAATTATTATAACATGTGGTGTTAAGCGAAAAAAACTGAGATCGAGCAACTGAATATCTGGAAAAATCAGACAGCAACCCAGACTTCTTAAATTTTTTAAAGAGTCTAGACTTAACAATCTTGAGATTCGATAACTGGCGGGAAAACCACGGTGGTTACAGAGACAGTTTTGGAGAAGTAGAAGTTGGGACACACAAATTGAGGATACCTTATAAAGTTTCGTAAAAGAAAGAAGTGGCATATATTATTATTATCACAACGATATAAAACAGACCAGTCAGTCTGATCTATTAATGAATTCAGTAGGTCGAAATTACATTTTCGAAAACAGGCTCGACGCTGAGAAGACTTTTTCGGCGAAAATTAGGAAGGGGAAATTAAAGATAGTGCGATTTCCAACGTGGGGTGAAAATTATCATTAGGTAAAGACAATGTGTCGCATCTTGACACAACAATGCCGTTACTATCATTAACCAACACAAGGTCGAGAGATCTACTAATTGAGTTCACGACAAAGTTTTTCTGAAATAGAGGTGTATCTAGCAGATTAACGAGAAATTCATGTTGTCCGGAAGGTATCAAGTAATTGGAATCATTGAAGTATGACCAAGAAATTTGTGAAAGGTTAAAGTCACCAAGCACGATGAGATAGTCTCTGTCGTGGGTAAGACCATATATTAGTTTTATCGCTTCAACATGCTTCAGATAGACCTCCTGTCCAGAGATACATGAGCATGTAACAAAGACAGCATATTGAAGTAAACTCATCTTGACTCCAACAAATTCTATATCACCAAACTTATCACTTTGGATAACCTTAAATCGAAGACATGAATCTACTGCAATCACTACACCTCCTCCGCGCCGAGCAGGGCGTTCACGTCTGTAAGAGACGAATTTATTACAGAAGATTTCGCTACTCAAAACAGAAGGATTTAACCACGTTTCAGAAAAAGCAATAAGGTCAACGTCAAATAAAAAGCTATCTCTATACAAATTACTGAGTTAAGATAAAAGACCCCTTACATTTTGGTAGACAAAAGTAAGGCGTTCAAAATCCAAACTCAGTTTTTTGGGGCCGTGTTAGAGGCAGCTGAAGAGGAGTCAAGGACCAATGCTACAGGACTGGATCTCTTTTTTGGCTTAAAGTCATGAACCACCATACGCGCAGGCCAGAATGAGGGATTGCATATTAAATCAAATGCATTATTTGCGACATTTATTTTAAATGACGCAATTTCTCTTGGCTGCGCAAAAGAGAACTTATGAATCTGAACCACAACACCAGCCTTAGGTTTAATATATTTTGCTATAGCTTCGGATGTGGTATCCGAGGACAAACGGGAAATAAAAATGTGTTTCCTAGGGGCAACAACCGTAAATGCTTCGGGAGGAGGATTAAAACTGCAAACCACAAATTTTCACTCTCTGTAATAGTGACACCTCAGAAGGAAAATCCTATAGAGAAGTTGGTCGATTGGTTGGGTGTTCCAATAAAATGATTTTAAACGCCATAAACTACAAAGAAAAGGTTGAAACACGTGGACGAAAACGAGCCTTATCCCAGCTTGACGTAAATAGGTTGATTCGCAAAAGCAAAAAGGATCCTTTCAGGCCTGCTACAGAGCTAAAAAAGGAACTTGACATAACTCCGACAGTACAAACAGTTCGCACATGTCTCAGGCAACATAACTTAAAAGCCTGCAGCCCAAGAAAAGTCCCTCTTTTGAATGGAAAACATATTGCCAAGCGTATGAAGTTTGCAAAAGAACGTGCAAATAGTTTTGTTTGGTGGCAAAGGTTCTCGAACGTACGTCAGACGTCCTCCAAAAGCTGAATATTGTCCAAAATATACGACAAAAACAATTAAACATGGAGGGTCAAGCGTAATGGTATGGGCTTGTTTTTCATACTGTGGAGTAGGTCCAATACATTGGATAAAAAGTATAATGGACCAACATGTTTACGTTGATATTTTGGAGAAAGTGATGCTACCTTTCGCAGAGTGCGAGATGCCGCTTAAATGGGTCTTCCAACAAGACAACGACCCAAAGCACACCAGCAAAAAAGCAAAGGAGTGGTTCAGAAGAAATTCTGTAGAAATGTTAGAGTGGCCTGCGCAGTCACCAGATCTCAATCCCATCGAAAATCTATGGGCAGATGTCAAAAAGGCAGTTGCTGTAACTTATCCAACCAGTAACGAATCACTTTGGAAATCAATTCAGCAGTCGTGCAGCCGAATTCCTGTAAAACGATGCCAGGACTTGGTTGACTCAATGCCGAGACGTTGCGCAGCCGTTCTTGCCAATAAAGGAAACGCAACTAAATATTAAATTAATGAAAACACCTCAGTTTTAATAGACAATTATCTTTAAGCAATGAATCGTAATTTTTTTTAATCGATTTTATATTTTTAAGTCCATTTTTGAAAAGTGGTGGCATTTTTTTTTTTCGTTAATATTTTTCATTTTTCACAAAGTTCCTTAAATACGTTAAAAACGTTAAATAAAATTATCAATATTTTTATGTTTTCTATTAATCCATAGTATTCTACTCCCAAAAACGTATTCATAAGTTGCTCAAAGTAAGAAACGTACTTAAGACGCCTTTGGAAACATTGCTTGCGATGGTGGTGCTTTTTTATTTGTCGCAGCTGTAAATTCAAAAAAAAAATCTAATTTTTTGGAGGAAGAGAAACCAATTTAAGGCGCTCGTATGCAAAAATTAGTTTTTTTCACCATATCTCCATTTCTGCTCATTCTATGATTAAAACATTTCAATACTAAAGTAAACTAGATAAAATTGTCTACAACCAATGACTAAATGACTAAACTATAATCAAGAAAAGTACATATATAAATTCTTCATCAGCTCAATAAGACCCTTAATAGGCAGACCCGAATCTAGCGTTTAAGCTTATTTATATATGTATATTTGTTTTTAAACAATTACACTTAAATTGAAAACACAAAAAGTTGTTTTAAAATAATAGGAGTGCACAGAATTTATATTAGAATTTCGCTATATTTTCGAATATTTACAACTTTTAACGCCAAAATTATTTAATTTAAGCCCATTACTATCGTCACTCCTTATATTTTAAGCACAGCTGAATCTTCTATAATGTAAAAATGAATCGCAAGATGTGTTGGTAAGCGTATAACTCAACAACGTCTGGACCAATTTGGTCAATTTTTTTTAAATGTTCGTTGAAGTTCAAAAATGGTTTTTACGGCGTGAAAAATTCAAATAATTGCCGAAAAACCCCTAAAAACAGGCCTTTACTTTTTCCCATACAAACGTTTTCTAACTTAAACGTAGAGTCAATATAAGCTAAGATAGAGGGCTGAAATTTCAAACATTGTAGTTCTACATAGTCCGACACAATGCCTGAAAGTTTCATTGAGATTGGACAACCGGAACTGGTACTTGCCATACAAAATGAAGAAGAGGAAGAGAAGCAAGATTCATGTAGTTGTATGGAAAACTGTTTTTGTTTCTTAATCAATTGACTTGAAATTCACACTTATGTTCTTGGGGAGGCATTAAAACTATTTTGACAAAAATGGGCATGGTTACGCCCACTTTTAGCCCAAATTAAAAATTTGCATATCTCCGGTACCCAATGAGCAAAACCAATGAAAATTCAGAATCGTTAAAGCAATGCTTGCAGGAGTATATAAGTTAAAATTATAAACTAAAATATTTTTTATAATCTCAGAGAATAGTATTATCATTTTGGCTAGAACACATCGAAGGAGACATTTCAGATTATACAAAGTATGCATATTCTTGATCAACATGATATAGACATTTGCGTATGTTTGTATGCATATGTAAATACAATCTTTCAATTCAATTGTTCAGTTCCAGAGAGCATTAAATATAACAAGAGACCGAAGCTCGCTCACGCAGAACTTTCGGTTTTTGAAAATGCCGAATAGACCGTGAGTGGGAAACTGTGCGAAAGAGTAAACATGTATGTCTTATTCACTCGGCTTGGAATTGTTGGCAGTTTTCCGATTTAGTTTACTTTTGAGATGTTGCCACGATTCTTTTGCTTGTGCGCCGTGGACTTTTGTTTTGATTTTGATTTTTATATCTTGCAAGTCCGGACGGACATTTTATATTCAATTAATTCAGCAATTTTTATAATATATGAAAATAAAGAGTTTTTCAACATATTCTAATTATTAATATGAAAATTTTATATTTTTTATCATATTTTTACTAGCATATAAATCAAATTTTAAAAATTCCAAAATTGAATTTTTTAAAATCAAAAGTATGATCAGCATTTTAACATCAACTAATTTCTCATGACGATCATTCGCTTTTGTTGTCTGAATATAGGCAAACAATTCGAATTTTATAATGATGGTAACAGGATAACATGAAATTAAGTAGCAAAACAATACAATTTGCATTTGCAAAATAGTTAGATTATAGTTGAGACGGGAAAAGGGGTATATGCGTGTGCCAAGGCCACGCACAGGAATCAAATGTAAAAGTGTCAATTGTCGATGCGAAGCGAAAAGAGGTACATACGAAGACACATACGAAACTGTGCGTTGACATAGTTTGTGGATGAGAAGGAATAAGAGACACATTGGCAACGCATAGTTTGTGTGTCCCGTGGCTAGAGGTGTTGAGAAGGTGACATAATCGATGCCAGGAGAAAAAGAATTTTTGACAGTAAGTAAATTATTTAGAACATACTCTTCATTTAATACAGGGGAAACAATAAGCCGTTAATAGGGCATATTGGATATCGATTTGAGGTTCCCGAAAATATTGTGGAAGAGTAAGTCGTGTTGAAGAACTTTGCAAACAAATTAGCAATTCCCGAATCATCGCTAGCTTCATTGACATCAAGAAAAAATGAAGAAGGATATAAAGCCGTTTTATGCTTGGAATTGACAAATCTATAAAATGATTTAGGGTCGCGCGAGAATTGATTTTTACATCGACTCAAGTAATTATTATAACATGTGGTGTTAAGCGAAAAAAACTGAGATCGAGCAACTGAATATCTGGAAAAATCAGACAGCAACCCAGACTTCTTAAATTTTTTAAAGAGTCTAGACTTAACAATCTTGAGATTCGATAACTGGCGGGAAAACCACGGTGGTTACAGAGACAGTTTTGGAGAAGTAGAAGTTGGGACACACAAATTGAGGATACCTTATAAAGTTTCGTAAAAGAAAGAAGTGGCATATATTATTATTATCACAACGATATAAAACAGACCAGTCAGTCTGATCTATTAATGAATTCAGTAGGTCGAAATTACATTTTCGAAAACAGGCTCGACGTTGAGAAGACTCTTTCGGCGAAAATGAGGAAGGGGAAATTAAAGATAGTGCGATTTCCAACGTGGGGTGAAAATTATCATTAGGTAAAGACAATGTGTCGCATCTTGACACAACAATGCCGTTACTATCATTAACCAACACAAGGTCGAGAGATCTACTAATTGAGTTCACGACAAAGTTTTTCTGAAATAGAGGTGTATCTAGCAGATTAACGAGAAATTCATGTTGTCCGGAAGGTATCAAGTAATTGGAATCATTGAAGTATGACCAAGAAATTTGTGAAAGGTTAAAGTCACCAAGCACGATGAGATAGTCTCTGTCGTGGGTAAGACCATATATTAGTTTTATCGCTTCAACATGCTTCAGATAGACCTCCTGTCCAGAGATACATGAGCATGTAACAAAGACAGCATATTGAAGTAAACTCATCTTGACTCCAACAAATTCTATATCACCAAACTTATCACTTTGGATAACCTTAAATCGAAGACATGAATCTACTGCAATCACTACACCTCCTCCGCGCCGAGCAGGGCGTTCACGTCTGTAAGAGACGAATTTATTACAGAAGATTTCGCTGCTCAGAACAGAAGGATTTAACCATGTTTCAGAAAAAGCAATAAGGTCAACGTCAAATAAAAAGCTATCTCTATACAAATTACTGAGTTAAGATAAAAGACCCCTTACATTTTGGTAGACAAAAGTAAGGCGTTCAGAATCCAAACTCAGTTTTTTGGGGCCGTGTTAGAGGCAGCTGAAGAGGAGTCAAGGACCAATGCTACAGGACTGGATCTCTTTTTTGGCTTAAAGTCATGAACCACCATACGCGCAGGCCAGAATGAGGGATTGCATATTAAATCAAATGCATTATTTGCGACATTTATTTTAAATGACGCAATTTCTCTTGGCTGCGCAAAAGAGAACTTATGAATCTGAACCACAACACCAGCCTTAGGTTTAATATATTTTGCTATAGCTTCGGATGTGGTATCCGAGGACAAACGGGAAATAAAAATGTGTTTCCTAGGGGCAACAACCGTAAATGCTTCGGGAGGAGGATTAAAACTGCAAACCACAAATTTTCACTCTCTGTAATAGTGACACCTCAGAAGGAAAATCCTATAGAGAAGTTGGTCGATTGGTTGGGTGTTCCAATAAAATGATTTTAAACGCCATAAACTACAAAGAAAAGGTTGAAACACGTGGACGAAAACGAGCCTTATCCCAGCTTGACGTAAATAGGTTGATTCGCAAAAGCAAAAAGGATCCTTTCAGGCCTGCTACAGAGCTAAAAAAGGAACTTGACATAACTCCGACAGTACAAACAGTTCGCACATGTCTCAGGCAACATAACTTAAAAGCCTGCAGCCCAAGAAAAGTCCCTCTTTTGAATGGAAAACATATTGCCAAGCGTATGAAGTTTGCAAAAGAACGTGCAAATAGTTTTGTTTGGTGGCAAAGGTTCTCGAACGTACGTCAGACGTCCTCCAAAAGCTGAATATTGTCCAAAATATACGACAAAAACAATTAAACATGGAGGGTCAAGCGTAATGGTATGGGCTTGTTTTTCATACTGTGGAGTAGGTCCAATACATTGGATAAAAAGTATAATGGACCAACATGTTTACGTTGATATTTTGGAGAAAGTGATGCTACCTTTCGCAGAGTGCGAGATGCCGCTTAAATGGGTCTTCCAACAAGACAACGACCCAAAGCACACCAGCAAAAAAGCAAAGGAGTGGTTCAGAAGAAATTCTGTAGAAATGTTAGAGTGGCCTGCGCAGTCACCAGATCTCAATCCCATCGAAAATCTATGGGCAGATGTCAAAAAGGCAGTTGCTGTAACTTATCCAACCAGTAACGAATCACTTTGGAAATCAATTCAGCAGTCGTTCAGCCGAATTCCTGTAAAACGATGCAGACTTGGTTGACTCAATGCCGAGACGTTGCGCAGCCGTTCTTGCCAATAAAGGAAACGCAACTAAATATTAAATTAATGAAAACACCTCAGTTTTAATAGACAATTATCTTTAAGCAATGAATCGTGATTTTTTTTAATCGATTTTATATTTTTAAGTTCATTTTTGAAAAGTGGTGGCATTTTTTTTTTTCGTTAATATTTTTCATTTTTCACAAAGTTCCTTAAATACGTTAAAAACGTTAAATAAAATTATCAATATTTTTATGTTTTCTATTAATCCATAGTATTCTACTCCCAAAAACGTATTCATAAGTTGCTCAAAGTAAGAAACGTACTTAAGACGCCTTTGGAAACATTGCTTGCGATGGTGGTGCTTTTTTATTTGTCGCAGCTGTAAATTCAAAAAAAAAATCTAATTTTTTGGAGGAAGAGAAACCAATTTAAGGCGCTCGTATGCAAAAATTAGTTTTTTTCACCATATCTCCATTTCTGCTCATTCTATGATTAAAGCATTTCAATACTAAAGTAAACTAGATAAAATTGTCTACAACCAATGACTAAATGACTAAACTATAATCAAGAAAAGTACATATATAAATTCTTCATCAGCTCAATAAGACCCTTAATAGGCAGACCCGAATCTAGCGTTTAAGCTTATTTATATATGTATATTTGTTTTTAAACAATTACACTTAAATTGAAAACACAAAAAGTTGTTTTAAAATAATAGGAGTGCACAGAATTTATATTAGAATTTCGCTATATTTTCGAATATTTACAACTTTTAACGCCAAAATTATTTAATTTAAGCCCATTACTATCGTCACTCCTTATATTTTAAGCACAGCTGAATCTTCTATAATGTAAAAATGAATCGCAAGATGTGTTGTTAAGCGTATAACTCAACAACGTCTGAGCCTGATCAAGAATATATATACTTTATAGGGTCCCCCTCCTATGCGTTACATACAAACCGTCTCAAACAAACTTAATATACCCTGATACACAGCGTGTGTACAGGGTATAAAAATCAAATTTTAAAAAATCAGATTTTTCGGTTAGTTTTGTAAAAAACGTTTTGAAGCGAAAGGGTATTCAACGATAAATTGCAATAAAATGTTCAAAGTTCAACAAAAGTTCAAGAGTTTTGTAAAGAAAATTAATCGGCCGTTATGTACCCCATATAAATTTTTTTTTAAATTAAAATTTTTGAAGTGAAACTTCTTTAGCATGGGTGCGATTTGAAAAATTTGCAAAATGCAAACACAGCTTAAAACAGTACCAAGAGAAAACTAACGGACCCGAAGGATCGAAAACGACCGATCACCTGCAGTTTTCTAGTCTTCCTTGCCTTCGTTCGTGCTAAAATTTTTTTCGGGTCAAGTCACGTTTTGTTACATTTTGTTAAATCGAGGAAAACGCACTGACGATAATTTAATTCCATTAGTTTATTTTCATTTTACAAAAGGTAAAACAGCAAAAGAGTTGGCTGAAACATTTGATATTAAACATAGAACAGTATATAATATAGTCAACCGCGCGAAGAAAGAAAACAGGCTCGAATTGCACAGCTCTAAAGGCAGACCTCCAAAGCTTTCACGGCGGGACTGTGCACTAGTTTTAAAAACAATTGAAAAAAAAACCGCAAACAAGCCTAAGAGAATTGGCAAATGACGTAAAAACACACTGCAATAAGACCGTGTGCCATGAGACAGTAAGAAAAGTACTGAATCGCCACAAGTACTCATCATTTGTTGCAAGGAAGAAGCCATTGCTGTCTGCCGTTAACATTGAAAAGCGCTTTAACTTCGCTATATTCAATTCTAACAATTCGCCGGAGTATTGGAACGATGTAATTTTTTGTGACGAGACAAAGATAATGATGTTTTATAATGAGGAACCAAGAAAAATTTGGCGGAAGCCAAACACAGCCCTCCAGGCCAAAAACATTGTGCCAACCGTCAAATTTGGCAAGCTCTCAACCATGGTGTGGGGCTGTATTTCATGTAAAGGCATTAGAGAGCTGCGCATTTTTAATGATATAATGACCAAGGAGTTCTATTTGGACATTTTAAAAAATGAATTGATCAGAAGTGCGCAAAAGTTTGGCTTCGTTTATCCTGGAAAAAGCAAAAGACTTAAATTCAAGCTGTACCAAGATAATGACCCGAAGCACAAATCGTCTCTGTGTCGCACCTGGGTGATTTATAATTGCACTAACGTTATTGACACGCCCGCCCAGAGTCCGGATCACAATCCGATAGAAAATTTGTGGGCATTGCTGAAGAAAAAAGTGGCCAAACGTCGCCCCACTTCTAAAATTAGCTTGATAAAGTGCATAAATGAGGAGTGGCAAAAAATACCTGAATATTACGATATAAATGCACTAATATCGTCGATGTTGCGACGCCTCAGGGCAGTCATGGATGCTAATGGCCAATTATATCTTATTGCTACAGAGATATAGATTTTTTGAAATTAATGTTTGAATTTTGCAAAGAATTAATAGACACCAAAAATATATTCTGTTTTTTTTTTGTTTTCATTAATTTTTTATGTTTTTGTTTATATTTTTGTAACTTTTGTTTATTATTTTATTTAATAATAAATATATTGAAAATATTGCAAAGGACTGAACATGAAAGCAAGTGCCTTTCCCATGTTAGAGTAAGTTAAAGTTGACATTTTGTTATTTTTTTTTAATTTGCAAAGAATAAGTTGACATACTGTATGAGCAGCGAATTCATCTGCAATTCGCTTCGTCCCAATTATGTTGAACACCGTTAAATTTTGCAATCGACAATAATACCCTTGCATTGCTGTGATTAGCAAATGAAAACAATTAATTTAGAAATTCAAAAAATTCCGAAAGTGAACACTAATAATAAATTATATATATAATGATTAAAGTCAAGTAGATTCCTCGGGTGCATGCAATAACGCCCAGTGCAATAACGCCCATGGGCGTTCACCCCCAAAAGTGCAATAACGCCCAAGGGTCTTATTGCACTCTCAAAAGTGAAATAACGCCCAGGAGAAATGTGTAATAAGGCCCCTTGCCTAAATCTAGATGGCTTTGGGAAATGTGTCAAACTGACTTAATCAATTCGAGCCTTTTTATTCTCATTCTGTGCTGAAACCTGAAATCGAAAACATCGAGAAAATATTAATGGCAACTTTTCAATACAAATACATTGCTGGTTTTCGGAAAAACTCGAAATTGCTTTAAACAAATCTGCAACATTTGTTTAAAGTCAAAAGCAAGAGCAACGGTGTTTCGCGATACGTTTGCTACGTTGAAAATTGCAACGTTTATGTCAGCGTCACAGATGGAATATGCAGAGAGCTTAATGGAAATTGCCACAATCATGATCCTCCATTAGATCTAATTTCAAAACTGCAATAAATTAATGCAGTAAAAGAAAAGTGTGAGCAAAAAGGATTGAAGAGGAAAGGTGTGAAAGACATTTTTGACGAAGAGTGTGAGAATGCTGGAGATTCTGCATCGTTGGTGCAGTTTCCCAAAATACGGCGGCAGCTTTTTAATATTCGAAGTAATGGAATGCCAAAAAATCCTACAACGCCAATCGAAACAAAACAACTTTTTGACAAAAAGGAGTTCATGGCTGAATATGGGATATCCAAGTATAATGGAAAGCCATTCTACCGCCACACAATTATAGAAGACAATTTTGCATATTCTATTTTTTTATCCCCAAGCATTTTTGACATTATTACAAAATATAGTAGCGAACGTCATTATTCTATCGATGGAACATTCGACACTGTCCCATCGTGTGGATACAAACAACTAATTGTTGTTCATTTTCACTTTATGAACCATGTAAGTAAATGAAAATTGCGTTATAAATATCAGGTGACCTTTTGCTGTTTTTGAAGACCTTTCCATTCATTTATGTTTTGATGTCGAGTAAGTCGAGGGAAGCATATGAACATTTATTTAGGTTCATTAACCAAAATATATTCCAATTTGAAGCTGCCAGTTTTTTGACTGACTACGAATTGGCTCTTCGTAAGTCATTAATGGCTGTATTTCCCAGTGCCGTCTTAAATGGTTGTTGGTTTCTTTATTGCCAAGCCTTAAGACGAAACAGTTTAAAGATTAAGGGACTTGGATATATTCTTAAAAGAAATGTGGACTGCTACAAATGGTACCGCATATTTTTAAGTTTACCTTTGGTGAAGCCGAAGCAAATACAAGAGATGGTTGTGAGTTTAAAAGCCGATTTTTTCAATTTTCCCAAGGCCAACCATGGCGAACTTAAAAAATTTCTTAAATATTTTGAAAAAGAATGGATGATAAAGGTATTAAGAATTTTGAGCCAGTAAATGGTCTGAAATATTTAATAGACACTTATTAAATATTTTCAGACCATTTACTGGCTCAAAATTCTTATTATAGATACTTATTAAATATTTTCAGACCACCCCTCAAGCATTTTCTGTATATGGCCAAAACTTGAGAACTACTAGTTCTTTGGAATCGTTTAACGCGTTGCTAGGACGAAAGTTACAGAAGCATGGCAGATTTTATAAATTCCTGGAAGTTATTAGAGATAATGACTTTGCTTCATCGGTTTCTTTAAGTAACGCCACTGAGGGATTGTTGAGTGCTCTTACCGAAAAACGTAAAAAACAAAGAATTAAGGAGAAACAACTACAAAACCTATCAGAAAAATTAAATGAGAAGAAAATAACGCTCAATGAATTTTTAAAGTGTTTGATCAATAAGGAAAATAATCTTTTGCAATGGGACACCAATCTAGAAGTGAGCGATTCGGAATCCGAGATTGAGCAAAATGAAGAGGAGGGACTCGATGATGAATTAAATTTAACCCAAATGGTCGATGTCCTGCAATGCATCATATGTAATGATAAGCCACGGAATGTGGCACTGATGCCATGCAGCCATTTCAAAATATGCTCCAATTGTTTGGATGAAATTATAAAAAAAGCTTTAAAAAATAACACAATTTTGCTCTGCCCTTATTGCAGGCAAATAGTTGAAAGCCACAATAAAATTTATCAATAAAAAAATATATTGACTTGGTTTTACATGAAAAAATTATGCATGATCCAGAATTTAAGCTTACCTAAATTGTCGAAGTCCTTTCATGCATCATATGCAGTAATAAGACCCGGGATGTGGCATTGATGCTATGCAGTCATTTAAAAATATGTTGAAAATGTCTGAATAAAATTATAAAAAGAAATTCTAAAAACAATAACGCTACTTTGCTCTACCCATAGTAGAAATAAAATAGAAAACGGGCGTTATTTTACTATTGGGCGTTATTGCACTCTGAAAAGTGGAATAACGCCCACGAGTAAAATTATATAAGATCCGATGTCTAAATATAGATGGCTTTGGATAATGTGTCAAATTAATCAAAAATAATATATAGGTTTACTTAGTTTTACATGAAAAAAAAGTGAAATAACGCCCGCTGGGTACTGGGCGTTATTGCATGCACCCTCTTCTTCGCATTTATGCATTCAAAAATGTACACATTCCAAATTGTGCATGGTTGGTACATACCTATGTATGTATGTACATATTTTCATAAAATGTGCTATTTTTACGAGCAGATTTATTAAAGAAAACGTGTAAAATATTGAATTGTTTTAATGCAGATTATTGAGGAAACCATAAAGTTTATTTCTTGGTACATAATTATTTATAACAACTTAAAGTAAGGCTGAATTTAATAAAATCTTCGAGAAAATTGTCTGAGATTTTGCAACGGTGTTAAAATATCTATAAAATATTTCCCAGATACCTAAATTTCCCTTTTGATTATTTTGAAATCATCGACCTGAAATGTTGCACAGATCCTCTAATTTTATTACCATAAATCATTAATAAGAGGATAAAAAGCAAATTTACGTCGTTGTATGGCAAACTTTTTTGTTTCTTGATCAATTGACTTGAAACTTCACACTTACCGCCCTATTTTAGGAAATGTCTTAAGCAAGTTAAGACACTGTTAAGCGGTAACATTCTCTTAAATGCCAGTTGATAACTTTTTAAGGAAATTGGTATTTTAGGAAGAGAAAAAAAGCTCTTTTAGTCTTAACGAAGACTTTTTCTAAGACCTGCTCGCGAACACGTCTTAACAAAGATTTTAAAGCAAATGTTTGCGAAATTAATATAAATAGTAAATGTATGACTTTTTTGTCAATGTTAATAATTAAATAATTAATCATTTTCTTATTACATTACTATTTTGAATAATTATTTATTTATTTTACTCATTTTGCAAACATTTTGTTTTCAAACCAGTAAGGACGCTATCTTCAGCAAGGCTGAAGCTTATATACTCTTCACGCATTTTTTTGTGCCACGCCCATTTTTTTGACTGAATCTATTTTCTGTTCTGCTTATTAGCCTATATACCAATTTTCATTGTTTTTGCTCATTGGGTACCGGAGATATGCCAATTTTTGATTTTGGCTATAATTGGGCGTAACCATGCCCATTTTTGTCAAAATAGTATTCATGCCTCCCCAAGAACATAACTGTGAAGTTACATGTGAATTGGTTAAGAAACAAAAAAGTTTTCCATACAACGACGTGAATCTTGCTTCTCTTCCTCTTCTTCATTTTGTATGGCAGGTACCAGTTCTAGTTACCCGATACATGGTCAGGCACTTAATCGGACCATGTAAAACTACTATGTTTAAAATTTCAGCCCTCTATCAAACAAAACAAAAAAGTTTTCCAAACAACGACGTTAAATCTGAATTTCTCTTCCTCTTCTTAATTTTGTATGGCAGCTACCAGTTCTAGTTGCGCGATCTCAATGAAACTTTCAGGCATTATGTCGGACTATGTAAAACTACTATGTTTAAAATTTCAGCCCTCTGTCTTTCAAAACAAAAAAGTTTTCCATACAACGATTCAAATTTGTTTTTCTTCTTCATTTCGTATGGGGGCTACCAGTTCCAATAATCCGATCATGCCGATTCCGACCAATGATTTGACCACACATTAGAGAAGACTCCCTGCAAAATTTCAGCTCGATATCTTCAAAACTGTGGGAGGAGATAGCATATTCACAGACAGACGGACGGACGGACGGACAGACGGACATGGCTATACCAACTCGTCTTGTCGAGCTGATCAAGAATATATATACTTTATGGGGTCTCCCTCCCCTCCTTCTTGCTGTTACAAACTTAAGGACAAAGTTATAATACTATTCACTTGCGTGAAGAGTATAAAAATAATGTAGCAATTGAAGCCACATAATCATGAAAACTCTATAATTGCATTTGATTATTTATTTGTTTATATTATTGCAGTTTTATATTTTTCAAACCAGAAAAATAAAAGCAATTGTAAACTTGAATGAATATTAGGTAGGTCTATGTTCCATGACGAATTTTTCATACTGTTATCTAAAAACAGCTTTGGAGTAAAGAAGAGCTTTCGCTTTAAGACATTGTTGCCTAAAATATCAAAAGGCTTAAAATCTTCTTAAGAAATACTAAGACATTTCCTAAAAAAAGCCGGTTATTGTCTTAGAGAGCCATAAAAAATATTTTCATCAAAAATTGGGTATGGCACTTATAGTAAAAATTTATAATTTGCATATCTCAGGTACGCAATGAGCTAAAATAATGAAAATTAGTGTATAGGATACTAAGATAAAGAGAAATTATATCCAGAAAATGGGCGTTGCAAGGCTGATGATAGCGTCCTTACTGGTTTTTTGCTTCTTTTAAAGAAAGTTTCACTTCGAACACGTGTAATGTGTTGCACGCGATTTTTATACTCTTGCAAGAGTATATTAACTTTGTCGTGAAGTTTGCAACGCAGAGAAGGAGACATCTCCGACTATATAAAGTATATATATTCTTGATCAGCACGACGAGACGAGTTCAAATAGCCATGTCCGTCTGTCCGTCTGTCTGTCTGTCTGTCTGTCTGTTTCAATGCGAACTCCTCCCAGAGTTTTTAAGTTAGCAAAAAAATTTAAACGCAGAAAATTTTATTTTCCTTGCAGGCAGTTTATATGTATGTAGAAACCAGCTTGATCGGAATATTATAGCATATAGCTGCCATAGGAACGATCGGTCAAAAATGAGGTTTTTGCTCAATAAACTTTGATTTTAAAGCTATCGCCTCGATTTTTTGCACAAGAACATCTTGGACGTAAATAAAGACACACTGCAAAATTGGTGAAGATCGGATAAATATAGCATATAGCTCCCATAGGAACAATCGGTAAAAAATTCGGTTTTTGTTAGAAAAACTTTTTTGTTTTCAACTATAAGCAAATGAAACCTTGCAGTTACGCGTTTTTAAGCATCCTTGACCTTATTACAAAGTTTCATAAGAATCGGACATAAGGGCGTGGCACCGCCCATATAGAGAAAAACTTAAAAATGTAATTTATCTATAAGCAGACGGGATAGAAAATCGTAAAATGAAGTGTAGAATGATTGCATTGTACCCTTGAAAACAAGTTAGAAAATGGGCGGGGCTATGCCCCTTTATCTTTATAAACCTATAAGATTCTTATTAGAAAAACTATAAAACGGATTTTCGAAATGCTTGCAAGAGTATATAAGTTTCAGCAAAGCTGAAAATAGCTCCCTTACTGGTTTTTTTTAATTTAAAATCGCAAGTAAAATTTCACTTTTACAAGTTTAAAGTTGTCAATATTAACAGCTGTGTTTAAAAGCCGTTAACTAGCCAGGGATGCATTTTTATGAAATTTCTGGTATGCAGCATCAAGTATCGATATATTTATAACATATCAGTAACAAAATCGCGTTTTAAAAATGTAGTTTGAGTTTAAAGTTATAGAAAAAGTTTAAACGCAGGCGATTTGTATGTATAAATCAGCTTGATCGGATAACTGTAGCATATAGCTGCCATAGGAACGGTCGGTCAAAAATGGTGTTTTCACTAAAAAACACGTTGATTTTAAGGCTTTCACCTAAATTTTTTGAACAAGAACATCTAGGATGTCAATAAAGACACACGGCGAATTTTTATAGGTAATAGCTCCCATAGGACAATCGGTCAAAGTTTTGTTTTTTTTAGAAAAACTTTTTTGTTTTTAAATACAAACAGATGAAGCTTTGCAATTACGTGTTTTTATTCATCCTTGACCATATACCAAAGTTTCATAAGAATCAGAGCTAAGGACGTGGGAAAACTTCAAATTAATTAACTATAAGCCGTCAATGAAGTGTAGTATGATTGCTTTGTTTTCTTTAAAAAAAATTGAAAGTGGGCGTAGCTACTTATATGATTCTTATTGGAAAAACGGATTTGCAATAAGAATAATTGGGAACTGTTTTGTTATACTCGTGGAAAAAAGTTTATCAACTTTGTCTTAAGTTTGTAACATAACGTAGTAAATAAGACATTTCCGATTTCTATACACAGTGACTCCAACGCATAACCGGACCAGAGTTAACTTAGTATAAATGTCCTCTAGAATTGGAAAACTTATATGCAAGGTATATATTTTTTTCGTTTATATTTAAAGTTCATACAATTCTCTTAAAAAAAAAAATATATATATATACACTGCTTCATGATAAATGTTAATTTAAAACAAAAAACAAAAATAACTCATTTTTTTGCGCTCAATGAATAATCGGACAAAGCAAAGTACCAATATAAAACGCCGTTATTTTTTTTTAGCATGATCTTTAAAGTTCTGTGTTTTTTTCATCACATTCATTCGTAAAAAGATTTTGTAAGCTGACGCATTAAAATTAATTTAAATAATTCTATTATGGCTCCAAAAGGAATGCAAACCTCAGTTGAGCTTAGGCAGCTAATAATAAAATTGTATTTGGAGGGTAAAACTGTACGAGAAATCGCCGAGTTGTTTGGAAGAGGTAAATCTACTGTCCAGGACGTAATAAAGAGGTTCCGCGATGAGTTTAGGCTGGCAAAAAAAAGTAGAGAAGGCCAAGGAAAACTATTAAATGAGCGAGAAGAGTGTTCAATAATTAAGGAAATAAAACGAGACCCTTTCAAAACGGCTAAAGAACTTAAAATCTGTCTGAAAAATCGAACCGGAAAAGAAGTTTGCACCTAAACACTGTGCGTAACACATTACATGGGTATGACTATCATGAAAGAGTTGCCAGAAAAAAAGCCATTTATAAGCCCTAAAAACAAAAAAAGGAATTATTGAAAACAGAAGAGTCTTGGAATAAGGTAATATCATACATTAAAGAAGTATGTTTCCTTTAAATCATGATTACAATTCATTTTTTAAGGTTTTATTTACTGACGAAAGTAAATTTAATTTACAAGGATCAGATGATAAAATGTTTGTGTGGCGAAAACCAAATGCCGAGTTTGATCCTAAAAATACCATCGCTACTGTAAAGCATGGTTCTATTATGATTTGGGGCTGTATGTCGAGTGCTGGAGTAGGCAATTTGTATTCATTGATGGTAAAATGGACAAGTTTGTGTATTGGGTATCGCAAACAATTTTGCCTTTTACCAAGACAACGACCCAAGGCACACATCTGGCGTTGCAAAGCTTTGGTTGCCCAGCAAAATTTTTGGGATCATGGTGACAAATTCACAACTTCGATTCAGCATCAATGGATGTTACACATTCATGGCCTACACTGAATGCGCCTCGGCATTTGAACTGGATGTTTATCAAAAAACAACGTATTATGTTAGAAACATCGACATGAACTGGATGCTTGTCTGAAGACTGATTGAATGCTTTTGTGTAAAAATGAAAAACTACAAATTTTGTTTCCAACTTTGACATGAACTGAATGCTAGTCTGAAGGCTGATTGAATGCTTTTGTGTAAAAACGAAAAACACACGAAGTCGGAGCAACCAACTTCAAGGCTTCGTATTTGATATAACAGAAAAGCAAAAATGGACGGACGAAATATTTCTACTTTGCTTTAATTTGAATATTAGGAATAATAATAACAACCAAAGCGTTAGATGTCATTTCAAATAAAAAATAAATTATTCAATGATGCTGACGTAGTCAATGGAATGGAACTTCATAGACTTTGCTGGCTGGGTCACATCGCACGTATGGAAGAAGTCACTCCGGCTCGTGAGGTATTTGTTGCGGAGATTGTCGGGAAGGGGAGGAGAGGACGAGCCAGGATGTGTTGGCAAGACTAGGTGATGGAAGCCTATTCTACCACCTGGCGAAGGCGCGCCCAAAACATAGACGCGTGGAGGAATTTGTGCTTCAGACTCCCGATAGGGAGTTGATGACCAAATAATAATAATACTTTATTTATGAATTATTATTCTGTTATAATTATTAAAATAAAATTAATTTGAAAATATGAACATTTTTATACCCTGTACACACACTGTGTATCAGGGTATATTAAGTTTGTTTGAGACGGTTTGTATGTAACGCATAGAAGGAGGGGAGGGGGACCCTATAAAGTACATATATTCTTGATCAGGATGACAAGACGAATTGATATAGCCCTGTCTGTCCGTCCGTCCGTCCGTCCTCACCAATGGTTCTCGAAAACTATAAGAGCTAGAGACTTGAAATTTGGTAGATAGACTCGTGAGGTCAAACGCTAGATCAAGTTTGAAGGATTTTTTGCCACGCCCACTCCTTCCCGCCCATCGAGCACCACCCATTTTTTCAAAAGGCTGTAGCTCTAAAACCTGATAGGTTAGAAACATGAAAATGAGTATGTAGACTCAGTATGTATAGCTCTACAAAACTGCATACCACATTTTTTCCCCCTCCCCTTCGTTTCCCCTCAAAAAGTTGTTTTCTTAAAATTGCTGTATCTCCTAAACTATAAGAGATACAATGCTGAAATTTTGTATGCAAACTCAGTAAACATACCTTTTTAAAACTGCATACCACAAACTTTCATTTTTAACGCTGTGTGACAACGCAAAGACAAACAAGTTGAAATTTGGCATAAATTGCGCTTTGAACACTGCTTTATCCTATTTGTAACAAAAACCGTACTTAACACTGCGAAAACTATTAAAGCTAGAGACTTGAAATTGGGAAGATAGACTCGTATGGTCGAACGCTAGATCAAGTTTGAAGGAATTTTTGCCACGCCCATTCCTTCCCGCCCATCGAGCACAACAAAAGGTCATTTTTTTCTTAAAATTGCTGTATCTCCTAAAGTATAAAGAATACAATGCTGAAATTTTGTATGCAAACTCAGATAACATACCTTTTTAAAACTGCATACAACAAACTACCACTTTCCCCGCAAAGACCAACACACTAAAATTTTGCAGCAATGCTTTGTAACAAAATCCGTACTAAAGCGCCATCTAATGGCAACATTGCACTGCCTCACTATTAGCAAATACACAAACCATATCGTGGTACACTGCTTTTGCTGTCGGCGAATGTTTAACGTGTTATCAACATAGGTGTGTGTACAGGGTATTATATAGTTGAGAATACTCAACTATACCGCCCTTACTGGTTTTAATTGATTTTAAACTCAAACAGTACAGCAACAGCAGAGCTAAAATAAAAATACTGCAAATAACAGAATAGCAACAGCCGTGTAATAACAGTCAAATAGTAACATTCAAACATTAACAGTCGAACATATATCCGAACGAATCGAACGTTCAACGTGTTTGTTTAACAACTAAAACGATGAAAAAATCAGCGCCCGATATGTGTTTTCGTATAGAAAAGGAGTTCCATTCATGTGAATCCTATACCCTGGATGCAGAACAATGGTGAGGGAACGGAGGAACAATATTTTCGGTTTTGTTCATTCATCACATGTGTATTTTTTATACTCTCCGGTTATACAAAGTACATATATGTGTTCTTGATAGCCATGTCCGTCTGCCTGTCTGTTTCAATACCAGCTGCTTGATCAACTTAAACGATATCGAGAATAGCTTAAACGCAGAAAATTTTCTTTTCCTTGCAGCAGTTTATATTAGTCGTGGAGCCGACGATGCTAAATCGTGATTTACTCCTGCGTCGATAGGAGTGGTTGCATTTTGAAGATTAGACAATTTAAAGTGGAAAAGATTTTATGACACTTTTCCATTTAGCGGTGGGTTCCACCGTCATAAGGCGTTGTATAATGTATACCGCGAAAAAAGAAGGTTCCTCCATAAAACTGTTAGATTATGGAGCAGTACGACTAGGAGATCATGCTGAGCCACCTGTATGAAAAACTGACGCACATGACTAACTAAATTTGAGGGTTTTAGTTTGCAAGTTTGAAACCCTCCCATTCCCTTAGAAATTTTATACTTGGGGAATCTACTCAGTAGAGTATAAACTATCTCCCATATTCTAATCTGCCACGCAGGAGACACTACGAAAATCCCCGCTTGGGCTCCCCTACTATATGTAAAAATAGGTTTGATCGGATTACTATAGCATATAGCTCCCATAGGAACCAATCATTCAAAAATAAGGATTTTGTTCGAAAAATTATTTTGATCTTTAACAAAATAGACGAAACTTCCTATATTTTCTTGATCAGCACGAGATGAGTTGATATGTCTGTCTGTCTGTTTCAATAAAAAATCCCTCAATTTGATAGTTATCGAAAAACTTTAAACGCAGAAAGTTGTCTTTAACTTGCAGGCATTGCGTATGTTGAAATCTGTTGAAATCTGCTTCATAGGATCTCTATAGCCTAAAGCTGCCATAGGAATGGTTGGTCAGAAATGAGGTTTTTCCTTAAAGTTTGTTACTGGAGATATTAAATCAATATTTATCATGAAATCTTCTTGGACCTAAATGTAGATAGTGTGCGAGAATGGTGTAAAAATTTTGCAACTAATTTATGGTAATTAGATTGGTTTGGAATTCGACGCTGAAAATTTCCAACTAAATTAAATGAATCTCTAGGAACAAAAATTCTGGAAAGAATATTGTTGAATTGGAACCCAACCGGATAGCATCTATAAATACACATTTCTCCGGCAACTCCTATATACCTGTACAAATATGACAAACAAGAACGAAATTTCAACTTAACGCAATTGTGATAATATTACAAGATTTAATCCTGGACTACATGCAACATTTTCACATACTATGAGGGCGAAGCAAAGCGCGCCGGGTCAGCTAGTATTGAATAAAAATGTTTTCTTATAATCCCTAATAGCATTAACTGATATTATGCGAACCATAAGGCATGTATATAAGTTAACGCGATCATCTAGCTTCATAATAACAAAATGCAATAGCAGCAATTCTGTAGAACAACGGACGCTATGCCGTCCGTAACGGATGCTGATGTTGGTATTTTGAACACTATTTGAATAGGCGACGTCAGATCAGTATATTTTTGTAGATTGAGGGTGTGGCACCGCCTATCATGTGTGCAGGGTATTATATTGTCGAGTATACTCGACTATACTGCCCTTACTGGTTTTAGTTCAATTTGAATACACTTTTCAATTTTCGAAAATGAATGCAAGCAGATTGGCGAGGCATGAAACTGATTGTTTTTGATGCTGAAAACATGTAAAATAACGAATTGTTTAAATGCAGATAAATGATGAAAGCCATAAAGTTTATTTCTTCATTCATAATTATTTATAAGAACTTCAAATAAGGAAGAATTTAATCAAATCTCTGATGATATAGTCAGAGATTTTGAAACAGTGGAAATTTCTATTTTAGAGATTTTCTGTGAAACCAAAAATTGTTTTTGGCATCATATCACTTGTACGAGGTTTCTGTGACCTATTATATTTTTCTTGCATTTATAAAATCATTGTAAACTATCGAAATTTTTACGTCTCTAACAATAGCATTCTTATAACACTGTTCGATTAAATCGCACGTGCAAAACAACCAAAATTTTTATTAAAACTTAATAAAGATAATTTAAATTTTATTTCATAAATTAAAACTTAATAAAAACAATTTCAATTGAATTTGATAAATTTTGTGCTAATTTGTGAAAAAAAAAAAAACATATTATGTCTTCAATTAAAAAACAAAAAACCAAGTAAGTAGCAAATAAGAACTCACAAAATGGACGATTAGTGAGACAACATTTTTTTTTTAAAGATTCAGGAAACCAATTGGATCAGCGATTCAGGAAGGATTAGTAAACCGAATGGACCTGTACTCTTGTTCGGAAGAAACCTAAAATGGATGCATTGGATACTCTCGGACATTTTTAAAAAACCAGTTGAGAAAAACATCGCCGTATGTGAGTACAAAAGACAAATTAAATAAATAAATTAAATTTTCGGTTATTCCGAAATGTATGTGTCTTTGCAAAGTTTGGGTATAGGAATGTATACGAAAAACTAGTAAGGACGCTAACTACAGAAAGGCTGAAGCTTATATACTCTTCACGCCCCTTGTTGTGCCACGCCCACTGTTTTTGACTGAATCTATTTTCTATTCACCTTATTAGCCCGGATATATGCAAATGATTGATTTTGGCTATAAGTGGGCGTACCCATGACCATTTTTTGGTCAAAATAGTTTCAATGCCTTCCTAAGAACATAAGTATTAAGTTTCAAGTCAATTGATTAAGAAACAAAACAGTATTCTATACAATGACGTGAAACTTGCTTCTCCCTCTGCTTCATTTTGTATGACAGATACCAGTTCCAGTAGTCCGAGCTTAATGAAACGTTCAAAAATTTAATCGGACTACGTAAAACTACTATTTTTGAAATTTCATTTTATTTCATACAACGATTTAAGTTTTGTCATGTTTTCTCTTCATTTCGTATGAGGGCTACCAGTTCCAGAAGTCCAATAATGCCCATTACGACAAATGAACCGACTATTATACTAAAAACTTGTATGGAAAGTTTAAAAACGCTAAATAACTCCAATCACTTCTTTCCAATAGCATAGAAGTTTATATTGGTAAATATGAGCTTGCTTGCAAAAAAATCAAATTTCTCTAAAAATGCGCAATAGTGCACATAAAAATTAGGTGCAATCGGATTCAGAATTGATGACTCTATAAGTTTGAAAAGATTCCAATGCTAACAAATGCAAACAATTTTTTGTAGACCTTCGTAAAGATAAGTTTTCTTAAAAAAAGTTGTTTGAAAGGTGCCTCATTTCTTAACACAATTATAAGAACACAACGATAAATTTAGACTATCCAACGTTACGAACACAAAGTACATACCCGACTGAATTAATTCCAATTCAAATATTGTTTAAATAATGGTATTTTTATCAACTTTTTGAAGTGAAACTTCTTTAACATGGGTGTGTTTGAAACTCGATGAAACGACATGAAAAAGAGACAGACTATACATTTATATGATTTATCCTGCGAGAGAATGAAACAGAATATAGAATGACGGTCTGTAGTCATAAAAAAAAGTAACAACAACAACATGCTTAGTTGTAATTTTGGCATTCCCCTTCAACCGTCACTTTCGCCATCTGGCGCATATGCAACAGCAACTTACCTGGCATGTTTTCTCCAAATATTACAACAACTCTTGTTTTTGTTATTTTCGGCATAAGCATTCACTGTTAAGTCGGACAGTGTGGTTGTTGCTACCTATGACACTGTCTGAGCGTATGCATTGTGCTTGTTGTTGCCCGCTACTTAACGTTGCTAATCAACGTCGCTAATCGGCTTCATAATATACATACATATGAGCCGCGAAATCATTTGCGCATAAGCCCGACTTACAACTGACTGGCTTACCCCCATTCGAGCTGCAACATCGACCTGACTATGGCCCTCCTGAACAAGCGCAACGATTTGAGCCACACCTGTGGCAGATAGGTGTCTCCTACTCATCATCAGATTTTTCGGTTAGTTTTGAAAAAAAACGTTTTGAAGCGAAAGGGTATTCAACGATAAATTGCAATAAAATGTTCAAAGTTCAACAAAAGTTCAAGAGTTTTGTAAAGAAAATCAATCGGCCGTTATATACCCCATATCAATTTTTTTTAAAAATTAAAATTTTTTAAGTGAAACTTCTTTAGCATGAGGGCGATTTGAAAAATTTGCAAAATGCAAACACAGCTTAAAACAGTACCAAGAGAAAACTAACGGAACTGAAGGATCGAAAACGACCGATCATCTGCAGTTTTCTAGTCTTCCTTGCCTTCATTCGTGCTAAAATTTTTTTCGGGTCAAGTCACGTTTTGTTACATTTTGTTAAATCGAGGAAAACGCACTGACGATAATTTAATTCCATTAGTTTATTTTCATTTTACAAAAGGAAAAACAGCAAAAGAGTTGGCTGAAACATTTGATATTAAACATAGAACAGTATATAATATAGTCAACCGCGCGAAGAAAGAAAACAGGCTCGAATTGCACAGCTCTAAAGGCAGACCTCCAAAGCTTTCACGGCGGGACTGTGCACTAGTTTTAAAAACAATTGAAAAAAAAACCGCAAACAAGCCTAAGAGAATTGGCAAATGACAAAGATAATGATGTTTTATAATGAGGAACCAAGAAAAATTTGGCGGAAGCCAAACACAGCCCTCCAGGCCAAAAACATTGTGCCAACCGTCAAATTTGGCAAGCTCTCAACCATGGTGTGGGGCTGTATTTCATGTAAAGGCATTGGAGAGCTGCGCATTTTTAATGATATAATGACCATTTGGACATTTGGACATTTTAAAAAATGAATTGATCAGAAGTGCGCAAAAGTTTGGCTTCGTTTATTCTGGAAAAAGCAAAAGACTTAAATTCAAGCTGTACCAAGATAATGACCCGAAGCACAAATCGTTTCTGTGTCGCACCTGGGTGATTTATAATTGCACTAACGTTATTGACACGCCCGCCCAGAGTCCGGATTACAATCCGATAGAAAATTTGTGGGCATTGCTGAAGAAAAAAGTGGCCAAACGTCGCCCCACTTCTAAAATTAGCTTGATAAAGTGCATAAATGAGGAGTGGCAAAAAATACCTGAATATTACGATATAAATGCACTAATATCGTCGATGTTGCGACGCCTCAGGGCAGTCATGGATGCTAATGGCCAATTATATCTTATTGCTACAGAGATATAGATTTTTTGAAATTAATGTTTGAATTTTGCAAAGAATTAATAGACACCAAAAATATATTCTGTTTTTTTTTTGTTTTCATTAATTTTTTATGTTTTTGTTTATATTTTTGTAACTTTTGTTTATTATTTTATTTAATAATAAATATATTGAAAATATTGCAAAGGACTGAACATGAAAGCAAGTGCCTTTCCCATGTTAGAGTAAGTTAAAGTTGACATTTTGTTATTTTTTTTTAATTTGCAAAGAATAAGTTGACATACTGTATGAGCAGCGAATTCATCTGCAATTCGCTTCGTCCCAATTATGTTGAACACCGTTAAATTTTGCAATCGACAATAATACCCTTGCATTGCTGTGATTAGCAAATGAAAACAATTAATTTAGAAATTCAAAAAATTCCGAAAGTGAACACTAATAATAAATTATATATATAATGATTAAAGTCAAGTAGATTCCTCGGGTGCATGCAATAACGCCCAGTGCAATAACGCCCATGGGCGTTCACCCCCAAAAGTGCAATAACGCCCAAGGGTCTTATTGCACTCTCAAAAGTGAAATAACGCCCAGGAGAAATGTGTAATAAGGCCCCTTGCCTAAATCTAGATGGCTTTGGGAAATGTGTCAAACTGACTTAATCAATTCGAGCCTTTTTATTCTCATTCTGTGCTGAAACCTGAAATCGAAAACATCGAGAAAATATTAATGGCAACTTTTCAATACAAATACATTGCTGGTTTTCGGAAAAACTCGAAATTGCTTTAAACAAATCTGCAACATTTGTTTAAAGTCAAAAGCAAGAGCAACGGTGTTTCGCGATACGTTTGCTACGTTGAAAATTGCAACGTTTATGTCAGCGTCACAGATGGAATATGCAGAGAGCTTAATGGAAATTGCCACAATCATGATCCTCCATTAGATCTAATTTCAAAACTGCAATAAATTAATGCAGTAAAAGAAAAGTGTGAGCAAAAAGGATTGAAGAGGAAAGGTGTGAAAGACATTTTTGACGAAGAGTGTGAGAATGCTGGAGATTCTGCATCGTTGGTGCAGTTTCCCAAAATACGGCGGCAGCTTTTTAATATTCGAAGTAATGGAATGCCAAAAAATCCTACAACGCCAATCGAAACAAAACAACTTTTTGACAAAAAGGAGTTCATGGCTGAATATGGGATATCCAAGTATAATGGAAAGCCATTCTACCGCCACACAATTATAGAAGACAATTTTGCATATTCTATTTTTTTATCCCCAAGCATTTTTGACATTATTACAAAATATAGTAGCGAACGTCATTATTCTATCGATGGAACATTCGACACTGTCCCATCGTGTGGATACAAACAACTAATTGTTGTTCATTTTCACTTTATGAACCATGTAAGTAAATGAAAATTGCATTATAAATATCAGGTGACCTTTTGCTGTTTTTGAAGACCTTTCCATTTATTTATGTTTTGATGTCGAGTAAGTCGAGGGAAGCATATGAACATTTATTTAGGTTCATTAACCAAAATATATTCCAATTTGAAGCTGCCAGTTTTTTGACTGACTACGAATTGGCTCTTCGTAAGTCATTAATGGCTGTATTTCCCAGTGCCGTCTTAAATGGTTGTTGGTTTCTTTATTGCCAAGCCTTAAGACGAAACAGTTTAAAGATTAAGGGACTTGGATATATTCTTAAAAGAAATGTGGACTGCTACAAATGGTACCGCATATTTTTAAGTTTACCTTTGGTGAAGCCGAAGCAAATACAAGAGATGGTTGTGAGTTTAAAAGCCGATTTTTTCAATTTTCCCAAGGCCAACCATGGCGAACTTAAAAAATTTCTTAAATATTTTGAAAAAGAATGGATGATAAAGGTATTAAGAATTTTGAGCCAGTAAATGGTCTGAAATATTTAATAGACACTTATTAAATATTTTCAGACCATTTACTGGCTCAAAATTCTTATTATAGATACTTATTAAATATTTTCAGACCACCCCTCAAGCATTTTGTGTATATGGCCAAAACTTGAGAACTACTAGTTCTTTGGAATCGTTTAACGCGTTGCTAGGACGAAAGTTACAGAAGCATGGCAGATTTTATAAATTCCTGGAAGTTATTAGAGATAATGACTTTGCTTCATCGGTTTCTTTAAGTAACGCCACTGAGGGATTGTTGAGTGCTCTTACCGAAAAACGTAAAAAACAAAGAATTAAGGAGAAACAACTACAAAACCTATCAGAAAAATTAAATGAGAAGAAAATAACGCTCAATGAATTTTTAAAGTGTTTGATCAATAAGGAAAATAATCTTTTGCAATGGGACACCAATCTAGAAGTGAGCGATTCGGAATCCGAGATTGAGCAAAATGAAGAGGAGGGACACGATGATGAATTAAATTTAACCCAAATGGTCGATGTCCTGCAATGCATCATATGTAATGATAAGCCACGGAATGTGGCACTGATGCCATGCAGCCATTTCAAAATATGCTCCAATTGTTTGGATGAAATTATAAAAAAAGCTTTAAAAAATAACACAATTTTGCTCTGCCCTTATTGCAGGCAAATAGTTGAAAGCCACAATAAAATTTATCAATAAAAAAATATATTGACTTGGTTTTACATGAAAAAATTATGCATGATCCAGAATTTAGGCTTACCTAAATTGTCGAAGTCCTTTCATGCATCATATGCAGTAATAAGACCCGGGATGTGGCATTGATGCTATGCAGTCATTTAAAAATATGTTGAAATTGTCTGAATAAAATTATAAAAAGAAATTCTAAAAACAATAACGCTACTTTGCTCTACCCATAGTAGAAATAAAATAGAAAACTGGCGTTATTTTACTATTGGGCGTTATTGCACTCTGAAAAGTGGAATAACGCCCACGAGTAAAATTATATAAGATCCGATGTCTAAATATAGATGGCTTTGGATAATGTGTCAAATTAATCAAAAATAATATATGGGTTTACTTAGTTTTACATGAAAAAAAAGTGAAATAACGCCCGCTGGGCACTGGGCGTTATTGCATGCACCCTCTTCTTCGCATTTATGCATTCAAAAATGTACACATTCCAAATTGTGCATGGTTGGTACATACCTATGTATGTATGTACATATTTTCATAAAATGTGCTATTTTTACGAGCAGATTTATTAAAGAAAACGTGTAAAATATTGAATTGTTTTAATGCAGATTATTGAGGAAACCATAAAGTTTATTTCTTGGTACATAATTATTTATAACAACTTAAAGTAAGGCTGAATTTAATAAAATCTTCGAGAAAATTGTCTGAGATTTTGCAACGGTGTTAAAATATCTATAAAATATTTCCCAGATACCTAAATTTCCCTTTTGATTATTTTGAAATCATCGACCTGAAATGTTGCACAGATCCTCTAATTTTATTACCATAAATCATTAATAAGAGGATAAAAAGCAAATTTACGTCGTTGTATGGCAAACTTTTTTGTTTCTTGATCAATTGACTTGAAACTTCACACTTACCGCCCTATTTTAGGAAATGTCTTAAGCAAGTTAAGACACTGTTAAGCGGTAACATTCTCTTAAATGCCAGTTGATAACTTTTTAAGGAAATTGGTATTTTAGGAAGAGAAAAAAAGCTCTTTTAGTCTTAACGAAGACTTTTTCTAAGACCTGCTCGCGAACACGTCTTAACAAAGATTTTAACGCAAATGTTTGCGAAATTAATATAAATAGTAAATGTATGACTTTTTTGTCAATGTTAATAATTAAATAATTAATCATTTTCTTATTACATTACTATTTTGAATAATTATTTATTTATTTTACTCATTTTGCAAACATTTTGTTTTCAAACCAGTAAGGACGCTATCTTCAGCAAGGCTGAAGCTTATATACTCTTCACGCATTTTTTTGTGCCACGCCCATTTTTTTGACTGAATCTATTTTCTGTTCTGCTTATTAGCCTATATACCAATTTTCATTGTTTTTGCTCATTGGGTACCGGAGATATGCCAATTTTTTATTTTGGCTATAATTGGGCGTAACCATGCCCATTTTTGTCAAAATAGTATTCATGCCTCCCCAAGAACATAACTGTGAAGTTACATGTGAATTGGTTAAGAAACAAAAAAGTTTTCCATACAACGACGTGAATCTTGCTTCTCTTCCTCTTCTTCATTTTGTATGGCAGGTACCAGTTCTAGTTACCCGATACATGGTCAGGCACTTAATCGGACCATGTAAAACTACTATGTTTAAAATTTCAGCCCTCTATCAAACAAAACAAAAAAGTTTTCCAAACAACGACGTTAAATCTGAATTTCTCTTCCTCTTCTTAATTTTGTATGGCAGCTACCAGTTCTAGTTGCCCGATCTCAATGAAACTTTCAGGCATTATGTCGGACTATGTAAAACTACTATGTTTAAAATTTCAGCCCTCTGTCTTTCAAAACAAAAAAGTTTTCCATACAACGATTCAAATTTGTTTTTCTTCTTCATTTCGTATGGGGGCTACCAGTTCCAATAATCCGATCATGCCGATTCCGACCAATGATTTGACCACACATTAGAGAAGACTCCCTGCAAAATTTCAGCTCGATATCTTCAAAACTGTGGGAGGAGATAGCATATTCACAGACAGACGGACGGACGGACGGACAGACGGACATGGCTATACCAACTCGTCTTGTCGAGCTGATCAAGAATATATATACTTTATGGGGTCTCCCTCCCCTCCTTCTTGCTGTTACAAACTTAAGGACAAAGTTATAATACTATTCACTTGCGTGAAGAGTATAAAAATAATGTAGCAATTGAAGCCACATAATCATGAAAACTCTATAATTGCATTTGATTATTTATTTGTTTATATTATTGCAGTTTTATATTTTTCAAACCAGAAAAATAAAAGCAATTGTAAACTTGAATGAATATTAGGTAGGTCTATGTTCCATGACGAATTTTTCATACTGTTATCTAAAAACAGCTTTGGAGTAAAGAAGAGCTTTCGCTTTAAGACATTGTTGCCTAAAATATCAAAAGGCTTAAAATCTTCTTAAGAAATACTAAGACATTTCCTAAAAAAAGCCGGTTATTGTCTTAGAGAGCCATAAAAAATATTTTCATCAAAAATTGGGTATGGCACTTATAGTAAAAATTTATAATTTGCATATCTCAGGTACGCAATGAGCTAAAATAATGAAAATTAGTGTATAGGATACTAAGATAAAGAGAAATTATATCCAGAAAATGGGCGTTGCAAGGCTGATGATAGCGTCCTTACTGGTTTTTTGCTTCTTTTAAAGAAAGTTTCACTTCGAACACGTGTAATGTGTTGCACGCGATTTTTATACTCTTGCAAGAGTATATTAACTTTGTCGTGAAGTTTGCAACGCAGAGAAGGAGACATCTCCGACTATATAAAGTATATATATTCTTGATCAGCACGACGAGACGAGTTCAAATAGCCATGTCCGTCTGTCTGTCTGTCTGTCCGTCTGTCTGTCTGTTTCAATGCGAACTCCTCCCAGAGTTTTTAAGTTAGCAAAAAAATTTAAACGCAGAAAATTTTATTTTCCTTGCAGGCAGTTTATATGTATGTAGAAACCAGCTTGATCGGAATATTATAGCATATAGCTGCCATAGGAACGATCGGTCGAAAATGAGGTTTTTGCTCAATAAACTCTTTGATTTTAAAGCTATCGCCTCGATTTTTTGCACAAGAACATCTTGGACGTAAATAAAGACACACTGCAAAATTGGTGAAGATCGGATAAATATAGCATATAGCTCCCATAGGAACAATCGGTAAAAAATTCGGTTTTTGTTAGAAAAACTTTTTTGTTTTCAACTATAAGCAAATGAAACCTTGCAGTTACGCGTTTTTAAGCATCCTTGACCTTATTACAAAGTTTCATAAGAATCGGACATAAGGGCGTGGCACCGCCCATATAGAGAAAAACTTAAAAATGTAATTTATCTATAAGCAGACGGGATAGAAAATCGTAAAATGAAGTGTAGAATGATTGCATTGTACTCTTGAAAACAAGTTAGAAAATGGGCGGGGCTATGCCCCTTTATCTTTATAAACCTATAAGATTCTTATTAGAAAAACTATAAAACGGATTTTCGAAATGCTTGCAAGAGTATATAAGTTTCAGCAAAGCTGAAAATAGCTCCCTTACTGTTTTTTTTTAATTTAAAATCGCAAGTAAAATTTCACTTTTACAAGTTTAAAGTTGTCAATATTAACAGCTGTGTTTAAAAGCCGTTAACTAGCCAGGGATGCATTTTTATGAAATTTCTGGTATGCAGCATCAAGTATCGATATATTTATAACATATCAGTAACAAAATCGCGTTTTAAAAATGTAGTTTGAGTTTAAAGTTATAGAAAAAGTTTAAACGCAGGCGATTTGTATGTATAAATCAGCTTGATCGGATAACTGTAGCATATAGCTGCCATAGGAACGGTCGGTCAAAAATGGTGTTTTCACTAAAAAACACGTTGATTTTAAGGCTTTCACCTAAATTTTTTGAACAAGAACATCTAGGATGTCAATAAAGACACACGGCGAATTTTTATAGGTAATAGCTCCCATAGGACAATCGGTCAAAGTTTTGTTTTTTTTAGAAAAACTTTTTTGTTTTTAAATACAAACAGATGAAACTTTGCAATTACGTGTTTTTATTCATCCTTGACCATATACCAAAGTTTCATAAGAATCAGAGCTAAGGACGTGGGAAAACTTCAAATTAATTAACTATAAGCCGTCAATGAACTGTAGTATGATTGCTTTGTTTTCTTTAAAAAAAATTGAAAGTGGGCGTAGCTATGATTCTTATTGGAAAAACGGATTTGCAATAAGAATAATTGGGAACTGTTTTGTTATACTCGTGGAAAAAAGTTTATCAACTTTGTCTTAAGTTTGTAACATAACGTAGTAAATAAGACATTTCCGATTTCTATACACAGTGACTCCAACGCATAACCGGACCAGAGTTAACTTAGTATAAATGTCCTCTAGAAATGGGGAACCTATATGCAAGGTATATATTTTTTTTCGTTTATATTTAAAGTTCATACAATTCTCTTAAAAAAAAAATATATATACCAGGTGTAGAAGTATGAAACCGGAATTTTTTTATAATAATTACACCTCTGCTGTTTAAAATGTATTAAAAATATTTCATTCAAAGTAATTTCCATTGTTGCTCACACATTTTTCCCACCTCTCCGGCAATTTAGGGATACCCCGCCAAAAAAAATCTTCCCCTTTTGCCACGAACCATTCATCAAGCCATTTTTTCACATCTTCGTACGAACCAAAGCGCTGCTCAGCAAGTGCGTGACCCATCGATGCAAACAAGTGGTAATCGGAAGGAGCCAAGTTTGGTGAGTAATCTTGCTGCCTGTCGTTCAGTTCATGCGGAACCCATTTTCCCACTTTCTGAATCTTACCCATAGCTTTCAAGCGAATGGAGACGGCTTTTTGGGTAACATTCAATTGATCTGCGAGTTCTTGTTGGGTTTGAGTATCATCTTCATCCAATAACACTTTCAATTCGTTGTCAGTGAACTTTTTCGGTGGTCTCCCACGCTCCTCGTTTTTCACTCCAAAATCACCACTTTTAAATTTTTTGAACCACTCAAAACACTGTGTTTTACCAAGAGCATGCTCACCGTAAGCTTCGACAAGCATTCGATGGGACTCTGGGGCAGTTTTCTTCAAATGATAACAGAAAACCAATACTGTCCGCAAATCGTAGTTCGTAGGCGCAAAACTAGATATGTTTAAAGTTATAGAAAAACAATACGAATGTGTGGGACCTGGGTTGTTGTATTGAAAATTGTCGTCAACTGTTACAGAAAGATGATGGCGCTGCAGAAGCGATCATATGTTACTTAAACTTATGGCTAGCACGATCTATTCGTAAATTCCGGTTTCAAACAAAAATAACTCATTTTTTTGCGCTCAACGAATAATCGGACAAAGCAAAGTACCAATATAAAACGCCGTTATTTTTTTTAGCATGATCTTTAAAGTTCTGTGTTTTTTTCATCACATTCATTCGTAAAAAGATTTTGTAAACTGACGCATTAAAATTAATTTAAATAATTCTATTATGGCTCCAAAAGGAATGCAAACCTCAGTTGAGCTTAGGCAGCTAATAATAAAATTGTATTTGGAGGGTAAAACTGTACGAGAAATCGCCGAGTTGGTTGGAAGAGGTAAATCTACTGTCCAGGACGTAATAAAGAGGTTCCGCGATGAGTTTAGGCTGGCAAAAAAAAGTAGAGAAAGCCAAGGAAAAATATTAAATGAGCGAGAAGAGTGTTCAATAGTTAAGGAAATAAAACGAGACCCTTTCAAAACGGCTAAAGAACTTAAAATCTGTCTGAAAAATCGAACCGGAAAAGAAGTTTGCACCTAAACACTGTGCGTAACACATTACATGGGTATGACTATCATGAAAGAGTTGCCAGAAAAAAAGCCATTTATAAGCCCTAAAAACAAAAAAAGGAATTATTGAAAACAGAAGAGTCTTGGAATAAGGTAATATCATACATTAAAGAAGTATGTTTCCTTTAAATCATGATTACAATTCATTTTTTAAGGTTTTATTTACTGACGAAAGTAAATTTAATTTACAAGGATCAGATGATAAAATGTTTGTGTGGCGAAAACCAAATGCCGAGTTTGATCCTAAAAATACCATCGCTACTGTAAAGCATGGTTCTATTATGATTTGGGGCTGTATGTCGAGTGCTGGAGTAGGCAATTTGTATTCATTGATGGTAAAATGGACAAGTTTGTGTATTGGGTATCGCAAACAATTTTGCCTTTTACCAAGACAACGACCCAAGGCACACATCTGGCGTTGCAAAGCTTTGGTTGCCCAGCAAAATTTTTGGGATCATGGTGACAAATTCACAACTTCGATTCAGCATCAATGGATGTTACACATTCATGGCCTACACTGAATGCGCCTCGGCATTTGAACTGGATGTTTATCAAAAAACAACGTATTATGTTAGAAACATCGACATGAACTGGATGCTTGTCTGAAGACTGATTGAATGCTTTTGTGTAAAAATGAAAAACTACAAATTTTGTTTCCAACTTTGACATGAACTGAATGCTAGTCTGAAGGCTGATTGAATGCTTTTGTGTAAAAACGAAAAACACACGAAGTCGGAGCAACCAACTTCAAGGCTTCGTATTTGATATAACAGAAAAGCAAAAATGGACGGACGAACTATTTCTACTTTGCTTTAATTTGAATATTAGGAATAATAATAACAACCAAAGCGTTAGATGTCATTTCAAATAAAAAATAAATTATTCAATGATGCTGACGTAGTCAATGGAATGGAACTTCATAGACTTTGCTGGCTGGGTCACATCGCACGTATGGAAGAAGTCACTCCGGCTCGTGAGGTATTTGTTGCGGAGATTGTCGGGAAGGGGAGGAGAGGACGAGCCAGGATGTGTTGGCAAGACTAGGTGATGGAAGCCTATTCTACCACCTGGCGAAGGCGCGCCCAAAACATAGACGCGTGGAGGAATTTGTGCTTCAGACTCCCGATAGGGAGTTGATGACCAAATAATAATAATACTTTATTTATGAATTATTATTCTGTTATAATTATTAAAATAAAATTAATTTGAAAATATGAACATTTTTTTAATTGATTTTAAACTCAAACAGTACAGCAACAGCAGAGCTAAAATAAAAATACTGCAAATAACAGAATAGCAACAGCCGTGTAATAACAGTCAAATAGTAACATTCAAACATTAACAGTCGAACATATATCCGAACGAATCGAACGTTCAACGTGTTTGTTTAACAACTAAAACGATGAAAAAATCAGCGCCCGATATGTGTTTTCGTATAGAAAAGGAGTTCCATTCATGTGAATCCTATACCCTGGATGCAGAACAATGGTGAGGGAACGGAGGAACAATATTTTCGGTTTTGTTCATTCATCACATGTGTATTTTTTATACTCTCCGGTTATACAAAGTACATATATGTGTTCTTGATAGCCATGTCCGTCTGCCTGTCTGTTTCAATACCAGCTGCTTGATCAACTTAAACGATATCGAGAATAGCTTAAACGCAGAAAATTTTCTTTTCCTTGCAGCAGTTTATATTAGTCGTGGAGCCGACGATGCTAAATCGTGATTTACTCCTGCGTCGATAGGAGTGGTTGCATTTTGAAGATTAGACAATTTAAAGTGGAAAAGATTTTATGACACTTTTCCATTTAGCGGTGGGTTCCACCGTCATAAGGCGTTGTATAATGTATACCGCGAAAAAAGAAGGTTCCTCCATAAAACTGTTAGATTATGGAGCAGTACGACTAGGAGATCATGCTGAGCCACCTGTATGAAAAACTGACGCACATGACTAACTAAATTTGAGGGTTTTAGTTTGCAAGTTTGAAACCCTCCCATTCCCTTAGAAATTTTATACTTGGGGAATCTACTCAGTAGAGTATAAACTATCTCCCATATTCTAATCTGCCACGCAGGAGACACTACGAAAATCCCCGCTTGGGCTCCCCTACTATATGTAAAAATAGGTTTGATCGGATTACTATAGCATATAGCTCCCATAGGAACCAATCATTCAAAAATAAGGATTTTGTTCGAAAAATTATTTTGATCTTTAACAAAATAGACGAAACTTCCTATATTTTCTTGATCAGCACGAGATGAGTTGATATGTCTGTCTGTCTGTTTCAATAAAAAATCCCTCAATTTGATAGTTATCGAAAAACTTTAAACGCAGAAAGTTGTCTTTAACTTGCAGGCATTGCGTATGTTGAAATCTGTTGAAATCTGCTTCATAGGATCTCTATAGCCTAAAGCTGCCATAGGAATGGTTGGTCAGAAATGAGGTTTTTCCTTAAAGTTTGTTACTGGAGATATTAAATCAATATTTATCATGAAATCTTCTTGGACCTAAATGTAGATAGTGTGCGAGAATGGTGTAAAAATTTTGCAACTAATTTATGGTAATTAGATTGGTTTGGAATTCGACGCTGAAAATTTCCAACTAAATTAAATGAATCTCTAGGAACAAAAATTCTGGAAAGAATATTGTTGAATTGGAACCCAACCGGATAGCATCTATAAATACACATTTCTCCGGCAACTCCTATATACCTGTACAAATATGACAAACAAGAACGAAATTTCAACTTAACGCAATTGTGATAATATTACAAGATTTAATCCTGGACTACATGCAACATTTTCACATACTATGAGGGCGAAGCAAAGCGCGCCGGGTCAGCTAGTATTGAATAAAAATGTTTTCTTATAATCCCTAATAGCATTAACTGATATTATGCGAACCATAAGGCATGTATATAAGTTAACGCGATCATCTAGCTTCATAATAACAAAATGCAATAGCAGCAATTCTGTAGAACAACGGACGCTATGCCGTCCGTAACGGATGCTGATGTTGGTATTTTGAACACTATTTGAATAGGCGACGTCAGATCAGTATATTTTTGTAGATTGAGGGTGTGGCACCGCCTATCATGTGTGCAGGGTATTATATTGTCGAGTATACTCGACTATACTGCCCTTACTGGTTTTAGTTCAATTTGAATACACTTTTCAATTTTCGAAAATGAATGCAAGCAGATTGGCGAGGCATGAAACTGATTGTTTTTGATGCTGAAAACATGTAAAATAACGAATTGTTTAAATGCAGATAAATGATGAAAGCCATAAAGTTTATTTCTTCATTCATAATTATTTATAAGAACTTCAAATAAGGAAGAATTTAATCAAATCTCTGATGATATAGTCAGAGATTTTGAAACAGTGGAAATTTCTATTTTAGAGATTTTCTGTGAAACCAAAAATTGTTTTTGGCATCATATCACTTGTACGAGGTTTCTGTGACGTATTATATTTTTCTTGCATTTATAAAATCATTGTAAACTATCGAAATTTTTACGTCTCTAACAATAGCATTCTTATAACACTGTTCGATTAAATCGCACGTGCAAAACAACCAAAATTTTTATTAAAACTTAATAAAGATAATTTCAATTTTATATCATAAATTAAAACTTAACAAAAACAATTTCAATTGTATTTGATAAATTTTGTGCTAATTTGTGAAAAAAAAAAAAAAAATTAAGTATGTCTTCAATTAAAAAACAAAAAACCAAGTAAGTAGCAAATAAGAACTCACAAAATGGACGATTAGTGAGACAACATTTTTTTTTTAAAGATTCAGGAAACCAATTGGATCAGCGATTCAGGAAGGATTAGTAAACCGAATGGACCTGTACTCTTGTTCGGAAGAAACATTAGACATTTTGATGTCGAAATTGGGAGAAACCTAAAATGGATGCATTGGATACTCTCGGACATTTTTAAAAAACCAGTTGAGAAAAACATCGCCGTATGTGAGTACAAAAGACAAATTAAATAAATAAATTAAATTTTCGGTTATTCCGAAATGTATGTGTCTTTGCAAAGTTTGGGTATAGGAATGTATACGAAAAACTAGTAAGGACGCTAACTACAGAAAGGCTGAAGTTTATATACTCTTCACGCCCCTTGTTGTGCCACGCCCACTGTTTTTGACTGAATCTATTTTCTATTCACCTTATTAGCCCGGATATATGCAAATGATTGATTTTGGCTATAAGTGGGCGTACCCATGACCATTTTTTGGTCAAAATAGTTTCAATGCCTTCCTAAGAACATAAGTATTAAGTTTCAAGTCAATTGATTAAGAAACAAAACAGTATTCTATACAATGACGTGAAACTTGCTTCTCCCTCTGCTTCATTTTGTATGACAGATACCAGTTCCAGTAGTCCGAGCTTAATGAAACGTTCAAAAATTTAATCGGACTACGTAAAACTACTATTTTTGAAATTTCATTTTATTTCATACAACGATTTAAGTTTTGTCATGTTTTCTCTTCATTTCGTATGAGGGCTACCAGTTCCAGAAGTCCAATAATGCCCATTACGACAAATGAACCGACTATTATACTAAAAACTTGTATGGAAAGTTTAAAAACGCTAAATAACTCCAATCACTTCTTTCCAATAGCATAGAAGTTTATATTGGTAAATATGAGCTTGCTTGCAAAAAAATCAAATTTCTCTAAAAATGCGCAATAGTGCACATAAAAATTAGGTGCAATCGGATTCAGAATTGATGACTCTATAAGTTTGAAAAGATTCCAATGCTAACAAATGCAAACAATTTTTTGTAGACCTTCGTAAAGATAAGTTTTCTTAAAAAAAGTTGTTTGAAAGGTGCCTCATTTCTTAACACAATTATAAGAACACAACGATAAATTTAGACTATCCAACGTTACGAACACAAAGTACATACCCGACTGAATTAATTCCAATTCAAATATTGTTTAAATAATGGTATTTTTATCAACTTTTTGAAGTGAAACTTCTTTAACATGGGTGTGTTTGAAACTCGATGAAACGACATGAAAAAGAGACAGACTATACATTTATATGATTTATCCTGCGAGAGAATGAAACAGAATATAGAATGACGGTCTGTAGTCATAAAAAAAAGTAACAACAACAACATGCTTAGTTGTAATTTTGGCATTCCCCTTCAACCGTCACTTTCGCCATCTGGCGCATATGCAACAGCAACTTACCTGGCATGTTTTCTCCAAATATTACAACAACTCTTGTTTTTGTTATTTTCGGCATAAGCATTCACTGTTAAGTCGGACAGTGTGGTTGTTGCTACCTATGACACTGTCTGAGCGTATGCATTGTGCTTGTTGTTGCCCGCTACTTAACGTTGCTAATCAACGTCGCTAATCGGCTTCATAATATACATACATATGAGCCGCGAAATCATTTGCGCATAAGCCCGACTTACAACTGACTGGCTTACCCCCATTCGAGCTGCAACATCGACCTGACTATGGCCCTCCTGAACAAGCGCAACGATTTGAGCCACACCTGTGGCAGATAGGTGTCTCCTACTCATCATCAGATTTTTCGGTTAGTTTTGTAAAAAACGTTTTGAAGCGAAAGGGTATTCAACGATAAATTGCAATAAAATGTTCAAAGTTCAACAAAAGTTCAAGAGTTTTGTAAAGAAAATCAATCGGCCGTTATATACCCCATATCAATTTTTTTTAAAAATTAAAATTTTTTAAGTGAAACTTCTTTAGCATGAGGGCGATTTGAAAAATTTGCAAAATGCAAACACAGCTTAAAACAGTACCAAGAGAAAACTAACGGAACTGAAGGATCGAAAACGACCGATCATCTGCAGTTTTCTAGTCTTCCTTGCCTTCATTCGTGCTAAAATTTTTTTCGGGTCAAGTCACGTTTTGTTACATTTTGTTAAATCGAGGAAAACGCACTGACGATAATTTAATTCCATTAGTTTATTTTCATTTTACAAAAGGAAAAACAGCAAAAGAGTTGGCTGAAACATTTGATATTAAACATAGAACAGTATATAATATAGTCAACCGCGCGAAGAAAGAAAACAGGCTCGAATTGCACAGCTCTAAAGGCAGACCTCTAAAGCTTTCACGGCGGGACTGTGCACTAGTTTTAAAAACAATTGAAAAAAACCGCAAACAAGCCTAAGAGAATTGGCAAATGACGTAAAAACACACTGCAATAAGACCGTGTGCCATGAGACAGTAAGAAAAGTACTGAATCGCCACAAGTACTCATCATTTGTTGCAAGAAAGAAGCCATTGCTGTCTGCCGTTAACATTGAAAAGCGCTTGAACTTCGCAATATTCAATTCTAACAATTCGCCAGAGTATTGGAACGATGTAATTTTTTGTGACGAGACAAAGATAATGATGTTTTATAATGAGGAACCAAGAAAAATTTGGCGGAAGCCAAACCCAGCATATTGGTATAAGAATATTTATCAATTTGGCTACTTCTTTGAACTTTGGCTTCATAAATAAATATTCTGACTACTGCGTCAATAATAAATTGTTCTTTGAATAAAGTGGCTATATCAGCAATTGGAATATTCACAAGAAACCTGGTTCTATTCTTATGAACTGTCTTAAAAAGCCTATCCAATTTTATACCAATATAATCATCAAATTTGTTTGAAGGTTTTTATACCTCTCGGAAACTTAACACTTTTTCAAAACGTTCTTCCATTTTCGGTTAAAATTTTTTTAAACCACTTATTTTTAAATTTAAAATATATGAACAGGTTTCAAAAGAGTGTTCCACCAATGACTGACTAGTACAACGTGAATGATCAATCGACTCTTCATCGTGCTTCAATTTGAGTAAAGAAGTCTCGATTAAATCTAACTGATTTTCTAATTCTTCTTTTTTAGACATTTCCTTGACTGTTTCATCAATAATGTCATATGGCTTTAGCAGAGTATCGAAAGTGGACAAAAAAAGACCGTGGCTCAGTCTTTTATTTTTTTTATTCCAACTTTCTTTAAACTCTGTTATTTTTTTGTAGGATTTAATCCCATTGTTGTGTTTGTAACACGTTTTTTAATTATACTTTTCACGCAAGTGAATAGTATTATAACTTTGTCCTGAAGTTTGTATCAGCAAGAAGGTCGGGAGGGGGACCCCATAAAGTATATATATTCTTGATCAGCTCGACAAGACGAGTTGATATAACCATGTCCGTCTGTCCGTCTGTCTGTGAATATGCTATCTCCTCCCACAGTTTTGAAGATATCGAGCGGAAATTTTGCAGGTAGTCTTCTCTAATGTGTGGTCAAATCATTGGTCGGAACCGGCCACATCGGATTATTGGAACTGGTAGCCCCCATACGAAATGAAGAAGAAAAACAAATTTGAATCGTTGTATGGAAAACTTTTTTGTCTTGTAAGATAGACGGCTGAAATTTCAAACATAGTAGTTTTACATAGTCCGACATAATGCCTGAAAGTTTCATTGAGATTGGGCAACTAGAACTGGTAGCTGCCATACGAAATGAAGAAGAGGAAGAGAATTTAAGATTTAACGTCGTTGTATGGAAAACTATTTTGTTTTGTATGATAGGGGGCTGAATTTTTAAACATAGTAGTTTTACATGGTTCGATTAAATGCCTGAAAGTTTCATTGAGATCGGGCAACTGGAACTGGTACCTGCCATACAAAATGAAGAAGAGGAAGAGAAGAAATATTCACGTCGTTGTAAGGAAAACTTTTTTGTTTCTTAACCAATTGGCATGGTTACGCCCACTTTTACCAAAAATCAATAATTTGTATACCTCCGGTACCCAATGAGCAAAAACCATGAAAATTTGTATATAGGCTAATTAGATGAAGAGAAAATATATTCAGTCAAAAAAATAGGTGTGGCACAAGAAATAAGCGTGAAGAGTATTTTAGCTTCAGCCTTGCTGAAGTTAGCGTCCTTACTGGTTTTTTTATTGCTTTGAGCTTTTATAATTGTGCCTGGCACAATTTCTTCCCCAAACTTAAAATTGTAGATATTTTTTACTGTTGTTATATTAGATCTTGAAAATTGTTCAAGTTCACAAACAACTCGACCTAATTTTTCTGACATTTATCTTTAAAAAAAATTATTTTTAATAATGTTAAAGTATGATTCAACAGGTCCGTTACTGACCCTTACATTTGAATCATAAGGATAAATTTCGATTATCTGGAAATTGGATAAAATTCTTTCATACCTTTCACGATGCCAGTCCTTCCGAAATTTCGTTAAGTGTTAATAAATCTTTGGAATTTTCTTCAAACGATTTATCGTATGAAAGAAATTCTTTTTCAAATCCATCAAAATTGTTCTTATTTAAATTATTAAAAACTGCAAAAGCATTATTCACCTGAGGTGTAAAATATTTGCTTTTGAGCATAAGAACAAGATTGTTAAACCAGTTTTCGCAATCTTCGCTTGACGAAGAAATTTTCGGAGTTTGATGTCATTAAACCCAACAGCATTGTCAATGTCCTTGCAAATTATTTTAGAATAATGACTGACATAAAATTGCACACAGATAAAAGGCAATTTTTTGCCAGTATTTCCTTTTCGATAAAGGAAATCAAAGCTTTTTTCTAACTAAACTGGTAAATGAGACATGTCATTGAATGTTTCCAAAACCCCATAAATTATTGCAAAGCTTACATCTGTCACAATACGTCCGCAAATTGGCCATTTTAAATGCCGTTCGTACAAAACGACCTAATCTTTTCAAGGAAGGCAGCAATACTTTTTGAGTATGATTGGATAATATTCCATCTGCCACAGAAAATACCACTTTAGATTGTGGTAAATGATAGAGTACAAAAAAATTCTTTTCGTGACCTTTTGAATAGGTCTTACTACATTTCCCGTTGCATCAATTCTTAATGTATTTTTAATTTCATTAAGAATGAAGTTATTCTGATTGAATAAAAGGGAAAGTTGCTGAGAGCTCCACAAGAAAACTTCCAAGTCAGTGGAGAGTTTTTGAACATAATGTCCATAATAAGATGTATACATTTTATATACATCTATAAAAGGATCTGAGTCCTTGTCATTCACTGCAGCCGCTTCTGGTTTTAAGTTACGACAATATGGCAGTGACCTGTCATTTTGGTGGCTACCTATTTGTTTTAAAGTTTGGTCTTGTTTGTTTGTTTTTGTTTTTTTGTACATCAAGGCTGATTGACCAGCAACTGAACTTTTTATACCCTGTACACACACTGTGTATCAGGGTATATTAAGTTTGCTTGAAACGGTTTGTATGTAACGCATAGAAGGAGGGGAGGGGGACCCTATAAAGTATATATATTCTCGATCAGGATGACAAGACGAATTGATATAGCCCTGTCTCTCCGTCCGTCCTCACCAATGGTTCTCGAAAACTATAAGAGCTAGAGACTTGAAATTTGGTGGATAGACTCGTGAGGTCAAACGCTAGATCAAGTTTGAAGGATTTTTTGCCACGCCCACTCCTTCCCGCCCATCGAGCACCACCCATTTTTTCAAAAGGCTGTAGCTCGAAAACCTGATGAGTTAGAAACATGAAAATGAGTAAGTAGACTCAGTATGTATAGCTCAACAAAACTGCATACCACATTTTTTCCCCCTCCCCTTCGTTTCCCCTCAAAAAGTTGTTTATTTAAAATTGCTGTATCTCCTAACTATAATAGATACAATGCTGAAATTTTGTATGCAAACTCAGTAAACATACCTATTTAAAACTGCATACCACAAACTTTCATTTTTAACGCTGTGTGACAACGCAAAGACAAACAAGTTAAAATTTGGCATAAATTGCGCTTTGAACACTGCTTTATCCTATTTGTAACAAAAACCGTACTTAACACTGCGAAAACTGTGGTCGAACACTGAATCAAGTTTGAAGGAATTTTTGCCACGCCCATTCCTTCCCGCCCATTGAGCACAAAAAAAGTTAATTTTTTTCTTAAAATTGCTGTATCTTCTAAAGTATAAAGAATACAATGCTAAAATTTGGTATGCAAACTCAGGCAACATACCTTTTTAAAACTGCATACAACAAACTACCACTTTCCCCGCAAAGACCAACACACTAAAATTTTGCAGCAATGCTTTGTAACAAAATCCGTACTAAAGCGCCATCTAATGGCAACATTGCACTGTGAGCCCTGCCTTACTATTAGCAAATACACAAACCATATCGTGGTACACTGCTTTTGCTGTCGGCGAATGTTTAACGTGTTATCAACATAGGTGTGTGTACAGGGTATTATATAGTTGAGAATACTCAACTATACCGCCCTTACTGGTTTCAATTTGCCTTTCAATGCCTCTACATTGTAAATTTTTTTTTAATGCCAAGGGTATGGGAAATAATGCTGCCTGATGAAAATATTGAAATATGTCCATTAGCAGATCCTTTGAAAACATATGTATTGCAAGATGGATAATTGCAATAACCATATGTCGTAAATATGGATTTTTTTTCATTAATTCTTACATTTCTAAAATTTATATCAAAGGCGTTATTTTTACTGCGATAATATGTTATTAAAATAAATGAAAGTTTTTGTTTTACTGTAAATTGGGATTGGGCTATTAGTTCTTTAAAAATGTTTGGGACACAGATCTCGGAATCTAGAAGAAGCCCGCTAAATTCGAGAAGTCTAATTGGCTCTTTTTGAGCAGCAACCTTTTTCACATCTCGATTCAAAGTTGAGTTGTTTTCATTTACTTTTTCTTGATGATGTTTGAATTGAGCCACTCGGAAGCTATGTTCCTGAGACCCAACCGAAAAAAGGGAAATATTTTGGGAACTATTAATCGGATTGGTCACTTCCTCAATTTTGGAAGTATCGACCAATTCGATTTTAGAATCAGGAATCACATCCTCACATGAGGAAGTCTTTACCTATTCGATTAGTGAATCAATCACATCCTCACATGAGGAAGGCTCTATCAATTCAATTATTGAATCAAGAATCACATCCTCACATGAGAAAGGCTCTATCAATTCAATTATGGAATTGGTAATCACATCCTCACATGACGAAGGCTCTACCGATTCAATTATGCAATTGAAAATCACATCCTCACATGAGGAAGGCTCTACCGATTCGCAACTTTTTGAGGAACAGAGATATTATTTGTTCCTCTTTATATACTAAAAGGGAAAGGAAATTAAAAATCAATAAATAAATATAAAAAAATAATATAGTTAAACATACAGCTGTGTTTAAAATATTAGGAGTGACGATACTAATGGGTTTAAATTAAATAGTTTTGGAGTTAAAAGTTGTAAATGTACGAAAATCTACCGAAATTCTAATATAAATTCAGTGCACTCCTATTATTTTAAAACAACTTTAGTTGTTTTTAATTTAAGTCTTGTTATTTAGAAAAAAAAATTTATGGATAAGCTTAAACGCTAGATTCGACTCTGCCGAATATATAGACTTATTAAGGGTCTTATTAAGCTGATGAAGATTTTATATATGAACATTGGTCTTTAAAAGGGAGTTGCCCGGAAAGCTGTCCGGGAGTTTGGGAAATTAAAATCGTTATGTGTTTCGGGGTGCTCTTTCCGAATTTAAACTTCGTAAAAAATGGGGTCCAAAGTTAGTTTGTAGGTCTCTGAGGGGTAACAATTAAGGAGAGGGAAAATTTGTGGTATGCAGTTTTAAATATGTATACTCATTGAGCTTATGTGCAGGTTTGGACTTTTAATAGTTTTGGAGAAATAGACTTTTTTAGAAAACAACTGGGGGAGGGGAAATGAAGGGGTGGGGGTAAGAACGTAGTGTGCAGTTTTGTAGATCTATACATACTGAGTCTACATACCGACTTTAATAATTCTATCTTTTCGAGTGTTCAAATTATCGCACTTTAAAAAAGTGGGAGGTGCTCGATGGGCGGGAAAGAGTGGGCATGGAACTTAATATACCCATATACACAGTATGTGTACAGGGTAAAAAAATGAACAAAACTTAATTCGTTGTATGGAAGATAGGGAGATGAAATTTAACATCTTGTAGTTTTTAATGCCTATGCCAAATGTCTGAAAGTTTCATTGAGATCGGATCACAGGAACTGGTACCTGCCATACAAAATGAATAAGACAAGCAAAACTTACGTTGTTGTATGGAAAAGTTTTTTGTTTCTTAACCAATTGACTTGAAACTTTACACTTATGTTTTAAGGGGGAGGGAAAACGATCTTAATAAAAAAATGTCCATAGCGCAAAGAGAGGGCGTGAGAGTACACAATCTTCAGCCTTGCTGAATATAGCGTCCTCATTGGTTTAAGAGTATGTTTAATCACGTAAAGCCAGATGTCAGTCGCGCTAAAAAAATTTATGCCGTAAAAACACTAAACGCCTTTAATTAAATTAATTAAATACTCCAAATAAAAACGTTACACGAAGGAATTCTATATTCGTTTCGGCAAAGCCGAAATAACATAATTACTAAAAGAAATAATTAGTAATGCACTTACATAGGGTGCCGATGTTGCCAAGTTGTTTTTTAATGTTGTTTTTGTTATAAAAATGCATCCCTTGTTTCCAGAGCCAATTTTTTTAAAAATGGTGTTTAAAACTTCGTCGCTTGGGGACGTGATAATTTGGTGATCGCAAATCAACCCCTCTTATAGAGCGGCTGAAATGGCTGCACCTATTACGCTGCAAAATACAAAATTTTGGATTATATATGAAAATGTATATTCAAATAATTTGTTCTTATGGGAAGATCCTTATTATATTGTTTTCCATGAAGAATCATTGTTAAAGCTGAGCGAGCAGTTGGTATGGAAACAGACAGAAATGGCGGCTATATCAACTCGTCTTGTCGTCCTGATCATGAATATATATACTTGATAAAGTAAAAAATGTCTCCTTCTGTTGCAAAGTTAATATAAGGTGCGTTTCATAATCATAAGACACTTTTAAGTTACAATTTTCAGTTAATGTCAAAATTAAAAGAAAAATTCCCAAATATTCTTTTTTTCGTCATGTGGTTTTTTATAGTTCAGTGCATCTGAACTCCCGTTATTGGCGCCTGTGTACCTATAATTTCAGAATTCCGTTACTTTTTCGTTTGCGACTGCTCATTTTTGGCTTTATTCGTCGTTTCATATTCATAAGACAGCAGTCGAAAATTTGCTTTAATTGAAATTAAATTAATCGGTCAAGTGAAAAATTTAATAAGAGTGATTCAAAAATACAGATGCCGCGTGGTTGCGTATTATCAGAGGAAGAACGAGGAAAAATATTGGCTTACAATGAGTCGGGAATGTCAATATCAATGATTTCCAAAAAAATCTGCAGAAGCCGATGCGTTGTTCGAAATTTTTTGCGTAATCCTCAAAATTATAATATTTTAAAACCAATCGGCCGAAAATTAAAGTTATCAGACCGAGAACAGCGAATCATTCTTAGAAAATGTTCAAACTCAACAAGGTCTTGCTTTGATTTGGCCGCTGCCATCCACAATAAAGTCTCAAAAACAACCATTTGGCGTACTCTCCAGCGCTGCAACCATATAAAATTGTCAAAATTGAAGACAGTTCCTCATCTTTTACCACGGCACAAGCTGGCGCGGCTTCAATTTGCGGAAAATCATCTGTACACCAACTGGGACAACGTATGGGCCTAACTTGTTTTTACAATTCATTTCTTAATTGTTTTTTGTTTTAAAGGTTATTTTTTCCGATGAAAAGAAATGGAATCTCGATGGTCCTGATGGTTTCCAATACTATTGGAGAGATTTGAGAAAGGCGCCTCTGTACTTTTCAAAGAGAAATTTCGGAGGAGCGTCTGTAATGGTTTGGGGGCTTTTACATCGAAAACCACACTCCAATTACAATTTACATCCTCCCGAATGAATAGCAGTGACTACATACAAGTGTTAGAAAACAGCCTGCTTCCTTTTGTTTTGGAAAACCGAGAGATTCCGTTCATTTTCCAGCAGGACAACGCTCGTATTCATGTAAGCGCCGCAACAAAAAATTATCTGAGGGATTGCTCAGTTGAGATTATGGACTGGGCGGCATGTTCTCCAGACCTTAATCCCATTGAGAATTTGTGGGGTATATTGGTGAGAAGGGTATATGCACATAACCGCTAATATGAAAATACCGAGCAGCTTAAAGCCGCAATTCTCGCCGAATGGGCTAGTCTCGATGTCAATGTTTTAAAAAATTTAGCTGACTCGATGAAAAAAAGATTATTTTGCATTGCGAAGGGCAATGGAGCCCCAATTGATTCGTAAAAGGGTGTTTATAAGCAAAACAAAAATCAAAAAAAAAAACTAAAGACATATTTAAAACAAAATTCCAATGGTGTCTTGTCATTATGAAACGGCTGAAAGACGTTTTTATACTCTTCACGCAAGTGAATAGTATTATAACTTTGTCCTGAAGTTTGTAACAGCAAAAAGGAGGGGAGGGGGACCCCATAAAGTATATATATTCTTGATCAGCTCGACAAGACGAGTTGATATAGCCATGTCCGTCTGTCCGTCCGTCTGTCTGTGTATATGCTATTACCTCCCACAGTTTTGAAGATATCGAGCTGAAATTTTGCAGGGAGTCTTCTCTAATGTGTGGTCAAATCATTGGTCGGAACCGGCATGATCGGATTATTGGAACTGGTAGCCCCCATACAAATTTGAATCGTTGTATGGAAAACTTTTTTGTTTTGTAAGATAGAGGGCTGAAATTTTAAACATAGTAGTTTTATATGGTTCGATTAAATGCCTGAAAGTTTCATTGAGATCGGGCAACTTGAATTGGTACCTGCCATACAAAATGAGGAAGAGGAAGAGTAGCAATATTCACGTCGTTGTATGGAAAACTTTTTTGTTTCTTAACCAATTGACTTGAAACTTTACAGTTATGTTCTTGGGGAGGCACTAAAACTATTTTGACAAAAATGGGCATGGATACGCCCACTTTTACCAAAAATCAATCATTTGCATATCTCCGGTACCCAATGAGCAAAAACAATGAAAATTTGTATATAGGCTAATTAGATGAAGAGAAAATATATTTAGTCAAAAAAATAGGCGTGGCACAAGAAAAAAGCGTGAAGAGTATTTAAGTTTCAGCCTTGCTGAAGTTAGCGTCCTTACTGGTTTTTTTTTAATTTTGTTATTTTTAATTGATGAATTAATGGTTTTGTTATTGAAAGTTATTTGTTTCTCTTCTAATATTATCTCAACAAAATACAATATTCCCAGTATAAACATTCACAACAATATCTCAAAAAATTAGGGGTGTCTTATGATTATGAAACGCACATTATATATTTTTTGCCCCAGCAGGGAGGAAATCAAAACCGTACAAGGCCGTTTTTTCCAGGCTGGACAAATTCAGAAATGATTAAAATGAATTTATGCCAAGAGTATTGAAAAAGTAACAATCCGTTGTCTCCAAGCACTGAGACAAGCTCACTCATGAGTAAATAACACCACAGTATGTTGGGAATAAAAATTCAAGCCAGCTAGCCTACAGTGAATGCTACAATTGTCAATTATTTGACCACAGATCAAGCAAGAGCAATCATCATCATTTTGCGTGCGGCCACACAAATCAATTGCATGTACAAAAACAATTCGCCAATGCTATGCAATCTGCAAAGACTGTTCGTCATACCACCGGATTCTAATAAAATGACATATGAAAGGTCAACGTACTCCGGAAAGAATAAACTCGAAATCTGCAAATCGCGCTCTGAATACCAACAATACAATATTTTCCTGCAATTAGTTTTTGCACATGCAGCCAGAAACAACATTTCAATATTCACTATTACTCCAATAGAGCCAATATTAAAGCAAGGTTAAATAATCTTAATCGAAAAATAAAAATGCAATTTGTAGAAAATACACAACTATTATATTATATAGTCTCAAACGAATATTTCAATGCGTTGCAAACTTCAGTACAAACTTATAATACTATTTACATTCGTGAAGAGTATAACGAGTAAGGGCGGTTTAGTCGATTATACTCGACAATATGATACCCCGCACACATGATAAGCGGTGCCACAAACTTAATCTACAAAAAAATATTGATATAACAACGTCCGTTCAAATACCGTTCAAAATATCAAGAAAACCTTACCGGTTTGTGGATTTTACGAAAAATTTGAGTTTGTTGGTCTCTGAGGGGCAACCATCAAAGACAGGGGAAATTTGTGGTATGCAGTTTTTAAGATGTATATTTACTGAGCTTTTATACAAAATTTCAGGTTCATACCTTTATTAGTTTTATATATTATATAGGATATGAATATTTGAGGAACTATTCGTGTAAAACAGATTATGGTGGAGGGCGTAAAAGCAAAATTTCAGTTAAAGAACCACTTTTGAAACGTAAAGTTGGGACTAAGCCAGATTCATCAGCCAGGGAGCTGATTGAAGACTTAGGATTGAATATCTCGACTAAACCAATGCACTGTAGCCGAAACAGACCAAATTTTACCAGAAACCTCAAAAAGGAAATTCTGGAATTTTTGATTTAAAATTGATAAACGTACTAGAATATAGAACTTCGCATCCGATGTGCAATACCAAATATTTTTTGATCACCCCTGGTTCGTTACATCAGCCCTGAAAAACAGTTCTTTCTTCGATCAAAATTGTACGGCTAGGTTCTTGCCGAAATAGGTAAACATTACAGCAAACAAATCCAAATTTTCCGGAAAATACATGAAGTGTTTTGCAATGGAGAATACGTCACAAGGTATGTAGAATGAAGGTGATAAAAAATAGCTTACAATATTTTGCATGGTATGTTGTTTTCACGTGCTGTTGATGTGTTTGCTTTATTGATGTCCCTAACCACTATTTTACGTGTTTCGTTGAGTAAAAGTTGGTATTCTTCTCGCCCCTTCTTGCAGCTATTGATTGAAATGTTTTTAGTATAGTTTAATTAATTTTACTTGCTCATTTTTGCTCATTTGCAAAACTTTTTATGTTATTGCAGTTAACTTAGAGTTTAGTCATTCAGCAATGCTTGAGCAATGGATTGATGGTGGGCGCAAAACTAGTGCTGTATCTGATTGGATTTTCCAACAAATTAATAGTACTCTTAATCCATCGAAGAAACAGCAAATTATGAAGCAAATTAGCAATTACACTAGTTACATCAATAAGTATTTACCCAAATGCAATAGGCTGATTTCCAGATTTAAAGTCGAGCATAAAATGTGGCTTTCTTCCAAATTAAAAATTAGAATTAATAAGAAGCATTTGTTAACAAAGACCGGGGGTCGTCCACGAATAAGTTATTCGAGGGCAGCAGCAGTTTAAAAACAAAACCAGTAAGGATTGGAGTCGACAGTAATCGACTCCGACATACCCTGTACCTTCAATTAGTGACGACTGTTTGAAGGCGTGGCCCCGCCCACTTTTTCATCAAAATAGATTTCATTTCCATTTAATATCACACATACCTTTTTTTACACTTTTAGACCAATTGGTTCCAGAGATACAACGTTTTTCTATTTGTGATTGAATCATGTTATATTCAATTTCAATAGCATATATGCAAAATTTCATTCTTGTAGGTTTTATAGTTCTTGAGATATAAGCGTTTCAAATTTTTACTATATGGGGGGCGTGGCCACGCCCATTTTTTTATTCTATCTTCTTGGGGTTTGAGTCAGCTATATACACACCAAATTTGGTGTTCCTATCTCAAAAGACAACCCAGAAAATACGACTTTTGTAAGTTTTTACCCGAGGTTACTCCAGTCATTTGCCCCTCACCCCTAAACGAAGTTAAAAAGGGGGAAAACAAAATAAACTTGATCTGCTTAAGAAATGACAGAATCGAAGTGCGAAGAGCTTTTGGTTCTATCTATTATAGTTTCCGAGATCTAGGCGTTCATACAGACGGACAGACAGACAGACGGACAGACGGACATGGCTATATCAACTCGTCTCATCGAGCTGATCAAGAATATATATACTTTGTATAGTCGGAGATGTCTCCTTCTGGGTGTTACATACATTGTCGATGCGCACAAAACTAATATACCCTTGTACCATAAGGTACAGGGTATAAATAGCAACTGAGCTTTCCACGGAACAAGGCCATAATACGTCGTTGCTCCTGCATGCTGCTATAGTTTCGAGCAAAAAGTCAAAAGATGAGCACACCGGATTGGTTTTAAAGGAAAGTAAACATAGCTCGGATGGAAAAAAAAAATAATTCAAAGGATCCAATTCCAATTTCTCCAGATGAAGCTTTGTCGTTTTTACTTGACAATTCGCTGAACAAACAGCAGTACAATAACATGCGAAGCTTAATTCACAAACATGGTTGCGATATATTTCCAGCTATGATAAAGTTTTTAATGCAAAGTCAAAATTCAGACGCAAGGACATCCAAGCGACTGAAACAGTGCACAATGGGAAATTTGACTACAAAATCTGGCAAAAATTAATAACTCAAAGACTAAGCAACTTTTTATGGTTTCGATTTTTGCATTAAGTTCTTAGGCTCGTTAGACAGTGTTTTGGAAAAAATGGGCGTGGTAGCATCCCGCCCATTGTTTTAGAAACCAATTTTTAAATAACCAGTAAGGATGCTAACTTCAGCAAGGCTGAAGCTTAGATAATCTTCACGCCCATTCTTGTGCCACGCCCAATATTTTGTCTGAATCTATTTTCTGTTCATTTTATTTGCCCATATACCAATTTTCATTGTTTTTGCTCATTGTGTACCGGAGATGTGCAAATTATTGATTTTTGCTATAAGTGGGCGTACCCATGCCCATTTTTTGGTCAAAATAGTTTTCATGCCTACCTTAGAATATATGTGTGGAGTTTCAAGTTGATTGATTAAGAAACAAAAAAGTTTTCCATACAACGACGTGAATTTTGCTTTCCCTCTGCTTCATTTTGTATGACAGACACCAGTTCCAGTTGTCCGATCTTAATGAAACGTTCAGACATTTAGTCAGACTACGTAAAACTACTATTTTTGAAATTTCAGCTCTCTATCTTCCAAAACAAAAAAGTTTTTCATACAACGATTTAAGTTTTGTTCATGTTTCCTCTTCATTTCGTATGGGGGCTACCAGTTCCAGAGGTCCGATAATGCCCATTACGACAAATAAGCTGACTATTATAATAAAACCTGTTATGGAAAGTTTAAAAACGCTAAATAGCACCTATTACTTTTTTCCAGTAGCATACAAGTTTGTATTGGTAAATATGAGGTTGTTTGCTAAAAAATCAAATTTCACGAAAAGTGCGCAAAAGTGCACATTAAAATTAGATGCATCGGATTCAGAATTGATGACTCTATGAGTTTGAAAAGATTTCAAAGCTAACAAATGCAAACACACACATTACATTAAAATTAGATGCATCGGATTCAGAATTGATGACTCTATGAGTTTGAAAAGATTTCAAAGCTAACAAATGCAAATTTTTTGTAGGCCTTCCAAAGTTAAGTTTTCTAAAAAAAAATTGTTTGAAAGGTGCCTCACTTCTTTACACAATTATAAGAACAAAACGATAAATTTAGACTATCCAACGTTACGAACACAAAGTACATACCCGACTGAATTAATTCCATTCCAAATATTGTTTAAATAATGGTATTTTTATCAACTTTTTTTAAATTTAAAATCGCAAGTAAAATTTCACTTTTACAAGTTTAAAGTTATCAATATTAACAGCTGTGTTTAAAAGCCTTTAACTAGCCGGGGATGCATTTTTATGAAATTTCTGGTATGCAGCATTAAGTATCGATATATTTATAACATATCAGTAACAAAATCGCGTTTTAAAAATGAAGTTTGAAAATATAGTTTTGGCCATCAAAACTGGTCAAATTTCCTATAGTGCAGTGGCCCAAGTTTCCTTACAAAACTTGTTAAACCATACCGCACAAAGAATCATGATACTCCAAAAGGATGTTTTATGTCAATTTTCTAATATAACTGACGTAAAGTTAATCGTTAGCTATGGGTTCGACAGATCGACTGGTCACAGCATGTATAAACTGCGATTTGAAGAAAAAGAGCATAATACATTTGACCAATCATTATTTGTCACAAGTCTTATACCATTAAAGTTATTAAATTCCTTGGGAAGAATTCTATGGATGAATTATACCACTCAATCCGTAGACCGCTTAAAATGGAGTTTATAAAAGAAAGCAAAGAGCATATTTTAAAAGAGAAAAACAATTTGGATGAGCAAATCCGAAAAGTAACGCCCCACATCTTTGATGACTTTGAGAATAGGTTTGTCAGTGTTTTCTTTGAACTGCACATGACTCTTATTGACGGTAAAGTTTTAAACATTCTAACGGATACGAAATCTTCCCAGTCATGTCCAATATGTGGAGCAACTCCAAAACTGTTCTTGATGACTAACAGCCCTATTCTGGCAAATCAGTCACAATTTTCTGTCATGAAAATTTTGTCATGTTTTTATACTTTTCACGTATGTGAAATAGTATAATAACTTTGTGCTGAAGTTTGTAACAGATCGAAATATTCATTTCCGACTATATAAAGTATATATATTCTTGATCAGGACGACAAGACGAGTTGATTTACCCATGTCCGTCTGTCCGTCTGTCTGTATATATACAATCTCCTCCCACAGTTTTTAAGATATCGAGCTGAAATTTTGCACAGAGACTTCTTATTCATGCAGTCAACTCATTTGTCGGATCCAGCCATATCGGACCACTGGAACTGGTAGCCCCCATACGAAAAGAAGAAGAAAAATGAACAAAACTTGAATCGTTGTATGGAAAACTTTTTTGTTTTGTATGATAGAGTGCTGAAATTTTAAACATAGTAGTTCTACATAGTCCGACTACATGCCTGAAAGTTTCATTGACATTGGACATCTGGAACTGGTAGCTCCCATACAAAATGAAGAAGAGGAAGAGAAGCAATATTCACGTCGTTGTATGGACAACTTTTTTGTTTTTCAACCAATTGACTTGAAATTTTAAAGTTATGTTCTTGGGGAGGAATGAAAACTATTTTGACCAAAATTGACCCGTTGTATGAAAAACTTTTTTGTTTTTTAACCAATTGACTTGAAATTTTAAAGTTATGTTCTTAGGGAGGAATGAAAACTATTTTGACCAAAAGTGGGCGTGGCCATTACTACTTATTGTAAAACTTGAACGGTTGCATGGAAAACTTTTTTGCTTTTTAACCAATTGACTTGAAACTTTACAGTTATGTTGTTAGGAAGGCATGAAAACTATTCATTTACTTATTTTTATAGTAATGTATTATAGCTTCAGCCTTGCTGAAGATAGCGGCCTTACTGGTTTTGTTTTAATATTTTTATTTATTTTTTATTACAACGTTTAACAATAATCAGCTCAACAGAAGCTATAAATTGTTACGCAGGAAACAATATAATCAGGGGTGTGCTGAAAAACTCCTGTTGTTTTCGAAGTGAATTGTTTCGAAACCAATCGTTGGTGTGCCAGAAGACTCCCAGATTTTGTGATTTCGAACATTAGTCTTCGAAAAAGGCAGAGTTGCAAACACAAAAAAAACTTTGAGAATTTGGAAAACTACGCAAATTTGATTATTCTTCTCAAAATATAAAACAATAATGCACCTAACTCACAAATATAAATAACTTGAATGTCATTTAGGTATTCATTTTAAATTTGGACACAAATATTTTTAAATTTTGCAGCGCGCCAAATTACACAAATTTTATGACAACCATACTATTTCCTATGATGTGTGATTGGCAAACAAATGACAATTGTCAACAAATAATTTACTACCGAATTGGAAATTGGATAAGAGCAAAGAAAATAGAAAGAAATGTGACGATACAAAAACATGCCTCTTGCATCGAAAATTGCCCTGGAAATGGATAGGATACGACTATTATCATTAGAAAAGACTGCGCCTTAGATAATTACCGAGGGTCGCAATCAATGCAAGCGTATTTCTTAAATTTTCTTATAATCGGAGAGCCGACAATGCTAAAATATGATTTTCTCCTGCGTCATTGGAAATCGTTGCGTTTTGAAGATTAGATATAATAAAGAAGAAAAGGTTGCAAAATTTTTTTTAATATAGCGGTGGGTTTGACCGTCGTATAAAACTAAATTTTAAGTTTTTTGCTTACAAATTTTAGACCCTCCCATTCCCTTACGTCTCACTCAAAATGGCTGATTATTGAAATGGAAACTTATAAGCCTGTATGAACCCATCTTATCTTAATCTGCCACGCAGGGGTAAATGACCAACTTAAAATCAATCAACGGTCTGCCCTACATGTGGAGCACTATCTGCGCTAGAAATCTTATATCTGGAGAATCTTCTCAACAGGGTATAAGCTATCCCCATATACTAATTTGCCACGCAAATGTAACAATGCTAATCCCTCCTTCGGCTTGCATACTACTACATAATCCTACCCAAGTTCAAAACAAATTGTGAATTTGAATTTAATTTTTTTTGACAGTTGACTTTTCTTCTTTACATTTATGTATTCATAAATATATGTGTTCACATGCCAACTTGCACTAATAAAACGGTTGGCAGACATTTTCCTAAAAATAAAATATTTCCACTGACTTTCTAATCATTTCAAATACTACTGCATATTAATATGCATTTTTAGATTGTTTTGGCAACTCAACTAATAAAATCCAAACGTACTTTTTAATCTTCGAAAATATATGCACACAGGTTGGCATAGATGGCATGGGAAAACAATCGTTATTTTGCCAGAATAGGAGATTTTACTTTAAATGCAAATTTATTAATGAAAACATTAAAAATGTTTAATTCTTCAAATGCTCATTGTTTTGGCGCACTTTAATGAAACTTTAATAATAAAACTTTAATGATTGACTCATATTTATCTATAACAACATCGGATTCGGCTAAAATCAACCAAATAACAAAAGAGGAAAAAGGCGTTTTCTGGCACACATACATTTCAAAATGTGTTGTTTTCAGGGCTAAATTGATTTTAGGAGTTTTTCAGTACACCCCTTAATAACAATAATTCTTAAATAACGATGATTTGACAAAACTAGAATAAGTTAACAATAATATATACAAAAACAGTTTTAACAATATAACTACTCACAAATGACATAAAAGTAACAAAGTTAAATAATACGATTTTTAAGTTCGAATGGATGTAATCTTTTCAGTCTTTTCCTTGGTACGTATGTAGCTAGAGCCTTAGCAAGTATGTTAGGGTAAGCGGATAGTCTGTCATAATATCTACTGCTATAAAAATTAATTTGATCGCCAACGAAAATAATATTTAAGTCCTTGTGCAGTGATTTGTTTTGGACATACCATGGGGCACCAGTCATCAGACGTAAAGTTTTATTTTGGAAGACTTGGATTTTCCTATCATAGGATGCAGCAGTTCCCCACAGCTGCATTCCGTAGGTCCAAGTAGGAGAGACGGCTGTCTTATAAATAAGCACTTTGTTGCTTAGACTTAGCTTGCTTTTTGCTTTCAGAAGCCAGTTTAACTTTTTGATTTTATCAGTGCATTTGTTTAATATTTTTCTCACCCAAGTCAGTTTTTTATCTAAATGCATTCCAAGGTAGCAATGATGCGATTTTTGAAGTAGTTGGTTGCCGTTAAATTGTGGAGCTGGACACGAGCCATGCCTTAAAGAGAACACGACATTAACAGATTTCTCAGTATTAATGCGGATGTTCCAACGATTTGACCATTTGGCCAAATCGTCAAGGTAGTTTTGGTGCGTCGATTGATAAGGACAATTTGTGGAAGCAAGAATCGCAGTGTCGTCTGCATAGGTAGCCACAGTAACAAATTGCGATCTGGGCATAGGCATGTCACTGGTGAAGATGGAAAATAAAATCGGACCAAGTACGCTACCTTGCGGGACACCAGCATTCGAGAAAGCTCTTCAGGACTGAGAATTGTGGGGCAGGTGTAATCAGCTTTAATTTGTGAAGAAGACCTTCGTGCCAAACTCTGTCGAAAGCTTGCTGTACGTCAAGAAAGGCTGCCGTAAAGTATTCTTTTCGAGTGAGTCGAGAATTTTCTGTACTACACTGTGAACTTGCTCGGGAGTACCATGACTTTTTCTAAATTCGAATTGATGGTTTGGTATAGCATTTTTTACCGAATATGTTTCCAACATTCTACTCAAAAATATTTATTCAAATACTTTCGAGAAGGTTGAAAGTAAGCTGATCGGTCTGTGTGACCTGTGTAGGTGTTTAGGTTTTTCTGGTTTTGGTATCATCACAATCAAAGCACGCATCCACTGAGTAGGGAAGTGGCCGATGCGAATAATTGCAATAAAAATTAGAATCAGGAAAAGAATACCAGTCCTGGGAAGGGCTTTTATTACTTTACCATCAATTTTATCGCATCCAGGAGATTTCTTCAATTTTATTGATTTTATTTGATCAACGACTTCACTGTATGTGATTGGTCGGATAGGGAGGTCCAATTGAAGAGATGATTCGAGACATGCTTTAGTTGACGAGAGTTTGAAGAACGTTGAGCGGCTGAATGTATGCAGTTTTGCGTCGTCAATATCGTGATCATATTTAAGTTTAGATTTTGGCTTACGAAATTGCGAAATTTATTTACGTCAGCATCAAAAGAGAGTAAATGGGGCTTAGGTTTGTATGCAATGTTTTCAATAGCTACACGAATGATGAGTGGCAAATGGTCCGAGTTTAAATCAGGAAGACTGGCAATAGAAAGAGATTGTTGACGTATATCAGCAGTCACTGCAAAATCCAATGAGTTAGGAGTACATGTTGAGGCGTATGGATGGTATGTGGAAGTTCCCGTAGCGAAGATATCACATCGACTGTTAAGTACACAGTCCAAGAGCTCTTTTCCTCTGGCACATGGATTGGGGCTATCCCAGAAACTGTGTTTTGCATTCCAGTCGCCGGCAGTAATAAACTTTGAGCCAAATTGGTTAAACAAAGTTAGAAACATTGATGAGCTCCAAGAGAAACCTGGAGGGCAGTAAACTGCTGATATCTGTATCAATCCATGATGACAGTTAATTTTTATAAAAGCCATTTGCAATTAGTCAGAGCAAACAGGATCAATTGGGTGATGCTTAATGTTGGAATGCACCAAAACTGCGGCTCCTCCAAGAGCGCCATCAGAGGGGTGGTTGGCCGAATATAGGGTATACCCAAATAATTTAAAATTTGATCGACTGCTGAAGTGAGTCTCAGATAGCAACATGACGTCAATTTGATGTTGAGATAAAAAAGCTTAAAGCTCGAGAGCTTTGTTGGCTACGCCGTTGGCGTTCCATACTCCAATACGCGTGTCTAATGGCATTTTGATGTTGCTTTTGCATTTCAAGCAAATCCTTTTGCATGGCAAAGAACTGGTCAAATTTTCCTAGTAAACTCTCCAATTTAGATTCAAGTAAGGCAACGTTGCAGTCATTATGAATGTGGCTATGTTAGCATTTGGTAAGGTCTTGTTTCCCTTGGCTATGTCTGCGTAGGAGACAGATTGATTATGCGCATTGTTGTTTCTAGGACTAAGGCTGTCTCTATGACTTGTAAAAGCGGTCGTGGAAACTGACTGAGTGGAGGTTGGAATCGGTATAGAGCGGACAGCCGGTTTGTTTTTATTTTTGAGTTGCTGTTAAATATTACAGCCTTTATAATTGGCGGTGTGATTGCCAAGACAGTTCACACATTTAGCTGGGGTATTGGCAGGTTTTAAGCAATCAATTGTAGAATGATCATCACCACAATTTACACACTGAACTTTTTTGTGACAGTATCTTCTTGTGTGTCCGAACTGCTGGCAGCGATGACACTGAACAAGGTCATCAAATTTGCGCTGAGTTTCAATCAAAATGCGTTGTCTACACAACGGTTTTAATTGAAGTACGCTCTTGTTATTGACGTTGAGTCAACGAAAAACATGTCCAGTTTACTTCCATCCTTACGTCTTTCAGGATTGGACCGTATGACCATGGATGGCGAGTTGCGATTTAATCAAATCTGGCGATGTGGTGTTGTGGATCCTTTTAATGTCGATATTAAATGCACGGTCTTCACGTAGCTGATAGTGGTGAAAGTCGACATGCAAGTCATCGAGTTTCTTCACAATTGCTCTTAGTGTATCGGAGTTCTTACAAAAGATCCGCACACAATCTTTGTTTGATAATCTTCTGGTTTGACAACTAGGTCAAGGTCCTCCCAAAGCATATTAATGTTAGTGACACGGGCAATGGTAATAGGTGGTGGTTTAGGAATCTTAATTTCATCATCAGGCGATGAAATTAGAGGTAAATTTACGTTGATGTCATCGTTAGTTGCCAGGAGATGAAAACGATTACTGTTTAAAGGGTTTAGGCACTCACTGGTAGAGACAGAGTTTACCCGAGAAGTTGGCATTAAGTTCTTATTATTTTTTTGTTGCTTTCGCTTAACATTGGTCGATATGTTAGCATTCCTTTTGCGTGGGAAACTTTGCCATGAACATGATGGGATATCATCAGATGCGTTGGAAGCGTTGTCAGTAGCTTCAGTAACCAAATCCATGACGCAAGAGCTTTCCTTAACCGCAAAGTTATGCGACGATACAACTGAATAGGTTGATCCGTAGATTGAGTTAGTAGTAGTAACCGTACACGTTGTATTACAAGTAGTGGCAGGATTAATAGCCTTGAACAACATTGAACGTATTTCTTTTGGCGAAGCGCCAGCTATTTCAAACATCTTCTCATATTTGGACCGCGAGTCCATTAAGTCCATTATAAAGGTGCACAAAAAATAAAATTCTGTGAAAAATATCGAATTTTTATTTAATTTAAAACACGACCGTTCGACACTTATTTCAAATGAGAACAAATGTATAACTTTGATTTTTTTTGTATTTTTTTTTTACAAAAACAATTTATTAACTTTTGAAAACATATAACAATAATTAGCTTTCTTAAAGGGTGCATGCAATAACGCCCACGTGAAATGTGAAATAGACGCCGATTTTAAAATTGAAAATGATTTAACAAAACAAATATCACTCATTTTAAAATTACTTTATTTATTATAGACACTTATTAAATATTTTCAGACCACCCCTAGGGCATTTTCTGTATATGGCCAAAACATGCGAAGAACTAGTTCTTTGGAATCATATGTAATGATAATGCACGGAATGTGGCACTGATGCCGTGCAGCCATTTCAAAATACGCTCCAATTGTTTGGATGAAATTATAAAAAAAACTTAAAACCAGTAAGGGAGCTATTTTCAGCTTTGCTGAAACTTATATACTCTTGCAAGCATTTTCTCAAGTATTCTTATTGGAAAATATGTTTTATAGTTTTTCCAATAAGAATCATATACTTTTATAAAGATATAGGGGCGTGGCCCCGCCCATATTCTAATTTTTTAACATATACATAGCAATCATTGTACACTTTATTTTGCGATCTTATATCTCGTCGGCTTACAGAGAAATCACATTTTTAACTTTTTCTCTATATGGGCGGTGCCACGCCCTTATGTCCGATTTGTACGAAATTTTGGAATATGGTCAAGGATGTATAAAAACGCGTAACTGCAAAGTTTTATCCGTTTATATTTAAGAACAAAAAAGTTTTTCTAACAAAAACCGAATTTTTGACCGACTGTTCCTATGGGAGCTATATCCTATATTTATCCGATCTCCACAAATTTTGGAGCGTGTTTTAATTTACGTCCAAGATGTTCTTGTGCAAAAAATTGAGGCGATAGCTTTAAAAACAAGGCGTTTATTGAGCAAAAACCTCATTTTTGACCGATCGTTCCTGTGGCAGCTATATGCTATAGTTATCCGATCATGCTGGATTTTACATACAAACTGCCTGCAATTATAAGAAAATTTTCTGCGTTTAAATTTTTTCGATATCGTTTAAACTGAGCCCACAGTTGGTATTGAAACAGACAGACAGACGGACAGACAGACGGACAGACGGACATGGCTATATGAACTCGTCTCGTCGTGCTGATCAAGAATATATATACTTTATATAGTCGGAGATGTCTCCTTCTCTGCGTTGCAAACTTCATGACAAAGTTAATATACTCTTGCAAGAGTATAAAAACAACACAATTTTGCTCTGCCCTTATTGCAGGCAAATAGTTGAAAGCCACAATAAAATTTATCAATAAAAAAATATATTAATTTTGTTTTACATGAAAAAATTATGCATGATCCTGAATTTAGGCTTACCTAAATGGTCGAAGTCCTTTCATGCATCATATGCAGTAATAAGACCCGCGATGTGGCATTGATGCCATGCAGTCATTCAAAAATATGTTCAAGTTGTCTGAATAAAATTATAAAAAGAAAACCTAAAAACAATAACGCTACTTTTCTCTACCCATAGTAGAAATAAAATAGTAAACGGGCGTTATTTTACTATTGGGCGTTATTGCACTCTCAAAAGTGTAATAACGCCCACGAGTAAAATTATATAAGATCCGATGTCTAAATCTAGATGGCTTTGGATAATGTGTCAAATTAATCAAAAATAATATATAGGTTTACTTCGTTTTACATTAAAAAAGGTGAAATAACGCCCGTGAATAAGGCCCTTGGGCGTTATTGCACTTTTGAGGAAGAAATATCGCCCATGAGCGTTATTGCATGTACCCGTTTCTTTTTTTAAGTTGTTATATAGTTTAAGAATTGGCAATCAGAGTGTCAGCAACCACTCTTCTTATTTGTTCAGCCGAACTTCTTGTTCCAGCTCCGAAATTCATTTCATCATTTGGTTGGCTGTTTTGTTGTTCGGTTTCTACACTCGAAGTTTCGTTGAAATGGTTATTATTTTCATTGAGAAAATTATGCAAAACGCAACAGCGTTTGCATGTTTTAGGTTGCTATCTTGGCCTTTGGTTAAACGCCGAAATCTTTCCTTCAAATTGCCAAAACCATTTTCAACAATCGGGACACTAACCCCTCCTATATTTCTTGTTATTAATTTGCCTCTTCAGGTCTGACTGCTCAAAAATATAAGAGTCGTTCCTCCTGCCTGGTACACCAACTTTAATGTACATAAATCTGTATCTGAATAAAAGATTACGTAATGTGTAAATAAAATGTGTTTATACAGTCAACAAGCGCTTCAAGCACTGTGGAAGCGTCGGTTTTTTTAGGTTTTATCTCAATATGGCATCCATCTGATAGAAAAATATATAAAGTTTTCTTTAATAAGTTTGCTAATAGCCATAATATGTCTATATAAATATAAGTACCAAGTGCTCCAAGGCATTGCACACATTCCTTAGCTTTTTATTCGGTTAAAAAGTTTTGACCCAAATAGACAAAAGCAAGCTTCTTCCACAACTCTAAGCAAAAATTGTTAGAATAGAGCAATTGCGATCCGTTTTTCCAGAGGGATGCATTTGCGATAATTTGTGTCGGATTTGGCCAACTGCGGTAGCTTCTCAACAATAATTTCAAACATATAACGCTCCATTTTAAGACTGTCCATAAATGTTTCCACACTCATTTTCGACACATCCGCTTCCCAAAAACAGCCCTTGCGCTCTTTTAAAAGCCATAAAGAATATCCGAAACCATCCAAAATAATCGACTTACCATTTTCCAAAGCCTTTGTTGACTAGAAACAAGTGACATAGCAGCCCATTGCTTAGATGCCGTCAGCCTTCAAGATATGCTCAAAATACTTTTATTTTAGATTTGAAAAATAAAAGTTTTTTTAAGACTTTTATGTTAAACATAAGAACTATAAGGCCCAGTTTCACAGTCTAGGGTTAACCCAGAGTAAAGTTAACTCGATGTTAACTCTGACTTTCAGTTCCACAGTGACGAGTTAACTCTAGTTATATAAGTATGGCAACATTCTATTTTTTGAGAATAATGTTTTACAACATTGAACATCTACTTACCAAACACTGTTTATTTTTTCAGTTATTTTAAAAATCACCTTCAATTAGTAATGGATAACTGAAGAGAATCCAATATAACAAGAGGTGAAATGTTGACTCGATTATGTCTAATTGTATAGTTTACCATTACAAAGGGGCGGGGAGTTACTCTGCACAACGAAAGTAAACCGCACTCTTCAAATGGTACAATAGTACGTACTACATAGTTATGTTAGTTTCGTGTAAAACACGACAAGGGTACAATACTCATAGCAATCACACAAGGAGACTTTGTATAAATGATGCATATCTTCTCCCAATGAAAAGTAAACGACTTCCGATGTCAGTAATTCCATATGATGTGAGACTACCTGTTTGAATGCTGCTATACAAGCTCATTTATCAAATTCACTTCTATTGATTGGGACATATTTAATTTTTATTTTTTTGACAGACAAATTTTGTTCTGTTTTGACATTAAAAAACATAAATAGAAAAAGTTAAAACAGAGTAGTTAACTCGGGGTTAACCCTAGAATGTAGTAGGGTTAACTCAGGGGTTAACTACTAAGTGTGAAACTGAAAAATTGTTACTCGGAGTTAACCCTGGGTTAACTTTGACTGTGAAACTGGGCCTAAGTGTTTGAATGATTTTTATTTCTAATTTTTATTTAATAAGTCATAAATAAGTTATTGAAAATTTACAAAAATTAAAATCCAAAATAACTTTTATTTTTGAGAGCTGAACAAAAAAGTTAAAAATAACACAGGCCAACAAGAAAAAACTTTTTGAATAATTGGAACTAATTCCTATGTATTTTGGTGTGCTGATTCCGAAAATAGTGGACATAAAGTCGTATCACCCTCCAATTTCTTGCATTTCACGGAATTGTAAAAAACACGAAATTACTGTTTTTCAAATTTGTGTACAAGATACCTCAGAAACTACTGGACCGATCTTAATGAAATTTAACTAAGATATTCTTAGAAATCCAATCTATCATGTACAAAAGTAGTTTTTTGATTGAGGGCCCCCTTCGAAAGTTATACACTTTTAAACCTCAATAAATCAAGAAAAAAAAGTTTAATCTTTAAATAGCTGTAAATTTTACAAAAAAAAATTTTTAATTTTTTCCCTTATTATTATTTGGCAATAAACCGTACTTTTATTAAAAAGAGATAGTTTACTGCGATTATTCATCCAATCAGCCAATCAATCCTTCTCTTTTTCTGTCGACAATTTATAACAGTGGATTTAATGTGACACTGAAAATTTAGTCTCTTGTCCAAAATCAAACCCAGGTATTTGATCATATTGGGTCGTGGCCAAACAGTTCCATTAAGTCGCATTGGATGAGGGTCTCGTCGTCTTAACGTAAAACAAATATTTGCACATTTTCAGACATTAATTGCGATATTCCATTTTTTAGCCCAAGACTCAAGACTAGCTAAATAGCTTTGCAAGATATCGGCAGCAGGTTGACAGGAGGTTGAATTGAAAAATGCACAGACGTCATCCGCAAAAGAAGCAATCAGCGCACCTTGAGTGAAATCGTTGTCATACGTTAGTACTGGATTATCAGTCGTGAATAACGAAAATAAAAACGGTCCTAAGACACTTCCCTGAGGGACTCCCGCAAGAACAGAGCGTGCAGCCGACAAACTCGATCCTATTTTGACACTGAAAGAACGACCCTCCAAATAGGAACGTAACAGAACAAAATAGGGAGAGGGCTGTAAAGCTTTAATTTTAGCCAGCAGTCCAATATGCCATACACGGTCAAAAGCCTGTTCAACGTCAACAAAGAGCAAATTGCAGTATTGTTTATTGACAAATGCTTCTAGGATCACATTTGTAACGCGATGTAGCTGCTCAATTGTACCATGACCTAAACGGAATCCAAATTGATGATCTGGAATTAGACTTCTAGAAGTCGCAACATCTGAAAGCGTTGTCATCACAAGACGTTCCCCTACTTTAAATAAGGATGGTAAAAGACTTATAGGTCGGTACGAATCGGGGTCCCTCTCAGGTTTACCAGTCTTGTGGATCATAGATACGACTGCCATCTTCCAATCTTTGGGGTAATGCTGTATTTCTAAAATTGCATTGAAAATGAGCACGAGAAAGATGACAGCATTCTCCGGAAGAGCTTTCATCGTTTGGTTGCACACTTTATCATGACCAGGTGCTTTGTTAGGCCTTAGTTTATGAATAACGCTCTTGACTTCTTCAAGAGTGAACGGGTCAATTGGTAGATCCAATTGAAGTGGCGTAGCTATCAGATCTTCCGTTTCTTTCACATCAACTAAAGAGGCAAAATTGTGAGGCATAAACCGCCGTGCAAGGCTTTCAGCAAATGTGTTTGCCTGTTCTTCATCTGATCGACACCATCTACCATTAACATCCTGTAATGGGGCAACTCGAACTGGTTGACGCTTAACACTTCCTGTGGCTTTTCAAAGTGAAAACTGAAATTCTGTCCTAAATTCAATAGTTGCGATATAGTCTAAACTATAGTCTAAATCGACACAACGAGAACTGCTGGGAAATAACATTTTTTTTAATAAATGTTCCAAAAAAAAATAGTTTATCACGTATTTTAATCAAATTCGTAAAATTCTTACAAAATTGCAAACCGAAGCATGCCACATTATTTTGTAATCGTCAAAAAAAGTTGAACTTACGAATATTGGAGCACTTACTTTTATGAATTGAACTATGTCGTAAAATTCTTGCGAAAGTGGAAGCCGGAGGCCCATTAATTTAAATTGTTGTTTCGGTTAATGAAAATAATTTTGTCAACTACCGCAGGCTTCAGCGAGCACCTGCGGTCTGAGATGAGTTGTCCATCCTTTCTGAACATGCGTTCCGATTCGCAAGACGTTGCTGGAACGGACATATGTTTTTTATCCACTTCTTTTAAAATTTGTTCGTCAGTACACTAAAAAGAAACAAATAATTAATGTTTATTTACTAATAGTAAATTGGGGCATTACCTGTCAAAAATGTAAAGGATTCACATCCTCGTCGGTATTTTCCTTCAGCAAATATTGCCTCATCATAATTGCGGCATTTAGTTTTTATCTTTGACGAGCAATGATTGCATATTGCCTCTTGGCCGCCGGCACACAAATTATACATCGATGTTGGGTATTTTTTTCCGAACATCGATTCATCGGTAAAACATCGATGTATCGTCAAGGCTCTAGTAGGTGCGATCAAACCGGTTTTGTGCTTTACACACTTTCCCTGCTTATCCAGAAATTATCTTTTTCCTTCTCATCCACAAACTATGTCAACACACAGTTTTGTGTGTTTCTTCGCACACATATACCTCTTTGCCCTTCGCATCCACATATTGACAATTTTACTTTTGATTCCTGTGCTAACTATTTTGCAAACGCAAATTGTATTGTTGTGCTGCTTAATTTCATGTTATCCTGATACCATCATTATAAAATTCGAATTGTTTGACTATGTTCAAACAATGAAAGCGAATAATTATACTTTTCACGTATGTATGTGAAATAGTATATTATCTTTGTCACGAAGTTTGTAACAGATCGAAATATTCATTTCCGACTATATAAAGTATATATATTCTTGATCAGGACGACAAGACGAGTTGATTTAGCCATGTCCGTCTGTCCGTCCGTCTGTCTGTATATATACAATCTCCTCCCACAGTTTTGAAGATATCGAGCTGAAATTTTGCATTTGAGCGATCAACTCATTTGTCGGATTCAGCCATATCGGACCATTGGAACTGGTAGCCCCCATACGAAAAGAAGAAGAAAAATTAACAAAACTTGAATCGTTGTATGGAAAACTTTTTTGTTTTGTATGATAGAGGGCTGAAATTTTAAACATAGTAGTTTTACATGGTCCGATTAAATGCCTGACCATGTATCGGGTAACTAGAACTGGTACTTGCCATACAAAATGAAGAAGAGGAAGAGAAGCAAGATTCACGTCGTTGTATAGAAAACTTTTTTGTTTCTTAATCAATTGACTTGAAACTTTACAGTTATGTTCTTAGGGAGGCATTAAAACTATTTTGACAAAAATGGGCATGGTTACGCCCACTTTTAGCCCAAATCAAAAATTTGCATATCTCCGGTATCCAATGAGCAAAAACACTGAAAATTGGTATATAGGCAACATCTCAAAAGTAAACAAAATCGGAAAACTGTCAACAATTCCAAGCAGAGTGAATAATACATACATGTTTACTCTTTCGCACAGTTTCCAACTCTCGGTCTATTCGGCATTTTCAAAAACCGAAAGTTCTGCGTGAGCGAGCTTCGGTCTCTTGTTATATTTAATACTCTCTGCTTTTTTCCGCTTAAACTTTCTTAAATCTTACGATATTCCTTAAATCTCTCATTCGTTTCTTAAGAGTGCGCGACACCCTCAACGTTATACTGCCGCATGTCTGGGATGTTTGCTTCAAGTTTTGCGTCTGGCCACGCGTTCAGCGATTCTCGTTGTGAAAGGTCGTGTGCACGGATATTGACGGATTTCGTCCATCCTTGCAAATGCCACGTTTTACGTAATTGTCAACAAAAAATAAACAATTTCAACAAATTTTCTCACAATTTACAATTTATACACATAAAAACCGCGGTGAAAATTCATGCAGGGAATGAGTCCAGATAATCGAAGATCCGTATAATCGAGGTCCGGTTAATCGAGTTTCTACTGTACAGAGGGGGGAATTTTTTGGTATGTAGTTTTAAAGATACATATATACTAAGCTTGTATACAAAATTTCAGGTCATACCTAAGTTAGTTTTGGATATATAGCGTTTTGTAGAAAACAACTGGTGGAGAGGAAGTAAAGGTGAGAGGGGAAATTGTGGTATGCAGTTTTGTAGAGCTACTCATACTGAGTCTACATACATACCTATCTCTTTGGATGTTCGAGTTATAGCGTTTTAAAAAAGTGGGTGGTGCTGGTTGGGCGGGAAGGAGTAGGCGTGGCACTAAAGCATTCAAACATGATCTGCTGCCGAGCATCACGAGTCTACCCTCCAAACTTAAAGTCTCCAGCTCTTATAGTTTCCGAGAACCATTGGTGACTACGGACGGAGGGACATGGCTTAAACAATTACTCTTGTCATCCCGATCAAGAATATATATACTTCATGGGGTCCCTCACCAATCCTTCTGTGCATTACATACTTTTGGCTTTTGCACAAACACAATGATACACAGTATGTGTACGGGTTAAATAAGACATGTTTCAAAAGTAACGAATTTATTCATCGATGCGTCAAATCATCGATGATGTTCGCTGAAAACATCGATACACATCGAATCTTCTCCACCTCTAATTCTCTATCAAGATTTTTCGGCTGGAATTTTGTTGGAATTTGATTTTGAAAGCTCTGCGTGAGCGAACTTCGGTCTCTTGCTATTTTAATACTCTCTGTCCTCGTTAGGTCGCCTTAAAAAAGAATTTGATGCAAATTTGTGCAAAAATAATATAAATTGTGAAGCTATGACTTTTTTACACTCTTGCAAAAAGAGTATATTAACTTTGTCATGAAGCTTGCAACGCAGAGAAGGAGACATCTCTGACACACACACATGGTCTCGGATCTCTCCGAATTTTATTTAACGTGGCGTGTACCTATAGTATGGCTTACTACCACGGCACCCTAATGTTAAGCATCTGGTGCATGGACTTGGATCTATGCCAAATCAGCATCCCTATTTGACATAAGCCAAACAGGTACCTATTCGAAATTGTGCTGCACCTGGTCACAATTTCCCCTTAGGTGAAGGGCGAAATGCATCTAGACACCTCTGCTGCTCTCTGGATTGCAGCATCCGAGTTGTATTCAAGAAGAAATCTTGAGAACGATGCAACTCACACATCAAGCTCGCTTGAGTATTAACCACAACCACCAGCGTTGCACCATATACATGGTCCTCACCAATAAGTAGCCAGACCATAAACTACCGAAGCAGTCCATGGTCCGGGGCAGCTACTTCCCGCTGTACCAAATAAACCTTTGGTCCGGTTTCGTGTTGTTACTAGATAATAGTGTATTGATAGTAGTGAGTGTGATAAGTAATAGCAACAACACTACCAAGTTCGAGTCCAAGTGACTCCAAGCATTGGTGAGCTTGTGCACCTCTCTGATCTGCTACATAGCTAGGCTATGCATTGCTCATCTAGCAGGACGTGAACCTTCAAAGTTGGATGACTGGCCACATATTACCCAAGCCGGGGAGTTGGTGTTTGTATATTGTGTTTCCAAGCCCGTTCCCTTGGCTGTGGTTTCGCTAGATAGACATCTCTGACTATATAAAGTAAAAGTGGTTTCGCTAGATAGACATCTCTGACTATATAAAGTATATATATTCTTAATCGGAATGACGAGACGAGTTCATAAAGCCATGTCCTTCTGTTTGTCTGTTTTAATACTAACGGCGAGCTAAGTTTTGACGATATCAAAACAATTGTAACGCAGAAAATTTTCTTATTATTGCAGGCAACTTGTATGTAAAAATCAGTTTGATCGGATCACTATAGCAGATAGTTGCCATACGAACAATCGGTCAAAAATGAGGTTTTTGCTTCAAAAACGCTTCGATTTTAAAGCTATCTTCTTAGTTTTTTTTTCACAGGAGTATCTTGGACGTCAGTAGAGACACATCGCAAATTTGGTGAAGATCAGATAACTATAGCATATAGCTCCCATAGGAACAATAGGGCAAAAATTCGGTTTTTATTAGAAAAACTTTTTTGTTCTTAAATATAAACAGATCAAACATTGCAATTACGCGTTTTTATACATCCCTGATCATATACCAAAGTTTAATTAGAATCGCTCATAAGGGTGGCACCGCCCATATAGAGAAAAACTTAAAAGTGAATCTCTCATGAGACTTTGCTAAGAATTTGATAAAAAAAATAATTTTATTTTTTTTTTGCTTAAAGGCCCTAGGGAAATAAGCCTAGTGGATCGGCCCCGGAGAGATAAGAATTGGTACTTTGGGGATATGTTGGTATTAGTTAGATAATAAAATTTTGAAAATTCCAGATCGCTAAATCAATTGGTTTTCGAGAAAAAATTTAATTAAATTTTTTTTTTTGGATTTTTCCAAAATTTGTGGGATGACAGTAGAATGTTTCGAGAATATCGTGTAAAAATTTCAGCTTGATCCGATGAAAACTGACGAAGATAGAGCGTTTTCAGTTTCAGTCTTCCTATGCGGCTTATAGCGCAGAGCAAAAGTTTAATTTGATTTTCCCACAACTTGCTTTTGCAAAGTCGGTCACCACTCTCACTCGAAAACTAACAAACCGATTCTTTTGAAATTTTACAGGCATTTTCTAGACATAATTAGCCGTGTCCTGACGTCGAGGTTTTTATACTTTTCACGTATGTGAAACAGTATAATAACTTTGTGCTGAAGTTTGTAACACACAGAAATATTCACTTGCGACTATATAAAGTATATATATTCTTGATCAGGACGACAAGACGAGTTGATTTAGCCATGTCCGTCTGTCCGTCTGTCCGTCTGTCCGTCTGTCTGTATATATACAATCTCCTCCCACAGTTTTGAAGATATCGAGCTGAAATTTTGCACAGAGACTTCTTATTCGTGCAGTCAAATCATTGGTCGGAACCGGCCATATCGGACCACTGGAACTGGTAGCCCCCATACGAAAAGAAGTAGAAAAATGAACAAAACTTGAATCGTTGTATGGAAAATTTTTTTGTTTTGTATGATAGAGTGCTGAAATTTTAAACATAGTAGTTCTACATAGTCCGACTACATGCCTGAAAGTTTCATTGAGATCGGGAAACTGGAACTGGTAGCCCCCATACAAAATGAAGAAGAGGAAGAGAAGGAATATTCACGTCGTTGTATGGACAACTTTTTTGTTTTTTAACCAATTGACTTGAAACTTTACAGTTATGTTCTTAGGGAGGAATGAAAACTATTTTGACCAAAAGTGGGCGTAGCCACGCCCACTTATAGCGAAAATTGACCCGTTGTATGGAAAACTTTTTTGTTTTTTAACCAATTGACTTGAAACTTTACAGTTATGTTCTTAGGGAGGAATGAAAACTATTTTGACCAAAAGTGGGCGTAGCCACGCGTAGCCACGCCCACTTATAGCTAAACTTGACCCGTTGTATGGAAAACTTTTTTGTTTTTTAACCAATTGACTTGAAACTTTACAGTTATGTTCTTAGGGAGGAATGAAAACTATTTTGACCAAAAGTGGGCGTAGCCACGCCCACTTATAGCGAAACTTGACCCGTTGTATGGAAAACTTTTTTGTTTTTTAACCAATTGACTTGAAACTTTACAGTTATGTTCTTAGGAAGGAATGAAAACTATTTTGACCAGAAGTGGGCATGGCCACGCCCACTAATAGCTAAACTTGACCCGTTGTATGGAAAACTTTTTTGTTTTTTAACCAATTGACTTGAAACTTTACAGTTATATTCTTAGGGAGGAATGAAAACTATTTTGACCAAAAGTGGGCATGGCCACGCCCACTTATAGCGAAACTTGACCCGTTGTATGGAAAACTTTTTTGTTTTTTAACCAATTGACTTGAAACTTTACAGTTATGTTCTTAGGAAGGAATGAAAACTATTTTGACCAAAAGTGGGCGTAGCCACGCCCACTTATAGCGAAACTTGACCCGTTGTATGGAAAAATTTTTTGTTTTTTAACCAATTGAAACTCTACAGTTATGTTCTTAGGAAGGAATGAAAACTATTTTGACCAAAAGTGGGCATGGCCACGCCCACTAATAGCTAAACTTGACCCGTTGTATGGAAAACTTTTATGTGTTTTAACCAATTGACTTGAAACATTACAGTTATGTTGTTAGAGAGGCATGAAAACTATTCATTTCAGTTTTTTTTATAGTGACACAACGTGAAAAGTATTATAGCTTCAGCCTTGCTGAAGATAGCGTCCTTACTGTTTTTTTTTTTTTTAGTTTTAAGTATTTTTTTTCAGCAGCTTGAAGGTTGATTTATTTGTCAAAAATCGATATTTTGACTTCAAGATGCTAAAAAGAAATTAAAAAAATTTTTTTTTTAAAAAACCTCGACGTCAGGACACTGCAAATTTCATCAGCTAAAATCATTTATTTTGTCTTGAGTTTGCGATGATTCAGTAGTTTGTAATCGTGGTCACCGCAAGACATCTTTTTTCAATGGCATTAATTTAAAACTGCTGCCATCGTCTCAAACTTTTTTTAATTTTAATGAAATTTTCAGGAAATATGCTTAAGATATTCCTTATTTAATTCCCATTCAAATAACTGAACAAATGCTTATCGTTTTCCATAATAAAAATCACAAAAATGTGCTTTTTTTTTCCAACGAATTAACCTTACCCCCCCCTTAACTACATATTTTTTTTCAAATTTTTGAAGTGGGTACTCCATAGCTAAAACAAATAAAAACAATTTTTAGTTAAAATAATGCGTTTCTGATTTCAGCAAAGCAGGCGGGTACGTTTTTGTAATGTGTGTAGTACTTACTTTCAAAAATGACTTGGACGAAGGTCAACCAAAAATAAAAAATGTTGCGTTTGCTCAAAACTAACGAAGATATTAAGCAATATTCACGAATTTTTATTTGTGATCTTAGCATTGGCGATGTTCTTTGTGGATATTGTCGATTGCAAAAATACAAAAGACAAAAATTAAGCTCTGGAGAGAATGCAGAGAAGTCTCCTTCAAGTACCGATGATCCATCTTGTCAAATAAATATCACAAATACAAATGACAGCGTGGAGTTAAGTGAGCAATATTCACGAATTTTTATTTGTGATCTTAGCATTGGCGATGTTCTTTGTGGATATTGTCGATTGCAAAAATACAAAAGACAAAACTTAAGCTCTGGAGAGAATGCAGAGAAGTCTCCTTCAAGTACCGATGATCCATCTTGTCAAATAAATATCACAAATACAAATGACAGCGTGGAGTTAAGTGGAGTTCCAATTAAGAGATCCGTTGCAACTCACAAATATTGCTGTGTTTGTTACAATGTAGAGAAGAATATGGTGGTAATTCCTCAAAAAGCTCGATTGCAGTCAATTGTTAAAAGAAGGGTTTACATTCCAAATGGAAATCGGTGCTGCCAAAAACATTTGATAAATACACGTTTTTATAATAAAGACCTTTACCAAATTAAAATTTATTCAAATTGGACTAAAATGTTACTTTCGGAGCTGACTACAATTATGGAAAACTTGTCTACTGAATCCGATTCCACATTATTAGAAAAAGTCGATGATTGCCACATTTCAAAAGAGAAACTGTATGTGTTGACTGACTTGAAAAGGGAAAACATTGTTGAATTGCGGAATTTACTGTCATCAATGAGAAACACTGACACTCGAAGCATAACTCAAGCACTAATTGTATTTTAAGTCAAGCTTCGCACGGGTAATTCAAATAAGTTGATATCTACGATTTTAGGAATCAAAAAAGAGCAGATAATATCAAAATATTGTGAACAAATGATTCAGTCTTTCGAAAAGAACATATTACCGCTTTATTTTGGATTGAATACAATGTCCAGAAATGATCTCATTCAAAATCATACATCTGCTGTTGCCAAAAAACTTTATAATAATTTCATAGTCAAACTTATTGTTTTTTGTGATGGAACCTATGCTCGTCATGAAAATCATATTCTGGGCAAAAAAAAGTACCGCTGTGTAAACCATTCACAATTTGTACAACTGATGGATATATTATCGATATGCTAGGACCGTATTATGCTACCCAAAACGATGCTACGATTCTGAGAAATATTGCGGACAGACCCAATGGTTTATGTTCTTTATTGAAACCTGGTGATGTGTTTGTACTTGATCGTGGGTTCCGTGATATTAAAGAGCACTTAGAACTTAAAGGTTTTGTAGTACTAATGCCAGCTCTTAAAGGGAAACGCAATCAACTAACAACAGCTGAGTCCAATGCGTCAAGAAAGATTACGAAAATTCGTTGGCCAGTGGAGACAGTGCACGGGATGTTAAAACTAAAATATCATCTGCTGGATCAGAAAATTGACAACAAACTGCTGCCGAGTATCGGTAGTAATTTTAAAATCGCCTATTTTCTCCATAATAACTACGGTAGAAGGCTAACTTCTGATGTTGAGTGTCTGCATGAGATTATAGAAATGATGCAATGTCAAAGTGATGTTGAAAATACTTTAGCGGATGAAGTAAATCAAAATCGGTGGCAACGTAAAAAGCTACCATTTAAAACCGTTGCATCAAACGACGTAGAAGATTTTCCAGAAATGTCTGAAAAAGATCTTAGAATATATTTCACTGGTTCATACCAATTAAAACAATCAATATCGTATTTAACAGAAATGATGGATGAATCGGGTGATATCAATTTTCAATATGTAAAAGACAAGCCAAACATACTTAAACGTCAAGTTCAGTCCCGTCACATTACCAGAAAAGTATATAGGTGTTTTATTAATTATAAGCCAAATACGTTTGGATATAAAGGCATTATTAGACATAGCTGTGAGTGTGCAAATGGTTTAAGAACAGTTGGATGTTGTTCCCATGTTGCAGCAATTATTTATTATTGCTCGCATGCAGTGGCGTAACTATACCATCTGGGGTCCGTGGCAAATTCTTTTCATGGGGCCCTATCAGTAAAAATCGTCACAATGTACTCAGTTTGATTTTAATAAACTTCGAAATTTTCAGCGTACTCAATTACACGTTGTATATGTCCCACTAATGGCCATAGACCTTCTCTCTTAGGCGAGAGGGAATGGTCTGTAGTCCCCACGCTAGCCCAATGCGTATTGGAAACTTCACATTCATCCATAGAACATAATATCTCAATGCATTCTTGATCTATTCGTTAGCTTTTCGGTAAAGAACAACATCGTGAAGAAACCTGCATACATTTACATTGAAATAAAAATAACAATTTAATTTCAATAAGATATTTATTTAAATAAATATTATTAAATATTATTAAGAAAGATATTTATTAAGAAAAATCTTTTTTTCGAGCTTTCTGTTCCGGAAAAGTGTCTATAACATCAGACAGAATAGCCAAGTTACATGACCTGTCTTGTCTCATAGAGTTTCTTAATTACGTTTTTATCAATTTTAGTTTAGTTAATGATCGTTCAGCACTCGCTGTAGTCACAGGAATTGTAAGAAATAACATTAATGCAGTGCATACTTCAGGAAAGCTGCAGGACACAAAATGATTTTTTATTATTAATAAATCATCAAGGTCTCTAATATACGAACAATTTTCTATTTCGTCTCTGAAAGTGGATCGAAAACTGAGAATTTCTCTGGCAAATGATTCAGATATGTCTTTTTTTATATATCTCAACAAATTCTAGAGCTTTTTTTAATAGATCAGTGTCATTCAAACCTTTTAAAGTGGAAGGCTGCAAAACACTGAAATTTGACAAAATTTCAATCATTAGAAGGAAACGCGATTTCAGTTGATTTATAATGATGTCCAATACTCGATAAAATATGTTCACTTTGAACGAACTTTCCGGATCTTGGAGACGCTCATCTTCGCAATGCTCATCAAAATGGCGTTTTACCTTCCTCTGATGAGTAATTCAGGGGTGATGGACCATTTTTCTGCAACACTATTTGCTTCCATTTTTAAGTTTTCAAATTCATTTCGATACCTTCTAGACAAATTTTCATTGCTCGTCACGGGTAACGTGTACATCTCTAAAAATGAATCAACACCTTGAATTTTAAGCAGAACTTATAAAAATATACTTTTCAAATAAAATAAAATACTCAGGTACAATGTAAAAAAATAATTTTGAGCTCGCGGCCTCTTTGGCCGGGTCCCTCTTGGGTCAGGGCCCGTGGCATTTTGCCAGCCCTGCCACCCTATTGTTACGCCACTGCTCGCATGGCAGATATATTTAAAAAATCCATGCACCTGCTGCAATGTTAAGTAAACTATTTGATAAAGACGATACTTCAGTTGTGATTGAAGAAGACAGCGAAGAAGATTGAAATAATACTTAACTACATACTTATTATTTCAATCTGAACTGAACTGAAGTATCGTCTTTATGAAATAGTTTACTTAACATTGCAACAGGGTATGGTTTGTAATACGTATCTGCTATGCGACATATAATAAACAATTGCTGCAACATTTGCACACTCACAGCTGTGTCTAATAATGCTTTTACATACATATATTCAAACGTATTTGGCTTATAATTTATAACATATCAATTGCGGTGTTCACGCATTTGTCGTTAACCTATGAATGTATGGAAATATGAACGTTAACGACGAAAATGTGTGAACACTTTTTTTTTGACTGTCTCGTTAAAGTTGTGAGTTCTCTTCTTCTTACATACACAAACGAAAAATTTAATTGCGCCAATTGAGCGAAATAATTGAAATAAATTTAAAATTACACGAAAAAACGTTACAAATCATTTGACTGAATATTAAATAAATCAGTTTATGTGCGTAACTTAGTTTCTTGGAGGGAAATATTTCTATTTATGCATGAATATAGAATTAATTAGCTAATTGTAGTAAAATTGTCCACAGGTCTAGGTCTTGAGGGAGAAATTGAGTAAACAATGGATGAATTTATGGACGACAATGTCATACCATCGAGTGACGAAGTCGAAGAGCCAAAATCTGCATTTTGATGCAAAAGTTGTATGTGTTGTGTGATTGTTTCTAACATAAGAGTATTCTTTACAAAGGTAGTTATATGGAGTGAAATTGGCAATGCAATAGTTTATGTTAAGTAAGGTGACAGAATAACGTACGTCATTTTAATATAAAATTATTGCGAAAGTACAGCCAATTGTTCATAGAAAGTTACTAAAAATTGCCATTTTTATATTTTCATACTTCCATAGGTTAACTAACAACATACCTCGGGGTCTATGAAACTCTATGAAAATTTGGCCTGTGTATTTTGTTGTTGGCAATTAAACTTTTCATAGACTTACAGGTTAACGACAAATGCGTGAACACCGCATATATATTGGTAATGTGACGGGATTGAACTTGACATTTAAGTCTGTTCGAATGGTCTTTTCTATATTGAAAAGAGATGTCAACTGATTCATCCATCATTTCTGCTTAATACGATATTGATTGTTTTAATTGATATGAACCAGTGAAATTCTAAGATCTTTTTCAAACATTTCTGGAAAATCTTTTACGTCGTTTGATATAACGGTTTCAAATGGCAGTTTTATACGTTGACAGCCATTTTGTTCCAATTCATCTGCTTAAGTATTTGCCGATAAAAAACAAAAATGAATAAAAAAAAAAATAAAAAAAATTGTCTTTATTTGTTTAAGCTAAAATATGTAGTTAAAGGGTAATATATAAGGCTTAAAATAAAAATAATTTCATAGTTGTACAAAATGTGTACCATGTTCAAAAAATTTAATATAAAAAAAACCATTCTTTTTCCACTGTTCTTAAAAAGCTACATAGCTACTGATTTTTTTATAAAGAGCTCCTATCGGCCGCCAAGACATATTAAATTTTTAAGCCAATCGATTAAGCCGTTTCTTAGTAAAATTAGATTGTTTGTTTTTACGTTTTTAATTTTTTCTCGAAAACCATTTGAGTTACCGATCTAAAATTTTCAAAATTGTATTATCTAACTAATACCAACATATCCCCAAAATACCAATTTTTTTTTTTTTTACAATAAAAATAATTATGAAAATGCTTGCAAGAATACGTATATAAGTTTCAGCAAAGCTGAAAATAGCTCCCCTACTGGTTTCAAAATCAATTACTATCAGAGCTCGCAAATAACCGTCAACCGTTTTTTCAACTCAGTCTGCAGCCTATCAAAACAGAAAAAAATGTTGCACACGTGATCTCGTTCTGAGCAAAACACTTTTTTCGTTTTGCGTGAGCTCTTCGGTCCGAGTGTTCGGCTCAACCGAACAAACGAATCGGTCTCTCAATAACAACTCAGTGAGACACTTTTGAGTGAGCGCTCACTGCAAAACTGTTTTTAAAAGACCACTGCGCAATAAGTGTCTGCAAAATGTGTTTTTTCTTACTGTGTACGAGAAAGAAAGAAGAGGCATATATGAATGAAAGTTATATAGGAAAAAAGGAAATACAAGCAACTTAAGTTCGCTGGCACTCACAAGTCACACAGACGCACGCATACATACAAAAAAACACTTTTGCCGAAAGTGTCCAATCAAAATAGTCAGCGAAAGACTGAACCAAAGAGGACACAAAAAAAGTGTCTTGCTGTGAGAGAAACAGTTTTTGAGCAAAAACACTTTTGAATGTGTTTCTTCATACTTCATTCTCAAAGTGTCCGTAGACGATCGGTTTTATTGGGACAATTTGAAATGGTTGACGGTTATTTGCGAGCTCTGATTACTATATACATAACAATTTTCTTATTACATTACTATTTGGAATAATTATATTCACTTTTACACATTTTTCAAAAATGATGTTCTCAACTCAAATTTATTTGATTATGTGTATATTTTCAATTTTATATTTTTCAAACCAAAAATACGAAATCAATTCTAAACATGAATGAATATTAGGTACGCCTATGTTGCATCACCATTCACGTCCCATATGTTTTTAGGCCTGCTGGGCGCTTGCTGAGTCATTTGTGTCAGTGAACCACTTGCGTCTCAAAAGTGATGAAGTAGACGACGAGGATGAAAAGTGCCAGCTGCACTTATGTTCATTTAAGACACACAAGAACATAAACCATTCCAATATTCTATGTCAACTTAACATTCGCTTTACATAAATTTTGCCTACTGTTATACGTATGGCTCCGTTAGTATCGGGCCAACTTGCTTAAAAGCAGAAAGCTGTTTTTAGTTATTTTATATTAAAAAGTGGCTTTACTTTTGCATTAATTTGTTATTAAAACGACGTACGTTATTCCTTCTCCTTACTCCACATAGACCAGTGCATTGCCAATTTCAATCCACATTACTAAGGGTTTTCACGTAAGACTCGGTAACGCGTCAAAGTAATAATTGATGAAAGTTTACGTGAGCACTCAAATAAGCAGGGCTGCGTAAACTCGGTAATTTTTCTTCTTCTTATATAAACAAACGAAAAATTGAAAATCAGCTGAATTGTGCGAAATAAATCAAATAAAATTAAAATGCCGCGAAGTAACATAAAAAGTCAATTAATTGATTATAGAATTAATCAAGTAATTCGCGAAATTGAGCTTTTGGAAGGTAAGTATATTTATTAATGCATGAATATGTGAATATGCAACTAATTGTGTTTACATTGTGCACAGATGTGGATTGTGATGAAGAAATTGAGGAAGCATTGGATGACTTCATGGAGGACATTATGGCTATAGAGTCATGTCGTCGAGGGAACGAAGTTAAAGTGCCCAAATCACTTCAGTGGAGGACCAATGTTCTATGTGCGTTTGACGACGGCCGCTTTTTATTAATGATGCGTGTGAGCAAAGTTCAATTTCAATTTCACCTTCATCGACACCTGCGCCAGTCGCGTTGATAAAAGTTGTTGCTTTTTGCCAGGTGCTTTTGAGGTATCGCACCTTGCACCTCAAGGTGTTCCAAGTACATTCAATACCAAGATCTTCCATTAATTTTTTGTAATAAACTTGCGCCGTCGGTTTCTGTAATAATAAAAATATAAAATGTTTCAAAATATTTTTGAAAAACAAAAACAATTTTTACCTCTATTCGTCGATGATCTTCCATATATGATAAAATCATTAACGTTTCTTGTTCCGTCCACCTCTTAGTCTCGCTTTCTCTCCTGCGCTTCAATTTTGGTTGATCAGCCACTGAAATTATTCAAAATTTGAAATTTGGCCTTGAAAATTAAATTCTTTGAACTTACTTTTCAAACAGGTGCAATTTGTGTAAATGTTGTATGTGTTGTAATATTCTTTGTAACATAGGACTTGTTGTTATTGTTATTGATAACACAACGATTTTCGTAATAAAATAGTCAATGTGGACTAAGGTTTTTCAATAACATACGTCAATTGGAAATGAATTTTGAAAATGACAAGTGTGAGTACAGCCACTTTTTCTTTGAAAATAACTGAAAATAGCCTTTTGTTTTTTGAAGCAAGTTGGCCCTAACTTTATAACTTTGACGGGTTAACGAATGTCATGGGTCGGGGTTGATGAAAGTTGATGAAACTTTGACAATGTATTTTGTTGTTGGACTTTCATCAATTATCACATTGACGCGTTACCGAGTCTTACGTGAAAACCCTTACTACTTTTGTAACGGTCACTCATATGTAAGAATCTCTTAAAATGACAGTTGATAACAACAACAGTTAAGAAGAATCGTATGCAAGAATTTATTTCAACACATAATAAAATTGCGGTGTTCACGCATTTGTCGTTAATCTAAGAATGTATGAAAATATGAACGTTAACAACGCAAATGCGTGAACAAATATTTTTGACAGTCTCGTTAAAGTTCTTCTTATATAAACAAACGAAAAATTTAATTCCGCCAACTGAGCGAAATAATTGAAAAAAAATTTAAAATTACACGAAAAAACGTTAAAAATCATTACACTGAATATTGAATAAATCAGTTTATGTGCGTAATTTAGTTTCTAGGAGGAAAATATGTTTATTTATGCATGAATATAGAAATAATTAACTAATTGTAGTAAAATTGTGCACAGATGTAGGTCTTGAGGGAGAAATTGAGTAAAAATTGGATGAATTTATGGACGACAATGTTGACATACAATTGTGCCATCCAATGACGAAGTCGAAGAGCCAAAATCTGCATTTTGACGCAAAAGTTGTATGTGTAGTGTAATTGTTTCTAACATATGAGTATTTTTTACAAAGGTAGTTATATGGAGTGAAATTGGCAATATAATGGTCTATGTTGAGTAAGGTGACACAATAACGTACGTCATTTTAAAATTAAATTCTTCCGAAAGTACAGCCACTTTTTAATAGAAAATAACTAAAAATTGCCATTTTCATACTTCCATTCGTTAACTAACAACATGCCTCGGGGTCGATGAATCTCTAGGGAACGTCCATAAATTACGTGAGGTTTTTTTTCTAGAAATTTAGACCCCTCCCCCCCTCTTGTTGAGATTTTGACGAACCCCTCCCTCTGAATCTCACATGAGATTTTGCTAAAAATTTGATAAAAAAATTTAATTTTTTTTCCTTAAATTTTTGAAAAAAAAAAATGGTAAACTAGTGAACTAAAAAACTCACATGATATGTCCGATGAACCCCCCCTCCCCGTAAGTGAGATTTGGTGAGATTTTGCTGAACCCCTCTCCCCTAATTTTATCTCACGAAATTTATGGACGTCCCCCTATAAAAATTTGGCCTGTGCATTTTGTTGTTGGCAATGTAACTTTACTTACTTTTGCATAAAAATGCAGATTTTGCAGAGTCGACCACAAATTCATCCAATTTTTACACAATTTCTCCCTCAAGACCTACATCTTCATGCATAAATAAACATATTTTCTTCCTGGAAACTAAATCACGCACATAAATTGATTTATGTAATATTCAGTTAAATAATTTTTAACGTTTTTCGTGATATTTTAAATTTATTTCCATAATTTCGCCCAATTGGCACAATTAGATTTTTCGTTTGTTAATATAAGAAGAAGAGAACTCACAACTTCAACCAGAAACTTTAACGAGACGGTCAAAAAAAGGGTTGAAGCATTTGCGTCGGTAATGTTCATATTTTTATACGTCTAACGTTAACAAGAAATGCGTGAACACCGCAAATTATGCACAGATGTGGACCATGATGGATATATAGAGGAAGCACTGGATGACTTTATGGACGAAATTATTGCCATACATTGGATAGTGAGAGGACGAAATCAAAGATCCAAAATCTAGATTTTGATGCAAAAGTTGTATTTGTTGTGTGATTGCTTGTAACATAAGAGTAATCGTTGCATACGGGAAAATATGCGAGATAATTTGCCTTTGAATTGTCTTATGTTGAGAAAGGCTAGCATATAAGATATGGTGTTTTAATAATCAAATGATGTGAAAGTACAGCTACTTTTTAATTGAAAGTACCTAAAAATTCCCTTTTATTTTTTACCGAGTTAACGCTTTACCGAACAACACGAGTCGGGGTTGAGGAAAACTCGGTAAAATATGTCAATGGGCTACGCTCCGGTTTTTATTTTCACAAAAATTTTACGTTTTCGACTTAAATTCATAAAAGTGCTCCGATATTCGTAAAACGAACTTTTTGTCAGTAATCGTAAATAATTATTGGAAACAGTTGTCAAACAATTGCCGTGTAAACAAGCCAACGAGACCACTTTCTTGGAAAGTCATTCTCTAAATGAAGTTTATGCAACGCACCGAAGCTAGAGTAGTTAAAGATAAAAATTTCTACTGAATTTTCGATTGTTTATATTAGAAGAAGGGAAAGTTAAAACTTTAACAGTAACTTTGACGGCACGGCCAAAAAAAAGTGTTAATTGGTCGGGCGTTAAACCCTAACATATTTACATTAAAAATAAACAATTTCGCACATAACTTGTCTTGTTTTTATATTCATTTCACATATCATTTTTTTTTTTTTTTTTTGTTGCATTTTAATTTTGTTTCCTTTGTTTCGCTTAATTCAAATTTATGGTTGCTTACATAAAAAAGAAATTCACAATTGTAAGCCAACTTGCATTTGGGCATTCACGGTCAACAATTGTTAAAATTAAAGGTCGTGAAAATCCTTATTCTGAATTAAATGGATGTTAAGGGTACTATGATTTTTGTAGTTTGTCACATTCCAGGGAGCGTCGACAATACTTCGAACTTTATATTCATATATATCTTTTCTTAAATTAAGACAAGTAATACCCAATTTACCTGAGGGATTTTGAAGCGCGGCGTTTTGAGCTAATTAACGTATGTTTTTAGGTGTTATATGTAGACATAGGAATTTCTTAAAAAATGCCTGTATTTATGGGAATTCTTATGTCTACATACGAAACCTAACACATACGCTAATTCAGCACAAGACCCTTCATGTAAATTGGGTGTAATACATTTTAAAGATATTTTTGTTATATTCCTTTCTAAAACTTAAAATTCAAATAATCGTAAGTGCTGCCACTTGTGTTATAAACATAAACACTAACATATGTGTTTCTATAAAAGTCATCTATGTTGATAAACATTAGATGGTTACATAGTGCATTTGTAAAAAAGTTATTATTAGGCGATATGAAAACTCAAAGTTTTTATTCTTATATGTTTCAATTTTTTTCGATGCTTATCTACACCACTGGAAAATAACAAACTTCATGCACTAAATGTTGTCGCCCTGAGCTAATACTCATTGGTTATTAACCGGGCGATTGTGATATTCACAATGGGACATTAGTTTTAAGCTGTCAATCGGATTTCGAAATCGGCACTTGACTTCGCTGTCTTCGAACTTAATTTAATTGCATCAAATCGTTGCTTTTTTATTGAATTGCATTGCATAATATTTATGTGTGTATAATCGCAAAAATAAAATAATAAAATATATAAAATGTGTTGAAAGTATCTCGGAATCAGAAGTTGTAAGTGAAAAAGAAGTCGTTTTTCTTTTTTTGTGTATAACAAAATTCGCTGTTCAGCGCTCAATTCGCCGTTTGTAGTTATTCACAGCCTAACCAGACTGAGACAACGCAAGTCTGTCTGGTGGCGGCGGCGAACAAACTTCAACGTAAATTTTGATATTTCATTAAGAGTCTGGTTAAATATTTGTTGTTTTTTCAAAGAATTTAACAATCGTGCGAATTAAAGTGAAAAAAGTTAAAAAAATCCAAGTAACATGCAGAATTGTAAGAATTTGTTACATTACATTTTTGATTTATAATCATCGTGGTCGATAACTATGTCATTTATAAAAAAAAAGTTCTGCAGAGTTTGTGTATAACAAAAACCACAGAATTCGCTTCAAACCCCCGAATGAATTTCGCCGCTTCTTTAAGACACCCGACAAAAATGTGTTTGTGTGTACGGCGAGTGTGTGCAGTGTAGTCGCGACTAAGTGCCGCAGTTTTCTTTTAGTTATGGCAAAAAAAAAAAAACAAAAAGAAAATTTAAATAACTGAACTCAGGCTCTTTTTAAATCGAACTATAAAAAAAATTATATTAAGATATTGAGTTACGAGAAGTTGAGAGATGCCTTTTAATGTGTTCAAACTAAAAAGATCTGAAGAGTTGTTTGTGTGTGATTGTGTGTGAGTGTTTATCAGAAAATTAAAAATAATAAAAAACCAACAAGAAATGCAAACAAGACCAAATTGATTAAAATTATTTCCTTTATGAGTTTCAATGTGTGCTTTTGTGTAATCGTTCTTATTTTTTTTTAATATACATTTTTGTTAGTTTGTTTACCGATTTTGTTTATTGCTTACTGATTTTCTTTTTTTGCGTAGGAATTTTAAATACAAAAAAATAAATAATGATCGTGAGTGAAAATTAATCTTGCATTTTTCTTTTTTTGTGTTTTTTTTTCTGCATTGCACCCATCACATATATAACCTTTGGATGCCCAAGCATCTTGCTTGCCAGCTTAGCAACATCTTCAAAATGTCCACAAAACAAAAAAAGAAAAAATATTCTTAAACTAACGACTTCAGTTGTCATGACAGTCATCTTTTTTATGGGAAAGCCAACATAAAACTTCGATCCTGTGATTAAAACCTATTAATTCCTTACATCTAATAATTACTCCGGCACCCAAAAAAGTGGCGTTTACTTTTGATCAAACTCACCCACCTACATACATGGATTAGGCTGTGAATCTGTGGACCGTTTAACTCAAATAACTCTAAAATTTCAAATTAACTGCAAAGTAAATCGGGAAAACTGATTCATTGAAATAAAAGAATTTCCATAGACTTGGATCGAGCATAGTCTTAAGGTTTGAAAATGAAAAAAAAAAAATATTATTTCTACATATATGTTTCTTGCACATTTTAATGGCCTAAATCCAATTTTAGTTAACTAATTTGGAACCGTCCTCGGATCCACATTTTGTTTTTGGGTCCCAAGAAAACTTCAAATGTACATTATCAATGACCATCAACGTTAAAAAATTTCTGTTTCTGTGTTGAATACATTAAGCGTCTCCTGGTAGGTGGGTCTGATCAAAAGTACACTCCACTTGTTTTTTTTATGACGGTTTTTTAAAATACATTAGACAAATAGGTATCGGACAGTCACTAATAGCTTAAATTATCTAGCGCCTGTTAAAAATTTAACCTGTGAACTTCGAGTTGATATTGATGTACTTTAAATAAAAGCAAATGGGAGTTACTGTTATTGTTTCTTCAAAGGCATGTTTCAAGGTGTAGTCTTAAAGAATTTACTAATTAATTATGTATTTAAACATATTTGAAATGTGCTGTAAGCCACTGTTTGTCTAAATGGAATTAAAATACTATAATATGCCATACAACAGACCTAAACAGTCTTTTGTTTACGAACTGTTTAATGTGAATGTCTATTTATTTTGACAATAGACGGCTCTGAGGCAAACCTCTTACAAGCAACAAGACTCAGACCAAAGAAAAGTGTAATAAACAGAAATTTATTTAATTTAACATTTATTTGAGAATTCGAAAATGTCGGCTTGGTGCACTTAACTAACTCTATGTACATTACATTAATTTTTACAGTGAGGTGCATCAGCGAGGTGTCTGTTGGTCACGCAAGTGAACAACGAAATCAACAAGAGACATGTGCTGTAGAATGAGCATGTGTGTGCATACAGACTTGTAATGAGTCACGTGTATACGCAACACAAAACATTTATACTCAATTAAGGCGAAAGTATATAGAAATAGATATCTCAATAAATTTTCGCATATAAAAAATTATACAAAAATGGCAACAAAAAATGAACGTTGTTTAAGGAAGAACGGCGTTAGAACAAAGGATTTATTTTCATCAATGTCGGCTCAAAGTGTTTCACACACAACAAAAGTGTTTAAGCTAACAACAACATCAATACAAACGAAAACATGTTCCCAACATCGTGAACGCCCACCAGATACAAAAATAAAAAGTTGGTGGAAAATGACGCCCTTCAAAAGCCCACCCGCCTCTAATAATGATTCTTATAAGAATAACAATTTGGCGAATAATGTCACCGTTATAGCAACAGCAGAGAAAGAATGCAGTTTGGAGCTGATAACCACGCCAATACTCCAAGAATCTCGTAGTTCAATAAAAACAAAGAAAACGTCCCAAACACAGCAGCAGCCCATACAGCAGGCTCTACAACGACGATACAGTGTAGATCAGTCATCATCTAACCAAAGTACAGGTAGCAAATTCAAAAGCATCGGAGCTGCAATACCAATCTGCAAACCGTCTGTAACCGTAGATGCACATGTCGAGAAATTTACTATTCAAAGTTATCACAAACCGCCATACTCGTCATTAGCTTCTTTAAGACGGGCCAGCCAACCAAGGCAGAAAGCCAACACCAATCACGGTCGTTGGAGTTTAATGCCACAAATGATTCTGCGTCATATTCTATCACCGCATCATCATTCGCCTTCAGATTCAGTATTAACGCCAATGCGTGAGATGCCAAGATGTAAACGAAACAGTAGCAGCACCTCAATAAAGACGCAGCGCACAAAGTTTCGTCTGCTGCCCACACTGGGCGCCACGTCTTTTATCACTCTGTTGACCCTTATATGTCTAGAGACTGTGCTACTATCGACTATGTCGACTTGTGCAAAGACATTTTATATGCACTGGAATACATCAAACAGCATGTAAGTATTAAACCTTTATACTCTTTCCAACCTAAAAATACTTTTAAGATTAAGATCAGAATTTCTTCTCAATCGGCCCTCTGTGCCTAATATTGATACTTACACACAATAGATGATCAAGGTGGCAATGATTTCTAACTAATATGCCAGAGAAACTAGGATCTCATATGAATTTTACAGCAGCACCAATTTTTCTCGGTTTAGGTTTTGGTAATTTAAATACAGTTGGCTAGATAAAATTGCTAGAGATCAGTGGTAACCTGACATGGAGTGCGTTCGACTCCTGAAGTTTTAATTTTGTTTTTTGTTTTTCCATTTTTTTGTTTGTTGATTTCTTTTGATTTACATAAACATTGGTGGACTGTATAAAGATAGTAACGGATTCATAATAAGCAACAATCTACAAAAAAAAAAATAGTAGTTTACTCAACCAGTCTTCGTGCAAACTTGCTGGAGTAACCTATTGCAAACTAACCAGCTCCAGCTCAGTCTAACATCACAAAACAAATTTATTCACATTCAAATATGTATTTCCTTTTGAATCCATACTGAATTCTTATGTAGAGGTTTGTTCCCCCCACACCCCTACAAAAACTAACTTTTTTTCTTTAAGATGTTTTGAAGTGATATCTTCTTAGTTCAAATTTATTAATTTTTATTTATTATTCAAATACATTAAAATCTCTTAAAACCAGTCATAAATTAATAAGTTGAATTCAGCTAAAGTTGTTAAAGAAGAACTGATGAATAACTGAATTCTAATTGTTATCATTGGCAATCTGCATTGAAACCTCTCCATATCTCTCATGATTTTATGAATAATTTTACAAAAAAAGTCAAATCATTGGTCGGGCCATTGGAACTTGTAGGCCCCTACAAAAAAGAGTAGAAGAAAAACTAGAAAGGACGCACACAGTAGGCGGTGCCACACCCTAAATCTACAAAAAATGTTGATATAACATCGCTCGTTCAAATAGTGTTCAAAATTTCAAGTAAATCGGTCAAAAAATGTGGAATTTACGAAAAATTTGAGTTTGTAGGTCATTGAGGGGTAACTGCCAAAGAGAGGGGAATTTTGTGGTATGCAGTTTTAAACATACATATTTTCGGAGCTTGTATACAGATTCAGGTTCATACCTTTATTAGTTTTGAAGATATTGCTTTTTATACAAAACAACTGGGGGAGGGAAAATGAAGGGGGTCGGGAAAAATTGTGGTATGCAGTTTTGTAGAGCTACTCATACTGAGTCTACATACCTGATCAAGAATATATATACTTTATAGGGGTCCCCCTGCCCTCCTTCTGTGCGTTGCATACATTTCTCTCAAACAAACACAATATACTCCGATACACAGTATGTGTACAGACTATAATGAACAAAATTTAAATCGTTGCATGAAGAGCTTTTTTATTTTGTTAAAAAAATAGGTTAAATTACACAACTAACAAATTGGACCACTGGAACTGGTACCTGCCATACAAAATAAAGAAGACAAAGAGAAATAAAATTTTCTCGTCGTAACTGTTTTTAATAATTGAATGCATTTTTAGTAAAGATATCAACGGCCTTAAAACGATCGTTATTTTAGTTAGAGCATAAATAAAGAGATGATATGTGCACCAACACATGCATGTAGCTTGTGTCTTGCTGTGGTTATAATCTCATGACGATTTGTGTCAACAGATTGGCGGTTCATTGTGTTCACAAGTAATAACAATGTAAATGATTTGCAAGTAGGCAACAGCAATACCAATTCTTGTTGTCGAGGCAGTCGGGAAGGTTGTCGTTCGTTCCGTCAGGGGATCAGTGTTGAAACCCTGCAATAAAACGAATTTCTCCAGGTCCTTGAGACGATGCGTTTATTGAATCTCTATTCGCTGTTTTAATTATTTTTGCATTTAGGGTTATGTAAATAATAAAAAAGTGCTCTTTGCCTTAAAATAGAAAAAATACAATTTTACGGGAACCGAACCACACAATCCACATGACTGCGAGCCGACCCGAGTATAGAAGTACTAAGAACGCATGCTTATGCTGAGTGTGAGACTATGTGGACATAGGTGTGAGAGTACGTTTGTGTTTGTGTGTGTATGTGTGTGTGCTTTGTCAAAGGTAAAGCGAAGAGAAATTGAAACAGCATAAAAAGAGCCACGCTGTTACTCCTTTTAAGACACTGGCATGAGTTGGTAGCGTTAACGAAACGAGTCGTTACAAGGAGTCAACTGAGTTGTTGCTAGACACCAGCAACGTCATATAAAAAAATGCGTTGACAACGACACGGCGGCATCAACATCAACATCGGTAACCGTACTACGAACAAACATCTCTCGACCAGCCAGCAAACTCATCTATCATGAAGAGAAGCGGAGGAGCGGTGCTCGTTCTACCATTACCTGTGTGTTTTTATTTTTTTCTTCTGTTTCTTCATGGCCGACCGGTAGTCTACACCGCAATAGCAACATTATCGTCTTCGTCATGCGTTTAGATGTTGTTAAGAGGTTAGGCTACTGAGCAGGATGATGAGACAGGGGTCTGTAAAGCGTGCGAATATGTTTGTTGCAAAAACGCACCAGTGAGCCACAAACAGCATACACAACACCCGCCGTAGGAAGAGGATACATTTTTTTTTTTTTTACTTCTACTTGTGCTTTTACTTACGTATGTATGTTTTAAGTACATATATAATTTTTTTTCTTTTAATAAATCAGAAACCACCCTCTAATGATGTACGTACGCATATTTTGCTTACATACAGCGCTATAACTGTAATGCACGAACGAAAGAACGGCGAGTGAGTGAAGAAAGCAAACAAACAAGCGATTGCCAGCCGAAACCCCTCTATCTTTACAATTCTTTTTTTTATCGTCTTACTGTATCTCCCTTTTCACCGCCGCTCCACATGCACAGTTACGTCGTCACTGCCACCTGCTGAACAGTAAAACAACAACGTTACGCACGCTCATACACACTCACGCACACACAGGGACTCAAACAGACGTTATTCCTTGCGTTACGGTTACGTTCAGTGATGTGCGAGAACATTTTTCTTCTCACGCCCTGACAGCAGTAAGTAAGACCGTCAGTCCGCCGCCCACTCGGTCGACTGAACGAACGTACGAACGGTGTAACAACCACCGACACTGATACCTAGAGACACCAGCGTTGACAATAACAACGCCGGTGGGGGGTTGAGGGTGCTGCGTCAGTGCTAGAATATACAGGACGAAAGTGGTAAGAATGCTACCGATAACGCTAAGAATATGAGTGAGTTTGCACAACTGAAGTGCGTTGCGTTGCATTGTCCTGTTTTCCCCCTTTTTCATTTTATATTTTCTGGAAGCCCATTGCGTTGTCGTCAACGTTGTCGTTGTCATCGTCATCGTCAACGTCATCATCGTTCTTACCTCTTGTGGCTGTCTATACGAGACTGCCGACACCGTCGTCGTCGTCGTCGTCTTCTTAATGCGTACAACTACCCCAGCCAGACCATCAGTGCATAGTTGCAGCTTATTCACCCACTGTTCATAGCATGCATTGCCCCCCAATCACACACCACCCTATTTGGCCAACGCACAAATTTACATAACAACGCTTGTTGGGTTCCGTCTTCAGTCGGATGGCCACATTGGAAGACACATTTCTACCGATCGCCTGTTTTCGTCTTCGCCCAGTTATACGAAGGAATCAAAAAGACAAGCACTTTAATACCAAGAAATAACTGAATATAAAATACACACTACGCACAATCTTCATTCTTCACATCAACAAATCAAATAAGTTAGAAGGAAAGGCCAGTTTGAAAGCAAGAAGGTAAAGTGGGTCACTGTGAAGCTGGGCTTTAGCTACGTTTCAACGTTTACTTTGAAGGAGTCAAAGTATTTTGGACTGGCTTGAATTGACAAAAGTTGCATGTTGTTGTTGTGTTACGACAAGTCCGAATATCACTTTCGTATACCTCCGTCTGTCCAAGCGATAAAAGCAATTAATCGCTTATGTGTATGTACATAATTTACATGACGATGCGGGCGGTTTTGGTCGTGCACATATGTACATATGTATGTACGTACGTTTGGGCATAGACGTAAATATCCACTTCAGAACTTTCAAGTATCGTTCGTTCAGCATATTTCGTTTATTTGTATATGTGTGCCTGTGTGAGTTTTAAGTTTAGCCGTGTTAAAAAATTAAAAATCGAATTGGGTTAATGATATGCACACCAGATACGCCGTCTGTCGATTATAAAACATGCATGTTCTCTTTATCTGTATGTGTGCATGTGCATACATTCAACATTCTCCACTGATTATTTGTAAATGCATATGATATGTGTTGTTACTTACATTTCTTTGTATGTGTACCTGCGTGTTAGAAAGCTGTGTTCGGGGTTTACAGGTCCAGTCTCTCATTAAAACATTTTAATCTAGCACGCACAATTACAACAACCATCGATGTTTTTGATTCCATTTTTTATAGGCCTTTTTAAATATTCCTGCTGTTTTGAGTTCAAACCACGGACTTTTTAAACTCTTCACGTAGTGAATAGTATTATAACTTTGTCACGAAGTTTGTAACACCCCGAAAGAGACATCGCGAACTATACAAAGTACAGTCTATAGACAAAACCAAAAATTATAGGATATAAAAAAATTGTCTCATTTTGGAGTCGTTTTTGACGACGAATAACTTGGAAAACATTGGTCGTACAATGGCTGCTATTTAAGTTTCTGGCAATGAAAAACACAACTTAGGCGTCTGAAAATGGTTTTATGGTTATTCAAAATATTCTCCTTGATGATTAATACACTATTTTTTCAGTCCGAATGAGACACCTCTAAAACATTTGAAAGCATCAACCGCTTTTTCTGGCGTTTTTTCTTGAAGTTAGGGAACAAGAAGAAGTCATTAGGTACCAAGTCAGGACTGTACGGCGGATGGCCCATCAATGCGACGTTTTGTTCGATCAAAAATGCCTTTGTCTGTGCCGATGTATGTAGACACATGACCATTAATACAAAAAAAAAAAAACCAGTAAGGGCGGTATAGTCGAGTATACTCGACAATATAATACCCTGCACACATGATAGGCGGTGCCACACCCTCAAAAAATGTGGATTTTACGAAAAATTTAAGTTTGTTGGTCTCTGAGGGGTAGCCATCAAAGAGGGGGGAAATTTGTGGTATGCAGTTTTTAAGATACATATTCACTGAGCTTGTCCCCCTCCTCTTCTTCTGTGCGTTACATACATTTCGTTCAAACAAACCCAATGTACCCCGATACAATTTGTGTACTGGGTATAAACAGGCGACCATTTGCTTCGTGAGCGAACAACTTTTGTTAGATTTTGGATCTTGGAAGATTGTTGTTTTGTTTCCGGCTCGTATAAATATATCCAGGATTCGTCACCTGTGTACTTAGATGTTGTATACACTTTTTGAAGCACCACGATCGTATTTTTGGATCATTTCTTTACACGAATCGACACGCCCCTTTTTTTGCTGGATGTTTAAATTATGAGGGATCCAACGGGAACACACCTTTTTTACACCCAGGTGATCCTGGTTAATCAGTTCTTGCACAGCATCAGTATTTTGTGGCACAACAGCTGATTTTGACGACCCTCCGGAATTCGTCGCTGAGTGAACAGCGACCAAGGGAAAACTCATTGTACTTGTTTTTTTTACATTGCTAAAAGAAGGTGCTTGTTCGCCGTATAACAATTTTAGTTTATCGATGCATTCTTGTCTACTTAATCCACGCTTGAAAGTTGTGAAAAATAATCGCTCGACAATGTTCACGATTTAAATTCATTTTTCTGCAGAGGTAAATTTTTGATTTATCGTTAATAGATATCATAAAACGTGGTCGTACATGAAAAAGTTGTATGGAGTTTTAACCCATAAAAGTCCAAACTTTTTTATGCTAATGAACAATTGGTCTTAACATGGCTAGAAGTAACCTAGGCCAGAAACTTAAAAAGCAGCCCTCGTATAAAAAAAAATTAAAAAAAAAAAGAAAAAGTAGCTCTGAGTCTCTAGTTTCTGAATCTTTTCATGTTTTTTTATTTTTATGATGAGAGGTTTTACTTTCAGCTACGCTTTTAATATGATGACTTTATAAATGGGTATTTTGTTTAATTATGAAAAAAAAATTTTTTTTTTTTATTTTTTTTTTAATTATTAGTTTTGTGCACGTCGACAATGTATGTAACACCTTAAAGGAGACATCTCCGACTATACAAAGTATATACATATATTCTTGATCAGTATCGAAAGAGAAGTCAATGTATTTATTTATTTTTTTGTGTTTCTATCATGTAAAGCCTTTAAGATGTGTTCAAAAGACTTTTATTTTAGATTTAAAAAACCAAAGCCTTTTGAAGACCTTTATATTCAAAATAAAAGTCTGAATAATTTTTAATTTTGATTTGTATTTAAAAAATCTTAATAATAGTCAGGGAGCCGACGATGCTAAAACGTGATTGAAGATTAAATAATTTAAAGTGGTAAAGATTCTATAACATTTTTTCATTTAGCGGTGGGCTCGACCGCCATAAGGCGTTTTATATTGTATACCTTGGAATAAAGAATTTTCCTCCATATAACTGTTAGATTATGAAATAGTATGACTAGGAGATCATGCTGAGCCACCTGTATGAAAACCTGACGCACAGGACTAACTAAATTTGACGGTTTTAGTTTGCAAGTTTGAAAACCTCCCATTCCATTAAGTCTTACTCAAAATGGCTGATTAGCGAAATGGAGACTTATAATCATGTAATAAACCTACTTTATCTTAATCTGCCACGCTTGAGTAAATCAGCCGTTTTTTCAGAATCAATGGTCTGTCCTACACGCGCGTCACCACTTAGAAATCTTATACTTGGGGAATCCACGTAATAAAGTATAAGCTATCTCCCATATTCTAATCTGTGACGCAGGAGTAACTAAAAAAATCTCCGCTTGGGCTCCTTTACTATAAATGTTATTTAAAACAGCTATTCATTTCATATTCATCAAAAGGTATAAAGTACCGGAATGAATACCACCAAAACTGAATGAAAACACCCGCTTCACACACTAAAATATAGCCAGGCAGCACTAAAAGCAATGGCTCTAATACCATAAGCTCCACAAATGTACTGTTTTGCAGGAAAAGAGGTAAGGGCTACAGTGATAAATTTCAGTCAGCTAGCTTCTTAACTGAGGTCTAATTCTACATACAGTACTGTGCAAAACCTAAGCAATTTTATTTTCTCTTATAAAGAAAGTTGTCTACAACTCTTAAAAATATTTCCTCGTGAACCACAAATGGATTTATTTATATATTGATGTGTCCCCTCAAAATCCCCCACAACACTTAATTAACTTTACTTTATCAACAGTGAATAAAACACAAAAAATTAAATCATGTCAAAAAAACAGCTGTGCAAAACCTAAGCACATTTACGAGACGTTAACTCAATAATATTGGAATTTGAAGTTAGTGTTATGTTTTCCCGCTATAATTTACCCTCTTTCGCTAATTTTGAATCGTTCTTACACCGTATTATCCATCCTATCCAACAAAATCACGATAGAAGCATTTCGTTATTATAACAATTCCTCCTCCATACATCTGGACACTTTTACAAATGAGTGGATTTACTTTTCCATTTGTTACACACCCAAACTTTTGTATGCCCTTAAGATATTTCGATAGCAAACAATCGGCGAGCACCCAAAACACTTATAACCTTTACGTGAGTTATTGAAAGTTGAAAAATAGGTCAACTTTGAGTGGCGAAATCTTCTAAACTATAATCGACTTCTTTAACGTTAATATTTTCTTGATCTCTGGAAAATTCACATATGTTTGTTTTATCGAAAGCGGTCATGAAATTTTTGATTTTTGCATGCTGAATGTATCTAAGGAAAACTTTTTTATTTCTTAATCAATTGGCTTGAAAGTTAACACATATGTCTTAGGGAGGCATGAAAACTATTTAGAACAAAAAATGGGCATGGTTTCGCCCACTTATAGCAAAATTCAATAATTTGCATATCACCAGTACCCAATGATCAAAAACAAAGAAAATTGGTATATAGATTCAGTCAAAAAAATGGGCGTGGCAAAGGACCGGCGTGAAAAGTATCTTAGCTTCAGCCTTGCTGAAGTTAGAGTTCTTACTGGTTTTATTATCCTTTTATTGCAAAAAAATGTTTATTTATAACTTCTAAAAGGCCAAACTTTAAATTAACATACAGTTGTGGTCATATTTTTACCATAAAACCTTTTAATTCAAATTTGACCTCGAATAACTTTTGAATCGGTAGACTCCGCAAAAAATCATAAGAAGGCGACCGATTCTCAATAAAAATAAATATAATAATAAGTATAGTGGAATAGAGGATTTTTCATATAGTTCACAACTAGCTAGCAATAATATACAGACGGCACAAAATCCAATTTTCCCAAATCGCAAAACCAAAATGTATCAATTGTCATAGATAGTTATTTTGTTAACATTTTTCATTAAGTGGTTATTGTTATTTTTTGTTATTATTTTTTTATTGTTATTGACGTCAAAATAATGACCATTTGCCCATCTGTTCGCTTCGCCGAAATATTTGTCGTGGAAGTGTTCTCAAACAAATCCAAAAATGAAAATTTTTCCTTTTAACTGTATTCGCCGCGAATATTGGCCCGTTCATAGATTTTGCAACATTTCGAATAGATTTGCTTTCTTTTCTAAAGTTCAGCGCTGAACATGAATTTCCTTTCAAATAACAATACATAATTTAAATAAATTAAATTTAATAATTTAAAAGTCTCTTAACGACTTTTATTTGAAAAAGCTTCAAAAACAGTTATTTAAGACTTTTTTCGAATGATATAAATAAAAATTAAAAACCAGTAAGGATGCTAACTTCAGCGTGGCTGAAGCTTAGATACTCTTCACGCAAGTTTTCCATTCAACGATTCAAATTTGTTTTTCTTCTTCATTTCGTATGAGGGCTACCAGTTCCAGTGGTCCGATATGGCAGGTTCGAACAAATGAGTTGATCGCACAAAAAAGAAGTCTTTGTCTCAGCTCGATATCTTCAAAACTGTGGGAGGGGATCATATATATACAGATAGACTGACATGGCTAAATCAACTCGTCTTGTCATCCTGATCAAGAATATATATATTTTATTTAGTCGCAAGTGAATATTTCTATGTGCTACCAACTTCAGCACAAACTTATAATGCTATTTCCTGCGTGAATAGTATAATAATAATCAATAAAATTCATAAATGTTGTGGTCCCTGATATTAACTGCTCTTCCTCGATCTCTAAAATTGTAGATAAAACATAAAGCTCCTATCGGCCTCTTAAACATATTACATTTATAAGCCAATCGATAAAACCGTTCCTGAGTAAAAATTAACTGTTGGTTTTTTACACAATTCGCTTTTACTCGAAAACCAATTGATTTGGCGATCTGAAACTTTCAGGAACTTATTATTTTATTACTACCACCATATGTCCCTTGGGCTTTTTTTTGTGTTTTTAAAATATCAATAATATTGGTCGCGATGTTGAAGTATCTTCTATTTTACGCTATAATAATCACCCGATTTCAAGAAGACTATCTATATAATTTTTATTTTATTTTTCTACTTTTTTCGCACCACTTTCTTTTTATACTCTTGCAAAAAGTGTATATTTACATTGTTATGAAGTTTGCTTCGCAGTGAAGGAGACATATCTCCGACTATATAAAGTTTATACATATATTCGAGACGAGTTCACATAGATGTGTCCGTCTGTCTCTTTAATGTAAAGTGCTGCATTTTTCTATCACATTCCAAAAAAAATAAGATTTTAAGCCCTAGAAAAATTTATCAACTAAAATTTAATTTTTAATGCTTTAATCATAAGCCATCAGAAAAAAATGCACTCTTCGTAAAAGAGCTTTAGAGGGTTTATACATGCGTTTTGAGTTAAACCGGTTTAAGGCTGTCACATAAACGATGTAAATGCGGAACGGGACAATGAATTGGAATTGTTATGTTATAATATAATTTTTTAAGCGATGGGCTCTATTAAAAAATTGCATTTCGAGGCTTAATGGATAAGGTAAATTTTGTTGTAGTCTAACTTGTAGAATATAAAGTCTGCCGACTTGAAAAGCGAAGAATTTTTTTGATAATTGTTCAGCCACCGCGATCACTCAATTGTGTTTCTGTTTGAAACTTAACTAATGTTGTTGTATGATGTTTTTTAACTTTCTTTTAGTTTTCGGATTGACAACACAGATCACATTATTGACGTTAACAAGGGCAATTTGGCATTTGAATTCGATCAGGTGCATATCATATGTCCCGTATACGAGCCAGGCACATACGAAAACGAAACGGAAAAATATATAATTTACAATGTGTCTAAAGTGGAGTATGAAACATGTCGGATAACAAATGCAGATCCGCGTGTAATAGCTATATGTGATAAACCCCAAAAGTTAATGTTTTTTACAATAACGTTCCGGCCATTTACACCACAACCAGGTGGTTTGGAGTTCCTACCTGGAAATGATTACTACTTCATTTGTAAGATAGCACATATCAATATAAAACGGCAATATTACATTTTTTTTTTTTTCGAAAATTAAAATTAACAAATATAACATTTTCATTTCTAGCGACTTCGTCAAAAGACGATCTTTACCGACGTATCGGAGGCCGCTGTTCGACAAACAATATGAAAGTCGTGTTTAAAGTTTGTTGTGCTCCAGAGGAGAAGAACAAAACGGCACCGCCGACGACAGCTATCAGCGCTGGAGCTGGCAGCAGTGGCGGAATCGGTACTTCTGAATCTGGCACCGATGAAAATACGGCAGGAAACATCGACACATCGACAAACATCAACCAGGGCGGACACCATATGAACAATATCAATAACATCGGTATAAATGGCGTCAACCCTGCGATGATGCCTGGCCCTAATGGTGGTGGCGGAGTGCAACTGAAGCCAATTAGTGGCATGGGAACGTCGATTAACTCCAACATAGATCAGTTCAATCGTATACCAATACAGCCGAATGTGATGGGTGGTAATTTTGTGGGTGGCGCACCCGGTGTGGGTGGCAGTGGCATTATGTTATCGCCTGGTCATATGTTACCACCAAACAGAGGCGGCAGCGTCAGCATTGGTCAATATCCTGGTCATCATCATGTCCAAACAGGCATACGTATCAACAATGTGCCAACACAACAATATTACCCACCGCACAAGGGCAGCGTCAGTAATGGTAAGGATAGTGTCGATATCGATAATATCGAAGATCATGATATGCAAGAAGTTGGTGGCGGTGCAGGTAGATCCGTTGTACCAATTAACTTTGGTGGTGCTGGTGATACTGGCTTTCTGCCTCCAATCGTTGATACCAACCACAGCAACATTGTACAGAGTACAGTAAACTGGCCGGCATGGTTCACTAACACAACAACAACAACATCTAACCAAAATCATTTCTATATCAAACACATAAATACCAAAACTAATTCAGTTAGTCATGATAACTCTAGCATTCATACACCGTCCCATAGTCCGCCATCATATGGCACCACAACCAGGAAAAGTAAGTAAATACAAAGATCAAATTATACCATTACAAAAAATCGGACCCCCACAATTCACACGCACACAAACACACACACAACCAGATGTTTCATTCATTACAATTTTCTTTCCATTATGTTGTAGGTATAAAGTATCTCCGCGTCTATTGTACAACACAATAACACAGGCCAACAAGAAAAAACTTTTTGAATAATTGCAACTAATTCCTATGTATTTTGGTGTGCTGATTCCGAAAATAGTAGACATAAAGTCGTATCACCCTCCAATTTCTTGCATTTCACGGAATGGTACAAAACACGAAATTACTGTTTTTCAAATTTGTGTACAAGATATATTAGAAACTACTGGACCGATCTTGTTAAAATTTATCTAAGATATTCTTAGGAATCCTTTAATTTTTCCCCTATGCAACTCTATTTGTAGTTATTTCCTGCATGAAATGACGGTCCGTTTGTACTATTCCGACAATTGGTGACCGAGATATCAGGTATACCACCAACGTATGTTATGGTTGTATCGAAAATCTTGGAAAATGGTATAAAAAAAAAATAATGGCTTTTAAAAAACAAACCAGTCGCAGTAGCCATGGTATGTTTATTTATACATATTCATTTTAAATTTTGATACAACAAAATTATGAACTGTAAAGTAGAGAGAAAATCCTTGTTGGTTGTGTACACGATATTTCAGTCAGCAATCGACGGAAAAATACTAACGGACCGTCATTTCATGCAGGAAATAAACAAATAGAGTACCAAAGGGGAAAAAATTAAAAATTTTTTTTTTTTTAAGTTTACAGCTATTTAAAGATTAAACATTTTTTCTTGATTTATTGAGGTTTATAAGTGTATAACCTTCGAAGGGTGCCCTCAATCAAAAAACTCCTTTAGTACATGATAGATGGGATTCCTAAGAATATCTTAGATAAATTTTAACAAGATCGGTCCAGTAGTTTCTAAGGTATCTTGTACACAAATTTGAAAAACAGTAATTTCGTGTTTTGTACAATTCCGTGAAATGCAAGAAATTGGAGGGTGATACGACTTTATGTCTACTATTTTCGGAATCAGCATACCAAAATACATATGAATTAGTTGTAATTATTCAAAAAGTTTTTACAAACGGTATTTTTGTCGGCCTGTGTAATTAATATTAAAATTATTACCATATGTATGGTGCTGTAGAATTTTGATAATCAAGCTTTAATCGTTCCAGTAATACGAAAACCAATACTATTTCCAATAATAAAGAAAGATATTAAAAAAAAAAAAAACATTTCCATAAAAGACGAAAATTAGGTTTTGGTTTAAAAAATTTAAATTTGATTATTTTAAAATTAATACTTAAAAGGACTTATTTATTAAAAATTAAAAATTTGGACGATTCGATTATTTGGTCTCTGCAAAGGTTGGCTAGGTTCTACTGAATTCATACAAAATTCGCCATATTTCGATTATTATACTCCACACTGCCAGTTTATTCAAGACCAAATGTATTGAATACAGTTTATGGAGGAAGTACAGTTCAAACGGTATAAATTTTTATTACCAGGGTGACCAGAGATATCGCTTGAGACATCCATCCGTTTTAACCCTAACGGTTTTGGAGATTTTATCACAAAAGCTTTTGCTCGAACGTGAAACGTGTTTTTGGAATCACTGTATAAGTACTTACAAAATTTCATACATATTTTTGTATCTAGTGTGCCAGAAAACAACCTGTAATCTCGCTGTAACACACCAAAACGAAGTAACCTTATACGGTTTGTTCTGTTGTGAGTATTATAGTTGAATCATAAAAATTTATTTTATTTTTTCTGAAAAAATAGATGTTTTAAATAATTGACGCACTCAAAATTGAGAGGACAGTCACCTTTTTGTGATTGAATCAGGGACCGTAAATAATGATTATTTTTGTTTTTTAAAGTGAAAAAATCACACACTTAAAATAGACTTAAAATCAAATGATTCAAATTAATCTTTTTGGACGAACTATCCATTTCCCCCATGATTTTTAAATTTATGATTTCACATATGGTTCTTTAGAGATAATGATTGTTTTTAAGTAATTTAATAAAAATTAGACCATAATCATCATTTTTGAGCAAAAAAAAAATGAAACTCAAAAATAATAATTATTTATGATTTTTATTTTTTTCGCTTCGAATAAAACTCAGTTGTGAGTGTTGAACGATCAATTTCAGTCCTTAAACTGATGCTTACAGATAAAAAATGCAGCCTCGTTGATGAGTCATTGCCGAAATTGTTATTTGCAATATTAAATGATAATAAGTAATAGAAAAATATTTTTTTTTTTTGCTCAAAAATGATGATAATGGTCTATTTTTAATTAAATTACTTAAAAATAATCATAATTATTGAAGAAAAAATTATTAAAAAATCAGAACATAATCGTTGACATTCAATTTATTGCAACATAACTTATAATGACTACGGTCCCTGGGTTGAATACACTTATGATCAAAACAATAGATACACAAACTCGTTTTATTTACATAAATAATTATTCCAAACAGAACATCTGTTTAGTTTTTTATAGTATAGGGCTACATACTTCGCTATCAATGTTTAATTGGCCAACACGCGCGAGGCAGGTTATTGTATTGCCGAACATTTTATATTCGAAGAAGCTACAAACTGATTTAATTTCGAAGATAAAAGTTTATTGAGTAAAATTCCATATAACAGATACGCGAATGATTAGATTCCATACTATCCGTTTCATATTCATGCGAAATGTACAACAGATACAAGAGATACTGAATACCCACACTATATATTCATGTTTATACATAAATACGATTTGCAACCAAATCTTTTGATATTTTTGTTGATATTTGTATGTTTATCATTATTAATTTTTTAATTGTCTATTATTTTGAACGCTCCATTAATAGAATTTATACGATATGATCTCGACAGCGTTTCTTACACTTTATTAATTAGAACACCCGTAGAAATTTGTTATTTCTTTGAATGCTAAGTGTACACAATGGAAATTTTTCAATAGAGAGTCTTTTTTGAAAAGTCAATTTATCATTGAACTCGTATCTATGTATATAACATACGTATTCGATTGAATTGGGTATATCCTATTCTATGAAAAGAGAAAACTTAGTCTAATGTACAGGATTAAGTTGTAGAGCACAATTGAAATACATAGCTCTTCATCTACTGAAAAATTTTACATGTGATACATAACAAAATACTTTAGAATGCACGAAACACATCCGCAATACCCTTTCTCAGTTGTCTTCTATTTTGTTCTTATCCATTTTCGGAACTTTGGCTTTTTACATTATAAAAGAGAATTAAAAAAAATAACGCCTTTTACTTTTTCTCGATAAGCTGAACCTTTGCATTCAGCACATTAATACCTACATTTTCTTTAATAAAACAAGAAAACACAAAAGTAACAAACTGGCCAGGTCAGAAAAAACAAATTATAATGTATGCATACAAACATATGTATGTATATTTATATACATACATAAGTGTAATTTCTTGAATATATTAACAAATATGCATTCAGACATACAGTAAAATACACTTAAATGGTGCTAATTTTGTTTTGTTAAAAGTTATTTTAAAGGATAAACTTAAATTCGGTAAACAAAAAAAAATTAAATGTCACAAACGCAAATTTCATTACTTTTACATGTTGCTTAAAATTTGTATAGTAGAATTGGTCATACAAAATGTCATAATTAAACAAGTAAGGACGGTATAGTCGAATATACTCAAAAACATAATACCCTGCACTCACGGGGCCACACCACAAACCTAAAAAAATTTTATTTTTTGCATCGCCCATTTAAATATTGTTCAAAACATCAAGAATGAAAGTGGAATTTAAGAAAAAGTATGATTTGATGTTGATGATTTGTTTTTGGCGGAAATGGCACAAAACCAAACGTCCAAATTTCAAGTCTATAGCTCTTATAATTTCCAATAATTGGTGAAGACAGGCGGATATAACTCACCTTGTCGCTCTGATCACGTCCATTATCTAAGATGATCCCACGCCTCAAATCTAAGAAATATTGTACATTTGGCATTGCTAAATTAAATGAAAATCGTTGGTAAGATAGGGCTTACCAATATTTAAAGCTATATGAATCCAGTGCATATGCTCGAAAAACCAAATCTCGGAGATTTTCTGTGTCTTCGAAAAAACCTAGAGATTTCTGTGACACCACTGATTGTCAGATATTTGCAACGGTGAAAAATCCCTTTTAGAGAGTTTTTGTGACGTCAAAATTTCCCTTTTGATTATTTTTGGCATCAAATCTCAAATTAGAGTTTTCAGAGACACGACCGAATATATCCCAGATTAGTCTTGATTAAAATTTTACGAAAATTGTTAAAAAAAAGAAAAGTTTAAATTTAATTAAAAAATTTAAAAATTTTAAGTTATTTTTCATAGTCTGGATAAAGCGACGTTTTTACTTCACATCATAACTCGATGATTTTTTTACATTCTTCACGTTTGTGAATAGTATTATAACTTTGTCTCGGAGTTTGTAACACCCAGAAGGAGACAAATCCGACTATACAAAGTATATATATTCTTGATCAGGACGACAAGACGAATTGATATAGCCATGACCGTCTTTCTGTATGTATGCAAACTGCTCCCTCAGTTTTGGAGCTATCGACATGAGAAGCAAGATTTAGGTGAAACTTTTTAATTTCTTAATCAATTGACTTAAAACTTCACACTTAGAGCTGCGAAAAATGAAATAGCACCAATTCATCCTTCTGACCAAAAAAAATAATTTTTTGAATAAATTTTGTTTTCTTGAATTACAATTTTTACAATTAAATTAACTTTGTAGCAAATGGTTTGAAGTTTATAAAAACCTACTGACATTTTTTGTGGCATCATAAGTTTCTGAGTTATCGATTAGCAAAGTCAACAATGGCTTTTTTGCTTTGAGCGACAATAACTCCGCATCAAATCATGCTACAGAGCTCGACAGTAACTCGAATTAAAGGTAATGAATTTTCCTATAAGATCCTCATGGTGATAAAAACTAAAGATGGGCACGGGCCGGGCCTGGGGCCCCACGGGCCTCTGTGAAAAATGCGGGCCTCGGGCCTGACACCAAAAGCTCGGAAGGCCTGAAAAGCCCGAAAATTTCGCAATTCATGGATGTCAACATGCCCAAAAAGAGGAAATTGGAAAAAAATGAGTTTGAGAATAAAATCGATAAATATTCAAACTTTGACTCGCCTGAATCTTGCATACTGACATTTTGGAATTTTGCAAAAGATCTGCCATTTTTGCAGGCATTGGCGCGGAATATAAGACAAAAATATGTATGTAGATTTAATAATTAAATTTGAAATCTATTAGAAAAATGATTTAGCAAATGAAAAAAATTTTATTTTTCGTTTTGTGTTAACGATCTTTTTTAACTTTGTATTTAATTTAATTAATTTCCGAAAAAAAAAGTAATTTTCATCGGGCCGGGTCGGTCCGGGCCTCAAAAATTAGGCCCGCGCCCATCTCTATTACAAACAACTTGAACTTCAGAAGTTCTCGCATTGTTTCAAAAAAGATGAAAAAATTGCCAAATTTTAATTTTTTTTTGCAATTCTTACGATTGCTCTTAAACCTGTCATCTTAAAAAAAAATGATAAGATTCGAAAACTAGAGATTCAGAGCTATAATTTCTTTTTTTAACGACCAATATTTTCAAGTTATTCGTCGTCAAAAACGACCCCAAAATATCCTTTTTTTTATATCCTTTAAATTTTCGGTTTAGAGTAGCTTACGGTTTTCTCTAAATCATTTTATTTGAACACCCAACAAATCGATAACGTTTTTTGTAGGATTGTCGTCCCATGCAAAATTCTTGAGGATACGGCGATTTTTAGTATTAAGAATTACTCTTTTCGTATAAGGGGAATACTAACCAATAATTAAATATCATTATTTGAAAAAATCACAACACAAAATTACATTTATTTTGGTCAGAAAGATTAAGTATCATAGTGGTGCTATTATATTTTTAATAAGATAAATAAGATTCAAACTAAAAAAATGGGCGTGGCACAAAAAAGGGCGTGAAGAGTATATAATCTTCAACAAGGCTGAAGATAGCGTCCTTACTGGTGTTATTTTTATGTTTATGTTTTTTTTTTTATTCTTCGCGGAAAATTGACTTAAATTGTAACCTAGATCAGAACCCTTAAAACAACTAAGTTATCTCTCTAGTTAAGTTTTCAGAAAATAATATATTCCTGATTAAGGTATTCAGGTCAGAGCTTTAAAGATTTGAAATCTTACATATAAAGTTGAATTCACAAGGAAACGAAAATGTTAGAAGCCAAATGTCAAGCTTTATATTGTTGATAACTGGTTAGACACGCTAAATCTAAACCAGTTTCTACCCTTTAGCCAACTGTCAACTGCCCACCAACTTCCTTAAAAACGTACATATTTATAGCATGGTACATCGAGTCTCGATTTGAACGCATCAAACAGCAAATTCGAGATCAGATCCGAACCGATCCGAAAATGTGTAAAAAATTGATAATATTTCACTTAAAAAAATGTGCACTCAACAAAAAAAAAATAATATAATTTCAGACGATCACCACTATAACAAGCATCCGAACGAGGTGGTGAAAAACGAGGAACTCACCTACAACAGCGCAGCGGCGTCGACGATCTTAAAACAGCACGCGATAAGTTGGAAACAGCTAATGAAATTTATAACGTTGTCTTCAAGCCTAACAACATACTCCAAAGTCACACAGGAACAACACATGCTCGACGAAGCGACGGTGGACCCAACGAATCATTACTTATGCTATAAGTGTAGTGAACTAATGGTAAAATTAATAGTGTTCATTAGGAATTTGTTTATGAGTATACATCCATTGATATTTTTACCAATTTTGGCAAAAGTTTTAATTGATTGCATGTGCAAATATACGTTGCGCAAAGGTGCAACACATCATCATTCAAGACATTCGAATGCTCATACCAGATTTGCACTTGGCTTGTCGACAGACAGCCAAACAGTTTGCCAAACAGACGCTGGCTGTCGGTGAAGTAGATTTCAATTGAGAAATGAGCTAAGTGGACGACACACAGGAGCACAGCGTAAAAATTAGTGGCTATGTGTGTCGTTCGTTGAAAGTATAGTCAGGGGTCATGGACTTTTCTGGTGGTAGGGTGAAAGTCAGTCAGACAGATGTATGCGAATGGTTAAACGCTATAACAGTGAAACAAAAGCGAAAAGAAAGTATTTCATATTAAATAGAATTTTATACTTTATAGGCAACTAGATAATAAATATAAAAAAACCGAAAAATAATAATTAATTAACACATTCTTCAAGTACCGTTCAAATATATATGTATATTGTATTGATTGGTTGGCACTAAAAAGACAACAACGTTAAGACTCAGAACGAGCATAGCATACATATGTATAATGAACGAGAAAACCGATTGAAGACAACAGATTATTAGAACTATTTTATAATATATCACACACAAAGTACGATATTTGGAACAAAACCACAACACAACAGAACACACGCAACTTAGTTTATAAACGATTTAGATTTATTAACTTTAGTTCTAAGCTATAATTATTAACGCAAACGGTGAAGAACATAAAAAAGAAGACGGCGTATATTGATGATCATAATGATTATGATGATCATTTAAGGTGAAAGAAAAAAACGAGAGTTGGCGGCGTCTCACATTGGTTGCTTCAACTAAAGTGTATGAATTGTATGATGTGGAAAACACACTCAACGTCGGTTTAAAAGCTTTTGAAAACAGACGAAATCTCAAAGTAAGTAAAGCGCCGAGCAAAAAAGAAAGTCGTATGAGCAAAGAATTCAATATTCTAGTAATTAACAGTAAGAGATTAACAAAATACCAACGATAATTCATTTATACAAATACGAAATTTCTTAACATCGAAAGTTAGTTTTAATACATCGAGCAAAAAATTACGATGAGATATTTTTTACAGATTGTAAACCTCTTTATGTCTCAGTCGGGAAAATAGTGTCATCAGTGTGTCATAGTTTAATGTGATAGCAAATTTTGTGTTCAAAAAACCATAAGCAGGCAGTGCCGCTAAAGCATACTATTGATACTGCGCTGGAGCAATTTAGAAATTCCATTTTATTATTTTGTTTTTTTTTTCCGAAATTATCAATTATTAATTATAGTATATTAAAAAAGTTCGCATAATAAATTTGTGTTGCCTGTCAGATGACATCGAACGTGCATAAACTGCGCAATACTGATGCATTGCTTCTTTTAAGAACAGACTTAAAACAAATTTGAATTCAATAGTTGCATGTTTGCTAGCATTAAAACTTGACATACAATACTTTAATATTGACTAATTTGCTTACACCTTTTTTTGTGTGGTTGCTACACTGGCTTAGCACTTTTAACTGTTTATTGCAAAAGAAACTGAGAAAACTCTGAGTGTGCTTTCCTTTTTATATGGTTAATACTCTTTGGATATCACAGCTTGCGGCAGCAATTGACGTCCAGCCAAAAAAAAGTAAAGTGCTGCTTCAGCCCATGAAAGTATTTAGATTTAGTATATTCTGTAGAACAGTATGGTTGCGTAGGCGTCGCATTTTGTCGGCACTCGTCGACAGGTGGCGGTTGGTGTGTGTATGAGTACATATGAGTACAGTTATTAAACAGATTTCGGCAACATCTTTTAATTTATTTACATATTTTAATTATTATTATTATTATTTTTTTTTTTTGCCAAATCCAATCATACACACATATAACCAACCGATCGAAAACGTCTCTAACATACAAAAAAAAAATTTTTGTAGTTGATTTTTGTGCGTTTATTAGATCGAGCACAATCCCAATTTATTTGAATACGTTTGTTCCTTCGTACGGTCGCATGGTGGAGTCCTATACACTCATTCCGTATTGTAAATTATTATTGTATCAAAATTAACAATGAGCAAAGTTTTGTGATGTAGCAAGTTGGATTTCTCGGAAATCGTTAAAAATTTAAATATGCTGAAAGAGTATATACATACATACATGCATAGTGCTTATAAAGTGCTCTTAATAATCTGTGAAAGGAATAGCTTATATACATACACACGCAGAATTCCAAATTGCTTCGACTTGAAACTTTGTACATGCAAAGCCTTTTGTTTAACCTTTCAAACAGCAACTTTTATACTGAGTATGGTCAAAATAACTATACTTACTACAAGTTAAGTCTCGTTCGTTGTTCAAATCAATTTATTTTGTAAATTTCATTAAAAGTTGAAAGGCTACAGGTTTACCCAGCTTGTATGGATCACTTTCAGTTTAAAACTTTGGATGAACGTAACTTCCGAATGAAGTGAAAAATTAACTTAGTATAAACGCAGTTTCGATATACATATGTATCAACTTTAAAATTACGAAAAATAACTTCAATAATTTTAATTTAAATCCCTTCTGGTAGACAACCGTATCTTTACTACATTTTTAACTTGGATTTCGGCCCAATTTAGTTTTTTTTGTTTCGGTTTGATTGGCAATATCCGAGTTTTTCACGGAGTTTTGTTTAATAGGTTTGTAAATGTCTAGATAAAGTGTTATCTTAGTCGTGTATTTACCTAAAAGCCAAAACTAACACTCTTCTATCAAAATTGAAAAATAAAACAAAAAAATACGGGGTATGACGTAACATTTATCTACTTATCTAGTTTTATACTTCGTAAACTTTTAATTTTTCAAGAAAGTTGCGTTTACGCTATAAAATAATTATGCTATATAATATATGTTTGTTTTTTATACATTATTTTTAAAAGGTTTGTAATCTTTTACTTTCTCAAATGATTACTTTCGCATAACCAAAGATTTGATAATTTTCTTCATGTTGAACACTTCTTTTCCACTAAGCTGTAATAAAAGGTAAAAACAAAAGGTTAATCATTGGTTTTATAATTTGAAATTGAACAGTATTCAAAGAAAAATCTATGTAAACAGAAATGTTTTGTTGTTTTTTTAAAACCTAACAGGATTTTAGCTTCTTACAAATGTTCGCAATTTACATAGAAAGAAACGCGCAATTCATATAATTGATGAGTATATTTGTTACTCTACGGAAATGTTTTGTTTTTTAAGCCAAAGTCAAACGAACTCTCGGCAGCGGGACGGACGACGCTCTCTAATATTGTATTGTATAATGACGAAAACTACTTTGACTGAAAAATTATAAGAATATTATAAATATATACAATATATATACATAAATAATTACACAATATATATTGAGATATAGGCAACTAAGTGATCTAAAAATTATATATTGTAATGAAAATTGAAAATGAATGAAGATGCAATGAATTTTCGTACTCGTGTATTAAAAAAAATAACTAAAGTGAAAGTGAAACATGAAAGTATATTTTTGTTTTTGGCAAATTGACGGAAAATTTGTATATGTTAGTTGTTCATTATGTTCAGAGCGGTAAAAATGAATAAATTATAAGAATAAGCAAATAAAAAAAAAAAAAATAATTATTGTACATTTTTACCAAGTTTTAGATGAAAGTTGAAATTGAAATTTGTATATTAAACATAAATAATAGTAGACATAACACAGTGACACACGCAAAGAGAAGAGAGAGAAGGTGAGATGCGAAAATATCGCATATTCGTAATAACAATTATTGTATTAAAGCTCATTTTCATTGCAACAAGGCGAAACTTTTTATTTATTTATTTTTTTCACCCAATTTTGGAATTAAATATGTTTAAAAGCGCTTAGTTCAGACATTTTCGAAATGTTTAGTTTTAAATGGGCGACGTTTAATTAAAATGTTTGGGTTCTCACTATTGTTGCAATGTAAACGAGTTTGGCTATTGTCATTATGTGCATGTATACACAAATACATACAAACAAACAAATATTTATTCATATAGCATCTCATGAAAGACAGCAAAAGAAAGTAAAACACAAATGTGTTTAATTTTGTTGACATAAATTAGATATTAGTATAAGATGAAAAACTACAAGTTTTATTTTGTTCCTTTTTTCAATTACCTTCTATATTGTTTTTATTATAATTTAGTTTGGTTTTAGTTAACTCTTTAAAAATAAATAAAGAAATTCAACTGTCGGGCTCACATATACGTTGAGTGCTTGTGTACAAATTTACTCATACACACAGTTGATCGTCCTTTTTTTTTTTTTTTTTTGTATATAAACATTTTACTAAGAACATTTCTATTGCCACAATGTGATGCCAATTTAGCACTCGATATGTCAATGTTGCTGAGCCTAACTCCACATAACGCTGAGCTTGCTAATTGAGCTTTAAGTCAAAACTCAGGCAGAGTTGTCATATGGCGTGCTAAATTTGACATTAATGCTGCCACAACATAAAGATGTGTTTATTTCGGCTATGCTGAGTGTTGTTGCTGCTTTGTACCTCTACATGTGAAACCTTACCTAATAAAACAAAATTGGTTAAAATTTTGAAAATCATATTAATTGCATATGTTGCTCTTTTTCTTTGTTGTTTGGTTTGTAGAGTATAGCAGGGCAATAGCACTTACACTGCCAACCCCCTTATGCCACCGAAATGTATTAAACCAATCCAAGTAATCATTGTTCTTTAGCTTTCGCTCTAAACCCCCCTCACAATCCCCAAACTAAACCGAATTTACAAAATATTCCAATATCTCCAAGTTCTAAGTATAATTATGATGGATTCAAACAACAGAGTTACAGTAATAACAACAACAACAAATCTTTTATGCTTACATACATAAATACATACATATAAGCATTACATACACCAGCACATTTATTTATTTGTCAAAATATATATATATATATATATATATATATAGAAAAATATGACGGATATGTTTCTTTCTTTTTACTCAGTTCTGTATTGAATTCAATTTAAGTTATTAGTTTATATTTAATTTACCAAACAAGCGAACATTCTTTATACAACAAATATACAACAATAGTTATACAAAAACAAAAGAAAAATAATAATAATAAATATAATATATAAGTTTTCACATTCATACAACACCAGCATACATTATACATACTACATACATACTTACAGACGTAACATACATATATTTAAACATACATACATACATACATTTTTACATTATCTCATAAAACAGAAACAACAAGTGGCACAGTGGCTGGGCTGGGCTGGGCTTGACTGTAAAAATAAAAGTCTGCCTTGACCCTGTCTTCAAACAGAATTATATACATAAACAAAACCGTTGAACAAGTCAACAAACCAATAAACCAATCACGAATCGGTCTATAATTACCCATAGAAGTTTATATATTTTTTGTAAACATATTTTGCAAGTTTAGTTCGAAAATGACAAGAAGTCCTTGTGAAAGTGTTTGTTACATGGGTTATGAATACAATAATAATTACAGCTCGCAACATTTTCCATTACATTTCGGTTGATCGAGAATTTACATAGCAATGGTTTTCATGCACCATCATTAGCATGATCTCCGAGTCAGCTTGATTTAGTTAAACGGGTTCAAACTCACAACTTTAGCACGAGCTTACAGCTGACCCTTTACTCATTCTTGTATGCATATAAATTTCAAGTCGGTTCAGCTGAGATCAAATCCATTTCCTTATCTCATATGCAATTAGGAAGTTTTGTGGATTACACAAAATAACAAGAATTCAAAGATCAAAACATTTTTTAAAAAGAACAAGTCTTAAAAACGATACAGAAAATGAAAAATGAATCCAGTTTCTTGGTTTTTTTTTTATTAAATTCCTTAAAAAAATAATATGTTCTACACCTCATGATCTCAATTTTAAATCTTAATGAAGTTTTTACCATTTTTTTTTTCGTGTTTTAAAGAATTTTGTTTCGAAAAATTTGTTAAAAAGTTCCATTAAAAAAGAAATTACTTATTAATACGACTAGCGATTAACTTAGCTGTTGCGATCGAACTTACAACGTGTTTCAGAGTCGTGAGTTATACACTTTTTAAGGGCTTAATGTGTCTAGTCAATCTATGTAAAACACTTCAAATGTCAACAATCTTTTTTAACAATTTTTCTTATAAACAAGGCTTACTGCTTCAAATATCTTTGAGAGGGATTGAATGAAAATGTTGTATAGTTCATTAAAAGGACGTAGATTATTATAGTAAAGCCTAAAAACCAATCATACCTTGAAATAATAAAAATAATTCAGTCTAAAAAGATTTACAAAATAAAATTTGCTGTTCGGAGTAAAAAAAAAAATTTTAATTTCTAACGTTTTTCAACTGTCCATGAAGTTAAAAACTTTTTGGCGTCAGCGAATGTTTTGTTCTGTTGCAGGAAAACATGTTATATGTTGAAGTTATAAAACAACCTTTGTCAAAACTTATGAGTCAAAAAAGAAGCCAACAGTTGTAGCCTCTGACAACATCACGTCTGTTTTCTTATGTGACAAAACTTGAATACAAATTTTCATATTTTTACCATTTTTGTTAGTCACTATCTATCTTACTCTGTCAGTGAATAAAAAACAGATTTCATAAAGTGAGTTGGCAGAACTCGATTGAATTCGTTCTAACTTCGTTTCTTGGAAATGAAATAATTTTTCCAAATGTTTTTTCATATGTACAGACGTGTTCGAAATAATAAGAACAACAGGCTTTTAAAGTTAATTCGTTATAAAAAGTTGTCAAAAATTTTTTTTTTTATTATTTCAATTTATTCACCTTATAATACACATATTAAGCTTTAAGTATGCCGAAGGACATAATTTTTCAATGTTCCTATTTCGTATTTTGAGCAACTTTGTTGCATTAAGTCGAAAATCAGGTGTTCGAAATAATAAGAACAAAGTTAAAAAACGATCGATAGTTATGTTTTACATACGGAAAATGGATATATTGGTCCTTAAATTTAATATGAAGTTGCTTCCCCTTCGTTATCAAACACTTCGACACATCTGGACCTCATAGATTCTATTAGGGCACGGCATAATGAAAGTGGGATAATCTCCCATTGATTTTTTCCCTATATGCCACATTTCATCAGCATTTTTTGGTCTAGGATGTCTTACTCCTTTCTTAACATCAATCTAAAGGTGTCCTATTGGGTTCATGTCAGGTGGTTGTGCCGGCCACTCCAGCAAATCAATTTTTCGAGATCGAAAACACTACTTAATTTTTTCGATGTGTGCTTGGAATCGTTATATTGCTGATAAATCAACCCTAATGGCATTTGCTCTTCAGCGTAAGGTTACATGACAGCTTCCGTAAGGGTTTCAACGTAATAGTTGCCATCCATGAAACCTACGGAGCCTAGCTATAGGCCTAAAACAATTCCATAAAAAACGTCCCCATATCATAAGACTTAGACTTCCGTGTTTAATGGTTCTTGTTGAGTATTTAGCATTATATTCTTGTTTATGAGAACGTCTTACATAGTGTCCATCTCTTCCAGTATCAAATTGAACAAGTTTTGTTTTGCCTGACCCTAATATATTGCGCCAAACGTTGTCAGGTTAGTTTTGAAATTTTTTGGCAAACTCAATCCTATGTTTTATATGCACTGCATTTAATTGAGTCCAACTGGATGCTAACTATTACGTTGAAACCCTTACGGAAGCTGTCATGTAACCTTACGCTGAAGAGCAAATGCCATTAGGGTTGATTTATCAGCAATATAACGATTCCAAGCACACATCGAAAAAATTAAGTAGTGTTTTCGATCTCAAAAAATTGATTTGCTGGAGTGGCCGGCACAACCACCTGACATGAACCCAATAGGACACCTTTAGATTGATGTTAAGAAAGGAGTAAGACATCCTAGACCAAAAAATGCTGATGAAATGTGGCATATAGGGAAAAAATCAATGGGAGATTATCCCACTTTCATTATGCCGTGCCCTAATAGAATCTATGAGGTCCAGATGTGTCGAAGTGTTTAATAACGAAGGGGAAGCAACTTCATATTAAATTTAAGGACCAATATATCCATTTTCCGTATGTAAAACATAACTATCGATTGTTTTTTAACTTTGTTCTTATTATTTCGAACACCTGATTTTCGACTTAATGCAACAAAGTTGCTCAAAATACGAAATAGGAACATTGAAAAATTATGTCCTTCGGCATACTTAAAGCTTAATATGTGTGTTATAAGGTGAATAAATTGAAATAATAAAAAAAAAAGTTTTTGACAACTTTTTATAACGAATTAACTTTAAAAGCCTGTTGTTCTTATTATTTCGAACACGTCTGTACATATGTATTAAAAAAATGTAAAAAAATATTTTACTTCAAAATATTCGTGTTTTTCATTGTGGATAACTCGAAAAGTATTCGTCGGACCTTCTTGAAATTTTCGGATAATATTTTCAAGATATTCTTTTGCATCGATTTTTTTTAAATCCTAACTAGGTCTAATGCCTTAAGCGAAATTTTGCAATTTAGAAATTCTTCGATTACTAAGTAGTAAAAAGTTAATGAGAAAATATATTTTTTTTGTTTCGGTAACTTCAAGGCCCTGCTTATTGAGGAAATCAACAATAGACACTGGCGTAGACAGAATTGATAGACACACAGCAGACATCAGACAAAACCCATGTAACCGCTTAAAGATTGGGATTTTTGTTTTGTTTTGTTTTCCCTACAGATAATATTTTAAAGAAGCACTCGAAAAAAAAATTTACAATTTTCTTATTTTGTTTTCTTTTTTATACAGACAATGTGTCGCGGTAATACTTACATACGCATTACTTCATGCATACAAACACACACGTACATACATACAACAGTTATACAATATTGCATTTTCAATTGGCGTTTGACCAAAACCCAAAAAAAAACAGACAAAAGTAGATACATTCGTATTATGTATGTTGCGTAATAAACTGTTTTTCGAATTACTCCTGTTGTACATTAAATTATAGATATTAGTTTTCGCGAAATGGTTTTTTGTATACAAGCAAAATACAAATAATAATACAATACAAAATAAAGCAATGAGTTTATTTATTTGTTTAGAAATATTGCAAAAATAAAAAAAAAATTAGTATGAAGGTTTTGAAAGCCGAACATGTTCGATGTACACACAGTCAGACGAAGTAAATAGGAGACAAGAAAACTATGACGACGAATAAATATCTTGTACTTAACAGAAGAGTAAGTGTATCAAAAAAAAAAAAAAAAAACAATAAAAAAGTCGAATCATTGATGTATGATGTTAAAATTAAGGAAATTATAACGGAAATTTTGATCAAGCCGAACGAACACTAATCTCTAAGTAAAGTAACATAAAAACATAACAATGCAAAATTGTTCTAACGAAAGTGAGTGTTATTTTAATAAAAAAAAAAACAAACAAATAAAAAAATTATGCAAAATGAATCGAAATGTTGCTATAAAGCATCTACGCAATGTAAGAGTCAACATTAGCAATTTAAGCATAAGATTTTGAAAAATAGAATGAAAAGAACAACAAAACTTGAAAATAAAATTTGAAAAAAAAACCGATGTGAAGAAATATCAATAAAAATGTAAACCAAAATCAGTTTTGTTTAATTTACATTTATAAAACGAGTGTGCTCCCCACCTCGTCCCTGTATCATCGGAAAAAAGGTCGATAGGTAATTCCGTATTGCTTCGGTTGAACGAAGGGTCTAAAAAAATCCTTCGTTCAACCGGAGGACAATTCTTTATAGAATAAATGAAAGAAAATTCAAACCGATCGTTACAGTGATCTCCTATTTCAAAACATCATTTCGAGAAAAACACGTTTTAGGTTTCACGTGTCGACTGGCGAGCGTCAGAGAATCTGTCATTCATTGTTGAATTAATCGGAAAGTATTTGTCGGATCCTCTTGAAATTTTAAGAGAATATTTTCAGGATATTGAAAGACCTAAGTTTGTGTCGATAGCATTTTATAGAGGGTTTATTTATATATAACTGGGTCACGTTTGATTAATAAAAAAAGTTAAATTTTCATTATCTTTTTTTCACAGTCTGGATACATTTTTCTGTGCTCTTGTACACATCGAATAAGAACTGTTTTTGTTTTTTTTCTGCAATAATTAAGCCATGGAAGTTAAGCTTAATAGCGATTTTACGTGTGTCGTTGACTGCTTTTAAGGAGTTACAGTGGCGAGAAAAATTGAGTAAATGTTGCTTCCTTTCTTACATTTGGCTCAGTTGTACAAAAACGAATGGGTGGAAAAATCTGAAATAATTCTCCAAGATTCTTTATGCCTTAATTTGCTAAAACAATCATAGCGATAAATTGCATAACAGAGATAAAAAAATAAAAAGATAAAATAACCTACTTCACTCAATTATGCACGAATTAATTATTTTACGAAAAAAAAGCTGTATTTTCATATTTAATCCAAAAACCATTCTTATTTATAATGCGTTTTACAATCTTGGACATTGTTTCAACCATATTTGGTGAACAATAAAGCGAAATATTGGCCCACTGAAGCTATTCTCGGCTCATTAGTTCCTTTTCCGTTGATGGGGCCATTTTATGTTTGCCCAGCTTTATTTAAAAAATTGAAGAAAGACTTTTGATTGAACTGAGGTCTAGGCTCTATGTAAGAAATTGAGCAACATTTACTCAATTTTGCTTGCCACTAAATATATTTGAGTTTGAAATAAATCTGAAATTATTTGTTTGCCATAAACTACACTTTAAGGAGTAGAGTGTTTACATCAGATATAAGTTGCCGAAACATTTTTTTATATGCCACAAACAGATTTGAACACGTGCTTTCAGTGTAATTATATGTAAAATAAAATTTTTATCGTACTTTTTAAAGATCGGAATTTTTTAAATCGTTGCAAAAAATTATGTTTTTCTAAAAGTGGTTTTGTTTTGTAAATCAAGAAAACAAATTTTTTTCAAAAAATTAAGATTTCTTCAAAAATTGAGAGTTTTTGTGACGTTCCGCGGAAACGATAAGTTTGAGCCTTCGTGACACTAAGAAAACAAAACTTTTGGGCTTCGACAATGATTGGGTTGTTTTCAGTGTACCTTAAGGTCAAAAACTTATACTCTGGCTCCTTCCATTATGAAAGATACACCAAATTATCCAAAAATAGCCAATTTTGCCAAATTTAAACTTTTTTTCAGCTATCATTTTCTCATTGAAAAAAATTTATCCATCAAATCTTACTAAGTTACTAAGTTATCGCTAAGCAAAGTCAACAATGGCCTTTTTGCTTTGATCAACGATAACACCGCGGAAAATTATGCTACAGAGCTCCACAGTAACTCAAATTAAAGGTAATGAAATTTCCTATAAGGTCCTTATGGTGGTACAAACATCTTGAACCCACATCTGTAGAAATATTGTTTCAAAAAAAGATGAAAAAAATTGCAATTTTTTTTTTTGCAATTCTTACGATGAATCTTAAACCTCTCATCATAAAAAAAAAAATGTGATTAGATTCAGAGATTCAGAGGTTCAGAGCTACAATTTCTTTTTTTTTAATTTTGTTGTACGACCAATACTTTCCAAGTTATTCGTCGTCAAAAAAGACTCCAAAATAAAATTTTTTTTTTATATCCTTTAATTTTTCAGTTTAGTGTATGTCCCAATCAATAGAAATGAATTTGATAAATGAGCTTGTATAGCAGCATTCAACCAGGTAGTCTCACATCATATGGAATTACTGACATCGGAAGTCGTTTACTTTTCATTGGGAGCAGATATGCATCATTTATACAAAGTTTCCCTGTGTGATTGCTATGTGTATTGCACCCATATTGTGTTTTACACGAAACTAATATAACTACGTTCTATTGTACCATTTGAAGAGTGCGGTTTTTAAATTTTTTTTTTTTTTGGATTTTTCCAAAATTTGTGGGATGACAGTACAATGTTTCGAGAATATCGTGTAAAAATTTCAGCTTGATCCGATGAAAGCTGACGAAGATAGAGCGTTTTCAGTTTCAGTCTTCCTATGCGGCTTATAGCGCAGAGCAAAAGTTTAATTTGATTTTCCCACAACTTGGTTTTGCTTAGTCGGTGACCACTCTCACTCGAAAACTAACAAACCGATTCTTTTGAAATTTTACAGGCATTTTCTAGACATAATTAGCCGTGTCCTGACGTCGAGGTTTTTTTTTAGTTTTAAGTATTTTTTTCAGTAGCTTGAAGGTTGATTTTTTTGTCAAAAATCGATATTTTGACTTCAACATGCCAAAAAAAAATTAAAAATTTTTGTTTTTTAAAAAACCTCGACGTCAGGACACTGCAAATTTCATCAGCTAAAATCATTTATTTTGTCTTGAGTTTGCGATGATTCAGTAGTTTGTAATCGTGGTCACCGCAAGACACCTTTTTTCAATGGCATTAATTTAAAACTGCTGCCATCGTCTCAAACTTTTTTTAATTTTAATGAAATTTTCAGGAAATATGCTTAAGATATTACTTATTAACTTCCCATTCAAATAACTGAACAAATGCTTATCGTTTTCCTTAATAAAAATCACAAAAATGTGCTTTTTTTTCCAACGAATTAACCTTACCCCCCCCTTAAATTCGAGTTAACTTTACTCTGTGTTAACCCTAGACTATGAAACTGGGCCTTAATGTATAACCGAACCGACCTGCAAACGAATTTTGGTTCTATTTATTAAAGTTTCTGACATGGCTAAATCGACTTCTCTTTCGATACTGATCAAGAATATATCGCTTGCTTACTGCGAGACCGTCATAACTCAAAAAATGCGATTTTTGCAGGAATGATCATTAACTAAAGATTTATATTGTGTCAAAATTACATGTTTGTATTCGAAATAGTTTTTGAGTGAGGCAATTTTAAGTTTTTCATTTCATGTTTCAAAAAATCTTGCAAAGACAAGGATTTCTTTGATTGCGATAATAAACGCGCAATGAAGTGCTGGATGTGTGAGAACATTTGCCATATGACATGCGCTGGGATCACTGGCCGTGACCACGACAGGCTTCGTAACAATAACCCCAAAACTGTCTGTGCTGGCTTTAGATGGTCTTGTCCAGCGTGTTTCAAAAGGCAAACGGACTTTGCATCCATGTAACATATCGTAGGGTGCGTGATAAATTTTGAAATTGAATAGGGTGGCTAAAGATTTGTCGGCTGAATTTGACTCAGGTGTTGATTTGCTTGGAAATTTTGATTTCGAACTGCCCTTGGTATCATCATCACCGTCTCCTTTGGCTCACCTATCGGTTCACCAATTATCACTTCCCAAACCCTATTGTGCCTACTTTGTCTACTTCTTCCCTTCCGACTAATCCCTCCTTTACCCGCACCACACTGTTTATTTTTTCAGTTAATTTAAAAATCTCCTTCAATTTCAAATTAGTAATGGATAGCTGAAGAGAATCCAATATAACATTTCTATTATGTCTAATTGTATAGTTTACCATTACAAAGAAGCGGATAGTTACTCTGCTCAACGAAAGTAAACCGCACCGCACCGTACAATATTACGTAGATACGTTAGTTTCGTGTAAAACACAACATGGGTACAAAGCACATAGCATAGTGTAAATGATGCATATTTGCTTCCAATAAAAAGTAAACGACTTCCGATGTCAGTAATTCCAGATGATGTGAGACTACCTAGTGGACTGCTGCTATACAAGCTCATCTTTCAAATTCATTTATATTGATTGGGACACATTTAATTTTTATTTTTTTGACAGACAAATTTAGTTCTGTTTTGACATTAAAAAAACATAAATAGGAAAAGTTAAAACAGAGTAGCTAACTCGGGGTTAACCCTAAAATATAGTAGGGTTAACTCAGGGTAACATAAATGTTAACTACTGAGTGTCAAACTAAAAAAGTGTTACTCGGACTTAACCCTGAGTTAACTTTGAGTGTGAAAATTACCCTAAGAGAGATAGCCTCATTTAAAGTAAGCTTTTATGCGACTCACCGTTCTGGCATGCGGACATGGTATTGCATGAATTTAAGCCTAAAAAAAGGTCCCGTCCCCCTTCATCGACGGTACCGGCTCTTAGGGCGTCTTCTTTAAACATGGTTCTACAGTCCAAACTCAGCGATTTATTTAGATATCGTATCTGAAACTTGGCTGAACCAAAACGTATTAAGTAACGAAATTTTTTGTAGTAAGTTCATCTCCTACAGACGTGACCGTCTCGCTGTGTTCTGATAACAATTAATTCACGTTTTCGTTCGGAATTAATTCAACTCAGTTTGGCTGATGATGTTGAATTTATTGGAGTGAAGATTAGTTTAGGACAACTAACTGTCTTCGTCACGTGCTCTTACATTCCGCGTGGCTCTAGTCTGGAGGTCTATTTGAACCACGTAAGGGCGATAAGATCGATATATGACATCACACAAGACAGAGACTTTCTCATCGTACTTGGTGATTTCAACCTTCCATATATCTCTTTGTCTTACTCCAATGACTCAAATTTTATAATACCTTCTGGGCAACATAACTCTTTGGATGAACTGCTAGACATGCCTGTCTTTCAGACTAACGGTGTTTTTGAAAGACTAACTTCAATCTATTAAATTCTTTAATTGATCAGACAGATTGGTCCATATTATCTAGTTGTGACGATATTTTTTTGGGAATTAGTTTCTTTTATGACACTCTTTACAGAGTTTTCAATGCGTGTGTTCCAATTAGTTCTTCGCAAAGGCTGTCTCTACGACCACCAGTTGTCAATGTCTTCTCGCCAATTGTCAAATCTAAAAAATGTCAAATTAGAGGTGAAGAACTATCGATAGTCGTCGCCATCGATATTCGACGATAGTTATTTGGGAACCATCGATAGTGCTATCGATAGTCGTCGATAATATCGTCCCATCTTAATATATATATTTCTTCTGTGCGTGTGTTTGTCACTGAACTCCTCCTAAACGGCTGGACCGATTTTGATGAAATTTTTTCTGAATGTTCAAGGGGATTCGAGAATGGTTTAGATTCACAATTTGGTCCACTGGAAAAAGTTTTTTTAATTAATTTTTCATTTGTAAGTAGTTGTTAATTTCGCAAGCACAAAACGTACAAAAACGTAACATGCGTTGCTTTTTGTTTATTTACATAGTTTAAACATTAAATGAGATTAAAAAAAGTACACAAAAAAAAGCGGTGATATTAAAGTTAAGTTTAGTGAAATAAAGAGCAGAAAAATGCCACGTATTCGTGGAAGAGCAAAAAATATTGGTCGACGTACTCAGAATGCGCAATTGGTCCATGATCGTCGATTAAATAGAACAGTTCAAGAACACTCGGCCGATAATGCAAATTCGAGAGATCAAATGAAAAGTACACGTGCAAATGAAAATTCTCAGCAACGCACTCAACGTCTTCGTGCTAATACAATAAGACAACGAGAGGCACGTCAACGAGCGACGAATGAAAATAGAGAACGTAACCAACGGCGAATGCAAGATGTTCGAACATTGACAAGAGCATCACTCAATCGTCTCGCGTTTGAATATGATCCTGAAATAGACTATTCGTCCCATGCATTAATCACGATTGGTAGTATGGACAAAGAGTGTCAACAATGTCATGCTTTCAAGTACAAAGGTGAAACAGCTGGTTTATGTTGCGCATCTGGAAAAATTTCACTGCCACCGCTAAATCAACCGCCGGAACCTTTAAAAACACTTTTATCTGACACCACATCTCAATCAAAATTGTTTTTGCGAAAAATTCGTAAATTCAATTCATGCTTCCAAATGACATCATTTGGAGCAACAAAAATTGTTGCTCGTAATTTCGAATCTACATTCAAGATTCAAGGTCAAGTGTACCACCGAATTGGTTCATTGTTTTTATTTATTGCCACACTCCACAGATTATATGCCTGCCAGTAATCAATCGTTTCATTTCGAATTTTTGATATACTCACACGCTACCGAGGGCGAAGCAAAGCGCGCCGGGTCAACTAGTATAAATATATTTTTTATGTTGAGAAAGAAGAAAATTCATGTTTATTTATTCATTTATTTAATCGAAAAGTTTTGATTTAAAAACAATCAAATATTTATATTTTCCTCCTTGAGCCTAGTTCGCCCTTCGGAAACGATTTGTCCCGCCTTACTGAAAACTCTTTCAGATTCTACCGAGGTTGCACGAATGCATAAATATTTGAAGAAAAGCGTTTTTATTAAGGGAAAATCAGTTTGATTCACCTGAAATTAAATGTAATATATATGTAATTATATAGTATTGATAATTCGTTGTTTTTGCTCACCTTTATCCATAAGAGAGGATCCATTTCCTGTGTGGCTATTGCCCTCTCCAGTTACTGTCTTTTTATTATGATACCATCTGATCGTGTGTTTCTATGCTTGTTTGAGGACCGCTCACTCAAAAAATCAAACAATGTGTATTTGTCTCCGTTGCCTTTTGCAAATAAATTTGAGTTTCTTTCACCAGTTTGTTTTCAAAAAATGTTTAAGCTTGTTCAGCATTGGAACTGTATTGAAACCCATCCTTTTTAAAACATGGATCCAATATTGTAGCCATCCTGCTGACGGTTCTTTGTTCTTGACACACTCAGTGTGAGCGATAGCCGACGTTTACCTTAAATTCGACACATTGTTGATCGAATTACTTTAGTATAATACATTACATTACATATACCTTTTTGAAGAAAACGATTAATTTATTCTTAATTTTACCACAATATTACTGTACACAAAACGCGCAAAAATTTTTTAGCGACGTGAAACGCCATCTATTGATTGCACCATTATGCACTATCGATGGAGTTTTGGTTACCATCGATAGCGCCGATAGTGCCCAACCATTGATAGTGCCGATAGTGCTATCGATAGTTCTCCACCTCTATATCAACTCCAGTCTATACTTATAAAAAATTTCAAATGTCTGGTTTGTTGTCGGACTTTTCTAGATACTCTATAGTAGAGGTCTGCATGAATGCATTCAAAGAGTCAAATGAGTCATTCATTTAAAAAATGATTGAGTGAATTGTAACACTCATTCAAATAAATGTGAATGAATTGAATTTTAAATGAATGAGCATATTCATTCATTCAAACTTAGTTTAAACAAATTGAATTGAATAAGTACTCAGAATTTCGAATTTCTAGTAAAAAAGCCAACTTAGTTATAGTTATTTTATATTGTTTCCTGCAGCTAAAATAAATCTGGGTATGTTAAGTTCATTAAGATCAAAATGAATTATGTAACACCAAAGGGATAGGGTAAGACTTCATAACGTAAATACGGGAATGATCTAAGGACAATATAATTTAATTGTAGGACGTATTCACAAATGATTATTGGAAAGAAAGAGCTAGAAAATTGCAAGTTTCTTATCCACACACTGCAACCAGTATTTAACCAGTAAGGGTTGCAGTCGACAGTACTCGACACCGAAATACCCTGTAACTTCAATTTGTAACGGCTAAGGTCCAGGGTATAAAAACATCTATTGGTCGACTCTGTAAACGTAGCCCTTACAAAAAGCTTACCACACCCTTTTTTATCTCCCACTCTAATTGATATGAATTATAATAAAAAATTGCAATTGTTTTATGCTTCCATATTACAATGTAAAAACATAATTTTATTTATATTATCTGGATTTGTAGCAATATTGCATCGCTTTTCGGTAATTAAGTTGCGTGCATTTGAAAAGGCTCTTTCAGAAGCCGCGCTACTTGCTGGAATATAAAAAATTGTACAACTGGTTTTATATTAGAGTGGAAAAGCATTCGTATTCTTATTTTTATACTCTTGCAAGAGTATATTAACTTTGTCATGAAGTTGGCAACGCAGAGAAGAAGACATCTCCGACTATATAAAGTATATATATTCTTGATCAGCTCGACGAGACGAGTTCATATAGCCATGTCCGTCTGTCTGTTGCGATGCGAACTCCTCCTAGAATTTTAAAGATATCGAAAAAATTTAAACGCAGAAAATTTTCTTTTCCTTGCACGCAGTTTGTATGTAAAATCCAGCATGATCGAATAACTATAGGATATAGCTGCCATAGGAACGATCGGTTAAAAATTAGGTTTCTGCTGAATAAACGCTTTGATTTAAAGTTATCGCCTCAATTTTTTGCACACAAATATCTTGGACGTCAGTTAAGACACACAGTAAACTTGGTTGAGATCGGATAAATATAGGATATAGCTCCCATAGGAACAATCGGTCAAAAATTCGGTTTTTGTTAGAAAAACTTTTTGTTCTTAAATATAAACAGATAAAACTTTGCCGTTACACGTTTTTATGAATCCTTGACCATATTTCAAAGTTTCGTAAAAATCGGACATAAGGGCGTGGCACCGCCCATATAGAGTAAAATTTAAAAAGGTGATTCCTCTGTAAGTCGATGAGCTATAAGATCGCAAAATAAAGTGTACAATGATTGCAATGTATTTGTTAAAAAAATTAGAAAATGGGCTGGGCCATTTGTCATTCTCTTCAAAATTGTCCAAATCCATGGTGTAACTCGTAAAGACTGCTCAAATTTGTGATGAAATTGCCGAAATTTTAGGCAAAGCTAACTAAATTTATATTGTACAATGAGTATTCAGAATTATTAATGAATATTTAAATTTTTTCACTCATTCAATTCATTCATTTCATATTGAATGCCTTATTTACAACATTCAAAACTAATTCATAAAATGAGTACTCATTAATTCCAATGAATTACATTCAAATATGACTACAACATTCACTTGTACTCAGTTGAACTCATAATTAGAGTTAATTCATGCAGACCTCTACTCTATAGCTTGATCTCAGTTTTTCTCGCTTAATAACATCAGTTATAATAATTACTTTTCACGCGACCCAAAAACGTTTTATAATTTTGTAAATTCTAAGCGTCACCATTCTTTCTTGATGTCAAGTCGGCCTCCAACGATCTTGGTATTTCAAACTTGTTTGCCGAATTATTCCAAATGACTTACTCGTCAACTACTTTTTCGGCAGTTTCATATTCATATCCAATAAATTATTATTATGTCTTAAAAAGTTTATTGGCCGCGAAAAGCTCATGTTCCCCCGGCCCTGATAATGTGACGTGGTGCGTGCTTAATACGTGTGCGAAATCGTTGTGCAAACCGTTATTGAAGCTTTTCAAGTTGTCTCTTCTTTATTATTCATCTTCATAAGACGGGTAATAAGTCGGATATATCCAATTATAGAGGCATATCCAAATTATCTGCTATTCCCAAACTTCTTGAAAAAATTATAATTGCAAGTTTTCAACATAGCTGTAAATAGGTGATGTCAACTACTCAGCATGAGACAGCTTGTACCAATCTCCTTGAACTCACATGCTTGCTAAACCGTGGTTTTGTTAGTCAATCTCAAATCGATGTCATATATACCGACTTCAGTAAAGCTTTTGACTCGGTTAACCACGATTTGCTGTTATTAAAATTGAATTTTTTGGGCTTCCCTCCGAATCTTCTAAATTAAATTAAATTCTTTTTAACAAACAGATCTCAATGTGTGTTGTTTAAACCTGCTACATGTGATCTTGTTCATGTTTCTTCTGGTGTCCCCCAAGGCAGTCATATTGGACCTCTCTTGTTTAATCTCTTCATTAATGATCTCTTATTGTCGATATCTCATTCTCGGGTACTTATGGATGCCCATGATGTTAAATTGTGTCTTTCATACAAAGAGCCTAACTTTTATGACCTATTACAGGACGATCAGAACTCTCTGCGTACTTGGGGTTCACTGAATTTGCTTTTGCTCAACTGTTCTAAATGTAAGTGTATGACTTATCATCGCAGTAAACCTCACTTGTTTACTTACTAGATTGATAACGTCCAATTAGAACGTGTCTCTGGTTAACGACCTAGGTATTCTCTTCGATCCCAAGCTCTGTTTCATCCATAATGTCTCAACTGCCGTTAATAAGGCGAAAGGTGTTTTAATACTCTTGCAAGAGTATATTAACTTTGTCATGAAGTTTGCAACGCAGAGAAGGAGACATCTCCGACTATATAAAGTACATATATTCTTGATCAGCACAATCAGTTTATATAGCCATGTCCGCCTGTCGGTCTGTCTGTCTATCCGCCTGTCTGTTTCAATGCGAACTCCTCCCAGAGTTTTGAAGTTAGCATAAAAATTTAAATGCAGAAAATTTTCTTTTTCTTGCAGGCAGCTTATATGTAGAAACCAGCCTGATCGTTTTTATGAATCCTTGACCATATTCCAAAGTTTCGTAAAAATCGGACATAAGGGTGTGGCAACGCCCATATAGAGAAAAACTTAAAAATGTGATTTCTCTATAAGTCGATGAGATATAAGATCCCAAAATAAAGTGTCAATGATTGCAATGTATTTGTTAAAAAAATTAGAAAATGGGCGGGGCTACGCCCCTTTATTTTTATAAAAGTATATGTATGATTCTTATTGGAAAAACTATAAGACAAATTTTCTAATAAGAACACTTGAGAAAATGCTTACAAGAGTGAATAAGTTTCAGTAAAGCTGAAAATGGCTTCTTTACTGGTTGGATTTATTAAACGCTGGTCTAAAGAATTCAATGACCCCTATATCACAAAACTTCTTTTTACGTCACTTATACGTCCTGTTCTCGAATACTGTTTGGTAAGTAGATGTTCAATGTTGTAAAACATTATTCTCAAACAATAGAATGTTGCCATACTTATATAACTAGAGTTAACTCGTCACTGTGGAACTGAAAGTCAGAGTTAACATCGAGTTAACTTTACTCTGGGTTAACCCTAGACTTTGAAACTGGGCCTAAGTGTCATATTTTAAAATGTTTGTTTGAAGAGACCTAGGTTGAAACCCCAAAGAAGATTAAAGCTGTTGCTTGTTATGTCGAAGTGCTAGAGTTCAACGCCCGATCAAGTGTAAGAAACTTTTTTTTAATTTCTAGTATTTTTAGGTCTATAACTTTTTGGCTATTGATTGTATCGTCAAACTTAAAAAAAAAGATTTTGTAGCTTTTAACTTCTAGTTTTTGAATCTTTTGCCCAAAAAATTTTAGGAGTAACGGTTTTAATAGAAATCTTTAAACTACTAGAAAAAAAATGCAAATTTTTTTGACTTGCTGCATGGGCTTTGGTGATTTTTTGTGATGTAAATGATTATATGCACCAGATAGCTTGTTGATTCAGCTTTAATTTGCACTTTTTCGATCCTTGTCACTGTCAAGGAGGAGAAAAAATTTCCTAAAACCACCAGATGGGACATTTGGGGAACAACATTTTTTAACGTTTTTAATTTCAATTTGAAGGAACTCCAAAATGTTTATTTTTTACTTGTTTTGGTTATTTGGCTACATTTCAGTAAATACTGATCGGAAGGCTGAAGCTTTTTTCGTTCCGAGTGTTCAAAGTAAAACGAAACCAGGAGCTATTTTCAGCTTTGCTGAAAATTATATACTCTTGCAAGCATTTGCCCAATTATTCTTTTTGCAAAATCCGTCTTATAGTTTTTCCAATACGAATCATTAGGTTTATAAACATAAACGGGGCGTTGCCACGCCCATTTTCGAATTAGATTTATGGAAAGTAATACAATCATTTTACACTTCATTTTTCTATCTTCTATATCGTCGGCTTACAGAGAAATCTCATTTTTAAGTTGTTTGCTATATGGGCGGTGCCACGCCCTTTTGACCGAAATTGATGCCAGCAAACATTTTCTAACAAAAACCGAATTTTTGACCGATTCTTCCTATGGGAGCTATATGATAAAGTTGTGCGATCTTTACCAAATTTGCAGTGTGACTTAACTGACGTCGTAGATGTTCTTCGATAGCTTTAAAATCAAAGCGTTTATTGAGCAAAAATCATATTTTTTACCGATGGTTCCTATGGCAGCTATATGCTATAGTAATCCGATAATGATTTTACATACAAACTGTGTGCAAGGAAAAGAAAATTTTCTGCATTTAAATTTTTTGAATATCTTTAAAACTCTAGGAGGTGTTCGCATCGCAACAGACAGGCAGGCATGGCTATATGAACTCGTCTCGTCGATCTGATCAAGAATATATATATATATATATATGAAATGTCTCCTCCTCTGCGGTGCAAACTTCATGACAAAGTTAATATACTCTTGCAAGAGATTGCAAGATTGTGTAATCATTTTCATTAAAAAGGAAAAATCAACATATTTTTCTACTTTTCCTTCGATTTGTTTTTGAGTTACTTGCTTGATTTGGAAAAATAAAGTTAAAAAAGAGACAACAAAACGAACGATTCGCATTGTCCATTTCAATAGTGTTCAAAATATCAAGAAAATCGTTAAAAAGTATGGAATTTACGCACAATTTGAGTTGATTGATCTTTGTGGGGATGGATCTTTGCGGTACGCAGTTTTAAAGAAAGATTTACTGAGTCTGCATACAAACTTTCAGGTTCGAGTCTCTCATAGTTTACAGATATAACAATTTTAAGAAAATTCGTTTTTGTGGAGAAATGAAAGGAAAGTTGTAAAATGTCATTTTGTAGAGCTGTGTGTACGGCATCTACCATCCTAATTTTATATTTCTGCCTCATCTGGTGTTTGAGCTACAGCCTTTTACAGATGTTGATGATGCTGGTTGGGCGGGAAGTTTTGGTAATGGCAAAAAATCCTTGAAGTAGCGCATGACCACACGGGAATATCTTCCAAATTCAAGTTGTTATAGTTTCAGTATCGAAGTGAAGTGTTATCTTTGATGTGGGCATGCAAAGCGTGTTAAAAAAGGCCTTTCCATTCTTTCATACTTTTTTGGACCCTTACAGTGGACATATCAACATAACAGTGTGGCAATCCATATTGCACGAAGCGTGAAATCATGCATTGAAAGCCAAAAAGCCCTACTGTTACTCACTTACTCTCCGGACTTAAATATAATCAAAAATGTTTTAGGGGTGGTTCGGACAGCAGTATGCAACTGTACCTGGACTAGTAGACGCATTCAAATTAGCTTGGAGTTCAATTCCACTCAATTATTTAGCCTAGTTGTTGGACTCGATTTCAAGAAGAATTTGAGAATTTTTGCAGCAAAAAGGAGACACATCCCACTACTACAAAAATTCAAATGCCTTAAATGAAATTTAAATATTCATAAAGGAATAAATAAATATGTGTCAAACAGAAAAATTTTTTTAAGCGTTTTTTTTTTCAAAGAGGGGTTCTATTCTAGTGGCGCATAAATCTATTTGCTTTTTATACCCTGTACCTTATGGTCATCAAGTTTATTTTGTTTTCTCCCTTTTTGAGTTAGTTTAGGGGTGAGGGGCAAATGACTGAAGCTACCTCGGGTAAAATAGTACAAAAGTCGTATTTTCTGCGTTGTCTTTTGTGATAGGAACACCAAATTTGGTGTGTATATAGCTGACTCAACTCTCAATAAGAAAAAATAAAAAAATGGGCGTGACCACTCCCCTATATAGTAAAAATTTCAAACGCTCATATCTCAAGAACCATACAACCTACAAGAATGAAACTTTGCATGTACCTATGCTATTGGGATGGAGTATAGTAAGATTCAAATATAAAATGGGCGTAACCACGCCCACATATAGCCGAAATAGAAAACCGTTATATCTCTGTAACGAATTGGTCTAGAAGAGCAAAAATTAGTAGGTATGATATTGAATAGAAAAGAAATATGTTTCGATTAAAAAGTGGGCGGGGCAACGCCCTACAACAGACATTACTAATTGAAGGTACAGGGTATGTCGAAGTCGAGTACTGTCGACTTCTATCCTTACTGGTTTGTATACTATATTTGTAAAAAATAGATTTCGGAAACTATCATAGATAGAACCAAAATTTCTTCGCAGGTCGATTCTGTTGTTCATTAAGTAGATCAAGTTTATTTTGTTTTTCCCTCTGGGGCTTAGTTAAGGGGTAAGAAGCAAATAGCTGGATCTACCTGAGGTCAAAAAAATTATAATAGTTGTATTTTCTCGGTTGTCTTTTGAGATAGGAAGATCAACAAAACAGAATAGAAAAATGGGTGTGGCGACGCCCCATAAAACCTACAAGAATGAATATATGCTATTGGGGAAATCGAGCACCTTCGTCTGCAATTGCTTACTAGTTTATAAATATCGTAAGCTATTTTATATGTGGTATATATAATTATACATACATATGTACATAGTTGTTTAATAAAAAAAATTTGAAATAAAAAAGTTATGAGCTATCTAGTAGAGCCTCGTTTTTGGAAATCCTTGTGGAGATGTTCACGATGTTGTTCTTATAATTGCTTGACTCAAAAAATATGTGTCAAGTAAGATGAAAACTTTTTGACTTAGGGCCAGTTTCACAGTCAAAGTTAACCCAGGGTTAACTCCGAGTAACAATTTTTAGTTTCACACTCAGTAGTTAAAATTTATGTTAAACTGAGTTAACCCTACTGGGGTTAACCTCGAGTTAACTACTCTGTTTTAACTTTTCCTATTTATGTTTTTTAATGTCAAAACAGAACTAAATTTGTCTGTCAAATAAATAAAAATTCAATATGTCCCAATCAATAGAAATGAATTTGAAAGATGAGCTTGTATAGCAGCAGTGCACCAGGTAGTCTCACATCATCTGGAATTACTGACATCGGAAGTTGTTTGCTTTTCATTGAGAACAGAAATGCATAATTTACACAAAGTTTCCTGAACCTGAAATTTTGTATACAAGCTCAGTGATAATATATCTTAAAAACTGCATACCACAAATTTCCCCTCTCTTTGATGGCTACCCTTCAGAGACCTACAAACTTAAATTTTTCGTAAAATCCACATATTTTGACCGATTTTCTTGATATTTTGAACACTATTCGAATAGGCGATGTCAAATCAATATGTTTTCGTAGACTGAATGTGTGGCACCGCCTACCATGGGTGCAGGGTATTATATTGTCGAGTATACTCGACTATACCGCCCTTACTGGTTTCTTTTGATTCATATTAATAATAAAAACGTTTTTGACGCGAATTGACATGCAAGCTTTGATATTTTCATTATTCGGATTAGCTGTTTAATTAAATTAATCATATTGCCCGAATTGTCTAATGAAGAAAAAGGCCCCAAATTACGTGACCCATTTTTAACACTTTTAAGCCCCCTCCAACCCATAACTTTATTGGTTGATCGGCTATGGTATGGGGCGCTTTTACATCCACCAGGACACCTAACATTGAATATAATTCTTCGTACATACACAGTAGGGTGTCCCTTATTTGGTCGTTTTTTTTTTTTTTTTGCATTTTTGAAAACGCATACCCGCTATTTCTGTTCAGTATCCTTAACTTAACCTAAATACAAAATTTCAGCTTCCTCAGTTAATTCTATCCCGTGCCGACTGAGCCCTGAAGTTTTATGAAAGAAGATTTTAGATGTTTTTTTAAATACAACTGGGGGACGCCAAATAATTCAATTTTAATTGAATATTATTGAAAAGACAAATTTAAGTATTGCGTTTTATTACCAAAAAGATAAACTTTATATAATACTTATCAGGATACTTCCTTTTCAAGGTTTGTTTTCTACAATTTGATTTGAGCTTTACTTCATTTAATTTCACTTCGCGGATATTAAAAAATGAAACTGCGAGAGCTTGGCGGATAGATGGTAACTTAACACCCGTTATTTGGTGATTTATCTCACCAATCAAAAATATAGTTTTTGTATTGCTTTTAAGTTGCACAGACATTGTGCGTATTGTTTGTCCAACAAATTCGAAACGGAATGACAACAAAATGAAGTACTCGTATGTTACACCATGGGTGCCGATGTAACTGGCTTTAGAAAGTGTTCCAATGTTACATTAAAGGCGCAGGTGTAACTTGCATGTTTTGAACGCAAGTCGGCACTGGTTTCTGTGCCACAAAAAAAAAAAAAAAATCATGGGAATGTTTTAGAGTAGACTGAAAAAAATTAGCCCATATGCGTTAAAAAATAAGAATCTTGCAAAATAAGGGACACCCTAATACACAGCCAAAACTACACAACGGTTCTAGAAATTAGTCATTTCTCCTCGAAAATAGAGAGAATTCATGAAATCATGAATTTCCAACAAGATCATGCAAGAGTACATATGACCAGAAACATGACCAGCATGGCCAAAATTCTCCCCGGACTTGAATACCATCCAGTATACATATATGGGGCCTATTTGTTAGAAGAGTTTATGCCAATAACCGCCATTTTAGCGCAGTTAATGAGTTGAAATCGGTCATCAAGAGAGAGTGGGAAAGTCTTGCAGTGGCATTGCTAAGAACATTGACAGAATCAATGAAAAAACGTTTGTTTAGTGTTTGCAAAGGCAAATTGACCCTAAACCAAAGATTAATATTACGTTTTGCTTATCTTCGCAATTAATATCGACTTGAAGCCAAAGTTTTTTACAAATAGGAAACGTTCGCAAATTCGTATTTGCTCAATATTTTGTAAGTTTTTTTTGAAAATGTTGAAAAACATCTCTTGGATTCTGTTTAATTTATCATTAAAAATATCTGTTACTAATTTGAGCTTCCTACTTAAAAAAATGTGGAAAATATAAACAAATATTTATGTGTCTTATAAATATGAAACGCACCTTAATAACACAAGGGAATACAACTAAACTTTTGTTTTTGTTGCATGGAATTTTATGTCAGTTATTAACTACTTCGAATGCGCTGATTTCAAATCCACCCTCAAATTGTCTTTAACAGTTTTAGTTTTTAAGATATAGCTATTGGTGATATTTTTTTATTTGTTATAGGCTTAACTTTCATAAAACCCGGTGGCTTCTTTTTTTTAAGTGGGTTTTGTTTACAATGTCCACGTCGAAAAATATCTCTAAAAACGATCCCAACTATTTCTGTAACATCTGTGGTGAATATAGATTCAAAAATTGGAACGGTTCCATCAAGATATTCGGACTATGGAGGAGCGGTGGCAGTGTCACTGGGGTGCCCACACGATGGCGGACTACTGTTGGAGCATTAAAAACAGCAACAAGAAAATTTTATGATCAGTAGTAGTTGTTTTTCTAACATGTATCCTAGTCTAGAAGCCTCCATTTTAGTCGTTTTTCATCGTACGATAAAAAAAATATAAAAATATTTTTAGTATCCAGTTTTTTATAAAATATTTATTGATATTTAAAGAATATGTCGGAGAAGGAATATTGGAACACGGCAATGGATTAATTTGATTTTCCATTTTATACTTTGAGCCCAGTTATTTGCTTTTTGTTCTATCGCCTTTGACTTACTTCTTCAGACTGGCTTGTACGATATAAAATTCAGTTATCATAAGAACAAGTTTTTCTTTGACACCTTTCTCATTGGACACTATGTCTAGGCAACTACAATGTGCTTGGCTCGACTAAGTCAACATTAGCTCTTAGAACTTGCTCTCAACGATACGATACGATACATGTACATATGTTAACCGTTAAGTTATTTAAACTCTTTCTTCAGATTTACTTTACGTATATGCTTTATTTAAAATAAATTTAATTTTTTTCCTACAAATACAAGAAAATTTTCCGAAAAAAAATGGAATCAAGAAAAAAGTGGTGTCATGGTTGACTGGATTCCAATCCTTGGCGACGATTTAAAAATGAAGAATGGTTACCTTCATAGATTTTTTAAAAATAGTAAAACTAATTATTTTTCAATATCCGAGGTACCGGCCATAGAGGGATGTATCAGGAAGCTTCCCGTAAAATTTGTTAATATGATGATTAGAACTGGAGATATCATGTCAGCCATTTCGAAAAAAGTTGTTTCGAAAAAATCGCGTTTAAAGTTTTATTCAGCGTAAAGCGGTACTAGTACCTTACATCACAAAAATGGCTATAACTCCAAAAATACTTCGAATTAAAAAAAAAATATTTAAAAAAAATCAATTTTTTCAAAATGCTAGACTAGAATACCCCCTTAATAAAACATTTTTTAATATACATACCTCAAAATCCAAAGCAGATACAAATAATCTGACTCCCAAAATATATAATATTAGTCATAATATTTCATGCAACACAAATGCTGTGACCTTGTAAAATTTATGATTGCAATTAATACACAGACATCTTTTGAGCTAACTACCGTTATTTTTCGATTGTTTACTTTGCTTGTGTTTTTTTGTCTGGCAACATTACTTCACTGACAGCCACCACCCCAAAACAGCTTATGCTCTTTCGTGCTCTCTCAAAGTTTTTCGTTCGTCCTGCCAATGCGTGCCGAAATGGGCGCATATGTACGAAATAAATAATTGTGAGACAGAATCTCGCAAGCTGCACAGCATCGCCCAGTCGTGCTGTCCGTAACAAGTTAGACAAATTCAAGGTATTGCAACTGAAAAATTAATATAAAAAAATGTATTTGTTTTGTGTTCTTTAGATATAAATTCTGCGAGTAAAAATAATTGAAGAAAAAATAATTTTTATTAAAAAAATAAAAAATGTTTATTGGTTCGAAAACTTACATCGTGTTAGGTCAAAGTGCTTACAACAAAAGAAAAGTCAATGATAACAAAAACAAATAATCTTTAATTAGAAGGGATTGCTCTTCGCTTCACATCTCACATAGCCTTGCCTATTGACAATAAAATTGGTGAAGGTCTCTTGATTTGATTACTGGTTTTCATTGAGCTTGCAAGTCCGAAATGTGTCAACATTTTGGCTTACATCAATTGAAAACATTGAAAACAAAAGCTCAAGGACTTTATTAACTTGTTCGTGTGTCTACCCAGCTCCTCTGCCCCTTTTTTCCTACGTCACGCCCTTTCTAAATTCTTACTATTTGATTTGAATATTTTGTTAGACAAGTATGCTTGGGTGAGTTTGCGTGACCATTACAGTTAATCCTTCACCAACCCCATTACAATTTTTTGCAAAATTAATTCAACAAGTAACGAAGGGATGTAAGGTCACTAATCAATCGTTGTCTCGCCCCTTTATACAACCAGCATACAACCAACTCAACTAACATACATTTCAGAGTAGACATGTCATGGGAGAGCATAACCTCAAAGGATCTCCTTAGGTGAGTATATACATACGTCATAGAGTGTGTACGTATGCATTGCATTTGAGTTCTTTGATTTGCTATTGTAGCATTCCACACAGTCACAACCTGTCGGCTACACATTTGTTGGCGTCACCAGATGGCTCCCGGTACTTGTTGGAGAATTCAAACGGTAAGTCAGTTTAGCCACATGCGCTTTTGAAATTCACACACACCTACACACACAGATTTTGGTCAATTGGATGAGAGTTTCTCGAGGCTTGCCGGCTGCGGCTCCAGTCCTGATGGTGGTTCCTTGTGGGCTCTACATGGCCTCTCACGTCCAGGCAATTCTGTCATCAACTGCTTTTGGGCATGTCAACGAAGTTTTCGGCAATATATGGCAAAGAAAAAGGTGACTGAGCGTCTCACGACGACTATTGACTGTTGGCTACTTGTGGTATATGCGTTATCATTCTAATTCCAGATCGAGCGGGGTCTGCGGCAATACGAGCAACACAATCAAACTGCGGCCGTACGCACGTGGCGTAGCGCTCTGAAGTCGACTTGCCGCCGTGAGGATTGTTTCCAGCTGCTGGGCTATCTCTATCAGGCGCATATGGACTGGGGAAAATATCGTGAAGCTATTGAATTTGGCCATCGACAACTCGGTATATCCGAAGAACTTGACTCGCCAAACATGCGTGCTGAGACATACCTGAATTTGGCACGTGCTCATGAGCGACTTGGCGGTCTGGAGCGAGCCTTGAGTTATGCTCGCCACTCGCTCTACAATGAATGCGGCACCCAATGTCGTACCGGTGGACTAGTTCATCTCACTGTCGCGCGTGTCTATCTGGAAATGGGCGGATTTTCACGGTCGTTAGAAGGTTTGCAGGGTGCTCACAAGATAGCCACTGCCATCGGCGACCCTTCGTTGGAACTGCAAGTCTACGTAGCGCTCTCAGAACTATTCGGCCGATTGGAAGACAACGACAAGAGTGCTACCTTTGCCTCAAAGGCCTACGATTTGTCACGTTCGTTGCAACTGGGCGATTTAAACTCTTGCCACCATCGCGCAGCGCTGTTACGCATGGCAGCTTCATTGCGTAAGCAGGGTGAACTAGGCGACGCTCACGACTACTGCATGGTAGGCTTTACAATTTGTTATGCACTTTTCCAAAGAATCAACTTTTATGCTTTTTTCTCAAAAAGGAAGCAACACGACTATCCTTGATATCCGGAGACCAGGCAACATACACCCGAAGCATACGTATCATGGGCGACATTTACCGCAAAAAACTGGACATTGATGTCTGTAGAGCTTAACTTTTGCGCAGTCCTAATCCTTGCAAGTATTTTACTATTTTTATTTTTTTATAGCGCGCGTTTCGTCAATACGAACAGGCGATGGGTACATCCGCATCGTTGGGCGATCGCATGGCCCAGATGGAAGCAATGGACGGCGCTGCACGCTGCTTGGAAGCGCTGCGCCTGCAGCAAAAGATTTGCAACTGCCGACCCTTGGAGTTTAACACACGTCTGCTCGAGGTGGCAAGTTCGATCGGTGCCAAGGTGCTGCTAATGTCCCTAAGCGTGCCATATGAAATTTATACTTTAATGTATTTGTTTAATTTCAGTTATTGGTAAGGAAGATACGCAGCCGTTTAGCGTTGATTTATAGGGCTTTGGGTGACGAGGAGCAATTTAACACGCACTCTCGCTTGGCCAACCAAACAGATGCAGCGCTCGGTCTAAACTGCGGCGCATGTGGCGAAGGCCTCATCGGCGAAGAAGGCAGCTCTCTTGAGGCGCTCCCTTGCGCACATATACTCCATGCTAGGTTCATACATAATTCTTATATTTTTGCTAGGCTTCAATTTTATTAATCAAACTTAATTAATTTCAGATGCGCGCATGAAATTATGCGACGACGCGATAAGAATTCAGCTGCTCGCGCCTGTCCCGCTTGCAATAAATTGTTGAGCTCACGCCTGCATCTCTGTAGTAGCGGTGGTGGCGTTGTCGGTCCCGGCCTAGAGAACGGAAGCAACGATGGCGGCAGTATTGGCGTGACAGGAAGTAGCTCCACTACGGTTACACTCAACGCACATGGCCTCGCAAGCGATGGCCTCTTGTCAACGCTCAAGAGCCACGAACGACTGCCTGATGCCCTATGTGCCAATGAGGCGTCATCGGTGATCTTCTGTAATGGACTTAACAATAGGTCAATGCCCAACAATGAGAGCACTACGCTTTTGTTGACGGCCAATTCATCGCCAAAACCAATATACCGTAGCAATTTGTCCCTAGCCTCGCTCAGTTTGCGTGCTTCCAGTCTTACCATTGACAGTGCACGAAATGCGACTTCTTCTGTCTGAGACACAGTTGGGGCCTTGGAGTGCGCGGAGCTCAACGTGTGATATGTGCCAACCAAGGTTGGCTACCGCGTGGTCTAGTTTTACGAGGCATTGCAGTTGGTGAAATTTTATTTGCAACCGTTAAAAATAAGTGTGACTTCTTTCTGTACAAACCTCAACCACGGTTATACAAATTTGGACGTGAATACTATAGTACGTAGGCTAGGGCTTTCCAACCGATGGTCGGACACTTAAGGTCCGTAAAAATAATTAATAGTGTCATAATTGAATTGCATTCCCTTAAACTAAAAATGAAGTCGTGCCATAGACGCAATTACTCTTTGATGCATAAAGAAAACAAACGGTCAAACGGAATTTCACCACCCTTGGTTTGCTATGATATGATGAACGGCAGTTAGTTATTGTAAAAGAATGTGAAGCTGTAGTTAACAATTGAACTCATCTCTTCCATAAAAACGTTTTATCCTAAGTCAACGCATGTGGGCAATTAGTCTGCACCCTCCGATGAATATTATTAAAAGAAGCTTACTTAAAAACCAAAAATTTAACTATTTTAACAAGAGCATGCAATCATTTAAATGTATTCAGATGTGGAATCAAACTATTTTCTTATTTTATGTAATCAAATAGTGAGACTAACTATTAGCTTAAATCGCAATTGAGCACAATTCCGGTGCAGTTCTCATTTTACTTATCTGATACTATCTGACTATGATAATCATGTTGTATAATTATTTAATAGTGCGGCCAACATTTATTTAAGTCAAACATTGTACATACATATATAGAATTACTAATTTTTAAAGCCGCCTTAAAATTGTTTGTCGGATAGGCTTCTGGCATGAGTCATATATTATTATTTTATTCATTAATATAAAAAAAAAAGTTACGGGCTCTTAAAACATACATGGACTAAGATAAAGATAAATCACCATGCCCTTAGTTTTTTAAAAAGTGCTCCATTTCACATTTTGTCAAGATCTCAAGACCGACCACATTAATTTTGTCATTGCACTCAAATTAACTTATACAGGTATTTTATTCACTTCATAAATCTTGAAACAAAATTTTTTTGGTTGTTAGGTTTTATAAAAAAATCTTTTTATTTGAAACAAAATTTACAGTTTATCAAAATAGGAATTTCTTCTGTTTAACAAAGAATTATTATTGCATCAAGTTAAGAAAAAAGAAACAACAATCGGATTTATTACTCTTTTCGCTCTATTTGTGCATCAGATTACTTAACTTCAACACATTCCATTTTTGGATCGAACTTTCATTATTTCATTAAAAAATATTAATTCAACTTTACGGGGAACGAAACAGAACAAAAAAATAAATGTTTTGTTCGAATCATCGATTCCAAACAGTGATCCAATAATAGATATGAATATCCTTTATTTTCCTTGATTCTATACTCAAATTTAGGCAACATGTGTTAGTTAATGTCGTAATAATTAACTAACGAAAATGAGATGAGCCATTGAACGTTAGTGGCGTCATTTCCCCAAAATTCGTTCTTTGTTTTTAGTTTAACATTTTTTTGAACGCACGCAAAGTTACTGAACTGTTTCTTCGACAGTTTATTAACTGTGTAAATGACATTATTATAAAACAAAGATAAAAACAAAAAATGGTAGAACTTCAAAGAAATTTACTATTATACAGATATCAATGTAAATCCAATATATATATATATAAAATATGTACTAATGTTACCGTATTGAATGCGAATTATCAAAAATAGAAGTACTCTATAAGTTAACACAGTGGCCCTCAGCTCAATTCAACCAACACTCTTTGTAGTGCAGTGAGAAGAGTCAACAAAGTAGAATGTTAATCATACTGAATTGATCATGATGATTTCGTCAAAATCTCACCAAAAGGGAAATGTGTCTAAATTTAAAAATAAAAAATTACGTGAGATAAAATTATCTCATGATGAAGATGAAGGAATCAGAGAGAGGGGATCGTCACAATCTCATTAAATATTACCAAGAGAGGGAGAGGGGTCTAAATTTGCAGAAAAACACCTCATGTAATTTATGGTCGTCCCCTTGTACTTTCTACTACACTATATTAATGTTAATAAGAGTTGGGTGCATTAAGCTGTGGCCCATTGTATGTAACTGCTTTAAAACCAAATTTTACTCGATAATATTGCACTTGCACTCTGAGCACCAAAAGTTTTAATGCGAAATGCCAAATCCTATCTATGAAATAATGACCGGCTAATGTTTAAAATTCTTAAATTACACAGGCCGACAAAAATACCATTTATAAAAACTTTTCCAATAATTGCTGACTCACCACACACTAAAATACATAGAAATTAGTTGCTATTATTGAAAAAGTTTTATCTTGTTGGCCTGTGTTATCAATAACAAAAAGAAATTTAAATTCGAACTGATATGAAAATCAAAAATTATTTTTTTAAATGTTTTCTATAAGCATGGCATCTCCGGGAGACGTTTAGGTTGCTTTCAAGTGATTATAGGCTGGTCTCTGGTAGACTCGGACCCGAAATTTCTCTCGGCGGTCCTCTTTTTCTTTTTTTTTTTAGAAAAATGTTTATGTCAACAAACAGGTCAATCCGTCAATTACAACTTACTAAAGCCGTCTCCTGTTGGACTCGACCTAGGCTTTTGTTCAATTATTTAATTACCACTTTGATCCCGCAAAAAATGTAATGCCAATCATAGAATCATAGATTTTCAAATAGTATAAAGATGTTATTAAAAAATGTTGTTTAATGCAAATAAATTTATCTATCTCGTTGAAAATGTATATTAAAATAAAAATTCAATCAAATAACTCAAATCAAAGTTTTTAACACTGGCGGAAGGGACTTTCCTGCAGTTGGATAAAAGTTTAATAAAAGAGAAATGCACAAAATTCATTCTAACACGGTTTGGTCTTGATTAGATGCAATAAAAACCCTCATTTTTAGAGCAACACACTAGACTTTAAAGGGCACGGTAATGGTTGGAGTTCTGGCCTGGAGAGTTTAAAGTTTTTAAACTTGAACAGAACTACACTGCGCGTCATCGGATTAGGGCATCCCTTTTGTGAGTGTTTTTTGCTCAATTCTAGCTAAACCAAAAAAGTAAATGTTATTATATTTTTTGTTCATGCTCTATTCAATTCTTAAAACAATTAGTTTAAAAACAAAAAAAGCTTTTCATACAACGACTTTAATTTGCATTTCTTCCTTTTCATACCAGTTCCAGTGGTTCGATATTAAGGATACTTTTTGGAATTTAGTCTGGGTACATAAAAAGACTAGGTTGCCAATTTCAGCACCTATCTTTAGATAATTTTGCTTCTCTGCAAAATTTCAGTTCGATAGTTTCCTAATTTGGTGCATAATACAACATCCCACCTTTTCTAGTTTAGGAAATATGAGCTTCTGTAAGTATTTTAAGCAATATATGGAAAATTTCATATAACACGAAGGTTCAAACTCAAAAACTATAATTTATTATATTATATTATAGTTTTTGAGTTTGTATTCTCACAGACAGACTGCTCTTATAGTTTGCATATCTCAGTTACCCAATGAGGTAAAGCAATGAAATAAAGTGTGAATTTCTTTCTCCCATCTTAAGAACTTGTTTGGAAGTTTACAATAGCAATTTCTATAAGATTATGCGCGTGACGTCGTTAAATCGGCGGTTAAATCCTGGTTTTGAATCTGTCTGGTTTATAAAATGTATGATTACAGAAGAGAAATTCCACAAAAAACAAACTAATTGAACACATAAAAAGCGCTTGGTCATATGTTTCATTGGATTACACCAGAAAATTATAGGACTCGATTTCAAATTGAATATGAGGTCATGCTTATAGACGAAGATCCCAGGTCCGTCAGACATTTGTCATTTTATTAGAAACCAAATATATCTGAAACGGTAGTGTGAGTATGTGCTTTGAAGGAATTCACATTATCTATTTCGAATCGATGGCCAATTCATAGATACAATGACCTAAAGGTGCGAAAAAATCGGGCAAACTTTACTTACAGCATTATCACTGATTCGTTGGTATGTTTTACAGAACATCGTTAAAAGCTGATAATCATTAAGTTATTTAAAAAAAGTCGCCATTAAAAGAAAACCCAGAAACTGTTACAAAATCTGAGCTAGACTCTGGAAAACCATTTGTCGGAAAGCCCATTAGGCCAACAAGCTCACATACACTTGTGCCCTTTAATGAAGTTTGCGTTTTTATGGAAGAAAATATAATAAATATAGGATGGTGTTATTTTTACTTCTCTTTATCTTCATCGATATTATATGGATTTATTAGAAGAAAATGAACAACAAAATTTTAGGGAAGATAAATGCAACTATACACCACACAATTTAGAACTTAAGGTAATTAATTTATTCGATAAAGAGATTAAATTTCCCATGATACAAATTAAACCAGTAAGGACGCTATCTTCAGCAAGGCTGAAGCTATAATACTTTCCACGTTGTGTCACTATAAAAAAACTAAATGAGTAGTTTTCATACCTCCCTAAGAACATGACTGTAAGGTTTCAAGTCAATTGGTTAAAAAACAAAAAAGTTTTCCATACAACGGGTCAATTTTCGCTATAAGTGGGCGTGGTTACGCCCACTTTTGGTCAAAATAGTTTTCATTCCTCCCTAAGAACATAACTGTAAGGTTTCAAGTCAATCAAAACCAAAAAAATTTTTCATACAGCGGTTCAAGTTTTGCGATAAGTGGGCGTAGCCATGTCCACTTTTGGTCAAAATAGTTTTCATTCTTTCCTAAGAACATAACTGTAAAGTTTCAAGTCAATTGGTTAAAAAACAAAAAAGTTTTCCATACAACGACGTGAATATTGCTTCTCTTCCTCTTCTTCATTTTGTATGGGAGCTACCAGTTCCAGATGTCCAATCTCACTGAAACTACCAGGCATGTAGTCGGACTATGTAAAACTACTATGTGTAAAATTTCAGCACTCTATCGTACAAAACAAAAAAGTTTTCCATACAACGATTCAAGTTTTGTTCACTTTTCTTCTTCTTTTCGTATGAGAGCTACCTGTTCCAATAATCCGATCATGCTGGTTCCGACGAATGATTCATCGTAATAAATTCTAAGACTCTGTGCAAAGTTTCAGCTCGATAGCTTCAAAACTGAGGGACTAGTTTGCATACATACATACAGACAGACAGACAGACAGACGGACAGACGGACATGGCTAAATCAACTCGTCTTGTCGTCCTGATCAAGAATATATATACTTTATATAGTCGGAAATTAATATTTCGATTTGTTACAAACTCCGTGACTGGTTCCACAAAATTTAATGCGTAATGTCAAAAAACCAGATGAAAATTTGTGAGATGAGGACGTGCTGCATAAAGCTGCTTTATTATTAAAAAAATTTGCATTGAAAATCGAGAAGAAAGTATTACCGCGAAGAATAACAGAACAAAATTTAAAGAATGGAGAAACATCGGTACCACAAGAGCCTTTAGACTTTTATTCTACTATAATAGCCGCTAGTAATGAAAAACGTAAAAAAAATCTAAAATTATTCGCCAAGTAAAATCTTTTTGTGAAGACATCGTCTATGCTGTTCATAATGGTGACTCTACCATCCAAACGTCAAAACATAGTATGCTAGAGATGTCTCTGAAAAGTTTAACAAGCAGTCGTAAAATTATCAACATAATACATCTTTGTGGGCATTGCATTAGCTATTCAGGAGTTCAAGAGCTGGAAACAGAAGCGACGTATACTTCAATACAAAAATCAAGTATATACCCCGAGATATTAAAAAAATTCTCACACCTCTGCACAGATGTTGCTTTCCAAATTTCGATCGATTCGTAGAAACAAAAAGTGGAAAAGATACCTAACACGATACTGTTGGCATTGTTTATCAAACTGTTGACTTTAATGCTACAGACGAAACCCAATTAATAGATTTACCTGATGCCAATAGTGAGGTAACCTTAAGCGTAAGCAAAAGAAAACGAAGAACACTAGAGGCTATTTCTACTGATGTACATAGGTAAACAACCAATGCCTACAAAAAAAAACAAAAACAACCAATTTCGATTTACAAAAATGCAGAACCATAAAATTTACAATTATATAAAACGATTGGCACAATTTGGAATATTTGCCATGCTCTACAGTTACCAAATGTTCCAATGTGGGTTGGTTTCAATGGCTTAATGAGTGACAAAGAACATCCCAGACAAATAGTTTCATATCTAACGCCTATTAATGAGTCACCTACTAATAAATCAGTGGTTTTGGAGACTATGAAACAAAGCCAGGAAATTTGTAGAGAAGTCAAACAGTCTTCCATCCAAGTCACCTATGATTTTGCAATTGCAAAATTCGCTTTATAAATTCAAGCTACCAGTAAACCAAACCTTGATAATTCGTTCATACATCTGGGTACGATAGCTTGTTTTAAAACTGTGGGCAAAGTCATCGTTGATTGTGGTTTAACCAACATAAGAGTACAAAGCAATTTGTTAGCTTTAGGCTCTGTAAATGGGTTTCTTGAAGGTAAACACTTCAATAGAGCAAAAAGGCTACATCCTTTGGTGGTCTTAGGATTAGAAATATTACAATTAAGATTCTTTCTACAGGTGAATAACACAGCGATTCATTTATAATAGAGAATGAAACTCTTAATGATCTTGTAAACAAATATAATATTTACAAATACCAAACTCTAGTGGCAATTTTGGAAAAACACCGCAATTTTATTTAATTTATATTAATCTCATTCATCATTATTTTGATTTATCAAGAAGCATCCGCACAGGAGATTTTGATTTGTTTTAAACTGTTCTACCAAAAATCAGAAATTTATTTTTCATATGCAATCAACAAAATTATGCTTGGTGGACTGTCAAATTCAGTAACAATTTAAGAAAAGTTGCCGAAACACACCCCGACTTGGAGGGGTCCCCCTCCCTTCCTTCTGTGCGTTACATACATTTTGTTCAAACAAACTTAATATACCCTGACACACTGTATGTGCAGGGTATAACCAGTAAGGATTGGAGTCGACAGTACTCGACTCCGACATACCCTGTACCTTCAATTAGTAACGGCTGTAATAGGGCGTTGTCCCGCCCACTTTTCAATCGAAACCGATCTCATTTCCATTTAATATCATACATATCAATTTTTATTCTTGTAGACCAATTTCTTCCAAAGGTTTAAGGTTTTCCTATTTTGGCAATATTTGGGCGTGGCCACGCCCATATTATGATTGAATCTTGTTACACTATATCCCAATATCATACACACCAAATTACATTCCTGTAAGTTAAATGGTTCACGAGATATAAGCATTTCAGATTTGTACTATATGTGGGCGTGGCCACGCCTACTTTTTATTTTACTTGTTAAGTCAGCTATGTACACTCTAAATTTGGTGTTCCTATCTCAAAAAACAACGCAGAAAATACGTCTTTTGTACTATTTTCCCGAGGTAGCTTCAGTTATTTGCCCTTCACCCCTAAACTAAGTCAAAAAGGGGGAAAACAAAATAAACTTTATCTGCGTAATGAATCACAGAATCTAACTGCCTTTGGTTCTGTCTATCATAGTTTCCGAGATCGACGCGTTCATACAGGCAGACGGACAGAAGGACGGACGGACAGACGGACAAGGCTAAATCGACTTCTCTTTCGAAACTGATCAAGAATATATATACCTTGTATAGTCGGAGATGTCTCCTTTAAGGTGTTACGTACATTGTCGACGTGCACAAAACTAATATACCCTTGTACCATAAGGTACAGGGTATAACTATATTTTTGATTGGAGAGATAAATCACCAAATAACGGGTGTTTAGTTACCATCTAGCAGCCAAGTTCTCGCAGTTTTACTTTTTAATATCCGCGAAGTGAAATTAAATTAGTTAAAGCTAAAATCAAATTGTAAAAAAGAAACCTTGAAAAGGAAGTATCCTGATTAGTATTATATAAAGTTTATCTTTTTGGTAATAAAACGCAATACTTAAATTTGTCTTTTCAATAATATTCAATTAAAATTTAATTATTTGGTATTTAAAAACCAGTAAGGGAGCTAATTTCAGCGTTGCTGAAACTTATATACTCTTGCAAGCATTTTCTCAATTATTGTTATTGGAAAATCCGTCTTATAGTTTTTCCAATAAGAATCTTATAAGTTTATAAAGATAAAGGGGCGTAACTCCGCCCATTTTCTAATTTTTTTTTAAAGAATACAATGCAATCATTCTACACTTCATTTTACAATTTTCTATCTCGTCTGCTTATAGAGAAATCACATTTTTATGAAATTTTGTAATATGGTCAAGGATTCTTAAAAACGCGTAACTGCAAGGTTTCATCTGTTAATAGTTGAGAACAAAAAAGTTTGTCTAACAAAAACCGAATTTTTGACCGATTGTTCCTACGGAAGCCATATGGTATAGTTGTCCGATCTTCACCAAATTTACAGTGTGACTTTATTGATGTCCAAATTGTTACTGTGCAAAAAAATGAAGTGATAGCTTTCAAATCACAGCGTTTTTAAAGAAAAAACCACAGTTTTAACCGATCGTTCCTATGGCAACTATATACTATAGTATTCCGATCAGGCTGGTTTCTTCATATAAACTGCCTGCAAGGAAAAGAAAATTTTCTGCGTTTAAATTTTTTTGCTAACGTCAAAACTCTGGGAGGAGTTCGCATTGAAACAGGCAGACAGACGGACATGGCTATATGAACTCGTCTCGTCGTGCTGATCAAGAATATTTATACTTTATATAGTCGGAGATGTCTCCTTCTCTGCGTTGAAAACTTCATGACAAAGTTAATATACCCTTGCAAGTGTATAAAAACATGTAGAATGAGAGGGAGGGGAAAAAATTGGATTGTAGGTGCAGTAAACACGTTCTTCTGCTATGGTTGTTTCATTACGATCATCTTCCTTGTGGATTGTTATTGAAACGCAAAAACGTTTGAAATTCGGGTTGGCAGCGCTTCTACCGTACTAAAAAATTTGGTGGAAAGCTACACATGTACTCAACATGCGACTGCGCGGGGAAGTTCTGAGCTTACATAACTGAGAGAAATTCAACTAAAAGCACATAAGCTAAAAGTCAAATTTCGGCAGTGTTAAAATACTCTCAGATCCATAGTTAACTGTAGCGATACAAACTGAACTGAACCTGTTTAAATGTTGTTGTCGTTAGCAGTTACCGTGCGAGTGCCAATAACAGTAACAAGGATTGTTATTAAGTAAGTTCGTGAGATATAATCAAACAAAGTTACTACCATTTCATATTACCCAACAACAAACAACCCCTACCTAGCCCAAAGAGCACAATATATCTCTTGCTCAGTTGCCCAAAGACGGGTGAGAGCCTGACTGCCTGACTGACTGGCTGGAAGTCTTGGCAGGGGTTGCTTATACAACGTTGCCACTGCGAAGAACAACGGGCACATATAGCGACTACAAACAGAACGGCAATTAGGTTGGCAACGCCAACCGAAGTTTTTTGTTTCCAATAACGTCTGGGGGTGGTGCTGGTGGTTGGAGTTTGTTTGTATGTATTGTGTTGCGACTAGACTGGAAACGAACATCGCTGCTTTAGCATGGTGCTTTTCACTTACTTATGTAGTTGGACTTGAGTTAATACTGTGCGAGGCTGATTTTTCGTCGACAAAACACCAACTCTCATAATAAATTTCTTTTGGATTTCTTTGCTGTGCCAATTGTTCAGCAAGTGTGGCTTAACTTAAATTTGGAAATCAGTAATAATAATAATATTACGGACAAGTGGCAAAAAAATAGGCAAAGAAACAACTTGAGGCTATATATGATACATAATTGCAGAAGGCAATGTTTAAAATGACTTTAAATAGTGAAAATCTTGCTGAAAAAGCCAACTGAACGTGAAAAAGTCAGACGACGAGAATTTGAACAGTTGTGCGGAAATGTTTGACCAAAATTAAACAAAAGTTAACAAATTAATAATGAAGGTAATGAAGGAGATTACTATTTTTTCTTACGTTACAAAAAAAAAAAAAAAAAAGTGAAAAAAAGGAAAATGTTTTATGGTGGCTAAGTGCAACCCCTTTTTTACGTTGTAGCGAATACGTTTCACACACACACATACACAACACGCACATACACAGATACGATCGCTCGCGCGCGTAAGTGCACGCACGTACACAAAACTCACGCACACAAGCGCAATTTGCGCGGCTGAGTACCGTTATAGTTCGTTCCATTTCGTGTGTGTGACACACACAGTAAACACAAGTTAAACGGTACGTGTATACTCCCCATTTGTGCAATGGGAGCTACTGAATGTTGGCGGTCGGTCTGTCGAGAGCCATCGCCATCGTCATCGTCATCAACAACCCTTAAAATGCGAACGAAGCGCTCTAAAAGCAAAACAGTGACAACAACAAAACACCTGAAAAAAAGTGAAAAACAAAAAAAAAATCCAAAAAAAAATTTATATTTGTACACATATATTTATATACACTAAGGTATATAAATAATTCGTGCAATTTAACAAATATTTAAAAATAAACTTAACCATTTTTTGCAAGCAATTTTTAAACTGCATAGTGTCCACAATAATACGTTATATTCATTAATTTCAAATATATGTATTGCCCACTGTCTATACACGCACACAAAAGCATTTTTGGCTGAAGAGTTTGCTAGTAAACAAATCTAAGGCGGATTAGATGAGCAGTCTTCGTGCCTACCCAGCCTTACAGAACTACATAACTTTTCTGTTCATTACTGAGCCGGACTTTTTCTACAGATTCAAACTCCTTACCAATGTTTAAACTCATTAAATTTCACTTAACGGGCCCGTAGGATCATTGAAAGCTTGCGAGAGACACCTGCTTATCTGTTAAAATTAATAGAATTCAATTGAGAGCATAAATTCTTTACTAATATTCGTTTCTTTATTACACATTTGCATTTTTAGTTGAACGTGGTGGACCGGAGACAGCGATAATACCGGCATAATGACTATTCAGTCTGCAGTAATTGAAAATAAGTTTGAAGAACGAAGTTAAAGATTCGATTCAATTCGATTCGATTCTATTGGGCCCAACTGAAACTCCGATGAAGCATTTGAATAGCTCGTTGAGCATGGAATCGATAAACGATATAATCGATACACAGTCATTTAATCGACAGCTCGTGGACGAGACAAGTGATCTTATTGGTGGTGATCAGCATGTGGTGGGCGTGGGCAACACAACAGCGGCGTTTATGAAACGCTCGCCCACGCCTAATATGAGCAATCTGCCCGTGCACGAAGTCATTGTCGACGACCATGATGTGACGCATAATTTGGTCAACGCTGGCGATGCACAGATAACGGGCGACGATGAAGGCGATGTCAGCGGCTCGGTGGTTATGGTTATCGATGGCATCGGGCAAAGTCCTGGCCAAACGACCTACCAAGTAATGCCGCAACATCTGCACCTGCACAATGGCCATCTTAATCTACACCAGCAGCACACTCATGTTGAACGCATTTGCGCCGCCAGTCCGGTCGACTTTGTGGGCACAGATGTCACGCTTGACACTCTGTCGGTCTCATCGTCGAATTCGACTGTGCCGCAGCTCGTTTCTGTCAAGCAGGAACACAAACTAGTTATTATCAATCATAGTTCCAACAGCAATAACAACAACCATAGTCATAGCCACAGCGGAAATAATCACACGGGCCTCAGCAGCAACAAGCGTAGCAATCACACGTTGGACATTAGGAATGTTGGCGTCATCGATGAACTGTCGTCGGATGCGGTCGAGGTGACACTCAATCAGCACCATCAGCAACTACTTCAGCAGCAGCAACAGCAACAACAGCACTACGGCCATCACCGGCATTTGCAGTCGATTGAAATGCACCATCATCATCATCACCAGCAACGACATCATCACCAGTCGCCACAGCAACGACATCAGTTTGGCCAGCATAACAATGGCACACACAACGATCAGCCGCACAATGATTCGTTGTCGGTCATTGTCCAGCCACACGACAACAATGTGGACGATGACGAGGACTCGGCAGACTCTACTGGCCAGTTGCTGAGTCCAGCGCTGGGCGGTGTTGGCGGCGTTGGCGATAATTCCTTGGAACACACAACGTACCAGACATTGACTTCGGTCAATGAACGTATGTCCCCGCCCGGCTTTAGTCCGACATCGTATGCCACGCTGACGCCTATACAACCGCTGCCGCCCATATCGACAATGTCTGACAAATTCGCGTATGGCGGCCACATTGGCGGTGGCGCTGGCAGCACAGTCTCAGTGCCTGGCACAAGTGGTGGTGGCGGCAGCAGCGATTGTGGTCCTTTTGCCGGCATGCCGCATCACCAGAATAGCCTAAGCGGTCTCAGCTTGAGTGGTCTTAGTGGAGTACAATCGCCTTATTCTTCGTATGACAAGTTGTCATCGATGATGTCACCGACATCACACAATTACGCCAGTTCGCCAACCCATACGCTCTCTGGCATGGTAGTCTCATGTGATCTACATGGCACAGCGGTGCCCTCGCCCGTCGGTTGTGGTGCGCTATCGCCGCAGTCGGAGCTGCACTCACCGCCGTTAAGTGGCTGCAAAGCAGACATTTTGCATGCGGACAGCCGTGGCCAGAAACAAGTAGTTTGCCTTTCACCGACGCGCGTCGCCGCAGATGGCATTGTCATCACTAGCGGTGGCGTCTATGAAACCGCTTACAGCGCGCATCAAAACGAGCACGATATCATGGTCACAACAACAACAACATCGTCATCGAACTCAACTGGCGGTCGAAACTCGCAACTGCGTTTGCATCATAGCCCAACGCTCAGTCCGCACTCAGTCTCGGCCGGCTCGATGCACTCACATTCGCCGGGCGGTTGCAGCATCAGCGCAAATCACTCCACGTCTGTGGTCACACTGCCACAAATGAATAGCTCGATGGTCTCGCTGGTCAGCAGCGATCTAGTCGATTTGCCCAGGCTCAACCATGACGCAGTGGTTGTCTCATTGACGCCAACACCGCCGCCAATCACATTGTCTGATGTCGGCAATAATAATGCAGAACGCGGTCTCTTGGCAATGACTTCACGCAACCTGCAACAGGAAGCCCATCTCCATAGCAAGAATCAACATAATTCAAATTCAAATCCGAATCCTCCCAACACAAGCGATTGCAATCCCAATAACGGCCTTCATCTAGCAAGTATAGCGAATAGTAACCTTAACAATATGTGCAATATAAATCAAGCGCATGAGACGGCGTCTCAGCAGCAACAACAGCAGCAACAACAGCAGCAGCAACATCAACAGAGCCATCAAAACGAGCACGTGCAACACCAAAAATTACACATGACGCCCTCAACTGCGCCGATCGCCACTGGCCGCAATAGCAATTCCAGTGGCGCCAGTGGCGGCGGCGGTAGCAGTGGAGGAAGCGACATGGAGGAAATCAATACAAAAGAACTTGCACAGCGCATATCCGCTGAGCTCAAGCGTTACAGTATACCGCAGGCTATCTTTGCGCAGCGTGTGCTTTGTCGTTCCCAAGGCACATTGTCCGATTTGCTGCGGAATCCAAAACCATGGTCAAAACTGAAGTCCGGCCGTGAAACGTTTCGACGCATGTTCAAGTGGTTGCAGGAACCCGAATTCCAGCGTATGTCCGCCTTGCGCATGGCCGCCGCCCAAATACCACAACGAAGTAGCAGCGGTGTCGCTAGTGGCGGCGGTAGCACCAACGGCGGTGCACTCGTTGGCAACAGTAGCAGTGGTAAGTGTTGTTTGTTTGTATTAAAAGCTTTCTATATCATGTATAAATTTGCCACATTGGTAGGCATGACAACTGGACACAACAGTAGCACACCAACCACTTGCCGACGCAAGGAAGAGCCGCATATGGAACACATGCCACAACCAAAGAAACCGCGCCTGGTCTTCACGGATCTACAGCGGCGTACTTTACAAGCAATATTCAAAGTGAGCAACAACAAAATACGAAGACGACAAATATCCCATTTACAGGAGGGCGTTTTACGCACGACGTATGTTGTCAGTTGTTATATGTAGACATAAGAATTACCATAAAAACAGGGCATTTTTAGGAAATTCCTATGTTTACATACAACACCTAGCAACATATGTTAATTAGCTCAAGTCGAGTTACGCCGCGCGTGAAAAGCCCTCGTGTAAATTGGGTAAAACAGTTTATTTCAGTTCAAAAATTAATTGCTAATTTTGTTTACAGGAAACTAAGAGGCCTTCAAAAGAAATGCAAGTGACGATAGCGCGCCAGCTGGGCTTGGAGCCGACAACAGTGGGCAACTTCTTTATGAACGCGCGCCGGCGTTCCATGGACAAGTGGCGTGACGATGACGGCAAAAACGGCCAACATCATCACAGCAACAACTCGTCCTCGGGACACTTGGGCGGCAACAGCAATCACCACACGGCCATGTCGCCGCTCGACAACCAGCATTCATTAGATTTCGACGATGATCACGATGACATGGACTTGGAACTAGAGCATAATGATTTCGATTTAGTTGATGGCGGTCATGATGATGATGATGACGACAATGATGACATGTTGTGACATCATACAGATGCAGTTGTCAAACTCGAAGCAGAGTTCGAGTCCAACGCAAACAATCAGAGCAAACAACATCAACAATTTTTCGATGCAATCATAGATGATGATAATATAATACCAACGCGTAGAAGGAAGCAGCTGGCAACGAAGCCGGAAACAAGAGCAACACAGCAAAGGCATCTGAAGTATAATACAGCCAGTTCGCGGTACAAGTTCATGGATACAATATCGAAGAGCGAGTGCGGTAATAACAATAAATGCAATTCGTCTAAACAACTGGCAAGCGAAAGAATTGCCGTCACTAAGTGCACAGATGCAGATAAGAATTCTAGTGATCAGTTTTCAGTTGAGTCGTCAAGGGATGATAACTCAACGCAGCCACAGTACGAATTGGATAGCGAATCTATACCCGAATACATAATACATGAGCAAGAACAGGTCATGGAGCTCGTGGAGAACCGTGGTTTACCCATTTGCATGGACAACCTCAATGTAAGCGATTGCGTTGACTATTTAAATGACATCGACGAGCTGAAGGTAATGATTGTTTGCTAGTTACAAGGCGCAACTTGTTTTGCTTTAACACGTTTCGCATAGGCAAAAGATAAATAGCAGCGAGAGGCAACACGGTCGCGACAACTGTTGATAGGACCAAGCTACGACTTAAGTATAGTTGGCAGGCGATAAAGATTGCTAAATTTTACGGTTTTTAGGCAGCCAACAAAGAGTGAGTTGAGATTGAATATGTATTTGTATTTGTAAAGTTTTTGAAGTTTTGAAGTTTCTAAAGAACACCAAAAGTAACATTTTTACAAATGCAGTAAATTGGGGCAATAATATTTTAAAATGTATTTTAATTGTATAAGAAATTAAAATTCCTTGTAGCATTGAATCATATGCAAATTCATACACACAGTCGATCAGTACGGCACATTTACAGTTTCTTGTTTTTGTTTTTTAAGAATTATACTTACATAGCACATACAAAGCCTTTCATGTTGAGACACATGACCAAACTCAATACTAGCAACTACCACCAACTAAAATTCGAACACGATTTTTAATATAATATCCACAGAGTAACTATCATATAGAGTGGAGAATGAACTCACTTCGCGTTTCTCTAAGCTTCATACCGTGTTACCGAGATCAAGGTTATTTCAGCACATTCGAGTTTCGTTGCTTTATTTCGGCGCCTATATAGCGTATGTTGTTAGGTATTGTATATATACATAAGAATTTCCATAAAAATATCAACAAAATTTTAGCGAACCCTTATGTCTGCTTACAACACCCAAGCACATACGCTATATTGCCGCTCTATATGATTATTACTCTATGATAATATCAAGACCTAGCAATCGCTCTAAAAACAGTACTTGCATATGGAATGCTTTGGTGGTAGGAATTTTTTTCCATAAACTTTGGACATTGAACATTGTAATCTGTGTTCACATTTGCAGTTATTATAATGATCTATTGATCGTTGGATTTAACGCTATACAGATGGATTGATCTAACAGTTTGCATAAATTGTTAATTATTTTTTAGAGATTGAATGCTCGATTGAAAGGTAATATCCGTATATAATGTGTGTGTGTGTGTGTCTAGGCACTATTTTTTTTTTTTTGTTAGAATACAAGACCCGGCCCGGCCTGTCGCGTTCCAAATCATAATTATCTAGTCAAATTTTAATTAATGCAAAATGTATATAAATAAATAATTAAATTTCCTGGCCTATACTATGAGTAACAAAAAATAAAAAAGTAATAAGTATGTAAAAGAAACTAGTCAGTAACCAATACTCAAAGAAGGACAAGTGAAGTGCAAAATGTCGTTAAATCGAGTTATGTAAAAGATACTAGTCAATTTAGTTTAAAAGTTTGACCTTCATTTAAGAGCTTTTGTTTGAAATAATACCAATATACATATATACATTTACATGTATAAATGTGTATATGTGTAATCGGAATATATAAATGATTATATTTATTATAAAAAGAATATCAAATCACACTCATAAATTTAGTAAATGCAAAATTAATTAGCATAAATGAATAAGCTAAGAGTTACCAATAATCACTTTGACAAATATTACTTAAAAAAAATAAAAAACAACAATTATATTTCCAAGGCAATTTATAATGAAAAATACAAGAAAAAGTCAGCATGAAATAAGAATTTAACAGCAATTAAGGGAAAAAGCCTCTTCCAATTGATAAACTTACATACGTCGTTGTTGCAATCGAAGCATAGCATGGTCAGAAACAGTTCCAAATTACGGTACTTTTAGTGTGTCCAAACACGAAAACGGATGAATAGCGACTTTGTTGAAACTCTATAGTTTTCGCAGCTTCAGACCGCGCACGAAAGTTAAAAACATGGAAAATTGTTTTATACATTTGATACCTCTCGTTATTTGAATGTACTCCGATCGAAAATTCTGCATCTTTTTCTATCTTTTCTAATTTGTAATACATGCCTATGTTGATTACTTCTCTGGATAATTCCGAATAATCGTAATTATAATTGAATAACTTGAACAGTTTTATGCTTTGCTCCTTTAAATTTATAGTACAACTTCGATAATCCAAACGTTCCAGCAATTCAGTTATGTACTTGTATTATGTCTTCTATCGATATAAAGTCAGGTATGATGATAAAAATGAGTTTTTTGTTTTTAAAGTTAAAATTAATCAGGTTTGATTGTATAAATCAATGAAAAATTCTAACAATTAATTCGGACAGTTCGATAATTCGCACAATAGTAGATTTCAAATTGTTTGGCTTACCGAAGTTCTACTGTATTTGTATGTACTTTATGGCATTGCGAATGTAAAATGTTATTACATTAAATTATTTGTTCGATTCGACGACTGTTGTCAGTTGGAATGGGTGCGGAATCATTGGCAAATGGCAATTTTAAATTTTAAAATAAAATTAATTTCATATATTACTACAGGAAAATTTGTAAAGATTAACCGTACCATATTATATTATATAAGCGACGTGCACACTTACAATATGTACAGTTGTGGCTAAAAAAATAGCAGTGCTGCTTAGAATGATGTGTAATCTTGTACTGAATGGTGACCGAGGGTCTTATTAATACTTTATTCGACGGCCCAGAAAAAATTGTGGTGGAAGAAATCAATAGATGAAAATGTAATAACTCTTATAACAAAGATTGCCTAATATTTTAGGTTAAGGATCTGTGGGCCAAAATCATGTGATTTGAATCTGCTAATAAGTTTAATTTTATTAAAATGGCTAATTCAGTCACAAGTTTTCGAAACAATTGAGAAAAGTCATACACGTCAAGAGAACTGTTGACTATGTTAAAAAAAAATACAAATCAGAATTCTGGATCGATTTTTGATGGATTGTTACTAAGTAAAAAATAGTCGTAACAACAAACTTAAACAAAAGTTTAAAATGTCCTTTTTGTTTCATTTTCGGATATCTCTGCGACAAAAGCCCTCAGCTAGAATCTTGGTTCGTATCGGCTTTTCAAAAATCGAGCCAAAATTCAAATTTTTTTGTGCCCTTTACTGTCGTGAGTAGCGAATCACGAATCAAAAGTGTGGTTTTGTTTGACCACTACTATTTTTATGACTGCAGCTGTACGTGTGTAAAAGCCGCCGCGCAAGCGTTTTCCGATTCTATGCGCACGACATCTGGTGAGACCTTTAATTGTATTTACGTTAGCTCGTTAGTTCGTACGCTCATTTGTTTTCTTAAGTACAAAATGTATTCTTATTTCATATTTTGTTACATAGTTTATTTAAGTTCTTTGTGTGAATTTACTTGATACACACGCCAACAAACAAATATATCGTAGATACATGACAAAAAAAGTCCTTGTGTAGCTAAAAATATTGTAAAAAGAGAACATAGAATTGATAACGCTTTATTTGCACTTAAAAAACACCTAACCATTGTAAAAAAAAAAATAAAAACAATAATAAAAAAAAAAGTCGCGGCACGTTTTTCATTAATTTCGATGGTAACGACTCACCAACACAATGCACAGTGGTCGATGTTCTATGGTGAGAGCGGCCAAAAATACTTCCAGTTATAATAGAGGCTTGAAATTTACAACAACATTTTCTTATTTTTATTGTAAAATGATACATAAAAATAGCCGGATCGGACTACTATATCATAAAGCTGCCATAGGAACGATCACTCAAAAATGATGTTTTTGCTTAAAAAACGCTTTTATTTTAAAGATATTACTCAAGTTTTTTGCACAAGAACATCTTAGATGTCAATGAAGACACACTGCAGAAGATCCAACGTTTTGTAGCTCTCATAGAACCAATCGGTCAAAAATAAGGTTTTCGTTGGAAAATTCGATATAAGAAACTTCTACTGAAGATTTGTTTCCAAAATTCTATAAAATTGTAATCAGTAATAAACAATAATATTAACATTAATACAAACTAGTATAAAATATGGAAGTATACATACAAAAAATTATGAAAAACAAGACAAACACCAAAAATCGTAGGCTTGCTAGAATAACACGAATAATCCAGAGAGGGGCAGAAGGTGGCAGCTGAAATTAAGCAGCTTAACTGAGAAAATATTAAGTAATATTAACAAACATATTTCATTTCAGGGCGGGACGGGGATCACAACTTTTTTTTATACAAATACACCACTCAACAGGGCACTAATAAAAAAATAGTTTTAAAACAATTGGTGTACATATTACTATACAAAAATCGATTAGTTATATTGTCTGTACCTTTCTTTTTAATATTCATTATAATTTACGGTTAATTTTTTTACAAGAGATAACTTTCAAACTCCGTTCACTGCACAGTTCAAGTGTTTTTGTTGCCTCCCTTCAGTCGTTTTTCGTAGATAGTACGAATGGCATAGAGCAAAAAAATTACAAAAAAATTACCGTTTGTATTATTGTTCTTTTAAGAAATATTTTGGACATTCGCAGTGGAAAAATTCAAACTTTTTGTATTTTATTTTTGGCCTATGAAATCGATCACTGTGCCATGGCGAACTGCACAAACACATGAAGGAACTAACTATTCGTTGTAAAAATTTCGATTTCTTTAATTGCAAAAAAAAAAAGAATATTATAAATTTCCTAATCGTTTTATTGCCATTTTACGAAATAAGTAAAATTAATTTACCATAAAAGGGACACGTCCAGAATGAGCCATATTGGATGAGTTTGCATTCGTACTGGATGACCAAGCGCGAATACAGTCAGTCCGACTTTATTCTTTTTTTATTTTACTTTCAAAACAAATTACATGGCAATTTAAACGTTTTTTAATATAAACTAACCAGATTTATACTTGTTTTATATTGTTCTTCTTAGTTCTTAAATATTTCGACTTCTTGAAAGATTTGGTCGCAATACTATTCAGTGAGATTAAATTGAAATTTTATAAACTAGCAAAATGAATTTAATGAACAATTTTAAGTATTTTGAGGAAGAAATCTAAAATATTTAACAGCAATGCTTGAACAAAATGGAAATTTTATTCACAATGTGTTCGAAATGTTTACGAAACTTTTACAAGTTTTAATTTTATTGAAAGAGTTCACAAACTCTCCAATACAACTTATCATAAAATACATAATACATATTTTACATAAATTTTATTTATTGTAATAATTTCAAAACTTTTGTGATTATTTTTTTTACATTAATTGTAATCAGAAGTTGGTATACAAACACGACACACGGCCCAATTGATGGAAGCCATTCATGCATGCATTCCCACATCATTTACACACGCACGCACACAATTTCATATTTTTTTCATATACACACACATAAGCAATAGTTTGGAGTAAGTTAACGGCCTCAATCAACACAACATAAGCTAAAACTTTTGTTGAAAGCATTGATGCAAATTAAGCTTGCCATATAGCAATGTCCCTAATATTTTATACTGCCATGGTCGACAGTTTTCAGAACTAACATAGATTGAGTGGTGTGTTGCACCTTATATAGTAAGAGTATCTAATATTGAGGACGTTGATATATAGCGTTAAAATGGCTTCAATGGTTGAATGTGAAAAGGACAACGGCGCAAATTCTATTTTTTTTTTTAATAACATTCAAAATGTTTTCAATTAGGATAAGATAAAGTTGCAGGGCGTATATGATAAAATTGCTTCGCCTGTTTACTTGTTCGCAAAGAAAGCCGGATTCGGCGACAAATTGGGCGCCATGTTGTTTAAGTTGCCGGGGCCTTGCTGCTGTTGGCTTCTGGTTGTCGTCGCATACAGTTGCTGCTGAAAACTATGGTATTGTTGAGCGTATTTCAAATCGTTGGAAGAGGGCCCGACGAACGATTGTTTGTAGTTGGGATTGTTATTGGGGTTGCCGGGACCCGGCCCGGAAGGTATATTGCCGCCTATCATGACAGACCCACCGCCGCCTTGCTGCATGCCCACGCCTATGTCGTTGTTTGGCATCATGCCTGTCCCCGCAGCTGGCCCATTGCCTTGCACGTTGGCATTGCCGCCTGGGACATTCGGTGCATTCATGTTTTGGCATAAGCCACCTGGTGGCATGGACTTAAGATTTTTCTGCTGTTGTTGTTGCTGTTGTTGTTGTTGATGCTGCTGCTGCTGCTGTTGAGATACACCGAACATGCCTTGTCCATTGGGACCGTTATTACACGACGAGCCGGCATTGAAAAGCGCAGCTGGATCCGGGCAATCTAGCACTTCGGGTGTTGGGCCTGGGTATTGGGGTTGTTGGCTACCAATGATATTGTTGTTAGGCGCCTGCATACGTGGACCACCCATGCCATGCTGACGCATGCCATGCGGCCTCATGCCGCGTATCATCGGCTGACCAATGTTGATGTCGTGTGGGGGCATCATGCCATTATTCGTCATTATGCCGTCGTCGTCCATTACGGGCACTTGGTTGCAGTTTTGAAAGAAATTCATGCCACTTAAATTGTTGACGCCAGGACCGCCAAGCGGCATATTGCCAGGATTACCGCTACCCATTTTGCTGGCTTCATTCGGCATGTTCGGGTTCATTGGGCCGCCCACCAAATGGCCATTGTCATTGCCACCCATTGGTCCACCGCCACCGGCGGCCATTTGTGGATTTGCGTAACGCTGCAAAAACTCCAAACTTGGCGGCATTCGAATGTTGTTGTTGTTGCTTTGCGGCCGTACCGGCATATACTGTATGGTATTCGGTGTACTGGCCTTCACTTGTATATTAGGGGAAACATTAAAATTGCCAAAATTGACGGGCATGCGTCCAATCATGCGTGCCGAAGGCGGCATGACGCCATGAAAATTTCCACCCGGACCGTGACCTTCACGCATACCGGGGCCATTTGGTCCTGGATTAAATCCAGAGCCGCACATTTTCGGATTGAGCATACGTTGGCCCATGGAATTCATTAGCGGACTCATGGGATGACAGTTATTGCCACCGCCACCAACACCAGGCCCAGGACCAAACGGTACGGCATTGTTCATGTGGTCCATGCCATTTGTATCCATAGATGGTATCATGCCTTCAATATTTTGATTAACCATATTGATGTCGTTGGGACCCATTACATTCATGCCGCCTGCAGAGCTGCTGCCCACACTAGATACGCAGCTTGTCAACTGTTGAGACATTTGTGCCAATGATGATATGGGATCAAAGCCTTGGTTTATTTTATTTTGGCCCGGGCGATTGCTATTCGGATTTAGTGGCATGTTGTCGGTCCGTCGACAAAATTGTGCTGCACCGCCAGGTCCACAGTTTTGTCGCTAAAATGTATATAGAGTTATATTTATTCTAGCTAGTGTCCAAAATTTTCATAACAATGACTCACCTCGAGCGGATTGGAACCAGGCGCAGGACCTGCACCTTTAAAGGTGTTCATGGCAGCATTAAGATTGTTTTGCATTTGCGGGTTAAAATTTAAGCCGGGACTTGAAGACGGAAATCGGCCATCAATGTTGCCTGTATCGATCAGATTATTGGCATTACTTGGTGAACGCGTGCGCTGCGGACTCGGTCGTGGGTTTTTCAAGTCACCTGGGTTGTTCAAGTTAATACTATTAATACATATATTTTTTACTACATATTGTATGCACATACCTGCGTTGTTGTTGCTAAATGTTTCAAGATCTTTTGGCGACATATGCGACAGGGGCGTGCTTGGATTGCTATTAAACTGATTCAGACCGCCGGACGCACCACGGTTTCGATTGGATGGTGAACCACCATCCGGTTGAAAGCAATTTTTCGTTGTTATATTGTTGCCTGTTGTTGTTGTAGTCAAAGTTGTTGACGATGTCGCCGACGGTGCATTAGACGTTGAGTTCGATGCATTTGCGGCATCCATGTTGGGCGAGTTTGCAGGTATGCCTAGAGCGCCAGTTGTACGTGGAGATGGCAGCGACAGATTTGACGTGGGATTATTAGGGCTTGCTGGATTTGGTGATTGTGTTGCGATCGGTACAGACGCTGAACGTTGTGTCGGATGATAAGGTGGCGGTGGCCCTTGATTGCCACGTACGAGCTGATTAGGTCCAGCTGCAACTGTGCCTAAAGCCGATGGCAAACTATTGTTCTGTGTCATGCCCGTACGTCCAGGCGCTTTGCTGCCCTTCAAACGTTCCTCAAAGAACTGCTGCTGCATTTTTGACCATTCCATTTGCGCCATGCCAACTGGCGGCATATCCGCATTGGGCAGCCCCTTAGCCATATCGTTAATACCGACACCACCACAAGTTGGATTGCCAAATGCTGCTATTAGCTCTGGTGAATTTGACAATAAATTGCCACTTGGTCCACTATGGCACTGCATATTATTTACAGAAATGTTTCCAACATTAACGCCGCCTATTGCGCCCGAAGCGCAGGACATATTTCCTTGTGCCGATAGTCCAACACACGCATTCTTTTGTCCACCACCGACGCATTGCGCACCGGCACCTGATGCAGACAATTCGCCCATGACATCACCAGGTAGCATGCCCTCATCCCCTAAGCCACCAGGCAAGTGGTCGGACTTTGTTTGAATCATCATGTTTGGTTGCATTTGACGCATTGACGCATTGATTGTTGGATTGCTCATGTTCGGTGGCCCATTTCCAGCATTTCCCGGTGGTATGTTCATTATGCTGGCGGGTACTACGTTGCCGGGCATGTTTTCATTAACCAATTTGTTAAGTTGATTCGACGTTGATATATTAGGCGAACTATCGTTTTCGGGAAATAGAAATTGATTGATTTTCTTCAGTTTGGCCAATTGTTCATCTCGGTGTTGACGTTGCTGTGGCGTTAAATTCTCATCCGGTACCTTAACACCCTGCAGTGAAGGAATCGTACTATCGCTGTTGGCGCCATCGGTGCATTTATTAAGCGCATTATTGACTGTATCACTACCGCTCTCAAGCAGTTTTATTGCTTGGTTCTCGCTAGCGCCACCGCTTTCTAACGTATTGCGCGTTTGTTCCCAGCACATCAGATCGTTCTCATTAGCCAAAGCATCTACACTCTCGGCAAAAGAGTTAGGCACATTTGAGTTTAAACGCATTGCCGAAGTTTTACTACTCATGTCTTGCTGGTTTAAATTTGCTTTGCCACCGCCACCGCCGCCGCCACCGGCTGTTGGCTTTGCTTGCTGTTGTTGTAATTTTGATAAGGGTCCACCGCCACTGACGACATTATTCATCCAAGGCTGCCCAATCGCGCCGGATAAGTTGCACATATTGTTGAGTGAATTTTGTCTTTGCAATTTGTTCATTTTCATTGGATTTTTCATAAAGAAATCTTCAAGGAAGTTCTTTGTAGCCGGTTGTGTGCAATGATATGCAATGATCGTTTGAAATTGACCACTGAGCACAGATTCAGCGCCCTTGTTTGCAAGTTGCGTTGAAAAGACGAATATGTGGTTTTGTTGCTGCATATAATCCATGCAATTGCCCATTGGACCGCCGCTGTTGCCGCTAATGAAGTTAGTCGGACCCTGTCCTGGTTGTCCGCTATTCATGCCAACCGGAGCACTGCCGTTGTTGCCACTACCACTGCCGGTGCAAATATCATTCAATGAATTGCTACCCAAACCATTTCCAGCTTGTGTGTCATCACTAGATAAACCTAAGGGCGTTGATGTTTTTTCGTTGTTGTTGTTGATGTTGCTCATAGAGGATGCGTTGTTTGAGTGCTCAACTTTTATTGCTTAAATTTTAAACGCTGGTGTTATTTTCGATGCATTAGAATAAGAAAAACAAATCATGCATACCTGGTGTGCCGGAACGACCGTCGCAAGTATTACCGCTAGGTCCTCCAATCGACCCAAAACCAACTGGTGACATTTTGGGTGACAAATTTTCTTCTTTCTTGACATTTACTAAGCCACCAAGCGTATCTGGTTCTTCTTTTATTGAGAGCATTTGATTTTTTGCAGCTGATTTTGCATTGTTGCCAGCAATACTGCTTTTGTCATTGTTTAATGTTTTGCCTAAAAACAAGTAACAAATTAATAGTACAAAAATTTACGTATGTCATTTGTCTCAGTTTACCATTGTCCTCGTCTTTTACTGCAATTTTTTTCTTCTTCTCGTCGTGTAACAAGTCTGCAGAACCTTCCACCATTTGCGATATATTGCTACAGTTTGAATGATCACTACCGTTCTTCGGAGAAGACGTTGTGTTGTTGGCATTCGTCGAATTTTGCCGATGAATGTTCGGCGTGTTGCCACCACCACCACCGACAGATACTGCTGGGCCATCGACAGAACCGCTATTGCTATTATTGCCGCTTCCACACGAGTTCACTCCGTTATTTGTCTCATCTATAATATTTTGACTATTTGTGTTTTCTGTAAAGAAGCAAAAGTCGTTGATGTTATGTCTGCTTGTCTCTTGCCTAGAGTATGCCTACCAGGGGACAAAGCTGTAGAGAAAGGTTCACTTTTTATATTGTTCTTCATGGCATTTGTTGGCGAAGGGGCAAGTTTTGTGCAATCCGTGTTATTTGTGGATTGCTGTTGATTGGACGAACCTGCAGTCGCCAACATTTCTGATATTTTTTTTTTAATGAGCACTGAAGGAATTGTATCCTCGTTCTCTACCACAATAAATTCACACACAAAAAAACAGTTTAGCTTAAGCGAACAATAAATTCCAGAAAATGTGAATAGAGTTTTTCACGACATTCTGATTATTTTTCACCGTCTCGTACAAAAACCAATAATCTAACACGCTTGTCGATTTTATTTACTAATTTTATTTATTTTTATCGCGAACGCAACAAAAATTTCAAAGAATGCAAATCAAGTAAGTATACTTACTAGAGCTGGGAAACAATCGATGGCACTACCGATAGTATTTTGTCACTATCGGTCCCGCTTTTATAAGTGTTTGCTAACTAGTTTTTTCAAATGTACTAAAACTTACTAAATATACGAATTTATCAATATAACTTTATGAATAATGTTAAAAATCAACAGGCTATTATTATTAGTGATTGGTTAATGTTTTAAATGTAAATTCATGCCAAAAAATAATGTAAATGTAACTATACAGGGAAATTTTAGGGTTTTTTGGAAGCACAATTTTCGAATGCAACGCTGTGGCAAAAATGTAAACAAACTGCTTCCTCTTCTGGTTCAATTGACTCTGTTATGACACTGCATAACATACATTGGTTTAGCCTATGTCGCGGTGCACTCCATGCGGATATTTCCCGACCCTCCAATTCACGGAAGTTTTCTTTCGTGATATCTTCCTCTTCTGGTCGTGGACGCTTTTGATGCAATTTGTCGCTTTTGGAGTAATTGTGGGCTCGCTCGCGCTTTCCCAAATCCGAGTCATTTCGCGCCATTCTGAATTTCGAATTTATAATTTGCATTCAATTAACTTCATTATTTTTATCAAAATGTCCCACAATACCAAACAACATGGTTGAGTTGTGAGGGACCCACAGACGAATTTAATTAAATGCAATGTACATGTGTAATGAAGGGCTCCCGGATGGATCTTTTAAGGCCATATTCCTCGAGTCATAGAAGCTTCGAAATGTTTGAAATTTTCAGTTTTAAAGACTGTTGGTTGCAGTTCACACATTGGGGTGGTAGACAATTCCGTTCAACACGGCGTATATCATCTAGAGTGTTCTCAGCCATGGCGTGTTTTTAGAGGTTACTTCACCCGCAAAATATAGTATTCCATAATATCCAACATCCAAATACTATATTTTTAGGCCAATATTTACTAAAAATATAATATTCTATTTTATCCGTTGTCCAAATTAAATGACCACAGACGCCACTCTTGCCATTAAAGTCAGCCACTTGATTGCAGGGAACAAAAGACATTCAAGCCGTCATGTGGAGACAATGATGAAACTAGAAGTGAAGGAAGCACCGACGACACATTCTTTTACTGCTTAACAATACGAGTTTATGCACCTCAACGCGCAGACACCCAACTCTATGTCAGCCTTGAAAACCCACAAAAAGAGCAGCAAAGCAGTTCAAGGCACGCCGTCGCCGCCCTTCGTCATACTGCGCAGCGAAAGAAAACAGTGAATGGTTCATCAAAGGAGACCACAAACCGCAGCACCGCATCAGAAGAATCAGCATTATTCCGTTATGGCAGCGTTGCCCATTCGCGCGTTCGGCGTCGAGTCGGCGAAAGAGGCAAATGTGTCATTAATCGATGCAATTGGTGCAATGACTCGGTCGAGGGCCATAGGAAAATGTCTCGAAAGTACTGGCCTGGCCAATGTCGCTCGAGTTGCCGAGCCACTTGAGCCGAGTCAATGTTGGTGACTCCCCCACATTTGGCGGTGTTAATTGACTCACAAAGGCTGTAAGTACTGGCTTGCTCCATGTCGTTTGGAGTTGCACCGTCACTTAGGCTATGAGACAACCAGAGTGCGATATTTTATCGATAATATCGAATATTTATGTGAAAAACATCGAAAATATCGAATATGCAATGCAAATCAAGTATACTTACTTTCAGTGTTACCAACTCTCAAAAATTATTCTCCCTAAAATCCCTACAATTCCCCTAAGCAAATATTAATGGGCACTGCTGCGGTTTTCATTTTGAAATTTACTAAAAAAAAAAAATTAATGATTCGATATTCAATTTTTGCTGAATTCAGCAAAATTTGGCAAAGTTTTGGAAATGGCAGAATGGTTAAAGTTGCCGCGCTGCATACAGCATGTTGCTAACATTCATTATTTCTGTTGTTAGCAGCGGCGAGAAAGAGTCGGGGCTCTAAATGTTTCATTCATGACCCGTCTCTTTCACGCCACTAAGAAAAGGGGTGTAGAAAATGTTGCCAAAACGGGCAATAACAGAGCTGTTGACTTTTACAGTGGTAGTGACATGAAGTATGTTCGCTTGAAATCTGAAGTGACATGAGTTGGCAGCAAAAACTTGGACGCAAATAAAGTAAGTTACTTACTTTTAACATTTGGTGTTGCCAGATGGGCGAAAGTCAATGGAATTGGGTAATTACATTTTTTATATCAAGAATCGTTAATTATTCTACAACCAGTTCACACCAGCGGTCTTCATCACACTAGCGATAAAATTATGGGAGGGGGGTTCAGTAAAATCTCACCTAGGGGGAGGGGGGTTCATCGGACATCTCATGTGATTTTTTTAGTTCACTAGTTTACCATTTTTTTTTAGATTTAAGCAAAAAAAAAAAAAATTATAAGGGTATTCAGTTGTTCTCGCATCTGTAGCAGATAGCAGGTCTAGCAAACGAAAGCTAGTGAACGCCCTTCTGAACAAAAAACTGTCGCAACTCAGATATATGAGCTAAGTAGGCTTTGAATAATTTGTGTCTAAATAATAAATAACATTCAAAAGAAAATACAATTGATAATGAAAGATATGTGTATGGTCTGGCCTAACCATAAATTAGCTTTGCATAGTTATGTGTACTCATTGAAATTATAATAAAGGAAATCAAACTCGTTTTGTAAATTAAAAACGGGTTAAAAAAGCAAATTATGTTCAGCGATATAAAAATTATTTTAGTTCAAACAACATTGTCCCAATTTTCTTTCCGATGGCATTTTCCACCTTCATCAATAGCTTAACATACTTATAAAAAAAAAACGAAAGTTTTATATGCAATATTTCTAGATCGAAAGGGTCTGAAGAATTTAAAATTGGTATATTTGATATTAAATGGAAGTGAAATCCATTTCGATTGAAAATTGGGTGGGGGAAGACCCTCTAACAGTCCCAACAAACTGATGGTACAGGGTATGTCGAAGTCGTGAACTCTCAACTGCAATTATTTACTGTAATTTTTGGAATTTAAATTCAAATAACTGTTGCAAAGTAGTCAGGGTTTTCCAATTGTGTTAAAAACATTCCAAATAATACCGAAAATTTGTAGTGTTATTAACACAAAACACAAATAAAAATTTGCTACATGTGCTACGATTTTTATATACATAGGCTGGGGTATGGCAATCTCGGCAAACTTTTGTTCATACAATTTGTTTTTGTAATTTGAAATTTTCGTTTGCTAGACCTGCTATCTGCTACAGATGGGAGAACTACTGAATACCCTTTATATTTTTATCAATTTTTTAGCAAAATCTCATGTGAGATTCAGAGGGAGGGGTTCGTCAAAATCTCATCGGTTGGCGAGAGAACGAAATCAAACATTTTATATCTGCATTTTGATGCATTAGTTGTATGTGTTGTGTTATTGCTTGTGACATACGAGTAGTCGTCGCATATGGGAAGATATGGGAATTAATTTTTTTTTTATATGCTTCTTTTATGTCAATAAAATTATGTGAAACTAAAGCCACTTTCTTAGTGAAAGTAGTTAAAAATTCCCTTTGATTTTTTAACGAGTTAACGCGTTACCGAACAACACTAGTCGGGGTTGATGAAAACTCGGTAAATTTGTTAATGTATTTTGTTTTTGGATTTTCGTCAGTTACGACCAGCGTTGCCATATATTTTTTTTACCAAGTCGGGATTTTGAAACTTTTTGAGTAAAAAAAGCGGGACTTTTTCGTCGAAAGCGGGACATAATCAAACAACGTATATAATCAGAAGTTTTTAAATATTTACCTTTTTATTTGAATTTAAATTACATTTTTGTGACCAAAGAAAGCAAAAAAACCCATGAAAAATGTATTTTAATATTACATTTAATATTTCTGAGAAAACTTAACTTCTTTTAAAGTTTCCTTTTTCTCTTCAATAGGAGTGAAGAACTATTCACAGAATAACTGTAAATTAAACCGGATGAGTAATTCTTCTTTTATTAAATTTACAGAGCATTCTTTTGTGTCATCCGACCTTTTTTTATGAGAATTAAAAATGGAAGACACTTCCAAAGGAAAATCAACGATTTTTGGTTTTTAGGTAGCAATGTCTTAAATTGACAGCCCGGCTTTACTGCTGAGTTGGTTTTGAGAAAACAGAGTCCAAAATTTATGTTAAGGAATATTGACATGACTTCACTTTTCACTCGCCTCGTCTATTTCTTCCTTTTCGAGGCGCAAGTGCGCCACATTCAATAGTGGTTCACTGACACAGTTGACATTGCAAGCGACAAGCGAACGCAAAATTTTCATTCATGTTCACAATTGCATTTCGTGGTTCTGGTTTGAAAAACATAAAACTAAAATGAAACTCAAAAGCCATTATAGAGTTTTCATGATCATGTGGAATTAATTATTATGGAGCTATTTAAAAAAAGCGGGACTGAGCCTGTCCTGTGCTTAAATATCGGGACGTCCCGCTAAAATCGGGACGTCTGGCAACGCTGGTATCGGCTTAAGTGGTATTTCGCTTAGGAGACGTCCATAAATTCCATGAGATAAAATTGGCGGGAGAGGGGGACGAACTTTTTTAATATAATTAAAATATTTTTTAAATTCTAAGCAAAATATTTAAATTTTCAAAGTTTTCAAGTTGCACTCACTTCCTTAAGGAATGAAAAACTTAAAATTGCCTAGCTCAGAAACTATTACGAATACAAACATGAAATTTTGACACAATATAAAGCTTTAGTTAATGATCATTCCTGCATAATTAACTCAAAAATCACATTTTTTGAGTTATGACGGTCTTGCAGTAAGCAAGCGATATGTTTTTGTATGTACATATCGTTTACTTACTGCAAGACCGGCATAACTAAAGTGACCAGACGTCCCGTTTTGAACGGGACTGTCCCTTTTTATAATTACGAATCCCGGTGTCCCCGTAATGAACTCTGGGACGCAAAATTGTCTCGTTTTGTAAAACCGCGCAAAAATTTGAGTAGGTAGGACGGCGGACGGTTATACGAAAGCAATTACATGAATGAACATTAGGTACGCCTATGTTGCATAGCAGTACCCATAAGGGTTTGGGCCTGCTGAGCTCTTGCTGTGTCAATAAAGTCAGTGAACCAGTGTCGAAAGTGGCGCACTTGCGTCTCAAAAGGAAGTAAGAAGTCGTGGCGGATGAAAAATGCTAACTGCACTTAGGTTCATTTAAGACACGCTAGAACATAAGCAATTTCAATATTTCATGTCGAAATTAACATACGCCCTAACATAATTTTTGTGCACAGTTGTCTTAAGCTAGGTACACACGATGCAAACAATTTGCAGCAAGTTGATTGCTGCAATCAAATTTGCACGTATAAACACGAGTGCAACCATTTTGCTGCAAACAAAGAACTTGCAAAAATTTTATGCAGCAATATTTTTTGCTTGTCGTCTGTATACATTGTTTTACCGTTATCTTGGTTGCGTCAGTTGCTTTCTTGTTTGCATGTGCTGTTTGCTTTCAGTCGCAATATTGCAGCAAGCAAAGCAACATGTGGGTTCGCGAGAAAACGATAAAATTAATTGAATTATACGAGAATTATTCTGTTTTATGGGATGTCTCGTCAGCAGACTACAAAAATAAGCATAAAAAGCAAAATGCTTATCGCGAAATTGCTGAAAAATTAGCAAAAAGTGATGATGAAATAAAAACAAAAATTCATCATTTGCGCACTCAATTTTTGCAAGAGGTGCGCAGAGCGAAGCAAAAAAAGAGTGGCCAGGGTACATCGGACAACTATACCAGCAAATGGGAGTTTTTCGATGCGCTTAAATTTATTAAAAATGACAACGGAAATAATTATAAAATTCAAAATTTGGTAAGTAGTACAATTTATTGAACATATCGTAGTAATTACTTATTTTGTATATGTTTATATTCAGAGATGTACAAAATACTTTTCGAAAAGTATTTAAATACAAAATGCAAATACTTTTTTAATATAGTATTTCAAATACAAGATACAAAATACTTTTGCCTTTTGTATTTAAATACTAAAAGCTCTTCAAAAAGAGCATCTGACATGTTGCGTCTGTGTGGACGCATAATCATACCACCATACGAAAATAGCCTTTCCACTGGTGCTGAACTCGGGAGACAAGTGTTGTACCGTAAAAACACTTTTTATACTCTTGCAATTAACTTTGTCGTGAAGTTTGCAACGCAGAGAAGGGGACATTTCCGACTATATAAAGTATATGTATAGTATATATATATATATATTCTTGATCAGCTCGACGAGACGAGTTCATATAGTCCGTCTGTCTGTTTCAATGCGAACTCCTCCTAGAGTTTTGAAGTTAGCAAAAAAATTTAAACGCAGAAATGTTTCTTTTCCTAGCAGGCAGTTTATATGTAGAAACCAGCCTGATCGGAATACTATAGCATATAGCTACCATAGCAACGATCGGTTAAAAATGAGGTTTTTGCTCAATAAACTCTTTGATTTTAAAGCTATCGCCTCGATTTTTTTCACAAGTTTAGTTTTTAAAAATCCTTGACCATATTACAAAGTTTCATAAGAATCAGACATAAGGGCGTGGCACCGCCCATATAGAGAAAAACTAAAAACGTTATTTATCAATAAGCAGACGAGATAGAAAATCGTAAAATGAAGTGTAGAATGATTGCATTGTAATTAAAAAAAAACATTAGAAAATGGGCGGGGTTACGCCCTTTATCTTTATAAACTTATAAGATTCTTATTGGAAAAACTATAAGACAAATTTTTCAAATGCTTGCAAGAGTATATAAGTTTCAGCAACTCTGAAAATAGCTCCCTTACTGGTTTCCATCTGTCATTTTGCGCATAGACTTTCAAAGCTGCTCACCACTAGTGGCCATAAAAATAAAAAAGTATTTTGTATTTGACAAACCATTTTACAAATACAAAATACGTCTCGAATAGTATTTCAAATAAAATACAAAATACTTTTAAAAAAAAGTACTTAAGTACAAAATCCAAAATACGTATTTTGTATTTGTATTTTAAATACAAGTATTTCAAATATGTTACAAACCTTGTTTATATTGGCATGACACTTCACCATCAAGCGAAACAAAAAAAATTTTTAATTCTTCACGTATATCTTTTGCTTCAGTAGAGTTTTGCGTACTTCTTTGAATTGGTATGCAGTTTCCTTCTAACGTCAGATCGTTACGCCAAGTACCTGGTACCACTTCTCCATCAACTTCATTGTCGAATGTTCCATTCGGAGCATATTTTTGTTTTGACTCTTTCTTGGCCATCAACCAGTTATGTAATGCGCAAATTGCAGAGACAACATCTATTGTCTTTTCTGGCCCAAGTTCCAATGGTTTTCTTAAAACCCGAAATCTATTTGCCATTATGCCAAAAACATTTTCTACCACTCTCCTTGCTCTGGAAAGACGGTAGTTAAAAACACGATTTGGAGCTGGTTGATTTCTGAATGGATATGGTTTCATTATGTATCTTTTCAATGCGAATGCATCATCCGCTACAAGTACATAGGGCACCTTTAGATCTCGACCTGGAAGTGGTTGCTCCTCAGGAACATTAAGTTGTTCATTTTGTAACGCATGTGATAGACTACATGCGTTAAAAATTCCTCCATCAGAAATTCTTCCTTTGCCTCCTACATCGAAGTAAATTATTTTATAGTTTGGATCTGCTAACACCATTAGCACAACGCTATGCGTGCCCTTATAGTTGAACTAGGTACTACCACTGTTAGACGGAGCTTTCATTACTACGTGTGCACCGATACAATGAGGAAAGTTCCAAATACTTTAAAAATCGGATGAAATTTTAAGCCACTCGTTTGCAGAATTAGGAACCTAAGAAAATTCAAATTAATTACACTGGTCAACAGCAAAATTGCCTTTTATTCGAAACCATACTAGCGTTATAGAGTTTGACTCCCAGAATCTAAATATACAACTTATATGTCAAAGTTAGCTCTCATTGGTCTGTTATGTCATTTTAAAGATAAAGAGTTTAATTCGATGTTTTTATTGCGCCAGCTCAAACTGTATAGTGATAGGCCGCGTAAATTTTGCTATTACCTTTTGAATGGTCATGTCTAAGGATCCCCATACAATTTTTGACAATAAAACGTTTTTTTCATTGATTTTTTTGCATTTTTAACAAATTTATTGAATAAAAATGAATATTGCTAATCGCAAAACTAACGAACGGCTAGACCAATTTCAACGAAATATTCACGCAATCTTCAGAAGGACCTAGAGTGTGTTTTTGTAAAGTTTGGTATCGATCGGACCACTTGAACTGGTAGCCCCCATACAAAAATATGAAGAAAAATTAACAAAATTAATTAATTTTTCGTTTTTGCAAAGCTTTGAAAGTGAGGCATAAAGTCTTTTAGGGCCGTCGTTAATGGTTTTTTGGGCAATAAGAGAAGTGAAAATTATGTTGAACATGTGAACAATCTCCAACAAATATATCAACAACTACGTTGCAACATGTCTCTGAAAATACATTTCCTTCAATCTCATCTTGATTTTTTTTCTTCTAACTGTGGAGATGTGAGTGACGAACATGGTGAGCGATTCCACCAAGACATACGGACGATGGAAAAAAGGTATCAGGGTCGATGGAATGCGGCAATGTTGGCTGATTACTGTTGGAACTTGAGAAGGGATACTCAAGAATGTTTTTACAAAAAACAAACGAAAAAAAAGAAAAAAATTAATTAAATAGGCCAAGCCTTTTGTAAATATATCTAAATCATCAATTTCATTCCAATAATTAAAGAAAAAAAACAGAAAATAACGATTTTCTTTCATAAATAGACTTTTTCTTTAAATTTTACCTTAAACTATTTATGCGCATATCTTTTGAATGGGAGTTAAGTTTTAAAACATTTTTGTGTTTTCGTGATCAGTGACCCCACACGAATATAAAAATATAGAATTTAATCAAAAGGCATTCAAAAAGTCTTATTTTGTAGACCTGTGTTATTAATGTTTTGCTTACATTTTCATTTCATACTTTTTCACATATATTTAGGATCTAAGTGAAAGCGCCGTTAACACAATATTCTTAGAAGAGGCACCATGTTCAACTAATTCGTCAATAACAACAGATGACGTACCAAGTACATCCAAAGCAAAAAAAAGAAAACGTCACGAGATAGAATTTAAGGACGAAGATCTGCTTATTAAAAAGGCAAGCGCTTTACTCGATAAGCCAGAGGATGACCATCAGGTGTTCGGTGATTTCGTTGCATCTGAGCTCAGATTGTTGAAATCGCACCAAAATAGACTTATGCTTCGCAGAAAAATTCAAAGAGCTATTTTGGAAGTATCGGAAATTGATAGCGAGTGCACTTTTACTTGTTCCACTCCTAATATCAATGCTTGCAACCGTACTCACAGGAATGCGAAAAAGAAACATCAGAGAATGATATGAATAACCTGTAAAAAATTAAATTACATCAATAAACATAATAATTAAAAGTTCATAAAAATGTTAATTATATTTAATACATACCCGTGGCTAAAAAACGCAATGTCAGGGCTTTCCCGTTTGGTGGAATCGCAGGACACATTACAGTGTCTTGTTTAGTTATGTAGTTTCTTACTTTTTCTAATAAAAAATTGAAATCACTGACTGACATGCGAAAAAAATTGTAATAGTTTGTTTCATCACCATTTTGTAGCTCTTTTAAAAGGTTCTGATGCACTCCTTTTTCATCTCTTTTGGAAATCCACTCTTTCACCCAACACTTTCTTTTTTTTGCAGACTCTAATCTTCTCACTTTTTTACGTTTAATTAAAGTTGCTAATATAGCAATAGCAGCAACTCTCGATTTTCGTACCGACATAATATAAACACGTCGTTATTTCTTGATTTTCACAAAACAACAGAACTTGCAAATGAGTGTCACTTGCAAACAAAAAATGAAAACACGTGTAGACAATAACGCAATATATTGCACGAAATAGCCATGCAAAAGTTTGCGTGCAAAACAAAAATTGATTGAAGCAAGAAATTTGCTTGCAATATTTGCATAGGTGTAAACATTTGTGCAAACTTTTCCTGCAAATTATTTTCAACTTGCTGCAAATTGTTTGCATCGTGTGTACCTAGCTTTAAAAACAGCTTTGCAGTAAAGCCGAGCTTTCGATTTAAGAGATTGTTGTTTAAAATCCGGCGGTTAAACTTCTTTTGTTTTGGATTCAAGCCTAATTAAAAATGCCGAAACGCAAGTGTTCGTTCAATATCCGTTTAGCAGCGATGAAAAAATTAAAAGACGAAATTGATAAGTCCAATTGTATTACAATACTAAACGACGTTTCAAATCACGATAACAAGAAAATATATAAATAATCAATGTCCCGTTTTGAGTAAAAAAATAAATGGTCACGTTAGGCATAACTCAAAATTTGCTGTTTCACTCACTTCCTTAAATAATGAAAAACTTAAAATTGCTTCACTCAGAAACTGTTAGGAATAGAAAGATGAAGCTTTGACACAAAATAAAGCTCTAGCTAATGATTATTCTTGCATAATTAACTCAAAAATCGCATTTTTCGAGTTATGACGATCTTGCAGTAAGCCAGCGATATGTACATTAGGGTGTCCCTTATATGGTCGTTTTTTTTTTTTTTGCATTTTTGAAAACGCATACCCGCTATTTTTGTTTATTATCCTTTACTTAATCTATGTAAATATAAAATTTCAGCTTCCTACGTTAATTTTTGCACGTGCCGACTGAGCCCTTAAGTTTTATGAAAGAAGATTTTAGACATTCTTTTAATAACACTACCAATTTTTATTTGGAATGTTTTTAACACAATTCCATTTAACATCAAATATACCAATTTTTAATTCTTCTAGACCAATTCGTTCTAGAAATACTGCATATAAAACTTTAAATAGCATAACTTTAGTATGTTAAGCTATTTAAGAAAAAAAATAGACTCCCTGATGAAGGTGGAAAATGCCACCGGAAAGAAAAATGGAACAATGTTGTTTGAACTAAAATAATTTTTGTATCGCTGAACATAATTTGCTTTTTTAACCCGTTTTTAATTTACAAAATGAGTTTGATTTCCTTTATTATAATTTCAATGAGTACACATAACTATGCAAAGCTAATTTGTGGTTAGGCCAGACCATAACACATATCTTTCATTATCAATTGTATTTCCTTTTGAATATTATTTATTATTTAGACACAAATTATTCAAAGCCTACTTAGCTTATATATCTGATATAACGAGTTTATAACAGCCATATCGGATTACTGGAACGACGAAATGAAGAAGAAAACAAATTTAAATCGTTGTATGGAAAACTTATTTTATTGTTTTGGATGATAGAGGGCTGAAATTTCAAACATAGTAGGTTTATATAGTCCGACTAAATACCTGAAAGTTTCATTGAGATTGGATAAAATGAAGAAGAGGAAGAGAAGAAAGTCATTCATAATTGACTTGAAACTTTACACATATGTTCTTAGGGAGGCATGAAAACTATTTTGACAAGCTTACAGCAAAAATCAATAATTTGCATATCTCCGGTACCCAAAGAGCAAAAACAATGAAAATTGGTCTATAGGCTAATAAGATGAATAGAAAATATGTAGATTCAGTCAATAAAATGTGCGTGGTACAAGAAAGTGCGTAAAAAGTATATAAGCTTCAGACTTGCTGAAGATAGCGTCCTTACTGTTTTTTTTTAATTTACAAATTCGGATGGACTTTCTTTCGTTTACCAACTTACCTTACTTATTTTAACTTCAAATTCGATACACTTTCTTCTTGTTTATGGGCGATTTTCCGCCCAATCGCCAATAAATATATAATTACAATATAAACAACTTCATACATTTTGTATGGATTTGCTATTTGTTGTAATAAAAATCCTACCCTGTGTCCAAATTCAGGAACTTTTACAACATTTTTGTTCTTAACGTTCAGATTGGCAAGGCCAAAGATGGCTTCTTACTTGTTTGTTGTACACTGTACCTTATGATACAAGGAAAGTGTATAGTATATTCAGTATGTGAGGCAAAAATGTAAGTGTGTAATTTTCCTCGACTAAACAAACTTTTGTTCTTGTAGGAGTGTTACAACTTAAACTAAGTAAGCTGTTCTTAACTTTGACACATTGCTTATTTTGTTTATTATTATTGTGAAACACAAACTGGAAGAAAACCAGTAAGGACGACAATATAATACAATTCGTGAAATAGAATTGATTGAAGGTGTGTAAACTGCAATGAATTATTTGCGTAATTTTTATTAATTAATTTGGTTTCATAACAATGAACTGTTAGATCGTGACTTAAGTTTAGTTGATTATAATTATAATTTAATTTAAAAATAAAAATAATGTTAATTAAAAAAATAAGTATATGTAAGTACATGAACAAAAACCGAATTATTAATAATAAAATATAGCGGGTAAAACATAAAATAATTACAAATGTAATAATTTAAATAAAGAGAAAAATATAAAACAAAAAACTCATATTATATTTAAGTATAAACACGCAGTGTATTTAAGTCTCCGATTCATATTGTAGATAGTACCGGTAGCCAAGTAGACCAAGTTAATTCAGCAATTGAGGAAGTGATGGACAACATCATAGAGGATGTTTATTTGATTTATTCTAGCCGTTGAGCACACAGCGTTGGAGTGGCCAAATCTCTAATTTGCACGATGTTTGGAGTCGGAGATGGTGGCACTTTATATAAAGTAAATAGAAGGGTGTTTCCCGCATTTTTGTGTTTAATGTCACGGTATAATGTATATTGGCCTGGCATAGTTGAGCGTAAACAAATTGTGGAAAGCACGTTCAATGAGTTGTCACCGAATTGAAGCTTTTTGAAAAACCATACAAAAAGCACGAAGTATATTTTACTCGCCAACGAATATACTCGGTAAAACTACAAATTTTATTTGATTACAAACAACGGATACGAGATTTGGCAGTAGGAAACACGGGCAGTTACCATGATTCCAAAATCTTTAAAAACTCCACAATTGGGAAGCACAGTGAACGTTTGTTTTCTTGGGAGGAGTGGATTGCGGAAGATTCTGTTTACCCGCTGTCGATGTTTGTAATTACGTTTCGTAGCCATTCTCGTATAATGGACTTAGAAAGGCAGCTACAATTTAACAAAAGACACAGTAAATACCGCGTGAGAGTTGAGAAAGCTTTGGAATCCTGAAAGCAAAGTTTCCTAGTCTCAGAGAGTTGCGAATTCGTCTGAAAGATATAACAGCCAATCATTTCTTTGTAATTGGGTTCTTGTGTGCTGTATACTTCACAACATTTTGTTGGAAGAGAGTGACATGCAACAAGGATTGGAAACAAACTGCACTGGAGATTCTGAGGTTGAACTGAGTCATATTTATACTATATATACTGAAAATAAGAGAGAACTTCTTTACAACCTAATGTTCGAATAAAAGTCTCATGTAAATGACAAAAGAAATTTATTTATTATTTATTTTTACTTATTTTGATTATATTTCAATTCAATTTCCAGTTTTAAAAGCCGCTCCTTCGGCTCTAACGCCATTTGTTTTATTTTGAAATCGTTCTAATTTTTTTTCTCCTCCAGTTCCAATTTCCGCTCCATATTCAATTTTCGCTTCCCGATTTCCTTCGTCCACAAAAACTTTTCACTTACCAGCTTGAGAACGATTTCCCGATAATTTTTCTTTTCTCATCCATCGCAATCGGGTTTGAAAGGGATGTGTTTTCTGCCTTTCGCATTGTTTTTTCTGGGAAAGATACGTCGGATGAATTCTCATTCACCGATCCTGAGGAAACGGGTGTCTGCTCCTCATCCATTTCTTTCTCGACCGCAAAAATGTCGCTAAGTTGCTCATAGTAGGGCACATCTTTATTATTTTTGCTGTAATATATTAGACATGTTATATATCACTATGCATAGAAATATTTTACTATACCTTGGACACTTGTGTCAACATCGCTTTCCTCAACTCCAGCACCAGTTGAATTGATCGTCGCCTCCGCCTTTTTATACACATTCTTTAAGTATCGCACCTTAAACATCACCATACTCAAGTCGGCCTCTATTTTAGTCTTCTCCAACAACTTTTTATAGTATAGCTGGTCAGTTGGGTGTCCCTTATTTGGTCGATTTTTATTTTTTTGCATTTTTGAAAACGCATACCCTCTATTTCTGTTCAGTATCCTTAACTTAACCTAAATACAAAATTTCAGCTCCCTAAGTTAATTGTAACCCGTGCCGACTGAGCCCTGAAGTTTTATGAAAGAAGTCTTTAGATGTTTTTTTGTTAAATACAACTCGGGACGCCAAATAAATAAATTTTTATTGAATATTATTGAAAAGACAAATTTAAGTATTGCGTTTTATTACCAAAATGATAAACTTTATATATTTCTAATCAGGATACTTCCTTTTCAAGGCTTATTTTTTACAATTTGATTTGAGCTTTAACTCATTTAATTTCACTTCGCGGATGTTAAAAAATAAAACTGCGAGAACTTGGCGATTAGATGGTAATTTAGCCACCGTTATTTGGTGATTTATCTCACCATCAAAAATATAGTTTTTGTACTGCTTTTAAGTTCAACAGACATTGTGCGTATTGTTTGTCCAACGAATTCGAAACGAAATGACAACTAAATGAAGTACTTGTATGTTACGCCATAGTTGCCGGTGTAATTTGCTTGAGAAAGTGTTCCAATGTTATTTTCTTACTTTTGCTGGTTGAAATATTTTTCAACTGACAACTAGCTGATTAACTTTCTGTCACCTAACGGTATTTTTTGTTCTGTTAATAATACCGTTGGTGCAAAATTACTCTGATTTTGTAAGTAAGTTGTATAATTTTTGTTCTGAGGACATATGGTGAAAAAAGTGATTTTGGTCACGGCGGTGATAGAAGGTCGCAAAGTGAAAATTCCGAAAGATCCATATTGATGGCGATTTTCTAAGCTCCCGCAAAACTTTCCAGGTAACCCTTTTTTTACGACTTTCAGTATTATGTAAACAATATTAATCTTATTTGATGAACACAGTACATTAGTATATTTTCGCATGAAAGTAATTAGTTAATGTAGTTTGACTGAAAAAGAAGATAAGCAAAAATTTAATATCCGTCTTTTTTTTTGGTTACTGTGAGTATTACGACAAGCAATAGTCATAATAATGTAGAAAACTGAGTCGTGGCTGACAAATAATCAGCTTATGTAAGAAAATGCTAATGAAGTTTTCTATAAATTTTTATCCAATTTACACCGATTTTAAATTTCTTTCTCTAAAGTTATTTCTTTAGAAGGAAATGATCATCAAGTAACTAAAACCAGCACATGTAATCTTTTCAAACGTCATCAACCATCAATGGGATGCCTCCTTGATGGGAAACATCGTGCTGGCCGTGGTTTAACACCCAAATGCGGGTAAAGTTTATTAACTTGGCGGGGTAGTTGCGTCTGCTCAGTAGTTTGAGCTCAGCTTGAATGCTGTTATCCAGGAAACAGAAGGGATGTTTAGATGCATGCCGGCCCTGTCCCGGGCGAAGTTTGTGACCAAGCCCAATACAACTTCAAAAGGAACTTGCTAGCAAATGATATGCAGGTATGCGGATGGTATGCTTCGGCATTAGACATACGTGGGTTTAAACCACATAGTGAGACATCCCATGTTAAACATTAATCGGCGAGATCCGAGCACGTGTGTGTACTTACAAGAGGAACTCCGCTTGATCGAAAAGAGTAAAGAAAATTGGATTTTTCAAATATTATATGTGTGATGACGACTTATTCCACGAGCATTCTGAAATCAATAGTCACCTTCATCTTCTTGGAAACAAATCTTTTTGTGTTATATGTGGACGTGCCCACGCCTACATATTCACCCGATTGTTTTGCATTTACTGTCTTAGTTGACGATCCAAATGGAAGTGAGATATTGAGCTACATAAATCCAACACCGCTCCTGGGAATATGCACCCTATAGATGGAAGTAGTGACTTGTCAAGGGTTTCGCAAAGAGTACCAATTGATCTCTGAACATATCAAGCTTATGTTAAATTCGCGGGTTGAATGCACGAATGAATGTACATATATTGACGTGATGTTAATAATAATTAACCTAAAACTAGTATTTTCGCTAGTTTGGGTCTAGTTTGATGAACCGCTGAATTTCATCGTGTACTATTAGTTTTGTAAGACACAAATTCGCTTATGTGCCATAAAGTCGTAAAGCACATACGGCAGTGTAGCATTTAAATTTGAATACGCGATGCGGACCGACAAGTTCAACACGCATACTACAAACATATGTTCATACACACAAACATACAACTACAACTAGATAAAAGTAGCAGCTACTCACGAAAGAACGACAAAAGAAGTGAGCGTCAAAACAATACAAGAAAATTGCATGAAGGTTAACCGTCACTTGTATCCATCAAATGTTATAAAAAAAAAATAGCGAAAATCAAGAAAGCAGGTTATTTTCAATTTTTCTGAATCTTAATACCCCTGCAAAGCGGGTTCTGTAAATGCGAAAACTTTCCGCCTAAGAAGCTCATCAACAAGCATTAAAAGTTAATGATACTCTTACACTTCGGGTGCCAATTTTTAATTTAAATCAAATTGTTAACAACTCTACTGCCCAACCAGTAACTGATGCACGAATAGATGTCTCATAATATAAGTTTATCATTCTGCTCAATGACATACGCTCCTTTTCTATAAACGATACATACTTTTGCAAAGACTTAATATATATTATGTATTTATGTATGTTTGAACCGTTGCCGTTGCTGCGTGTGTTTAAACTTAACGCGGGAATAGATTATTCTGTGCGAGCGATGCAAAATGAACAACATGGGAGTGAGTGAGTGAGAGCTATTCTGGCAGCACACAACAGAGTTGTATACGTTGTTAGCAATGTTGGAGAACGAGAGACGACGACGACGCTTTTGCATTGGTATTCACAAAAAAACCTGGTCGAGAGCGACAACACTCGTCGCTCGTTTAAGTGTTTGTGGCCCAAGCTTATGAGTATAAGATCGGTATGCAAGCTAAGACGCTCAGTAGACTAGTCAGGGAGATTGGGCAGCAAACAACGTTTAGTCGGTAGAAAACGAAAAAAAAAGCAAATCCAAAACGTGAAAAACAAAGTAAAGCAACAAGTTCGTAAATTCAATTGTCGACAGTGTTAAATTATTGTATCGTACAACATACATAAATCATTGACTTGTATGCAAATAACGTTTTCTTTTAAAATAAACAAGGAAGGCAAGTGAAAAGAAAGAAAGTACGAACGCGCGTTTATCACAAAAAAGTAAAAGTGTTCTTAAGATGAGCGGTTGAATCGGTTGCATCAAATATACACACATATCTTAAACTATTCAAATATTCCTACATATCTAAAACTTATACAGCATGCGCTAACGCACAACCAATTGTTGATGCTGAGTTAGTTGGATGTATGATAAGGTGTATTCTTACTATGTGCTGTGTGTAGAAGTATAGAAATTAAGTAAAACGGATCTAACATCTCGTGTGCAGTTACGCATACAATTACACACATACCTACATATATTGACGCACACGTTTGAAGTGAAATAAAAGTAACAACAAAGAGCAAGCATAATGAATCAGACGCAGCAACACTTGAACGATTTTTTGAGATGTTTCTTGCAAATCAACGAACCAGTGAGCCACCTGTCGTCGGCAACATATCACGACGACCACGATCACGATCATGATCATGATGAAGATGAGCATGATCACGATCATGATCACGAACATTCGGATAAACATGATTTGCTGGTGGCGAAGGCAATCGCAATGGTGGTCCTTTTCTGCGCATCGGCAATTTGCGGCTCAGTGCCTTTTCTGCTTGATCGTTGTTTTCGCTGGACGGAAAATCAGACGAACGCACGGTCAGCGCTTGTTGTGAAATGTCTTTTGTATTTTGGTGGTGGCGTATTGCTGGCTACCACATTCCTGCATTTATTGCCCGAAGTTCAGGAGCTGGTGGAGTCACTGCAGGACTGCGAAATTTTGCCTGCGCTGACTTTTCCATTGGCTGAGCTGCTAATGTGTTGTGGTTTTTTTCTTATGTATTTCATTGAAGAAGCAATACACGCATACATACATCACAACCAGAAACGCGACGCGGGTGCAGCGGCCGCATTCGAACGTGGACACAGCGTACGAAATAGTCACTTGGTGAAGAGACCAACAGCCGAGCGAGCAACAGCGCCCACAGCACCCGAAGCCTTTAGCGAGAACGATGTGCCGTCGACTACCTTGTCAGTACAGGATTTACTACGAAACGATGCTGAAAATCAGAAATACAACGACAAGGAATCAACGTCACACGCTTGCCATCATCACCAAATTGAGCCGTACAATCAGACGCATACACACACACACACACATAGCCATCATCATACACACCTGCCGATGAACGGTGATGCAGCTGATGGCAGCGACCTTACTGATGTCCTCGCTTCCTCGCTACGCGGACTTTTCATCGTACTTGCGCTTTCGCTGCATGAGTTATTCGAAGGCATGGCTATCGGCCTCGAACAGTCGGCGTCTTCGGTTTGGTTTATGTTCGGCGCAGTTTCAGCGCACAAACTTGTTTTGGCCTTTTGCGTTGGCGTTGAGTTGATTGTGGCACAGACGCGCATCGCTCTCTCGATCGTTTATGTACTCACATTCGCTATCGTCAGTCCGTTGGGCATTGGCATTGGCATACTTATTAGCCAGAGCCAGGACGAAACAGGGCCAAGCCTCGTGTCGGCCATACTGCAAGGTTTCGCTTGTGGTACTTTGCTCTACGTTGTCTTCTTTGAGATTTTATCAAAGAATCGCGCTGGTCTCAGAGCCTATTTAGCCCTCTTTGTGGGTTTCCTGATCATGTTTGGCCTGCAACAATTGGGTAAGCAAAATGTCACAAATTCTTGGTAGATTTATTGTAAATGGTCTTCTAAAGTCTTATAAATGTGTGATCCTCCTCATCTACCTCAGTAGTAGGCTCTGAGCTTCATATAGCCAATTTACATGAAGGGTTTTGACGCGCGGCGTCTTTAGCTAAATTAACGTATGTTTTCAGGTGTCGTAGATAGACATAAGAATTCTCATAGAAACAGTGCTTTTTTAGGAAATTCTTACGTCCACATACAACACCTTACCAACATGCGCTAATAGTAATAATAGTCAACGATTTTCAGTTTCAAACAAGTAGACATTAGTTCGAACAAACAACGTACATATAAGTTTTCCAGATCAATCAATCTGTTCATTTTTACGAGACAAGAAAATCACTTTTCACTAGAAAAAAGAATTGTTTCTTGTTTTGCTCGTTTCTACTTAGATGATAATTAGTGTATTTGTAGATATTATTAGTAGAAATGCACACTAGTTTTCAAAGTTTGTCTCCTTTGCAACGACGCAATTCGATATCATCAAAGCAAAATTTAAAAATTGTGGTTTCTCAACTCGTCATGCTGTTGACATATTTGCATTTTTACTGGGAAATCCCGGCCTCAGATATCCCCGCACGGGTTTCACGCATTGTAAACCACCTTAGAATTTGTGTTTTTTGTTTTGTTTTTTATTTTATTTTGAGGAATCTGCTTAAATGAGTTGCAGCTAAGTAATGAGCCGACTACGTACGATATTTTTAATCAGTAAATTGTGTGAGTCAATTAGAACGGGTTCGATAAGGCAGGTGTGGCGGCAGAATTTTAAGAACGAAGACGCCACAGGTCAGGAAATTGCAACACATTTTCAATGTAGCGAGATAAGCTTGAGCAAGATCCGATTGCCACATTTTACAAGTGCAATCAACAATGTATTTGTTTCTTTTGTGCGTTCGTTTCAGGTGCAGCCAATGGCCATGGACACAGTCACAGTAGCTGTACGAAAGCGGAAAACACTGACGCAAGAACAGTTGCGACCGGCGAGCATCGACACACGCATCAGCATGAGCACCGTGACTCGGCCAGTTCGCATGAGCATAGTGCCAGTAGTAACAATAACAACTATGAGGCACAATTGAAGATATTGCGTCAAGTGACGCAACGACTCCTCGATAGTCACCACAAGCAGGAATGAGCATGCTGCGGCCTATGCTGTTGTGGACGGCAGCTGAAACAGAAATATATTATGTTATTTCATAGCGTTACTCATATCTTACAACCACATATTTATGAAGTCATATATTATATAAGTAGTTTATAATAATGAAATGTACATATGTTTGAATAAAGTGTTAGTTAAAAGTGCATTAATATGGGCTCATTATGGCATGTGTACCTCAAGAACAGAAATATGCATAATTTCTGACAAGTATTGTGGAAATCGAAATGTTTTCAATCGAAGCAAGTACAAGTAAAAAAGTTGTATTTTGCTACTCCGATAAGAAACCGTTAGATAGAAGTTTTTGAACTACTTGAGTTAGCTATCTGATCTATCTACAGTTATCTTAATAAATTTTAGAATAGACGACGCCAAAGTACAAGTATATGGACAGAGAAATAGTACCGTTTCCCACAATGTAATGTCCAATGAACAGACGTCAAACCAACATTTGTAATAGAAAAACTTTTGCACAATTAACGGGTCAATACATTTAAATGTACAAATATTTAGCTATTTCTATGTCCATTCCTGTATGTATTCTACAAGTCGAGGAAAATTGTGTCTCAGAATAGTTGGATGTGGTATCGTACACTCCAGCGAGAATTTTTATATCTGAAATCTGTACCTGTAAGTAGACTACAAGTTCACCAAGACATTCTAACTGCATAAGTAAATATTTAAATGGTCTTTGTTTAAGAAACGATAAGGTAAACCTCAAAAACAAAACAGTTTTTTTAACATATCATCCACAAAATCGACAAAGCGGAAGACGTCTCTCGACATTGCACATTTCTATCTACGTGGATTAGATTTTGAAGTACAGACATTATGTGGGTATGTCTTTAAAGAATATGCCATTTTTCATATTCTTGCAAAAAGAGCATATTAACTTTGTCATAAAGTTTGCAACGAAGGAGACATCTCCGATTATATAACGCATGTATACGACGAGACGAGTTTTTATAGGCATGTTCGTCTGTCAGTTTCAGTGCAATCTCCCCTAAAGTTTGAAAGATATTGAAAAAATTGAAAAGCAAAAGTTCTTTGAATATGTCCAGGCATTGTGTATCTCAGAATTATTTGGTTCGGGCCACTATGTCATTGAGCTGCCATAGGATTGATCGGTCGAAAATTAGGTTTTTGCATGAAAAACACTATGTTTTTGGAGATTCCAACTCGAAAATATGCACAAAAATGTAAAAACTTATATGATTGTTATTGGAAAAACTATAAGAAAGACGTTCAAACAAGAATAATTGGGAAAATGTTTGCAAGAGAATATAAGCCGAAAAAAGCTCCATTTCTGGTTTATATATTTTTAAGGAATCGGTTAGACTACAGAGGCGAATTGTAAGATATTAAACATCTCATTTGATTGAATTCAAGGTCTAAAGTTGTTATTTTAAAGAGTATAGAGTATTTTCGTTTTCATTAGATCTACAAGAACACCTTACTGGTGTCGATCACAAATTGTTTAAGCATTAGTATCAAGTCAAGTTACGTTGACAAGACCGCCAATAATTTTTTGCTGAAGGATCTAAGCAGTTAAGGATCTATCTACCACATCAGTCAATCTACCCATTATGGATGTCCGAGCAAGAACACGCAAGATGGATACAGGTCTGAGGTAATACCGCATTGCTTCGCTAGATTGTAATAGAGTATAGTATAATAAAATATATTTTTTGATGAAGGGTATCAAATCATTGGATTGTATATTTATATTTGTAATCAGGTACAATCCAATAAATCGGCTTGCGTAATGCGGACAAGTTCCCTTAACCGAATCAATTAAAAAATCGAAACACATTGAAAAAACAACACGATATCTCGCAAACGCTTGTTAGTCGTAAAATGAGAACAATAAAATTCCACAGCGAACGAGTTGAAAATAATAAGCACCAGCGATCATGTGATCATGGGTACAACAATTGGAACCAGTTTGGTAAATAAAGAAAATAAAATTTCAAGTTGATATCTTCAATGCTAACGTAAAATTTCAAGACGATAACTCAGTTTATTCGTTTAGTTGTCAAGTGGCAAGAGCGCAATCGTATTTCCAACTCAGAAACGATCAACGGCCGAATGAGCGGCGATGACGAATGTGTCAAGAGCGAGGCGGTAGTTGGTGCTCTTGGGAAACTCTCTTAAAAGCGTGTTCAATCTGATCGTGATTTTAAACAAAGCCGTTGGAAATTAGCGCGTTGTCCCGAAGTGCTAACAAATTGTTGATAACAAGCTTTGACAATATAAGCAAATATTATCGTTGACGACTTACTTTTCTGCTGATGGCAACGCCAACCAAATTATCCAAATCATTACTTAAATCCAATAAATTGTTGAACTTCACAATAGAGAATGATTGTATATCAATCACGGTCAACACTGCTAAGCGTTTAACTAACAATACAAACAGTTGACGAACGAATTCTCCATTGGTTAGTTTGCCGCATCCCTGTCGCTCTATTTCACTTTATCATTTACTATCATAAATATTGCGCGGCTTAATCTAATCTGATGACGTTGTTTATGCCACTCGCAACAATGTTTCGACCGAATTATTACCTAAGACAGTAAAACCTGTCTATAAATGTATTTCTGTAAACTTTTTGCATCCTGTATAAACTGTATTTCACTGTATAGTGAATTTGTTTGAAAATAAAAGTAGGAACCAATAGAAATAACGGAATAAAACCCCCAAGTATACAGACGAACGATTATGACGTCAAGAGAAATCGTCTGAGACGTGTTCCACCGTCTTTACCAAAGGTTAACACATCCATCCAAAATGGCGTACCACAATTTTCCCCCTCCTCTTGATTTCCCCTCCCCCAGTTGTTTTCCAAACCAAATACTTTCAAGTTTCGGAGTTTTATACAACTGATGCGCTTCTTAAGACAACACGCTGTAGAAGATTGAGGTGCCACACAACTCATTAGAGTTAAATTGCTAATCGAAATAATTAGTTGAATTTGTTTACAATGCGTCTCTCTGCTATAATTCCAAGTAACACAAAGCTGCCATAGAAATAATCGGGGTTGTACTATATAAAACCCTGAACACTGGCTTCGTTACTTAATGGGGCAAGGTAAATAAGTAATACTAAGAGGTGCTCGAAAAGAATAACGGATATAGAACTCAATAAAATTTTGAACAAATGTAATTTAATTCTCAACTCAGCGATTAATATGCCTGTGTTTTTAATAATTTGGTTTAACAATTCTTTGCCTTTCTCCTTTTGCCGGCGTCTTCGATTCTGAACGCCACAATGCAGAGAAATATACTAAAATCGTTGTGAGACTGTAACAGTCGACACATTTTCTTGCACTAATCATCCAGCCCTTTGCATTTCTTGTTTCTATGAGCCAATTACTCCAACCTCTTTTCTAACGTGGGTCTTAAGTATTGAATAGTGTGCTATGCCGGAATGACTTTATTTTATAGTGCTTCGAGAGGACAACTCAGCCACTTCACCATTGATTTGCCTTAATTGATAATAAAGCTCAACTCGGCATTCAAGGCTCTATATTTTTGCTTTTACCACATTACAGAACTGAAAACATCAAGACAGTCCGAATTTTTGAAAAAAGCTGAGTGTTATCAAGCGGTGGGCCTAATCTCATGAAAACAATTTTAAGACCGAATTCTTCATATTGATGTAAATAGAATTCTACTACTCAAGCAAATTAATCAAGAACTCTCTTCGAAATGAGCAATTTAGTAAACAAAATAAATCCTTTTTATTTTGTTTCGTCCAGTGTCAGTTGACAATACAAAATACAACAATATAAGGGGACGTCCATAAATTACGTGAGGTTTTTTTCTAGAAATTTAGACCCCTCCCCCCCTCTTGGTGAGATTTAGTGAGATTTTGGCGAACCCCTCCCTCTAAATCTCACATGAGATTTTGCGTCAAATTTGATAAAACAAATTAAATTTTGTTTTTTTTTGCTTAAATTTTTGAAAAAAGAATGGTAAACAAGTGTACTAAAAAACTCACATGAGATGTCCGATGAACCCCCCTCCCCCTAGGTGAGGTTTGGTGAGATTTTCCTGAACCCCCCCTCCCCTAATTTTATCTCACGTAATTTATGGACGTCCCCTAAGTAGCGGACATAGTCCTTAAATGCAAAAAAAATCAAGCTCAATAACAAACGAAAAAGCCTTCAACTTATGTATATTTTTAAAAAGCTACAGAGTATTTCTGATTCTTATTTTATTTTTTATTACTGGTCTGACGTATGTGTGCTTGAAATGGTAATGAGCTTAAGTAAGTTCGATTGTGGATATTTGTTGCTGTTTCTTTTGGTAACAGCGGTTCAGCAGAATTATTCGTTTTCAACTTTAAACAGACTCAAGTAATACTTTGCAGAAAACTTAGCCTCTTACCAGAAACATTGTAGGAACAAATTTGACTAACAGAGCCACCTTTCTAACAGAAACTAATATGTAGTTGTTAATTTGTGGTTATCAGACATTGATAAATAATACAGTATTACCTCGGAATTGCGCGATAGGAGCGATTTTATTCCTCCTTTTCTAGTAGAAACGCGTTCTTCATTATTTGTAAAAATTGTAAACCCTTTTGAATTGAATTGAGTCCTTCTGTCAAGTTTGCAATTGTCATTTGATTTATCGAATCAACTGGGTCTAACGAATCAGTTCGTTCAAAGACTTGTATATGCTTACGCATTTCTTTAACCTCGTCAATTGTTCTCTCTTGTTTGTGTGAATCTAGCCTTTCTTGAACGTCATCATGATCGACTTCTAAATTGAATTGTTTGCCGATGTCGACCACTTCTATTATGCTATCGATTTGTTCAGGATCTGAAATCTGATTCTCCTTAAGTTTCAGTGGTGAAAAAAATGGACCAAGAGGACCGATGCGCGCGGCAATCAAAATGAAAAACCGCAAGTCCCCGAATATGTGAATTTTATATTTAATTACGCTGACTCAATAACACATGTATAATCGAACATTACGCAGGAAATTTATTTACCATTTAAGATGTAGAGAAGGTTACCTCAGCAAACAACAATTTATTTTCTTTACAAAAAAAAGAAAACAAAACCCTGTTGTAAAGCAGGGCTTTTGTTATAAAATAGTTGTGCAATTATACAAAATTGGATAAAGCAAAATCCATATGGCAATTTATGAAAAAATGTAGTTTGAATTTTGTGATGGGCAATTTTAAAGAGGTATATTTACTGAGCTAATAGTTTCCGAGAACCATTGGTGAGGTCAAAAGGTCGGACGGATATACATAGCTACATCGATTTCTTTTGTCTTCCTGATCAGGATTATATATATGTATAATATGTATATCTAGATACACAGTGTATACAGCGTTTAAAAAAAGAGTAGGGGAGTTATAATATAGTATACTTGACAATATAATACCCTGCACACACGGTAGGCGGTGCCACATCCCAAATCTACAAAAAAAAAAAATGTATCTTTATCGTCTATTCAAATAGTGTTCAAAATATCAAGAAATTCGTATATACATATATATATGTATATTTACTGAGCTTGTATACAAAATTTCAGATTCGTACCTCGTTTTGATGACATTGTAGTTTATAAAAAACAACTGGTGGAGGGGAAATGAAAGGGAGGGGGAAAAACGTTCATGTTTCTATCTCTTGTTGGGTGTTCGAGTTATAGCATTTTAAAAAAGTGGTCGGTGCTGATTGGCCGGGAAGGAGTGGGCGAGGCACAAAACCGTTCAAACTTGATCTGCTGCCAAGCATCACGAGTCTACTGTCTAAAAGTCTCTAGCTCATGTATGTACATATATAATATATATATACATATATATACTTTATGGGATCCCCATCCTTCTGTGCATTACATACATTCCGTTTCTAACAAACTTAACATACCCTGACGCAATGTATGTACAGGGTATAATGACCCAAAACGGAATATAGATGCAAAATTAGTTGTGTTATGTGATTGCTTTTAACATACGAGTAATCGTTAAAAAGGTTGAAAAATGGAGAGAAATTAGCAATGCAATGGTCTATGTTGAGTAAGGTGACCGAATAACGTACGGCATTTCAATAATAAATTCATACAAAAGTACTGACACTTTTTCATAGAAAATAACTGAAAATTTCCAAATTTATTTATCAAGTTGGCCCTTTTTTAACTTTGTTATTATTGTAATAACTCCTCCAACTCGGTGACGGGCCATTCATTAATTTACGGTAACAGAATTTTTTTTGTTATAAAAACGCAGAGAGCATCTGGCAACTTTGCAAACTTCACCACAAAAGTGTCGGAAGTGTGTCGGCAGAAGTGGAAGAAGAAAAAACCCGGTTCTGGAAAAACCTTGAATCGAAGGTATGGCTAAAATTGCCAGGGGAGGCACCGCAACATGCGCTTAATCAATACTCAAATGTCGTGTCACAAAAAAATGACACGGGAGAATAAGAATTCTCACTCTGCTCTCACGACGCAGAGCTGTCAAATCACCGTTCAGGATAAATTCTGCATTGTTTTATGTATTTTTCGGGTTTTCCCGCGTAGCTTTGTTTGAACCGAATTTTTATGAGCTTCTTGTCACCTCTTCTGTCTGTTTACAATAATATTTATTGAGGAGTTTCTGGACGGAGTTTCGGGAGAACCAGTTTTGAAAGTTGGTAGTCGCCTCTCAAAAGCCACTGGCTTGGTGTTAGTGCAACACGAGTCGTTTATACATTTTTCAATTGTTTAGACGAATCGAACTTAGAAAAATTAAACAATTCGCGTATTTTTTAAAAGAGTATAATCTTAATTTTGATCATTTTTGAGATCTTACGTAAGAAGTATCAAGAACATAATTCATAATAAAAATTAATATTTTATTTAGAAATTTGGCATTTTAAAATTTTGAGTGCACCTGCCGTGAATTTCACGGCAGCGTTGCCCATTCGCGGTTAGCGTTTAGGGGGAAAAATTGTTGAAAGTTGGTAACACTGCTTTAGACCTACAAATTCCACCATTCCGTGCTAGGAACGTTGGAAATGGGCGAGTTAAGTGTCAGCGTGGGGTTAAACAGAAAAGCAAAAGGTTTTTATTATCCCGAGATTAATATATAAACAATAATTTTTATTTGTATATTATTTTTTTCATTATTTTAATTTACATTATATATGAGGAAGAGCATGCATACATATGTAGTAGTGTACTCTTCCTTCGCTCTGTTGTAAACATTTTAGTCATTGACAAAAACAAAAAAATAAAACAAACAATAAACATGGATGGCGCTTTGGACGTATTCGAGAGCGAAACCGTAGATGAAAGACTACAAAAGCTTGAAAAACAAAGAAACCGAGTCGAAAGTTAGTATATATGAATTTATTTTAAAATTTTAATTACTACTTTATAATCCTTCTCCAGAAAAAATAACCAACATGCATGAACGTTTCAAAGAGTTAGAATCGATGGTCCAAAATAAGCTCGCTTCTATTGAACACCTTGAAAGTAAATAGAAGTATTGTACAATGCTTCAATTTATTAATTTGTATTTAAATTACAGGATCCATCGTTAAAACCAACAGGCGAGTGGATATTTTGTTAAAAAATTCGGAACAAACAGATACAGGTGCGGCTATTTTTCCCTTGGCTACAGTAGATGAATTAAAAACAATTAATGATGATATGGCAATTAACCCAGGAAAATATGTAGGTATTTTGTGTTGTCAAAATTATTTGTACTTAATGAATATTCTCTACGTTTTAGATAAATATATTAAGAAATGTGTTAGGTTCTGCTGGCATTAAAAGAGGACTGAAATTGGTATTCTGTGACTCTCTCATTATGGAATTAAATTATCGGGGGCTGGCAGGCAAGGCTGCATTGGTAGATTTTACACATTTCAACAAGATTCTTTATGGTAAGCAAAAATACTTGATGAAATAAAAAATTATTTATTTATTTTATTTCTCAGAGTCGTCAAAAACGGAAGGCTATACTTATGCCTCCTATGTCTCCGATGTCTGCTCAACATTTAAACTCTTGAAAAACAATATTTACAGAAAGAAATCTTTGAAAAAGAACAGCGCGTAGCACCATAGACGTGTTAAAAGTGAAACTTCTTTTAAAAAGAGTAAGATAAATTAAGCCCTACAGATAGATCCATTTATAATCTTAATAGAAATCAAACAATAATAATTTATTCAGAAATTATGAGAAACAATTATAATAAAAACAAACAAAACAACAATAATTCTTTCAGACTTTTCAATTTGTTTTGAAACCACAACCTGTCACACACAGCAAATAAATAATAAAACAATTAAGGTATTCACTTACTTAAGTGTCGATGTAAAAATAGTAATAAAATAAATAAAATTATAACAACCATTTTTATTTCTGAAAAACATTTACTCAGCTTTTTCGACCTAGACAAGAAAAACAAAATCGACAGAAACTTATATACACTTCACGCCCTTTCTTGTGCCACGCCCATTCTTTTGACTCCATTTTTTGTTCATCTTATTAGCCTATATATCTATTTTCATTGCTTTTACTCATTGGGTACCGGAGATATGCAAATTATTGATTTTGGTTATAAGTGAGCGTAGCCATGCTCATCTTGTGGTCAAAATAGTTTTCATGCCTCCCTAAGAACATATGTGTAAAGTTGCTGAGTCCTGATGAAGAAAGTTTATAACTTTGTATAGTCGGAAAGGTATATTTCGATCTGTTACAAACTCCGTGACAAAGTTAGAATAAACTTTAATTTAAGATACACGGCGCACAACGCTTCAACTGCTTAGAGAACGCCCATAAATTACGTGAGGTTTTTCTTCGAAATTTAGACCCCTCCCCCCTCTTGGTGAGATTTTGACGAATCCCTCCGTCTGTATCTCACACGAGATTTTGAGAAAAATTTAAAAAAAAAAACCAGTAAGGACGCTATCTTCAGCAAGGCTGAAGCTATAATACTTTTCACGTTGTGTCACTATAAAAAAACTAAATGAATAGTTTTCATGCCTCCCTAACAACATAACTATAAGGTTTCAAGTCAATTGGTTAAAAAACAAAAAAGTTTTCCATACAACGGGTCAATTTTCGCTATAAGTGGGCGTGGCTACGCCTACTTTGGTCAAAATAGTTTTCATTCCTCCCTAAGAACATAACTGTAAAGTTTCAAGTCAATTGGTTAAAAAACAAAAAAGTTTTCCATACAACGGGTCAATTTTCGCTATAAGTGGGCGTTGCTACGCCCACTTTTGGTCAAAATAGTTTTCATGCCTCCCTAACAACATAACTGTAAAGTTTCAAGTCAACTGGGGCCAAAGGGCGTGGCTACGCATATTTTGGTCAAAATAGTTTTCATTCCTCCCTAAGAACATAACTGTAAAGTTTGAAGTCAATTGGTTAAAAAATAAAAAAGTTGTCTATACAACGATGTGAATATTGCTTCTCTTCCTCTTCTTCATTTTGTGTGGGAGCTACCAGTTCCAGTTTCCCGATCTCAATGAAACTTTCAGGCATTTAGTCAGATTATGCAAAACTACTATGTTTCAGCACTCTATCGTACAAAACAAAAAAGTTTCCATACAACGATTCAAGTTTTGTTCACTTTTCTTCTTCTTTTCGTATGGGAGCTACCTGTTCCAATAATCCGTAATAAATTCTAAGACTCTGTGCAAAGTTTCAGCTCGATAGCTTCAAAACTGAGGGACTAGTTTGCATACATACAGACAGACAGACCGACAGACAGACGGACATGGCTAAATCAACTCGTCTTGTCGTCCTGATCAAGAATATATATACTTTATATAGTCGGAAATTATTATTTCGATCTGTTACAAACTCCGTGACAAAGTTAATATACTATTTCACATACGTGAAAAGTATAAAAATGTGGACTGAAACCTTTACATGAGATGCCCGATGAAGCCCCCTCCCCTTTCTTGAGATTTGGTGAGATTTTGCTGAACCCCCCCTCCCCTAATTTTTTTTCGATGAGCACATATTAATAAATTACGTGAAATAAAGTAAGGGGAGGGGCGGTTCAGCAAATATCACCTAGGGGGAGTGGGGTTCATCGGACATTTCATGTGAATTAATTTACAATTTTATTCGAAATTTTAAGCCAAATCTCATGCGAGATACAGAGGGAGTGGTTTGTCAAAATCTCATCAAGAGGGAGGGAGGTGTCTAAATTTCGAGAAAAGAAACTTCACAAACTTTCGCTTCGAGTTTCACTGGCACTTAGGCTATGTCAATATGGGTGACTTCCCCAGATTCGGCGGTGGCTTTCCGAACTTCAGCGCACAAAATAGATTTTTTTTTCGAATTTTTTTTTAAAATCCTGAATCGCAAAAGTAAGTGAAAATGGAAGCAATGCAATTATTGACACTGGAACAATTATTAAATACATATACAGTCAAACCTAGATAAGCGAGAGTTCAAGGGAGCACAATCTCATTCTCGCTTATAGAGATTTCTCACTAACCCGAGTTTCTCGCTTATGCAGGTACATGGATAGCGTTTCTCTCTTACAGAGGTAGGTAGCAAGTCCCAGCAAGTACGAATGTAGTAAATTTGTAATATGATAAAATTATGTGCATAATATGCACAGCATATATTATGTACATATATATTTTTAATAGTGTGTAGATGTTACGTTCATTAGATTTCGACATACATATAAGTACTAAATGAGAGTAGGTATCAAGATGCTTAGGAAAACAAAACAAATATTCATGCACTATGTAATTTTATTTTTTTTAGAACTTATTTACACTTAAAAAATCCGTCATTTTCGTTTGGGTTCGAGTTTCTGAATGGTTTTTTCTAACTCATAAATTTTGTCGAATATTGTTTGATCACCAACCGCCAAGTACTGATGGACCGTCTCCAACGCATTTAAAGCTAGCTGTATTGGAATGATCTTTATTTGTGTTTCCGGAAGCTGTGCATCGTCTTCACTGTCATTTCCAGCAATACAGATGTTCACACAATTCGTCGGTTTGTTCCCCAGCGGTAGTTACGACGCACAGAGGGGCCTTAGATACATTCAGCTGGCAAAAATAAAAAATTCCATGATCGCTTTCGATAAAACAAATATATGTGTCTGATAGAGAATTTTCCAGATATTAAGAAAATATTATTATGGAAATCGGAATTATAGTTTGGGAGATATACGCACTCAAAGTTGACCTTTTTTACAACTTTCAATAACATGCTCAATTTTTTGAAAATTCGGCACCTTTGAGTTGGAATATCAACGCAATTATAACAGGAATCATTATCGAATTGATTTATATTTTTAGTGGCCATATTATAGTGTTATATTATAAATATCAAGTCATTTGCATGTGTAGTTTTCGCGATGGAGCTGTTTTTCGAACTATCTATTTTTAAGGTGTTTTTTTAACTTTGTTGGACAAAAAAAAAATGCTAAAATATGCTACACGGCAAATTTTGACTATCTGTTTATTACATATTCCTTTACCTATCTGTAAAATATTATGTTCCCCTTGCTTCCCTTTTGGCCGTTATAGCGCAAAAACGATCGCAACCTCGCACAAAAATCAGCGAAAAAGGCGCTGCTGCATGTATAAGAAGAAGAATGCATAGTGGGTAAATTCGCTGTGACAGCTTTAAAATGTTAATTAAGTGCACAAATGTTGTCATAGGAAGCAACCTGTTGTATTTTGCAATGCTGCTGGTGGGTAAAATTGATCGTAGACGGTGTAAAGGGGGTAAAATGTCTTAATTTCCTACAAAATGTATGGAAGGTGCCAGTTCCAGTGGTTCGATTACTATGATACTTATAGGCAATTGGCCTGAGTACGTAGGAAGACTACCTTTTAAATTTCAGCCCTCTATGTTGAAAATCAAAAAAGTTTTCCATACAACGACTTAAATCTGTCTCTCTTCCTCTTCTTCATTTCGTATGGCAGGTACCAGTTCCAGTTGCACTATCTCAATGAAACTTTCAGGCATTGTGTCGAACTATGTGAAAGTACTACATTTGAAGTTTCAGCCCTCTATCTTCAAAAATCTTTTCTATACAACGAATTAAGTTTTGTTCATTTTTCTTCTTCTTTCCGTATGGGGGCTACCAGTTCCAATAGTCCGATCATGCCGATTCCGATATATGAGTTGACCGCACAGAAAAGAAGACTCTGTGCAAAATTTCAGGTCGATAACTTCAAAATTGTGGGAGATATTGTATAAATACTGATAGACATACAGATGGACGGACGGACATGGCTATATCAACTCGTCTTGTCATACTGATCAAGAATATATATACTGTGTACAGTCGCAAATTTCTAAGTTTATAAATAATGGACAATTAGCCATTTTCTGATTCTAAAGCTGCACCGGAAACAAATTCTGACTTTGACTATGCCGCTCCCAGATATGGTAGCGTATTGAACGATAGCTTGTTTTAAAGCTTAAGGAATTCACTTTTAAACAAAACTTATTTCATGTATTTAGCTTTATTCGTTCAGAAGATATGATTTTTGCAATGGAAAAACTCAGAAGGCCCCACTGTGCGACGTCGTCAATGTGAACGAAATCTTCGAGGCTCGGCAAAAACGACTCTCTCTTATAGAGGTTTCTGTTTCTCCCTAATAGAGGTTTTGGGAGCTTAAAATGACGGGACATGGCTATTACTCTCACTTATAGAGTTTTCTCACTTACCCAGGTTTGACTGTATTTATATACGATTATTTAATGTCATGTTAGCTGTTATCTTTGAATCACATTCAGTCTATTGAAAGCAGCAATAGAAGCAGATCAGAGCAGAGAGAAAAAATGGGCGTCCTATATGGCTTTGTTGCCGTTGTATCAACGACATTATTATTGTTGTTAAATCCGACACCTTTGAACTCTGGCCTTGTGAACTCAAATCTACGTAAGTGCATCACGCATTGAGAGGATGTTTCGATATTTTAGCTCACGTAACATTTCTTAGAATGCAGAAAACAACCTTCTATTTGCAAACCAACAACACAGTGTCCAGAAATATTTGAGATGTTGCCGTTCATATCAGATCCTCCTTTCTGTGATTTAAAAAAAGTTTGCTGTCCGTTGCCTGCAATCAATATTCCATTAGATTCCAAAAATCCTTGGGCACTTGGTAATACTGCTGGTAGTTAAAAAAAAGATTAAAATTAAATTATATATCTTTACCATAGCGTGCAAAGAGTATCAGAATATACTTGGAGATGTTAAAGAAACGAAGTATATTGTCGACGGTAAGGAGGCTGAACCGAAGGAATTCCCTTTCATGGCGCTGCTTGGATACAGAAATGAAACCAACCAAACTGAATGGAAATGTGGCGGCACGCTAATAACACCGAGCTGGGTGCTAACTGCTACTCATTGCATTAATCAACTCAAGTCAGTTCATACATAAATAGTTCAATGATCTTCTTTGTGACAAAAAATGTTTCAATTATTTTATGTTTTTTCAGAAATGACACTTTAGTCGTTCGGCTGGGTGAATTGGACTATGACACTGCTGACAATAATACGCAAGAATTTGATCGTGTGACTGTCGTAGCGTACAGTACATTTGACGACGAAGATTTTCGCCACGACATTGCCTTAATAAGGCTGGGCAGGAATGCAACGCTTAATCCATATGTGCTGCCTGCCTGCATGCCCACAACAAATGCCGTTAATTATGATTACTACTTAGTAGCCGGTTGGGGAAAAACTTCTAAGCATGGAGCACCCTCAAACCAATTGCTTAAAACGAAAATTTATCAAAATCCTAATTGCTCAGTTATGTTCGATCAGTCTCTAAATAACAAGATATGTGCAGGATCTATCAAAGATCATGCCGATACTTGCTCTGGTGATTCGGGTGGTCCTCTTTTTGTGCCACATTCCAGTATAAGAGGTATGTATCAAGTATTAGGAATCACTTCTTATGGTCTCGCTGATGGTTGTGGTTCTGTTGAATATGATATTCATTACCCAAGTATTTATACGAACGTGTATTCTTATATCAAATGGATTAACTTTCATTTACAAATATAAATGTTTAATGTGTTTATATTATTTATAATACAATTTACAACAAATACAAAATATGTAATAAATGTGAACATTTTAATGCATCCGAGATCTGCAACTGAGCGATGTCCGAGTTTAATACTAACTATATCTTTGTTGAATTCAAAATTTATTTTTTTGTATTACAAATATTTAATAAATCCACAATTTTTATTAATGCTCCTGTAATGTAACGACATTTTTCTTGTTGATTAGAAATGACCGAAGTCCGTTATCATTTGACGATTGAGTGCTGCCACTTCTGAAAACATATGTTTTTATAATATAACTCGTAAAAAAAAACTTTTCACGTAAAACTCGGTAACGCGACAAAGTTATAATTGATGAAAGTCTACGTGAGCACTAAAATAAGCAGGTTTGCGTAAACTCGGTAATTTTTCTTCTTCTTATATAAACAAACGAAAAAGTGAATTTATTTCAATTGTGCGAAATAAATCAAATAAATTTATAATTCCGAGAAATAGCGTAAAAAATTAATTAAGGGAATATAAAATTAATCAAGTTATGCAAGCAATTGATTTTCCTGAAGGTAAATATGTTTAATAATGCATGAATTTGCAAATAATTAACTAGTTGTGTTAAAATGGTGCACAGATACGGACCGGAATAGAGAGATTGAGGAACCAGTGGATGACTTTGTTGACGACATTATTGGCTTACATTGGTTAGCGAGAGGACGAAATCAAAGACCAAAAATATACATTTTGATGCAATAGTTGTATGTGTTGTGTTATTGCTTGTAACATACGACTAGCCGCTGCAAACGGGACAATATGGGAGTTAATTTTCTATTGTATTGGCTTATGTTAAAAAAAAACTTACAGATAACATATGTTATTTTAATAATAAAAATCGGTTGAAGTACAGCCACTTTTTCTTTGAAAATAACTAAAAATAGCCTTTTGTTTTTTGAAGCAAGTTGGCCCTAACTTTATAACTTTGTCGGGTTAACGAATGTCATGGGTCGGGGTTGATGAAAGCTGATGAAACTTTGACAATGTATTTTGTTGTTGGACTTTCATCAATTATCACTTTGACGCGTTACCGAGTTTTACGTGAAAACCCTTAATGTGTCAGTGGAAGACGCACTTGAGTCGAAATGGCGCAGCTTCTTCCGAAAACGGGAAAAAGAAATTGTAAGGCTTGAAGAAGAAGAAGTCAGCAGACGCACAGAGGAGTATTTGACCACAAAAGCTGATCAAAAATATTTTGTTAGGTTTAACAAATCTTGGTAAAATAAAATTAAATAAAAACTTGTAAGAGGACGTCCATAAATTAAGTGACATAAAATTAGGGGAGGGAGTTTAGCGAGACCGGTTCGTCAAAATCTCACCAAGAGGGGGGAGGGGGTCTAAATTACTAGAAAAAAGTTTCACGTAATTCATGGACGTCCCCTAAGGGAGGTATATTTGGTTATTTATATGTTGGTCCAAATTTCGGTCAAAACATGAGAGGTTTATCGAAAAATTCAGGTTGATGTGCTTTGTGCGGCAGCCATGAGGGAGGGTATTTTGCATTATGCAGTTTTCAAGGGGTGTAATACGAAATGACAGGTTTGAGTCTTTTATAGTTTTGGAGATACAGTGACTCCAAAGCAAAAACGGACAGTAGTTTGCTTAGTATAAATGTCCTCTTAATTTGGAATCAAATTCGTGAAATTCTTACAAAATTGTGAACCGAAGTAAGCCATATTATTTTGAAATCGTAAAAAAAGTTCGTTTTACGAATTTCGGAGCACTTACTTTTACGAATGTGAAAGTGAAAACCGGAACATAGACCATAATTGAGCTGTAAATGACCTACAGCCTGCTAAACTCATACCCCCTACATGAAGAGGTTGAGTTCACTAAAGCATATAAATATTCAAGGGCGTAGTCAGGTTTTCACAAATGTGGGGGTTGCCAATATCGAATGATCAGAAAAAGTATCGACAACAAGCCAAACTACACTTAACCAAACATTTAAGGAAACAGAAAAAAAATCGAATTTTGGACCAATTTTTGACAGTCTGTATAAGGGCTTATAAGTGTTTTTTTTTTGGCAACTCTTCCATGATAGACATACCTATGTAATGTGTTACGCACAGTGTTTAGGCAAACTTCTTTTCCGGTTCGATTTTTCAGAGAGATTTTAACATTTATCATGAAGAAGTGTATATATTTTTTTTTTGTTTCAGAGAGACAATTGTATGAACTTTAAATATAAACGAAAAAAATATGTACCTTGCATATAAATTTTCCAAATTAAGAGGACATTTATACTAAGCAAACTACTGTCCGTTTTTGCTTTGGAGTCACTGTATCTCCAAAACTATAAAAGACTCAAACCTGTCATTTCGTATTACACCCCTTGAAAACTGTATAATGCAAAATACCCTCCCTCATGGCTGCCGCACAAAGCACATCAACCTGAATTTTTCGATAAACCTCTCATGTTTTGACCGAAATTTGGACCAACATATAAATAACCAAATATACCTCCCTTAGGGGACGTCCATGAATTACGTGAAACTTTTTTCTAGTAATTTAGACCCCCTCCCCCCTCTTGGTGAGATTTTGACGAACCGGTCTCGCTAAACTCCCTCCCCTAATTTTATGTCACTTAATTTATGGACGTCCTCTTACAAGTTTTTATTTAATTTTATTTTACCAAGATTTGTTAAACCTAACAAAATATTTTTGATCAGCTTTTGTGGTCAAATACTCCTCTGTGCGTCTGCTGACTTCTTCTTCTTCAAGCCTTACAATTTCTTTTTCCCGTTTTCGGAAGAAGCTGCGCCATTTCGACTCAAGTGCGTCTTCCACTGACACATTAAGGGTTTTCACGTAAAACTCGGTAACGCGTCAAAGTGATAATTGATGAAAGTCCAACAACAAAATACATTGTCAAAGTTTCATCAGCTTTCATCAACCCCGACCCATGACATTCGTTAACCCGACAAAGTTATAAAGTTAGGGCCAACTTGCTTCAAAAAACAAAAGGCTATTTTTAGTTATTTTCAAAGAAAAAGTGGCTGTACTTCAACCGATTTTTATTATTAAAATAACATATGTTATCTGTAAGTTTTTTTTTAACATAAGCCAATACAATAGAAAATTAACTCCCATATTGTCCCGTTTGCAGCGGCTAGTCGTATGTTACAAGCAATAACACAACACATACAACTATTGCATCAAAATGTATATTTTTGGTCTTTGATTTCGTCCTCTCGCTAACCAATGTAAGCCAATAATGTCGTCAACAAAGTCATCCACTGGTTCCTCAATCTCTCTATTCCGGTCCGTATCTGTGCACCATTTTAACACAACTAGTTAATTATTTGCAAATTCATGCATTATTAAACATATTTACCTTCAGGAAAATCAATTGCTTGCATAACTTGATTAATTTTATATTCCCTTAATTAATTTTTTACGCTATTTCTCGGAATTATAATTTTATTTGATTTATTTCGCACAATTGAAACAAATTCACTTTTTCGTTTGTTTATATAAGAAGAAGAAAAATTACCGAGTTTACGCAAACCTGCTTATTTTAGTGCTCACGTAGACTTTCATCAATTATAACTTTGTCGCGTTACCGAGTTTTACGTGAAAAGTTTTTTTTTACGAGTTATATTATAAAAACATATGTTTTCAGAAGTGGCAGCACTCAATCGTCAAATGATAACGGACTTCGGTCATTTCTAATCAACAAGAAAAATGTCGTTACATTACAGGAGCATTAATAAAAATTGTGGATTTATTAAATATTTGTAATACAAAAAAATAAATTTTGAATTCAACAAAGATATAGTTAGTATTAAACTCGGACATCGCTCAGTTGCAGATCTCGGATGCATTAAAATGTTCACATTTATTACATATTTTGTATTTGTTGTAAATTGTATTATAAATAATATAAACACATTAAACATTTATATTTGTAAATGAAAGTTAATCCATTTGATATAAGAATACACGTTCGTATAAATACTTGGGTAATGAATATCATATTCAACAGAACCACAACCATCAGCGAGACCATAAGAAGTGATTCCTAATACTTGATACATACCTCTTATACTGGAATGTGGCACAAAAAGAGGACCACCCGAATCACCAGAGCAAGTATCGGCATGATCTTTGATAGATCCTGCACATATCTTGTTATTTAGAGACTGATCGAACATAACTGAGCAATTAGGATTTTGATAAATTTTCGTTTTAAGCAATTGGTTTGAGGGTGCTCCATGCTTAGAAGTTTTTCCCCAACCGGCTACTAAGTAGTAATCATAATTAACGGCATTTGTTGTGGGCATGCAGGCAGGCAGCACATATGGATTAAGCGTTGCATTCCTGCCCAGCCTTATTAAGGCAATGTCGTGGCGAAAATCTTCGTCGTCAAATGTACTGTACGCTACGACAGTCACACGATCAAATTCTTGCGTATTATTGTCAGCAGTGTCATAGTCCAATTCACCCAGCCGAACGACTAAAGTGTCATTTCTGAAAAAACATAAAATAATTGAAACATTTTTTGTCACAAAGAAGATCATTGAACTATTTATGTATGAACTGACTTGAGTTGATTAATGCAATGAGTAGCAGTTAGCACCCAGCTCGGTGTTATTAGCGTGCCGCCACATTTCCATTCAGTTTGGTTGGTTTCATTTCTGTATCCAAGCAGCGCCATGAAAGGGAATTCCTTCGGTTCAGCCTCCTTACCGTCGACAATATACTTCGTTTCTTTAACATCTCCAAGTATATTCTGATACTCTTTGCACGCTATGGTAAAGATATATAATTTAATTTTAATCTTTTTTTTAACTACCAGCAGTATTACCAAGTGCCCAAGGATTTTTGGAATCTAATGGAATATTGATTGCAGGCAACGGACAGCAAACTTTTTTATTTTCTAAATCACAGAAAGGAGGATCTGATATGAACGGCAACATCTCAAATATTTCTGGACACTGTGTTGTTGGTTTGCAAATAGAAGGTTGTTTTCTGCATTCTAAGAAATGTTACGTGAGCTAAAATATCGAAACATCCTCTCAATGCGTGATGCACTTACGTAGATTTGAGTTCACAAGGCCAGAGTTCAAAGGTGTCGGATTTAACAACAATAATAATGTCGTTGATACAACGGCAACAAAGCCATATAGGACGCCCATTTTTTCTCTCTGCTCTGATCTGCTTCTATTGCTGCTTTCAATAGACTGAATGTGATTCAAAGATAACAGCTAACATGACATTAAATAATCGTATATAAATACAGTCAAACCTGGGTAAGTGAGAAAACTCTATAAGTGAGAGTAATAGCCATGTCCCGTCATTTTAAGCTCCCAAAACCTCTATTAGGGAGAAACAGAAACCTCTATAAGAGAGAGTCGTTTTTGCCGAGCCTCGAAGATTTCGTTCACATTGACGACGTCGCACAGTGGGGCCTTCTGAGTTTTTCCATTGCAAAAATCATATCTTCTGAACGAATAAAGCTAAATACATGAAATAAGTTTTGTTTAAAAGTGAATTCCTTAAGCTTTAAAACAAGCTATCGTTCAATACGCTACCATATCTGGGAGCGGCATAGTCAAAGTCAGAATTTGTTTCCGGTGCAGCTTTAGAATCAGAAAATGGCTAATTGTCCATTATTTATAAACTTAGAAATTTGCGACTGTACACAGTATATATATTCTTGATCAGTATGACAAGACGAGTTGATATAGCCATGTCCGTCCGTCCGTCTGTATGTCTATCAGTATATATACAATCTCCTCCCACAGTTTTGAAGATATCGAGCTGAAATTTTGCACAGAGACTTCTTATTTGTGCGATCAACCCATTTGTCGGATCCATATCGGACCACTGGAACTGGTAGCCCCCATACGAAAAGAAGAAGAAAAGTGAACAAAACTTGAATTGTTGTATGGAAAACTTTTTTGTTTTGTATGATAGAGTGCTGAAACATAGTAGTTCTACATAGTCCGACTACATGCCTGAAACTTTCATTGAGATCGGACAAATGGAGCTAGTACCTGCCATACGAAATGAAAAAGAGGAAGAGAAGCAAATTTAAGTCGTTGTATGGAAAACTTGTTTCTTTTTCAACATAGAAGGCTGAAATGTAGTCTTATTACGTACCCAAGTAATATGCACATTAGTATCATTTTCGAAGATTTTTTGTGCGAGGTTGTGATCGTTTTTTTGCTATAAAATCTGAAGGGGGATCAAGGAGGCCATACAATTTTAAGCTTAAGTAAAGGATAATGTTATTTACATATTTTCAAAGTTTGAAGGAGGCAATTTCCGCCATTTTTTTTTTTTTTATTGTCCACCAAAGTTGAAAAATACCCAAAAAATAGGTAGATTTGGAATTTATAGTATAACACTATAATATGAGTACCTAGAAATATAAATCTATTCGATAATGATTCAACTCAAAGATGCCGAATTTTCAAAAAATATAGTGTGTCATTGTAAGGTGAAGAAAAGGTCAACTTTGAGTGCGCATATCTTCCAAACTATAATTCCGATTTCTTTAATGTTAATATTTCCTTAATCTCTGGAAAATTATCTATCAGACACATATGTTTGTTTTATGTGTGGGGCCTCAGTCCTGGCCCGTGCCCATCTCTAGACCGCACGGTCGTTTCGGGAGTAGCCACACTCCTTCATCAGCCATCTTTGCTTGGTCACTAAACAACGTTTTGTTTTGTCGTGTTGCACAGCGAAAACACACTTGAGAATTTTAATGTCCATTTTTTTGTTTTCAGTTCTAAATTTTTCGCTCAAGTTTCTGCAATGCTGATTGGTCCATCGACTTATGTGTTAGTTACCGTTAAGGGTCGCACTAATTACAGGAGCGCAGTCGAGTCTTGAACTCTTATAACTTACTAGTGGCGCCCAAATTAACTTTTTGAAAATGAATTCAAGTTGTTTTTTGTATTGAAATACTTTTTATACCCTGCACATACAGTGTGTCAGGGTATATTAAGTTTGTTTGAACGAAATGTATGTAACGCACAGAAGGAAGGGAGGGGGACCCCATAAAGTATATATATTCTTGATCAGGATGACAAGAGAAATCGATTGAGCCCTGTCCGTCTGTCCGTCCGTCCGTCTGTATTCACCAATGGTTCTCGGAAACTGTAAAAGCTAGAGACTTGAAATTTGGAGGGTAGACTCGTGATGCTTGGCACTACATCAAGTTTAAACGGTTTTGTGCCACGCCCACTCCTTCCCGCCCATCCAGCACCACCCACTTTTTTAAAACGTTGTAACTCGAACACCCGAACAGATAGAAACATGAAAGTCGGTATGTAGATTCAGCATGAGGAGCTCTACAAAACTGCATACCACAATTTTTCCCCCTCCCCTTGATTTCCCCTCCCCGAGTTGTTTTCTCTAAAAAGCAATATCTCCAAAACTAATAAAGATATGAACATGAAATTTTGTATACAAGCTCAGTAAATATATATCTTTAAGACTGCATACCACAAAATTCCCCTCTGTTCGAAAGTTTCCCCTCAATGACCAACAAACTCAAATTTTTCGTAAATTCCACTTTTTTTGACCAAATTACTTGATATTTTGAACACTATTCGATCGGGCGATGTCAAATCAACATTTTTTTTGAAGATTTAGGGTGTTGCACCACCCACTGTGCGTGCAGGGTATTATATTGTCGAGTATACTCGACTATAGCGTCCTTACTGGTTTTAATATTTATAATTAAATTCCGATGTGCCGTTCGGTAGTACTTATATTATGTATGAGTAGGAGAAATATAAATTTAGTTTAAATAAAGCATGTACGTAAGCAAATCTGAAGAAAGAGTTCAAATTACTTAACGGTTTACATATACCGCATTGTATCGTTTCGTTGAGAGCAAGTTCTATAAATAACTTTTACTTTTTTCGTCAAATATAACCGGTATTATTGATTTTTATGTTTTTAAGTCCTCAATAACTGTTGTTGAAAATTTTTTAAATAAAAGTCCTTGAGAAACTTTTATTTCATGAATTCAGAAATAAAAATCTTTCAAAGACTTATATTTTTCATTTTTAATATAAAAGTCTTGAAAAGTTATTTATTTTTTAAATAAAAATATTATGAGTATATCTCGAAGGCCTTACATAATAGCAACTCTTTCTTACAAACTATTTATACTTCACAAACAGGTTATGCTTTATATAGCAATATCTGTTTGCAAACTTTAGAATACAGTAGAAATTTAATTTCCAAGTTAAAAAAGAAAAAGTGAAAGTCATAAAACGTGAATATGGCTCGCAAACAAAAAGAGATAGTAAGAAAGCACTTTTCAACTTTATCAGAGGACAACCAAATGCGTTGCAGTATATGTAACGTAGTTCGGCAAGGTAATTGTCTTACTAATCTAGTGCAGCACTTAAAAATCAAGCACTTGGAACTTTGGTGTGACCTGGAATTGGAAATGGATCCATTGTTTAAAGGATTGAATATAGCTCCGATCACTTCCAAAAATATTATGACTATTATAACAGATGAGTAGAAAGCAACGAAGGTTAAACTTTTGACGCTTTTTAAAAAAAAAAAGTGATTCAGCAACAAGGATGAAATTGAAGCAATTTTGGTGCAGTTCCAGATTATAAAAAATCAAATATATTGCGTGACTTCGGACAATAGTCGTCACATGTTAAAAGCTGTGGATGTTTTGAATGAAGAGGAATTGCCAACGTGTTCACAAAATGTTGAACTGGATATTAAAGCTCTTATAACAGATACGACATTTTTAAAATAACTTCAATAAAATGTGCTGCACATACATTACAGCTGGCTGTAAAAGGTTTTTCAAAAGAAATCGGCTCGAATGCTGTTTTAGATAAAGCTCGAAGCTTGGCGAAAGCTCTTCGATGTCCGTCTATTGAGTAAGAAATTACATCTTTGAGCAACTTTAAAAAATTTTTGAAAATTTTATGCAATATCACTTTTGGTTTCCATTTAGATATTTATTATCTTATCCAAATTTGCCGCAGCCAGACTTTAACATAACAAAAAAATTTAAAGAAGAACAATTATATTTTTTAGACTTCTACAAGTTTTGGATAGCAATGAAGCTTACAATAAACGATATGACTGGTGCTCACAGCAAAACGCTCGTGCAGTGTTTGCAGAACAGGGAACATGTCCTAATGGGTAATTGAGTAATTCTAGCTGCAATATACTTAGATCCAAGTCTTCACAAGTTTGTGAAGTCAAAAAACATTAATCAGCCATGAGGCTATGAAACATTTTTGTGAAAATGTAAGAAAGTGACAGATTATGAGTTTAGTCAGTTATGTAAAAATTTCAATAAGCGTGTGTGGGGAGGTCGTTTGGGTGGATCCGTTTTAGTCGTCTTTGTATCGAGGTTGATGTTAGAGCTTCTGCAAGCGGGTTTGGGTGAGTGGAAAGTTTAACGGCTACTATGGAAATTGATTTCCTGGATGACTGAAGATATTTTGAGGTCGGCATGTAACGTCTGGTTTCTGACATACCACGGCGCGTTGGTAATGGTCCTGAGGGCCTTGTTTTGGACAACTTGCACTTTTCTGCGGTTGGTGGCACATGATGTTCCCCATAACTGGATGCCGTACTTCCAAGAAGGAGCGATCACTTGTTTGTATATTAGTAGTTTGTTTTCTAAACTCAGTTTGCTTCGTTCACCTAGTAGCCAGTGGAGTTTTTTTAGTTTGGCGGAGCAACAACGGGCAGTAAATTCGAAATGTTTTTTCCATGTTAGGCGCTTGTCAAGATGGAATCCCAAGTATTTCACAGCTGTGCATTGTGGAATTGCAAAGCCATTTAGCGTGACAGCAGGGGTAGCTTCTCTTCTAAGGCTAAATGTGCACAGTTGTGACTTACTTGGGTTGATCTTAATGTTCCATCTTGTGCACCATGACTCCAGACGAAACAGATAGGATTGCAACTGGGATGCAGCAATCGTCGGAGATTTGTCTGAGCAGAGAATTGCCGTGTCATCTGCGTACGTAGCCAGAATGGAGCAGTTGGTGATAGGAAGTGGCATGTCAGCGGTGTAGAGCGTAAATAGCACTGGAGCAAGTACACTGCCTTGAGGGAAACTTCAATTCAAATTTATTTTGTAAATGTAGAAAACTAAGAAAAAGAATTCGGTGAACACACCAGATGAGAGAGCCAGCACTTTCCAGCTCGAAGGTAGAAGCACCTCAGGACCATAGAGGTGAGTTCAAATGATGATGATGAGGTGGACGACGAGGAACTCAAAAGCGCAATGAACGAAGTTATGGAATACAATCCAAAGTCAGTTGATTTAAATGAAGATTTGATAACGTATTGGGAGGAAAAAAAATATACAAATTCACATTTTTAACAACTGGCTAAGGTTGTACAATCTGTACCTGCTACACAGGTATCTGTAGAAAGGGCATTTTCTGCTTTAAAATTAGTACTCACTGACTTGAGGTCCAATTTGTCTACACAATATGTTCAAAAAATACATTTTTTAAAACTGAATTAGTAAAATAATAATTTGGTACAAAAACCCAATTGAATATTTTATTAACATTTTTCATTAATTAATATGCAAAAGGAGAACATAAAATCCAAATTTGGATATCATATAAAGCCTTCGAGATATGATCAAAAAACTTTCATTTTATATTTGAAAAATAAAACTCTTTTTATTTTGTATTTGAAAAAGAAAAGTCTTTTGAAGACTTTTATAATAAACATAGAAATTAAAAGTCTTTGAATGATTTTTATTTCTGATTTTTATTAAAAAAAATCATGATTAACTGTTATTTAAAAATTACGAAAATTAAAATCCAAAATAACTTTTATTTTGGAGAGCTAAACAATCAAGTGAAAAATAACTTTTATTTTTGATTAATATTATAAAAATCAAAAATAAAAGTTTTTTATACATTTTTTTTATAAAAGTTGAAAAGAAACCAGTAAGGATTGGAGTCGACAGTAATCGACTCCGACATACCCTGTACCTTCAATTAGTAACGACTGTTTGAAGGCGTGGCCCCGCCCACTTTTTCATCAAAATAGATTTCATTTCCATTTAATATCACACGTACCTTTTTTTACACTTTTAGACCAATTGGTTCCAGAGATACAACGTTTTTCTATATGTGGGCGTGGTAACGCCCATTTTGTAATTGAATCATGTTATATTCAATCCCAACAGCATACATGCAAAATTTCATTCTTGTAGGTTTTATGTTACTAGAGATATAAGCGTTTTAAATTTGCATTATAAAGGGGCGTGGCTACGCCCATATTTTTGTTGTATCTTCTTGGGACTCGTTTCAGCTATACACATTCCAAATTTGGTGATCCTATCACAAAAGACAACCGAGATATTACGACTTTTGTAAATTTTTTTTTCCGAGGTTGCTCCAGTCATTTGCCCCTCACCCCTAAACGAAGTTAAAAAGGGGGGGAAAAAAATAAACTTGATCTGCTTAAGAAATGACAGAATCGAAGTGCGAAGAGCTTTTGGTTCTATCTATTATAGTTTCCGAGATCTAGGCGTTCATACAGACGGACAGACAGACAGACGGACATGGCTATATCAACTCGTCTTATCGAGCTGATTAAGAATATATATACTTTGTATAGTCGGAGATGTCTCCTTCTGGGTGTTACATACATTGTCGATGCTGACAAAACTAATATACCCTTGTACCATAAGGTACAGGGTATAAAAAGTTTATCGCGCATTTGGATAGCCGGAGTAATAACAAACATTTTGGCGTTTTCAAAAACGTAGCTTATCTCCTTATTTGTGATTTTTTTACTTTTAATTTTTTCGATAACAGTTATTTTCGGTCCCTGGAAAAAATTCGACCGTGCACAACCTTTCACTTCAATAAGCAACTTGCTTGAAGCAAGCATGAACTGAACTAGAGCTGTAAAACTATCGATGGCACTATCGATAATATCGATGGTGGAGCTCTGTTCAGTGTTATCGATTGATATGAGACTGTCATCGATTGTTTGACTCTTGGAAGCGAAGGTAAGAAATTTTAAGAAGTTTTTGGAAATCCGAAAAAATATATTGATTGCCTTAGTGATTGAACTTTAACGGACCAAAAAACGAACAAGTGGGCAGTCGACGAGACCACTTTACACTTATTCAATCGTGGAATAGACATAGTCCTATGAGAAATGTGTCAAAGAAAAAATTGTTCAGATGACAATTGAATTTTATACAAGTTAGTCTGAAAAAGTAAGTCAAAGGCGATAATTCAAAAGCAAATTGCTGTGCTCGAAATATAAAATGAAAAATAAAACATTGGGCTATGCTCCGGTTTTCACTTTCACGAGAATTTTACGTTTTCGACTTAAATTCGTAAAAGTAAGTGCTCCGAAATTCGTAAAACGATATTTTTTTACGATTTAAAAACGGCATCTTTTGATTTTATGGATTGAAAAGTAAAGTTTCATCGAATGTATGCAAACAATCCAGGCGTTAACTGTCAATTAAATTCAAACGTCACAGTTGAAAAAATAAAATTTTTTTAACTAGGAAGAAAATTTAATTGACTCAACAATGTAAGTACCTCATCAATTATATAAATGCACAAGATGAAATTCTTATAAATTTTATGAGGAACAATGAAGATTTTGCAAGGGGATACACAAAAGGAGAGCGGACAGTTGTTGAAGAAAAATGGACTAAACTGTCATCAGATTTAAACGCCGCTGGTCCTCCAATTAAGGATAAGGCAGGCTGGAAAAAGGTAAGTATAACAACATAAATATCAGTTTTCTTTTTAACATAAACGCTATTTCTAGGTATGGTCGGATTGGAAGATAGGCATCAGAAAGAAGTTAGCAAAAAATAAAGAGGAGGCTGTCAGCACTGGAGGAGGTCCGTTTGGTTAAGTGGCATTACAGCCAGTAGAAGAAGAAGTTGCCACTATATGCGGACTCTTCCATATGGTGAACGGCATAGGAGCTGCTACTTTTGGCATACCGCCAAATGATGATGAGGGTGATTTTCCAATTGTTGACTCGCCTGAGTGCATCGTTGAGGCGCTAGTAGATGATGAAGATGAAAAGCCAAGGCCAAAACGACAGCGTTTGTCAATGATTAACAGATTGGATGAAATCTGCGCTACACAAGCCGAAACTATGAAGGCAATATCCGAAAACTTAAAAGACATGAAGCAACAATAAGCTGAACACTTCAATAAAATGGAAGAAATAGAAAAGGAAAAACTAAAAACATTAAAAGATATTGCGGACAAACTTTTTTAAAATACACAATTAAAAAACTTAAATTTTTTTTTTTTTATGGTCTAATATTTTTAACATAGAATATGTGCTATTTCGTCTCTGATGGTATTAAACTCTGGGTTGTCTTGATATTCTGATTGAGTGTCGTCTTCCATAAATTCGTCAAAAAGAAAATAGTCCGGCAATGGTGTTTTATGTTTTCGGCATATGTTATGCAAAGCGCAGCATACATTTACAATGCTGGCGGCGAACAAGGGTTCATAATTCACCAATCGCTGTAGACATCTAAATCTACTTTTTAAAACGCCAATTGTCCTTTCTATAATATTACGTGCCGCGCAATGTCTCTTGTTAAATATGCTCTCCACAGACGCACTGTCTGGATTCCTATAAGGTGTTAGAACAAAATTTTCCAGTGCGTATCCTGAGTCAGCCAAAACAAATCCGCCATTGTACGTTCGACGTATATAGTCTCTGGCACTGCTATACTTCCAAATAAAGGAGTCATGACATGATCCTGGATGACTTGCATCAATAGCTAAAATCTCCATTTTGTTACAGGTATGCCCTGTAATGAAATTTAATATATATGTAATCGCAATTTTGATAATTGGATATTGAACTTACCACCATGGCATTTGTACTAAAATACTCTTTTCTATTAAAAAAAACGGATTCATTTCTTATTGGTATTTTTATCCGGATATGCGTTCCATCGATGCACGGAATTATATTTGGTAAATTATATTTCTCGTAAAAGTAACAACGCGACTCATGTACTTCCCTGGGAGTCATTTTCAAACTTATTTCCTCAGAACATATTGTCCTCTCCAATACATCAATAACGTTGTGAAGTAGCTTGCCAAACGTACTTCTGCCGATATTTACATGATGATCTTTTGCAACTGCCAACTGGTAAGATCCAGTGGTAAGGTATCGCAGCACCGCTGCGAGTTAAGTCTCCTGATTCAAACGCGACGATTTTAAGTGAGGTCGTATTTTGCTTAAGATTTCTCCAAATGTAGACTTCTCCATTCGAAATGACTCAAAGAACCTAAAAAGCCACATAAGCAAGTAGAAATGATTGTTTAAATGGATTCACAAAAAATATTACTTACTTTTTATCTGGTAAACACAATACAGATGAATTTTTCCTTAGATGTTGTTTAAATCTTAATTCGCGGATTTTGCGTCTTCTTCTAGCTTCGTAGCAAGCAATTGCTAATGTAAACGGCATTGTTTTGAAAAAATTGTGTTTAATTTTTTTAGTTTAATTTTGGTTTAATTTTAAAGAAAAAAAAATTTTTCAAAAATTCAATTTAACGCTTTCGAGTTACTAACCACCGTGACGGTAGGCATAAAAAATAAACAAAACAAAAATATATATATGGTACATAATAAGCAAGATATATATATATATTTACAGCGAGAATATATATTTAATTTATTGTTTATGAAAATCTGGAAAGCATGTCTTAGTACTGCGGATACAAACAAGTACTCTACACGTGCTGCATTGCCATATAGTACGTTCTAGACTATTTCTAGTGCTGCATTTTGCACATCGTCGTGAAGTAGTACGCTCTGGCTGATGAACACTGCTTTCCAACCGCAGTTCTATTGGAACAGACGGATTGTTGCGTTTTATCCAGATCAGATCCAGAGCTCTTGTTGCGCTCTTTGGTTCTGCCACAACAGTTTGGTTTGATGTTGTACTCGTAGTAGGTACGTGACTATTTGAAGTACTGCCTACATATGACAAAGGTATGTCATCATCCTAACCAGATTCGTTATCACACCCTTGCTGCTCTGGGGGTATGTCGCCGAGTATAATCACTGTTTGAGGTCCATCACTGTGTTTTTCATCTGGTTCCACAGTACACACACTCTCACTATCTGAAGGAATGTCTTCTAGAATAGTATTCAAAATTTCACAATTTCTCAGCACACGCGGCATTCTGAAAACCTAATACACGAAATGAAGAAAACAAAACCTGCTATAGCCGCGGTGGTTAGTAAACTGACCACCTTTTTGTTTACGTTATATATCAAAGAATTTTAATGACAAAATTTTTTTTTTATCATAAATCAACTAATATTTATTATATATATAATACTAAACAACAGAAAAATACTAAAATCGTAATTTATTAAACAATCTTACTTTTATTATTGAATTTTAAAATGCTCCGTTACAAAAAAAACACTGTACCACTTGTTCAAAAGTTTGTATAAAACTAACCTTTGCATCTGAGTGGCAAAAACTCGCAACACACGATCAACAATGACTTAAAAAAGAATAATAGTTTAACACATCTCCGAAAGATGAAGTACAAATATATTTTAAACACCAATCAATATGTGGTTAGTACACTAACCACCCAACCTGAAACAGTTAAGACATTCTGACAGTGATTGGCGTGCACTGTTTGAGGCGGAGCTTACAAAGGTGATGCAATCGCCAACAAATATAGGGGGCAGTAATGAAAAAGTAATTGTATTACCAAAGATCAACCCGACGTCCCAGATGTCGATGCAGCTGCAAGGTGTAAAACTGCAGACATGATAATGTCTGAAAATCCTTTAGAACGAAGTGCATTGTTTATCGCTGTTAGTAGCTCATTAATTGGAGGCGCAAAAGCAATGGTTATCACACATTTGCTATGCTGTAGCTTTTCATCTCTTTAAATTTCCAAAATTTTTAATTGATATTCTTGCTCCAATTCTCTTTTTTCTTTCTCATTTACATAAGCATTGACAAAGAACAATTTGAGGATTCTTTTCTTGATTTGCTGTACTTTTTAAATCCCTGGACACTCTTTTCTATATTTGATTCCCTGAAAGGTTTTGGAGAAGTTTCTCTCTCTCAATCGGGAGAGTGATCTGTCGAAATTGCAGAGCATAAACTTTCTTCTTCAGCTGTTTTGCTCGGGCTTATAACGACTGGTGGTATGACATTATTTCTTTGCCCGAAAACTTGCGCCTATTCGTAATAATGGGGGCACAGGTTTGTTCAAAAAGTATCGCGAATTTTAAATTTCCGAAAGCTAAGTACATATTAGAGGTCTGCATGAATACGCTCTAAACGGCATTCAAGTCATTCATTCCCAAAACAAATTGAATGAATTTAAATGTGAAGCCGAACGAGTTTAAATGCGAAGCCGAACAAGTTCAAATGACTTTGAATGCTCAGGTAAAGTAGGTTATCCATTGTCGAATTTGTTTGACAAACTGTTGGTAAGAGTTGAAAGAGTGGTACGTAAAGTGGCAAAAATTCACCCATACAAATCTTTTGAAGGAGCTGAAAGAAACTTCTCGTGTGGACTTGAAGAATTTTCTTAGAATGGACAATGAAACGTATAAAGCATTATTGAATTTGGTAGCTCCAGAAATTCATCGACAAGACACCGAGTGGCCAAAGCTACAAAGACCTTAAATTTTTAACTGGCATTTCTCCCCAGAATCTTGGACGCATAGTACTCGAAACATGTCGTGTTATAATTAAAATGCTGAAGCCGTATATTAAGGTGAGAAAAAAGGTTTTATTGTAAGGGTATTCAGAAGTTCTCGCATCTGTAGCAGATAGCAGGTCTAGCAAACGAAAGCTAGTGAACGCCCTCCTGAAAATACAATTGATAATGAAAGATGTGTGTTATGGTCTGGCCTAACCACAAATTAGCTTTGCATAGTTATGTGTACTCATTGAAATTATAATAAAGGAAATCAAACTCGTTTTGTAAATTAAAAACGGGTTAAAAAAGCAAATTGTGTTCAGCGATATAAAAATTATTTTAGTTCAAACAACATTGTCCCACTTTTCTTTCCGGTGGCATTTTCCACCTTCATCAGGGATTACATTCTTTTCTTAAATAGCTTAACATACTTATAAAAAAAAGGAAAGTTTTATATGCAATATTTCTAGAACGAAAGGGTCTAGAAGACTTTAAAATTGGTATATTTGATATTAAATGGAAGTGAAATCCATTTCGATTGAAAATTGGGTGGGGGAAGACCCTCTAACAGTCCCAACAAACTGATGGTACAGGGTATGTCGAAGTGGTGAACTCTCAACTGCAATTATTTACTGTAATTTTTGGAATTTAAATTCAAATAACTGTAGTAGTCAGGGTTTTCCAATTGTGTTAAAAACATTCCAAATAATACCGAAAATTTGTAGTGTTATTAACACAAAACACAAATAAAAATTTGCTACATGTGCTACGATTTTTATATACATAGGCTGGGGTATGGCAATCTCGGCAAACTTTTGTTCACACAATTTGTTTTTGTAATTTGAAATTTTCGTTTGCTAGACCTGCTATCTGCTACAGATGCGAGAACTACTGAATACCCTTATTGAGTATTCATTGTTATGAAACAAATTAGCAAACGAGGAAGCTGGCACGTTACTATTTTGTGTTATCAAAACTGGAACAGCTGCATTCCCATCTTCAGAATGCTGCGAGATAACTGATGAAGTGGTATTGGAGTCCCTCATTAGGGGATTGCTCGCACGAAAAAATTGTTGACGCGGATAAACCTGCATTGGCATCTGATAAACAGGAGCAGAATAATCCTGATTATTCGGAAAGTTTCCAAGCCCTGACACAGCTTGATATGTCAGCATATTCATACGGCCTTGCATAAGGAGCTCGTCAATTCCTTTTTTTTAAAAAAGGTGTTGCTTCTTCGATAACTGCCTGAACATGACTGCCCATCGTTCAGTAAAAGTGTCAGCGTCATCTCTTGGTTTTTTTGTATTGATATTGTCCAAGTGCCCGACTGCCTTTTGCAGAAACTCAGAAAGAAATTGCGACTGATTTCGAAAATCGTTGGAATTTCGTTAACTGCATAGGCGCAATTGATGGAAAGCATGTGCATATCAAAAAGCCGAACACATCAGGCTCATTTTATTTTAATTATAAAAAAACGTTCAGCATTATTATGATGGCCATAGTGAGCAAATTATGAATTTAGTTGTTTGGAAGTCGGAGCAAGCGGAAGGGCATCCGATGCTGGAGTATTTGCACAATCGGAATACAAAAGGCGCTACGAAGAGCAATCTCTATGCATACCAAAACCGCGGCAAATTGAAAATATTTCATATAAACAGCCATATGTGCTAGTAGGGGATGACGCCTTCCCCCTGTCATCAAATTTAACGAAGCCCTACAGCCGTCAAAAAATGGAAAAAGAACACCTGATTTTTAATTACCGCCTTTTAAGAGCTAGGCGTATAGTTGAAAATGCTTTTGGAATTATAGCTAGCAGATTTAAGATCATTCTAACTACTATGTCTTTGCAGCCAGAAAAGGCTACTGTTATCGTGCTTTGTTGTTGCTATTTGCACAATTATTTGTCCAAGAAGAACTCTGCAGTATATTTGCGTGGTGCAGCAGAGCCCAACAATATATCTGGAGGAGTGTTACAGTCTGACCAGCAAATGGACGGTTTGGAACCATTAATAGGTGGCAATTGTGCTGAATATTTCAACACAGTTGGAGCAGTACCTTGGCAAAATGATCGCATTTAATAGTTAATATTGCTTTTGATATGCGCTTTATACTTAGCACTTTGCTGTCAATAAACAATTGCTTGTATGCTTAAAATACGTACTATTTCAATTTCCGGGCCTTCATCGAATGTGTTGATTCCATAAACTGAGGACTCCTGATCATTCAGAAAATCTAGTTCGTTGAAATACCAGATGCTCGGCTTATAAATATCATCAAAGCCAGCGCCAGATTTTTCGCTCCTTTTTATTTTAACTTTAATAAATTTTTTTTTTCACCGTTGCAATGGTTACCTGTTCATCTATCTCTTTGAATTTGTTTAAAAGCACTTCCCATGACTTGTTTCTTCAATTCTTGTTTTTATATGCCTCGCTTTTCGCCTGCCACAGTGAAGGTTCATTTTGCAGGCAATTAATAAATTCTATCAAAAATTTTTTCGAAAACTTTTTACAAATGAACATTGCCAGCCAATGTCAAATTTGTTCGACAAACAAAGCCAAGATATAATCATTTCTATTTTACTCGAACAAAACCTCAAACTCAAAATTTGAAAACGAACACTACCATCAACGACGAATAGTCGAACAACATTCGAACGAAAAGGCACGAAGTCGAATGAATGAGAATGAAAATTTCTTTTGAATTAATTCGAATGAACTTATTTTTTTTTTTTTTCGTTTATATATCAGTAGCTTATTTTTCAGGGGTGTCTTAGTTTTTTAGTTATGAAGGAAAAATATATATGTATATTAGAGGACTGCATGAATGCATTCAAAACGGCAAATGAATCATTCACCCTGAAAACGAATGTTTGTTTCGCTGAACTTTTTTCAGCAAATGTGAATGAATATTGTAATTGAGCTTTTAATGTTAAGTACTGTACAGTATTCACACAGAGAATGTACAGAAAATTTTTAGTACAATGATTTGGTCTACAGTTTACTCACTGTACAGTGAATGTTAGTTTGATAAGACGCTTTGCATATTATTCAATTAAAACATTTTCATTCATATCTTCTATGTTTGAATTCAAAAACATTATATTGTTGACCATATCTTCGGTTGTAGCAATTTTGCATCCTACTTGCCGGAACTGCTAAGATTTTGCAACTTATTTTGTAAAAAAAAATAACTGCGGTTTCTCTCTTTCGAGTAGAATCTACGATGGTAGCATGTAACGACAAATCCTGATTGCAACATTACACTAGATGAACTAAGTCAAATCCATATTTCTAAGATTGACGACTAGTGCTATACCCTACTGAACATCAGTTATTCGTTTAATTTTTACTGTTCACATTATTTTATTTGATATATATACTTTGAAATTACACAACAACATAGCAGTCATTGAAAATAAGAACATTAATAATTTGTACTTTCTCTGTTAGGCTTTTTTAAAAACTCTGTACAGAGATAAAAGTGTACACTAAATTCAAGTATCGCATAGTACTGTACAGTACTGTTGAGTTTGAAACGAATGTATTCATGCAGACCTCTAATGTATATGTATGTTAGGGTGTCCCTTATTTTGCAAGGTTCTTTTTTTTAACGCATATAGGCTACTTTTGTTCAGTCTACTCTAAAACACTCCCATGATTTTTTTTTTTTTTTTTTGGGAGCACGGGAACACGTACCGACTGCGTTCAAAACATATAAGTTACACCTGAGTCTTTAATGTAACATTGGAACACTTTCTCAAGCAAGTTACACCGGCACCTATTGTGTAACATACGAGTACGTCATTTTGTTGTCATTTCGTTTCGAATTTGTTGGATAAACAATACGCACAATGTCTATGGAACTTAAAAGCAATACAAAAACTATATTTTTGATTGTTGAGATAAACCACCAAATAACGGGTGTTAAGTTACCAGCTATCCGCCAAGTTCTCGCAGTTTTATTTTTTAATATCCGCGAAGTGAAATAAAATGAGTTAAAGCTCAAATCAAATTGTAAAAAAGATACCTTGAAAAGGAAGTATCAAGATTAGTATTATATAAAGTTTTTCTCTTTGGTAATAAAACGCAACACTTAAATTTGTCTTTTCAATAATATTCAGTTGTATTTAATAAAACATCTAAAATCTTCTTTCATAAAACTTCAGGGCTCAGTCGGCACGGGTTAGATTTAACTTAGGAAGCTGAAATTTTGTATTTAGGTTAAGTTAAGGATACTGAACAGAAATAGCGGGTATGCGTTTCCGAAAATGCAAAAAAAAAAATCGACCAAATAAGGGACACCCTAATATATATATATAGATTGATAAGAACACTGACAAGTGATATTTTAAACAGGGACCGTTGGTTTTTTAAAGTAAGAAATCACACACTTAGAAGAAACATATAAGAACCTTGCAAAATAAGGGACACCCTAATGTATATGGTATATCCCAGCCAGCATTTGGAAGTTCATTTTTACAATAATCCCCTTCATGACTCTTTTTCGAGTCGTTGAAATGATTAAAAAAAGACTAATTTTATGGGCGATTGGAAACAGATTAGAAAATAACTCGAAAATGACTCATAAATATTCTCAAAATGTTACAGTAACAAAATATAAAGCAATCAAAAATTGATCATCCAGGAGATCGAAATGCGATTATCGGTCTGGCAAATCAGCTTTTTATGTCGTTGTTCTTTTTCAAAAGGTACTTCTTTCTTCTTTTTGTTTTTGCTTGAAATTTTGTGTGTACTGGTACTAGTAAACCTTGTACTAAAATTCAAAACTCGTGAACTTAGAAATTTTTACCGACTCTAATCTTTTGACACATAATTTTTAAAGTCTTAAGGGACAATCAAAAATTCTAACTAATAACTATTCTAAAGGGCCTAACCCCTTAATTAGTCAAAGTTAAACAATGCATTTTCTCGAGGTAAGTTGAATAATAAGTGAGCAAAGTTAAAAATTAATTTTTAAGTAAAGTTAAGTAATATAATATAAATTTGAATAGGTAAAAAGGTAAAGAAAATAATGTCAGCCCAACCGTTAAGAAGATTGGCAAAAAACAGGCGCAATTATTGTTCGCCAAAGACAAGGTTTTATCTGCGGCAATAGAAAAAGCGGAAGACCCGAGAGAACCGACTGATGAGAACATGGCAACAGATGAAGGGAGTGATTTTTTCAATGACAACTCAAGGGCGGAAAGTGATAACTGCTGTTCTAATAGTGATAGTGAAACTGAAAGTGATGATGAAGAAATTAGTTTGTGCCAAGAACTTTCAAAATGGGCTACACAATTTGGAGTTAGTTTTGCTGAAATTAATGCACTGCTTTCATTATTGCGAAAATGCAATATTAAGTTCCAAAAGATTCTAGAACATTTTTAAAGACACCTGGCACTGTAACAGAAAGAAAATTTGGGGAAGGTTCATACGTACACTGAAAATCAAATTGACAGATTTCCTGGTTATGAAAGATTGGAAGTTACCGAATTTGAGACTAGACTTTGGTATTAATGGCCTTCCCATGATTAAAACCAATTCCAAACCTATAATGGCCAGTGTTGTAGACACAAGTCATGTTTTCTTGTCGGCGTATATGAAGGAACTTCAAAGCCAAATATACATAGTTACACTGTACATAGTTCGTAAAATATCTACATATATAAATTAAAATTAAATATTGAAATATAAATTAAAATTAATAATTTTAATTGAATATTTCCTCTATTTTGGATTGATTTACATTAGAAATAATTAACAAAAAGGAGTCGTAGATTATTTGAAAAATTAAACTAAAACGATCGAAATTCGATTGAAATATTTCTCCAAAAAAGAGTCGCTTATTGTTAGAAAAACGGATTATAAAAGACTCTTCAAAAAGTGTCGCGGCTAGCATACCTATTTCTCCCGACAAGAGTAATATTTATGATCAGAAAACGAGCGCATTTATGCTTATTTTGATCAGAAAGTGGACTCGAAAAAGACTCAAATTAGATCCGAAATTTCATAAAATGCTGGCTGGGACTATTCATTTTAAGTCTGGTTTTTATCGTGGCTAGCTTAAATAATATGTTTAAAACAGATGAATCGAAGACTTGGCTAGCTTTAACATGGATTTAGGATCATTATCCTGTTAAAACTTTCACATGTTTTTAAGTAGAAAGCAACATGGTGCTCCCTTCGATACCATTGGTATGAAATTTGGTCATAAAATCTTTTAAATACAATTGTTTGGGTGTTATAAATGTGTGATTCATATTATGTAAAATATATCCAATGGATTTTTGATTTTTGTGTTGATAAACCATTGTATTGATAGATAGCCTATTAATTCAGCATTAAATTGCATTTTTCCGATCCTTGCAACGTTTTTTCGCTGAGATATTCGAAGTTGAACCAAAAAAGGTCCTTTTGACTTTAACCATCCATATCTCCGCAAAGAATAAAGATACAGAAATGGGGAATACAGTTTTGAAAACTAGAACCAATTAAGACATATGGAGAACAAAATTTTTTTACGTTTTTAATTTCAAGTTGAAAAAAGGTAAAAAAGTGCCTTTCTGACTTCTTATCGTTATTTGACTACATCTTAGGAACCACTAATCGGAACGATGATACCTTAAGGTTTTTTTACACCTCTTAGTACCCCCAACAATCATGTAAATTCTCAAATTGATCCATTGAGTGCTTTTTCGTCCCGTTTGTTCAAAGTTGACGAAAAAAAATTTAACGATCAAAATTGGCACTGTTAAAAAGTGCCATTGTGTGTAATTGTGTTCATAAAAATTTGAAAAATCAACTTGTTTTTCAACTTTTTCTAAAAATTTCCACTACTCATATGCTTAATATAAACAAGGAATCTAAAAAACAAAAAAAAAAAATCACTGCTTGCAACCTTTCAGATATGCTAGAAATGCAATCATCGCCTGCGGAATTCGTTGCCAAATGTCCTGCAACGCGCGCTCTAACTCAGCCAGGTTCCTCAAAATTGGGTAATTTTCTCTCAATAGGCGTTCCATAATATCCCAAACGTGCTCTATTGGATATAGATCGGGACTGACTGAGGGATGCCTCAACAACATTATGTTGTGTCTCTCGAAAAATATACGGCTGATGTTAGCCGTGTGAGGGCTACGGCTACGGGACGCAACATTTGATTAATGTAACGCCTAGCGTTCATATTCTCACGGAGGATCACTAACGGTGTTCGCTTTTGCCGCGAAATTCCACCGCAAACCATCACCGATCCGCCATTGTACGCTGCTACTGGCCGAGTGAAGTTCTGCGAAAATCGTTCTCCTTGACGACGCCAAACTCTAGATCTTCAATCATTACCATGCAGACAAAATCGAAATTCGTGAGAGGAGAGAACATTGTTCCACTGCCTCACGTTCCATTGAACATGATTACGAGCGTAAGCTAGACGTGCTCTGCGATATGCGGGTGACAGCTTCGGAACGTCTGCGGCAGATCAGGACCGAATTCCAGCCTCACGAAAACGATTACGAACAGTTTGTGCCGTAATGTTTTGCGGCCGCTGTGATTTTTGTTGCTGTTGTCGATGATTTGGGATGTTCCGGGCGATTAAGTATGCGTATATAAAGGGTTCTTGACGAACACGTCGAACAATCGTCCGATCTTCTCGATCAGTCGTAACACGACGACGGCCTTGTCCAACTCGGCGTTCAAACCAAGCAATCTGCAGGTATCGATTAAAAGTACAACCGTGTGACTAACACCCAGTGTAATCCCGATATGTCGGTAACTGTGCCCCCTCCACCAGGGTCACTAGCCGAGCGACTTCTGACGCGGATAAATAACGCCTAGACATAATCAACAATTCGCAAAATAAAAATTCGTTATGAGAAAAACGGTTTGTTGTAAAACACTTGTTAGTTTTGCAAAAAAAGTCAAAGAAAAATATTCGATGCAAAAGCCGGCGGTTGACATTCAACTTCAACATCAAATTTAAGAAAACAAAAAAACGTTTTTTGTTTTTTAAATTCCTTGTTTAAATTAAGGGAACGTACCCAAATTACGTGACCCATTTTTGGCACTTTTTTAACCCCCTCCCCCCATCGGTGACCATCCGTAGTATATGCCAAGACCGTAGTATATATCCCTCCCTACTACTTTTCACGTAGATGATAGACCACGTGACCACGTGACAGAACTCTAAGACCCTCCCCCGCCCCAGTAGCCAATAGTGGTATTTTTAAGAACTCCCTCCCCCCCCTAAATCGGTCACGTAATTTGGGTATGTTCCCTAAGCATATGAGTAATGGAAATTTTAAGAAAAAGTTGAAAAACAAGTTGATTTTTCAAATTTTTATGAACACAATTACACAATGTTAAAAAGTGTCACTTTTGATCGTTAAATTTTTTTTCGTCAACTTTGAACAAACGGGACGGAAAAACCACTCAATGGATCGATCTGAAAATTTGCAGTCAAATAACTATAACAAGTCAAAAAGGCACTTTTTGAAATTAAAAATGTTAAAAAATTTTGTTCTCCATATGTCTTAATTGGTTCTTGGACATTTCCTCTAGTTTTCAAAACTGTATTGCCCATCCCATTCTTTGCGGAGAAGTCAATAGGACCTTTTTTGCTTCAACTTCGAATATCTCAGCGAAAAAAAATCGTTGCTAGGATCGGAAAAATGCAAATTAAAGCTGAATTAACAGGCTATCTGATCTAGAGGTGGGCGCGGGCCTGTATTTTGAGGCCCGGGCCCGCACGAAAACGAACTCTTTTTTAAGAGCCCCGGCCCGGCCCAACACGAAACTTTTTTACCAAGGCCCGGGCCCGGCCCGGCCCGGCACGAAATTTATTTACACATATAAGGAAATTTAAAAGAGATGCAATTTATAGATATATATAAGTACATATAGTATATAAGTATATAAGCAGCACACAAAATCGACATTAATGCCATTATAATTAACGCAATCGAACAGCTTCCACACGTCACTCCTGCCCTTTTCATTTTGTATTAGCTTTACACATTCACTTTTTGTATTCACAGCGTCCTGAATGGTTTGTCGCGACATATTTTATATTTCAAAGTTTTATCAATTTCACGATAGGAAGCCAATTTTAAATTAGTGGTGTGCAAACAAGTAAAATATGTATAACCAAATCGATAGTAGTATCGATAAACAATTAAAATGCGATAAATGGCGGTTCTAATTCAATCATAAAGAAAAATAGCGCGAACAAATCAAAATTGTTTTCGGGCTTTTACGGGCCTATTTCGGGCTTTTACGGGCCGGGCCTTTTTGCTAAGGCCCGGGCCCGCACGAAGCCCGCACGAATCTTAATTTTAAGGCCCGGGCCCGCTCCGGGCCTGTGTAAGCCCGCGGGTCACGAAAAAAAGCCCGGCCCGCGCCCACCTCTAATCTGATCAATACAATGGTTTATCTAAACAAAAATCACGAAAACCCATGGAACAAGTCTGTTTAGACCAAGAGCGTTTTCTTGGACGAATTGTGATCGGGGGTGTGAAAATGTCTACGAGAAGGTAATCGGCTTGTCTGTCGTACGTTTCGATTTGCACTGGTTTTTATTACAAACTTCAATTCTTAGGTCTAGTTGTACAGAGTGATCAAACGGAATAAATGAAGAAGAACATACAGAAAAAGAGCAATAAATTCAACGAGCAACTCAGAGCGCTGTTCTCGCACTCTGTTAACTAACTTCAAATTACAGCAGTGTCCAGCTTTATGGTCTCGCTTTGGCGTAGGTCCCAACAAAGTCAAAAAAGACAAACAATTTTGCAATTTTTTTTTTTCGCAATTTTAAGGATTACATCAAAACCGTTACTTTTAAAATTTTTTAGGCAAAAGATTCAAAAACAAGAAGTTACAAGCTATTAAATCTTCTTTCAGAGTTTTCGATACGACCAATACATACAAAGTTACAGACTGCCAAAAATAGGTCCAAAATCGAAATTTTTTAAGTGGTCCGTTAATTTTTTTTGCTTAGTGTATTTTCATTCTAAATTTGAGTGTAGAAATAAAATTTTATTTATGTTTTTTGGCAATGAGACAACGCTTTTCTGTTATTAAGTTTCTAGCATTTGATAATACTCTTTCAGATGCTGCGCTGCTAATGGAAAAAAATGTTTATGAATGTACCACCAAGTCAGTCAATCAAAGTTAGGTGTGTATTTAACATTTATATGTGAGTATCCAGTTATTTCTTGAGATACGATATTTTGTCTATATTGCAGTCAACTGTGTGGGCTTCGACAAATTCGTCCTCAGCTGATGTGTTTTCTGTAGCATCAAAAACATCGGCATTAAGGAAACTCATCATGATTTCTTTGCAATCGTTAATAATAGTTGTCTTGACAGTTTGTGAAAATTGTAACAGTTTTTTTGCGGGTGGGAAAGGAAACAGAGCCATGTTGTGATATTTACTCAAATTTGGAATAGCTATTAATTAAATTTGGGTCTGTAATGCAGATTTAAATAATTCTAAGATTGTACAATCGTTGGTATCGAACTGACATGTTTTTATACCCTGCACATACAGGGTATATTAAGTTTGTTTGAACGAAATGTATGTAACGCATAGAAGGAGGGGAGGGGGACCCCATAAAGTATATATATTCTTGATCAGGATGACAAGAGAAATCGATTGAGCCCAGTCCGTCTGTCCGTCCGTCCGTCTGTATTCACCAATGGTTCTCAGAAACTATAATAGCTAGAGACTTGAAATTTGGAGGGTAGACTCGTGATGCTTGGCACTACATCAAGTTTGAACGGTTTTGTGCCACGCCCACTCCTTCCCGCCCAACCAGCACCGCCCACTTTTTGAAAACGTTATAACTCGAACACCCGAAGAGATAGAAACATGAAAGTCGGTATGTAGGCTCAGCATGAAGAGCTCTACAAAACTGCATACCACAATTTTTCCCCCTCCCTTTGATTTCCCCTCCCCCTGTTGTTTTCTATAAAAAGCAATATCTCCAAAACTAATAAAGGTATGAACATGAAATTTTGTATACAAGCTCAGTAAATATATATCTTTAAAACTGCATACCACAAAATTCCCCCCTGTTCGAAAGATACCCCTCAATGACCAACAAACTCAAATTTTTCGTAAATTCCACTTTTTTTGACCAATTTACTTGATATTTTGAACACTATTTGATCGGGCGATGTCAAATCAACATTTTTTTGTAGATTTAGGGTGTTGCACCACCTACTGTGTATGCAGGGTATTATATTGTCGAGTATACTCGACTATAGTGTCCTTACTGGTTTTTAATTTGTTAATATTCGGCACTGCTAAATGTATAGTTGGACGTTTGCAGGCTTCGAGTTTTTTTTAAACGTCTTCGAAAACTTCCAATAGCCGAACAATGGAACTGAAATGTTTTAAGTTTATGCCGACAATTCTACTTGTCTCATTTTTTGCTCTAAGCATGTTTGTTGTTGTTATGTCAACCCAATCAATTTCTATTGATTATAACAAATAAAAAATTGTATTCCAACGCGTGGGGCAGTAACTTTTGAGGGACAGACCTAAGAATGTGTTAGATCCTGATTTTTAAAAATATATTTACGAGCTTACTGCAAACTGTTACAATTTCCACCATCTCTGGCCTTTATTGATTTTCCGATGGTGTTATTTATAAATGGTTGATGCAATTAATTTTTTGCTCATTGTGAAAAGCGGCAATCCTGTTTAACCCACGATCAGTAACTATCACTGGATCATCCACATCCAAAGTCTTTTAGGATCTCGCTAATTTTTGTATGAATTTTTAATCGTTGAAATGAAATGATAAAAAGACTAGGTACTTTTATCGATTAGAAAATTAGTAAACCTTTTTTTTTTTTTTTTTTTATTAAAACTTTGCTTTATTTATTGAATCTTCTCTTTATGAGACTAACAATAAGTTTGCAGATCTTATGCCTAAATATTAACTAGCAGTTCTTTTGAACTGCAGATAGGTTGCGGGGCCCTAGGGTCTATCGCTGGGTTGGAAGGTCATTTCGACGTAGACGGGATTGGCTGCTCAACCTTGTTAATCTTCTGGCGAGATGGTTAGGGTGCGTAGAAAGCTTGCTGCAGTATTGTTCCTTTAGTTCTGCTATAACATCTCTGACTGGTTGAATATTTAAATCTTTTTGTATGTTTTCGTTTCGAACATACCACGGTGCCCCGGTGATGGTTCTCAATATCTTTGACTGGGTTCTCTGAATGATTTCAATGTTGCTACTGCTAGCGTTTCCCCATAACTGGGAGCCGTAGGTCCAGATAGGTTTGAGAACAGAATTGTAGAGCAGGACTTTGTAGTCAAGACTAAGGGAAGAGCGAGCGTTGATAAGCCAATGGAGGCTATTTGCTTTTAGTTTTAAATGCGTTCTCTTGGCCTCGATGTGCCTGCGCCATGTGAGTCTTCTATCGAGGTGTACTCCGAGGTATGTCACTTCGTTTGATGGCGGAAGCGTAGTGTTTTAACATCAGAGGTGGGCAATCTTGCCTGTTTAGAGTGAACGTAACGTGTTTGCATTTTTGTTCGTTGACTTTTATTCGCCAGTCAGCTAGCCATTTTTCTATGTCGACCAGGTGAAGAGCTAACTGCGCTGTTGCTTGCATAGGGCATCTGGAACGGCTGAGAATAGCTGTATCGTCAGCAAAGGTGGATGTTGTTAGACGTCTGCTTGTTGGGATGTCTAATGTGTAGAGGACATATAACGTAGGACCGAGTACGCTACCTTGAGGAAATCCAGCTCTAATGGTGTGGTCGTCGGACATATCACTGTTACATCTCACTGTAAACTTCCTGTCGTAGAGGTATGACTTTAGTAGCTTGTGCGTGTTGTTTGGAAGCATTGTTTTAATTTTATGCATTAAACCGTCTAACCAAACTCTGTCGAATGCTTGTGAGACATCCAAAAATATTGCTGTGCAGTATTCTCGATTTTCAAACGCGCTTCGTATTTCTGATGTTATGCGATTAACCTGCTCAATAGTTCCGTGTTTTTCACGAAAGCCGAACTGGTGTGAAGGGATTTTGTTGTGTGTTCTCAGGAATGAGTTGATCCGAGTTAGCACGCATTTTTCGAAAAGTTTTGATAGACACGATAATAAACTTATAGGTCTGTACGACGAGGGAATCGTGTGGTCTTTTCCTGGCTTTGGTATCATTATGATGATAGACTTTTTCCATCTTTCTGGAAAATAGCCAAGTTTAGTGATGGCATTTAAGAGCTTCGCGATAGTGCAAACAGCACAATATGGGAGCTCAATAATCATTTTTGGGGTTATTAAATCGCAGCCCGGTGATTTTTTTGGGTTCAGTTCCTTTTTGATAATATTAGCGATTTCGTTTGGTCGAAACTCGATTGGGTCACGTTGAAGCTCGGCGTCGTTTGTTAATGCTGGTAGTGTAGTCGCATTTGTGCAAGGATTTGGTTGAAACACATTTTCAAGGTGGGCGGCAAATGTTCTTGCTCTATCTTCGTCGCTGCGGGCCCAGCCGGTTTCTTATAGGCATCACGGTTTCTGTCGGTGAGCTTAGGGTTGGGTAAGCTCTCCACAGTGAGTTTCTTGTACTGGATGTGGATAGTTGTTCTATGTACCGGCGTTGGGTATATGCTTCTTCTTGCTTTAACGCTTTAGAGAGGTTGCGTGCGGCGCTCTTAAGCCTATGTCGTGCAGATGGCGATCTGGTTGATTGCCATTCTCGACGTAAGCGTTGCTTTTCGATAACGAGCTGCTCGATTTGTAGATTCGTCTTCTTTTGGTTACGTGGAGCTTGCGCCGTTTGAGGTGTTGAGATACGAGCTGCGGTAACGAAGACTGATTCTAGATTGTTTACGAAGCTGTCGATCTCAGCTTCAACGGTTAGGGGAGGATCTAGCTCAATGTGTGAGCTAAAATATTTTTTGTAACTGACCCAGTTGGTTTTATGCGAGGTCAATCTAATTGGTTGATCTACGGTTTTTGGATGTCGAAGTAGGTTAATTAATACAGGCGAGTGATCAGACGAGAGATCTGAAAGACTTTCGGCGCTTAGCAGGGTTCGGGGAATATTTTTTGTTATTGCAAAGTCAATTAGGTCGGGTAGTTTATTGGGGTCAGCCGGCCAGTATGTTGGTCTGCCGGCAGAGAGATGGTCGAGCTTATTGCTGGCTTTTATAATTGCATTGTATAATTGTTTTCCTTTTGGGGTCACTAGACGAGATCCCCAGTGAGTGTGCTTGGCATTGTAATCTCCTGCTGCTATGAAGTGTTCTCCGAGTGTGTTAAAGAACTGCATGAACTCAGTTTCAGATATATTGAAGCGAGGTGGGCAGTATACGGCGGCTAGTGTTAGATGGTTACCAATATCTAATTGTATGTTTATAGATGTGGCCTGTAGATAGTTTTCTGCAAATCTTCTATGGCAGTGGTGTTTGAGACGGTTTCTAATCAGAATACCAGTCCCCCCATGTGCTTTTCCATCAGGATGGTTTGTTCCGTAAAATGCGTAGCCTCGTATGTTAAAATTATATTTGTTTGTAAGGTGTGTTTCTGAGAGTAGTTTTGTCAAGTAGAAATTGAGCTAGCTCAAGTTTGTGCTGTGAGACGCCATTAGCATTCCACGTAGATATGCGTAAGGAAGGCATGGCGGTCGAAAAGAAAACGTCTGGGTTTAATTTAGATGGTGTAAATGTAGGCTGTGCGTTTTGAGAGCGTGTAGTAGTCACTCGCTGGTGGATTCGTGTTTTCAGTTCCTTGTATATTGGGCAACCTTTATAGTTAGCTGTGTGGTTACCACCGCAGTTGGCGCATTTTTTTTGTGCTGGCGTCGTCTTTGCTCGCTGGGCAGTGTGTAATGTCGTGAAGCTCTCCACAAGCTACACACACGGGGCGCAGAGTACAATACGACCTTGTATGGCCATATTAGTAAACCTGTACTCGAATTTTCTTTCATTGATTTCATGCCCATTAGTCGATCATCAAGAGCTCATTCTTTAATATAATGGACAGTGCAGGATAGATACGAAGATTTAAAAAAATCGTCCGTCCATATGTCACTTGTTAGTGACTAACCGAAACATTTGTTATTTTAAGTTTCTTCTTTTATGTGAGTAAAATGTAAATCGTAAATTTTTGAAATGTTTCGCGATATTGTTGTTGGGTGGGGCAGTAACTTACCAACATCTACATTTGGTCCAAACGTTGCTCCGACTTTAATTAATAATGCTGCAAATATTTTTAGTCAAGAATCATCAATAATTTTAAATAAACGACAGTTCTTAATAACCTATTCCGTAACTGTACCACCTTCTTGTTTTGTGTCTGAACTTACATCAACTTGGGAAGCGCTGTTAAGATTATCGGAGTGCATGAAGTAACATTTATGTTTTCCAATGTTAGATGTGCTTCCGACAAACTTGTAGACAGTGAAACACATCTAACAGGCTACAACTCCAACTACCTCCTCCCTGTTCTCACTGGGTATTTTAAAAAAATATTCCTAATCTTTGCTTCGCCCTCTCTTCTCAATCAAAGTATACACCCCATTGAAGAGCTTCTCCTTAATTTGGAGATGTAAAGCGCTGTACAAAACCTAAAGCTCTGTTTGCACTAGAGATTTTTTGTGTAGATTAAGACAAAAATCTCATGTCTAAAAGTGTAAACACCCTGTAGATTTATCTACTTTGTCTCTACAACAAATTTTTATCTACAAATGGATAAAACAGCCTCGATTTGTGTCTACAAGTTTGTTAAGCAGCAGAACAATTTTTTTCCTCTACATTGTTATTTTCACATAAAAATTATATCAATGATTCATTTATCACGTTTGACACTCCCGAAAAATCATCCCAATTTGGGAAAAAGAATCAAAGGAAGAACAAAACCAAAGAGTAAAATGGCCCCTTCACCAAAAAAAAAAAAAAAATGCGTGGGAAATGCGGTTATGTGTATATATAGATATTATATGAATATTATTATATCAAATGACGGAAGCGAGTGTACTGTTTTTGAATGTATGGTGTACCCATACCCAATAATATCAATAATTTGACCATGCCATTCTTAAAAAATGTTGGGACGCAGATGCGTCTCCTTCCCTCAACTCCTTCAATAACTGTTGGTAAAATCCAACGATCTCAGCAATCCTAACATTTCTTGTTACGATCTATGGTTTCTTCCACAAACGATTTTGTTGATGCATATTGTTTCTGGTGCATTTCCAACTTTTATAATTTTTTTTTTGTAAAGTTATGTTAGGAAATAATTTTTTTTTGTCAAAAATCAGTTATGTCTAAAGCAGAACTTTAGCGCCCCCTATCATTATCTACATTCTGCTCGAAAGTGTAGACAGTGTGAAAACCTCGTAGATAGCAATATAGATATTTTCCAAATTTATCTACTCGAAAGAAAAATTTCGTAGATTTTCAGTTCAGTGAATACACAAAACGTAATTTATCTACACTTTCTGTTGAGATATCTACACAAAAAAAATGCAATGCAAACAGAGCTTAAAGAAGTTTGTTTAAATTAAAATTTGAAAATTATAATATGGAAGATACTAAACGAAAAACATTTATAGCCATGATCTAAGTCGTACGTTCAAAGCTCTTTAGACAAATAGATAGAAAAAAAAAAAACTAAAATCATAGAAACATATTAGGGATGTCAATTCGGGTATCCCACCATCACGGAAAACTTTTGATTGCTACTCCTTAAAGACAAAAAAAACTCAAATTTTTCGTAAATTCCACATTTTTTGGACGAGTTTCTTGATATTATAGTAGACTTGGGGTGTGGTACCACCTACCGTTTGTGCAAGGTAGTATATTGGCGAGTATTCTCGACCGTTACTGGTTCCACAATTGTATTGTTTTAACCACTTTTTTAAATTCAGACTTTATATTCGCTTTTACGAGAAACACCGAAGGGAAGAAACGTCATCGCTTTCGAAGAGGAGCATAAGAACTTGACGGATGAGATAAGAGAGGAATTGATTGCAATTGTTGTAGAAGAGACATTTTGGCACAATATTATTCTAAAAATAAAGAATTTTCCGAAATTTGTCTTATGTTTCCAAGTAAAACTAAAATGCTGGCCAGTTTTAAAAAAATTTATAGAACTTTTATTATCTGACTGTATTCGTGGAGCTTTGCTGTCGAAATTAATCAGCGACAAAAACAAAAGACAACTGGCCTTTACTAAAAACTAATTTAAATACTTTACACGATTTTTATTTTATTGAGCCCAGAGCACGCTCTAATGCAATCGAAAAGTTTTATTCAAAATACAAAAATAAGCAAAGTAAATAATTAAAGTTTTCAACATCTAGTAATCATAATAAAAATGAAAATTCCACATCTGTTGTCAACTTATATTTTTCTGAGTTCGATGAAGAGCTTGCTGAAGCCGAAAAAATTATATCAAATTGGGATTCCGCAGATTGGGAACAAGTATGCGACAATTGGAAAAAAACACTTTTCAGTTTCGTCAAAAAGATTTGCATCAATTGGACAGCAACGAATTCTTCCAGCAGTGAAGAAAATTTTTCCATGCAAATGTTTTTGACTTAGTGAGATAAACATTTATTATACTCTTCACGCAAGTGAATAGTATTATAACTTTGTCCTGAAGTTTGTAACAGCAAGAAGGAGGGGAGGGGGACCCCATAAAGTATATATATTCTTGATCAGCTCGACAAGACGAGTTGATATAGCCATGTCCGTCTGTCCGTCTGTCTGTGAATATGCTATCTCCTCCCACAGTTTTGAAGATATCGAGCTGAAATTTTGCAGGGAGTCTTCTCTAATGTGTGGTCAAATCATTGGTCGGAACTGGCCATATCGGATTATTGGAACTGGTAGCCCCTATACGAAATGAAGAAGAAAATCAAATTTTAATCGTTATATGGAAAACTTTTTTGTTTTGAAAGATAGAGAGCTGAAATTTCAAACATAGTAGTTTAACATAGTCCTACATAATGCCTAAAAGTTTCATTGAGATCGGGCAACTAGAACTGGTAGCTGCCATACAAAATGAAGAAGAGGAAGAGAAATTAAGATTTAACGTCGTTGTATGGAAAACTTTTTTGTTTCTTAACCAATTGACATGAAGCTTCACAGTTATGTTCTTGGGGAGGCATTAAAACTATTTTGACAAAAATGGGCATGGTTACGCCCACTTTTACCAAAAATCAACAATTTGCATATCTCCGGCACCCAATGAGCAAAAACAATGAAAATTTGTATATAGGCTAAATAGATGAAGAAAAAATATATTCAGTAAAAAAAATTGGCGTGGCACAAGAAATAAGCGTGAAGAGTATTTAAGCTTCAGCCTTGCTGAAGTTAGCGTCCTTACTGGTTTTTATACCCTGTACCTTATAGTACAAGGGTATATTAGTTTTGTCAGCATCGACAATGTATGTAACACCCAGAAGGAGACATCTCCGACTATACAAAGTATATATATTCTTGATCAGCTCGATAAGACGAGTTGATATAGCCATGTCCGTCTGTCCGTCTGTCTGTCCGTCTGTCCGTCTGTATGAACGCCTAGATCTCGGAAACTATAATAGATAGAACCAAAAGCTCTTCGCACTTCGATTCTGTCATTTCTTAAGCAGATCAAGTTTATTTTGTTTTCCCCCTTTTTAACTTCGTTTAGGGGTGAGGGGCAAATGACTGGAGTAACCTCGGGTAAAAACTTACAAAAGTCGTATTTTCTGGGTTGTCTTTTGAGATAGGAACACCAAATTTGGTGTGTATATAGCTGACTCAAACCCCAAGACGATAGAATAAAAAAATGGGCGTGGCCACGCCCCCCATATAGTAAAAATTTGAAACGCTTATATCTCAAGAACCATAAAACCTAAAAGAATGAAATTTTGCATATATGCTATTGGAATTGAATATAACATGATTCAATTACAAAATGGGCGTTGCCACGCCCACAAATAGAGAAACTTTGTATCTCTGGAACCAATTGGTCTAAAAGTGTAAAAAAAGGTATGTGTGATATTAAATGGAAATGAAATCTATTTTGATGAAAAATTGGGCGGGGCCACGCCTTCAAACAGTCCTTACTAATTGAAGGTACAGGGTATGTCGGAGTCGATTACTGTCGACTCCAATCCTTACTGGTTTTTTTTAATTTCATCGTATTTTTATATTTGTTTTACTTTGCAGTTAAAAAATGATTTTAATATCGATATTGGTTAATATCCTAATAAAGAAAACGCGCTTTTCGCTAAATGGGATATTTTCAAAAAACAATTCTTTACATTTTATGAGAAGAAAATTTCCAATGAGTCATGTAAGCAGCTTCTCGCTTTTATAAAGGAATCACCATCTTCAGGTAATTGCTTAAAACGAATAATTGTCAACAAATAACTGGAAATTTGTCTTAATGACATATTTTTGTATGTAGACACTGAGGATTATTTATATGCGATACTTCTTAACTCCATTATGCCATCAGCTGGGCGATTCAATGACAGAAACAGCAAAAAAAACTAAAAAGTAAGAAGAGAGTCTCGTACCATACACAAATTTTATTCCGGGGGATTGACTGTCCAACTATACATAATTGTGGTAGGAGCGTGCAATAGTGCCGTTAAAGGTTGTTATTTTTTTATTTATTTTGAATCACATTTGATCTAACTGAATCCATTGATTGAAAGAGTTGATATTTGTTTTCAAATTTTTCAAATTTTATCTTTAAAATACCCGAAGTCTTGCTTTTTATACAAAAGTATTTTTTTAACATAAATACTACATATTATTTTAAGTCGTCAAGCATAACTCCAATTTTAAATTTTCTTAAATCAAATTAAACTTGTCAATGTTTTCTTGTTTTCGCTGTTTGAAATTATTCGCTATACCAGCTGAATTAATATCACATTTTAAAATAGACCATTTAATGACAACGAAATGCTTGAAATTACAATGTGAGCAGAGTATCTGCAATCAAATTTTCACAAATTTTTCATACTTTCGAATACATTTAGAAAAGCAACATGAAGTTAATAATTTTAAGAGATATAATACGAATCGATAATATTCCGTTCACATCATCTTCCGAAATTTTAAGGCAGAAATCCAAGATAGATGTTTCACACACAATAATGAATTTGAAAAAAAAAAAAAACTAACAAACAGCGATACTACTCACAATCAAAATTATATGCCCAGGAAGCCAGTTATTTGTTTTCAAAATATGGTTTCATCTATGCTTTGCTCAATAGCATCAGCAATAGAAAAAGCTGTGAGTGAAAGTCAAATGGAAGACGATATCAAAATCTTACTACTTTTTTGTAAAGAGCCATTTGATGAAATTCGATCAGAGCACAAGCTTTTACAAACATTTAACTAAATGTATTTAGAAATGCAGATGCATATAAGATAGATGAAACTATATCCCACTTAACTCTAATTTGAGTGTTACAACTTGTTACATTTACATTATGACATTAACTTTTATTTTTAAGTACTTTTTGAGATTCCTAAAATTCTGGATTACAATTTACAAATAATAGGAACATGTTTAGGAAATCAAAATATATGTAATTTTTTAAGTGGAGAAATATTTAAAACAAAAAATTTGTAATCTTTGAATCCAAATTAGTATTTCCATTTATGATGTACTTCGACGTCTCTTAAATCAACAACTCATTTGGTGGTGAAACATCTTTGCCAGAACATCTTTCATCTACACTTTTAATAAAAAGGGAAATCTGAATTAGATATGAAATCTTAGGCATCCCTACCATTTTAGAGGAAATGAATTTTCACACCAGCCTATACAATATTAGATTGCGATCTCACCCAAACACTCTTGCTGCCTCGTTTATCAATGAACAGTTACGCAGACGGCTGAAAATGGTAAATTAATTTATTTATTTATTTATAACAATTGACTGTCATATTAAGTAAGTATAATTTAATATATAAGAATATAATATTATATAAACTATAATATAAAATATAATACAATTCAATAATCAGTAAAATTATAAAGTGTAGTAAAAAAAACAAAACATAATATTAAAACTACGTTGAAAAATACAACAAAAATAATGTTTAAATAAAATCTAAGAAGTCTCTAACCCGGTGGGGGAAATTTATTTGCGCTATGCCAACTAGTTTAATCTTTGTTTTTATTGACAACTGCTGATCTGTTTGATCAACTCAGCCGTTATTTTAGTTTTTATCCTCACCAATGTTTTATAGCCAACAAGGCTGATTAATGTTTTAATTATAAAGCTGTATAAAAAAAATAAAAATAAGAAATTTGATATTGTTGAAGTATTAAGAAAAGAAGCCAGATTTACTTAAAAAATTTATTAAAGAGACTGATATTAATAATAATTGTGGCTTTTCATGTAATTGATAACATTTGCTTTGATATAATGCACGGCCTATTTGAAGGAATATGTTGTTATGATGTCTGTAAAATATTAGTTGCATTAATGAAAACAAAAGTTATTAGTTTCGAAGAGTTAAACTGTAGAAAACGTCTTTTCCAATATGGTGGTGATATCCGATTAAAAAATGTTAGATTAGGAATCACTGCAAGCCAAGTTTATTGTCTAGTTCGTTTTCTACCATTATTGATTGGAGATTTGATACCTCCCAGTAATGAACACTGGGACTTGTTTCTTATCTTAATAGAAATGTTTTTTAAACGAGAGTACACAAATAATGACATAGAAAAATTACAAAATTTGGTCAACAGCCACCACACAACTTACATAGAACTATTTGGAGCATTAAAGCCAAAATATCACTTTTTAATACATTATGCTACTGCAATTAAAAATTGCCGACCCCTCAGGTGTCTTTGGTGTATGCGGTTTGAAGCAAAACATAGAGACAGTTAACCCCCTATATATGTACGTTGTCAATTAAATGTGGTTTAAAATTTGCAAAATTTCTTATTGAACATGAAGAATTTGTTAAACGTGTTCTTCATTAACAATAGATTTAAGAAAACAAGATTATGTTTGTAAAATTGTTGAGAAGCCCGATATTAATGTGTTTTAAGCTAACGTTATTAAAGAGATTACCTTTAAAGGAACTAGATATAGAAAAAACAACTATTTAGCAATTATTTTGATCCGTATAAAACTATAGACTTTATTATCGAAAAAGAACTTGTATTGATGATATGTTATCAGACAAGTATTTAGTCTTTCGATAGCCATTTAAGAGCAATAATAATGTAATTTATTTGTATTGTAAAATGTATATGTAATAATAAAATAGAATAATAATAAAAATCAAAAATAAAATAAATAATTGATTTGGGTTCAGTACATTGTACTTGAATGAAGAACCAACTCGTTCTCGATTTAAGTACAATGTAAATTAGTTATAAGAACAAAATGGCCTCGGTATAAGTTTTTTTTTGTTATAGTTTAGGTATAATTGGTTCTCTATTCAAGTAAAATGTAAACTTATTTCCAGAACGACTTAGTCTCGGATTAAGTTGTGTTGATGTCATAATAAACTTAAAAATGTTGCTGAAAATGTAAAAAAGTTAACTCAATTCACGATTTTTTGTACTTATAAATAGTGCTTGAATAGTAAACTTTTTCTTAAAAATTTATAAAAAAAGTGATCGCCCCTGCCTGGAAGTATGGCATACAATTTTGGGGTACAAGGCGCTAAGATTAATAGCTGATGCCTCCTGGTTCGTCGGAAACCCAACTCCATGTCTTAGGAATCCAAAACATTTTGGAGGAAATAAACTTCCACAGCGATCACGTTCAAATTCTCATCCTGTATCGCTAACAAGTGAGCAACTAAAGCGCAGTTAGTCCAAGTAATAATTTTTCACTCAGTAGTTAACTCTACTACATTCTAGGATTAATTCCGAGTTAACTAATCTGTTTAAACATTTTCTATTTTAGATTTTTAAGTCAAAACCGATCTAAATTTGTCTGCCAAATAAATCAAATTTAATTATGACCCAAGCAATAGAAATTAATTTGAAAGATGAGCTTGTATGGCAAGAATCACCAGCTAGTCTCACATCATCTGTAATTACTGGTACCAACATGTGCACAAAGAATTTTATACGAAATCAAAGCTTGCAACAGTGTACTGTACCCATGTTAAGATTCGGGAGAAGCTGATGTACCGTTTGAAGTGTAGAGTTTGTTGCGTGGAGTAAATGTCCCTTTGAAATGATAAATTACATTGTTTGTCACAATAAAGTTAAGATATCACCACTTATTAAATTGGATTCTCTTAATAGCTATCCGTTATTAATTTGAAATTTTAATGTAATTTTTGAATTAACTGAAAAAATAAGTAGTATTGGTTAGTATTCGATGTTGTAAAACATTATTTTCAAAAAATAGAATGTTGCCAGACTCATTCAACTCGCCACTGTGAAGCTGTGAAGTGCGGGTAAGTCTGTGTAAGGGCACGTCCATAAATTTCCTGAGATAAAATTAGAGGAGAGGTGTTCAGAGAAATCTCACCTAGGGGGAAGGGGGCTAATCGGACATCTCATGTGAACTTATTAGTCCCAATTAAAATGTTTTTTTCAAATTCAAAGCCAAATCTAATGTGAGTATCAGAGGGATAATTACACAGGTCAACAAAATAAGACTTTTTGAATGCCTTTTGATTAAATTCTATATTTTTATATTCGTGTGGGGTCACTGATCACGAAAACACAAAAATGTTTTAAAACTTAGCTCCCATTCAAAAGATATGCGCATAAATAGTTTAAGGTAAAATTTAAAGAAAAAGTCTATTTATGAAAGAAAATCGTTATTTTCTGTTTTTTTTCTCTAATTATTGAAATTATGATTTAGATATATTTACAAAAGGCTTGGCCTATTTAATTAATTTTTTTCTTTTTTTTCGTTTGTTTTTTTTAAAAACATTCTTGAGTATCCCTTCTCAAATTCCAACAGTAATCAGCCAACATTGCCGCATTCCATCGACCCTGATAGCTTTTTTCCATCGTCCGTATGTCTTGGTGGAATCGCTCACCATGTTCGTCACTCACATCTCCACAGTTAGAAGAAAAAAAATCAAGATGAGATTGAAGGAAATGTATTTTCAGAGACATGTTGCAACGTAGTTGTTGATATATTTATTGGAGATTGTTCACATGTTCAACATAATTTTCACTTCTCTTATTGCCCAAAAAACCATTAACGACGGCCCTAAAAGATTTTATGCCTCATTTTTAAAGCTTTGCAAAACGAAAAATTAATTAATTTTGTTCATTTTTCTTCATAAATTTGTATGGGGGCTACCAGTTCAAGTGGTCCGATCAATACCAAACTTTACAAAAACACACTCTAGGTCCTTCTGAAGATTGCTTGAATATTTCGTTGAAATTGGTCTAGCCGTTCGTTAGTTTTGCGCTTAGCAATATTCATTTTTATTCAATAAATTTGTTAAAAATGCAAAAAAAATCAATGAAAAAAACGTTTTATTGTCAAAAATAGTATGGGGATCCTTAGGCATGACCATTCAAAAGGTAATAGCAAAATTTACGCGGCCTATCACTATACAGTTTGAGCTGGCGCAATAAAAACATCGAATTAAACTATTTATCTTTAATATGACATAACAGACCAATGAGAGCTAACTTTGACATATAAGTTGTATATTTAGATTCTGGGAGTCAAACTCTATAACGCTAGTATGGTTTCGAATAAAAGGCAATTTTGGCTGTTGACTAGTGTTATTTATATTTTAAGATTTCAAGAGAATTACAAAAAAAATTTAAGGACGGTATAGTCGAGTAAATTCAACAATATACAATCGGTAAAAGGTGCCATACCCCAAATTTACAGAAAAATATTTTTCTGGTATGGTATATTCAAAATATCAGGAAAATCGGTCAGTCAACTTGTAAACAAAATTTTCGGTTCGTACTTTTTATAGTTTTGGAGATATGACAATTTTAAAATACAACCCACTATCTTATGTGCTCACTTTCAGCATAACTTTCTGAAGATTGTTAATATGTACTTGTGGCGTCCCAGGTTGGTGGTTTGTTTGCTATTGTAGCTTAACAATTTTTGGCATTTTTGTCAATATACAAGGCCATCCAGTATGGTCCCGTCATCCTTCATTACACTATAAAAAACAGTCCAATCAGTGCTCTTACCTCGTCTCTCCAATAGTTGGTAAACAGCCTCACTTATCTTTCTTAGTATTTCGACCTTATCGGCTATGGCAAAAGAATATTTTTTTTTAACTGCCAAATTAACTTTGAATTCCAAATTGTTCAACACAGGCTGACCAACCAAAGACAGTTTTTCGTTGTCTCTCTGTGCTTTTGTTCACACGGTGCACAAAGTTCAACAAAAGTGTCTTTTGCGCATGTATGTGTTACACGTATGCCTCAGTAAATCCCTTCTCTCTTTCGCCTTCTTCAACAAGATTTGCCTGTAAGGAAATATCGAAAGCAACAACAACACAACACAAAAACAAGAAAAAAGACACTTTGAAATGATTTTTTGTTCGTTTTGCTCAGTTGCTGATGCTCGCTGCTGACATTTTCGTCGACAGTGTAGAGCCTTGACGATACATCGATGTTTTACCGATGTATCGATGTTTGGACAAAAATACCCAACATCGATGTATAATTTTCAACTTCGATGTTAACATCGATGTTTTTTGTTCAACATCGATGTTTTTTATGAAATTTTCCCCATCAAATTTTCACATTCTGAAGAAGCGGGAAACGTGTAAGTACTTAAAATTATGTTTTAATTATTTCACATTAAATAGTTTATAGTCGTCGGATAACTGATGTTGACTTGTGGTGGGAGCGACATTGAAGCATAACAATGGACAAATTTCTAAGAGGTAAGTTCTGATGAGTGCAACGAGCTTATTCGTATCACAAACAAATCACATTTATTACGTTCGCACATTAAATTATTTCGTTTACTCTTTCTTTTATAGTTGTGACATATGAAAATGACGAGTCAAAAGGAAAGGCGGCCAAGAGGCAATATTTGCTGAAGGAAAATGCCGACGAGGATGTGAATCCTTTACATTTTTGGCAGGTAATGCCCCAATTTATTATTAGTAAATAAACATTAATTATTTGTTTCTTTTTAGTGTACTGACGAACAAATTTTAAAAGAAGTGGTTAAAAAACATATCGCACATGTTTAACTAAACTGTCACAACTCAAAATTTGTCATTTTCGAGTTTTCATGTAAAAACTGTTTATCGTATGCATATCTATCACCAAAAAAGAGGTGGTGTAATTATCTGACTTAGAAACAGAGTTATGCCTCTTTTCAATATTGCATTTCCATAAGGTTGTCATTGGCACTCAAGCAGTTTTTTGCGTTTCCTGAAAATAACGATTGAAAAACATCGATGTTTGCAAAGCTCTACGACAGTGTCCCTTCAAGAAATCTTCGTAAGATAGTTTCGTGTGTTTCTCCATGTCTCAACTACGAAACAGAAACTCGACAGAAACAAAAAATAAGTGTTCGGTTCTGAGCGAGAGCGAAAAAAT